>JADLZK010008803.1:0-600000 GCA_015847255.1 Hyparrhenia diplandra | reverse complement strand
AGTGATCATTCTATCATTGGCCTCTCTTGCCACACCATGCAGCGAGCAGGAGAAGGCATCCTTGCTCCAGTTCGTCACTGAGCTCTCCCATGACGGTGGCCTCACCGGTTCGTGGAAGAGCAACACAGATTGTTGCGAGATGGGAAGGTATCACTTGCAGCTCAAATCATCGACAGATCATCGGTGTTTTCCTGCCGTCCCGGGGTCTTCGGGGGCAAATCCCACCGTCTCTCGGCAACCTCACCGGCCTTGTGAGCTTGAACCTGTCAAACAACTTGCTGTCCGGAGGCCTACCGACGGAGCTCTTGTCCTCCGGCAGCATCATTGTCCTTGATGTCGCCTTCAACAAGCTCGGTGGGGATTTGCGGGATCTGCGACCGTCGATCTTCCGACCTCTACAGTCTTGAACATCTCAAGCAACTTGTTTACAGGAGTGTTTCCATCCACCACACGGGAGGCGACGAAGAGTCCGGTTGCGCTCAATGCTAGCAACAACAGCTTTAGTGGCCGGATACCGGCTAATTTATGTGTCGTAGCGCCATCCTTTGCTTCACTTCATCTCAGCTACAACCAATTCGGTGGAAGAATCCCTCCAGGTCTCGATAATTGCTCCATGCTGACATCTCTCAATGCTGGGAACAACAACCTAACCGGTACTCTTCCCCGATGAACTCTTCACTCTTACCTTGTTGGAGGACTTCTCTTTTCCTAATTAGCAGCTAGAAGGATCCATCAATGGCATCGACAAGAAAGCTTAGGAATCTAGTGGCCCTTGATCTTGGTGGGAATAGTTTCAAAGGTAACATCCCGAGTCCATAGGCAACCTCAAGAGATTAGAGGAGCTCCATCCGGGCGACAATAGCATGTCCGGTGAGCTCCCATCTACTCTAAGCAAGTGCAGAAATCTCATGATCATCGACCTCAAGAATAATAGTTTCAAAGGAGAACTCAAAGAATGTCAATTTCTCCAAGCTACCCAATTTAAGAACCTTGGATCTTTTATGAACAACTTCAGTGGCACAATCCCGTAAAAGCATCTATACATGCAGGAAACTAGCAAAGACTTCGGCTATCTTCAAACAAGTTACATGGCCGGTTGTCGAAAAGAATTGGCAATCAAAGTCCCTCACATTTCGTCGCTAGTTAACAACTCCATCTCAAATATCACAGGGTGCACTTCAGATCCTAGGGAGTTGCAGCAGCCTGATCACCTTGTTTATTGGCCACAACTTCTTGAACGAGGCCATGCCGGAGGATGATAGAATTGGTGGCTTTCGGAAGCTTCGTGTCCTTGCTTTGAATCACTTTGTTCATTATCCGGAAAAATACCTTTTTGGTTATCAAAACTCACAAATCTGGAAGTTTTGCTGCTGTATGGAAATCAACTAACCGGATCCGTGCAGGACTAGATCAACACCCTAAAGTTTCTATTCCATATAAATCTATCAAACAACAGTCTTGCTGGGGAAATTCCAACAGCCTTAGTGGATATGCCAATGCTAAAAGCAGATAAGGTCGAACCAAAGGCCTTCGAGCTGCCTGTCTACAAGAGCCAACAACGACAATTCCGTATGCCCATTTCTTTCTCAACAACACTTAATTTGGGAATGAACAACTTCAGCGGTGTGATCCCCTGAAGAGATTGGTCGATTAAAGGCTCCCTTACACTCTTTTTGAGCTACAACGACTTCACTGGACCAATCCCACAATCGATGTGCAATCTCACAAACCTCGAGTCACCGGACTTGTCTAGCAACCATCTAACAGTCCAATCCCAATGGCGCTAAACAATCTGCATTTCCTTTCTAAGTTCAATGTCTCCAACAACGACCTTGAAGGGCCTATCCCAACCACCGGCCAGCTCAAAGCACATTCCCAAGTTCTAGCTTCGAGGGTAACCCAAAGTTGTGTGGTCCTATGCTTGCCCGCCATTGTGGCTCTGCGAGAAACACTTCTCTCTACGTAACAAACTGAAGACAAGGTCCAGAAGGTCATCTTTGCAATCGCTTTTGCTGCATTCTTTTGTGTTGGGGTGCTGTATGATCAGACAGTATTATCAAAGTTTTTTGGCTAGTGCTAACCTCAGCTTACATGCTGTCTTATGATGATTTTGGTAATCCATTCAGGTTTTCAGGCAGCTGCAGACTACAAGGCTTGCTCTAGTTGTGAAACTGAAACCAAATATAGCTCATATTCAGATTACCAGAAAATAAGTAACCGGAAGGGATTCCAAGTATGTAACCCATGTATGACGAGTTGAACTAAATCAATCTAAATAAATCAGTGCTTCAATCTTGTTGGGGACCTGTGTAACTTTAATCTCGTGATTTCATCTTCAAACACAAACCACTAGAGATGCTACGCTTTTCAAATCGACCTAAGACTGTCAAACTGACCCATGGAACCCTTTTTCTCGTTCCAAGAAAAAGATAAACACAAAAAATCCGCCTCATGTTTTGTAGTTAGGCAAGGACCACCTAAACAACCATAGCATTTTAAAACTCACGGAAAATTGCATATCTAATCTAGTAGAACTACATTGTCCAATTTCAAAATTCATAATAAACATAGAGCAGACGTAATAATCCATTTCTTAACACAAACTCTGTCATCTCCAAAATTCTGAAATTAAACCACGCCCTGCGAAGTACAAATAAAACAGACAAATCTTGTTATAAGGGATAAAATAGATCAACTGTAATAATTAACAGTAATAAAATGGATCAAACATTAGTTTAAAGGGCTAAACTCATATAGGCTAAATTTGGAGGCTGTAATTTAGTCAATTTTTCTTTCACTTTTCCTATCTATTTGTTGAAAGAAATCTTTCTTCCATCTCTTGCAAGCTAGCTAACATTGCTGTTAAGTTAATTAACAATGTTGATGACTAGTCCCACCCTTGAATGATGATCTAGGATCCAAATTTTGTTGCAAGAAATGTTGGTTAATTTTCTTGTGAAAGAGATATAGCAGCTCCCTTTTTCTTTATACAAACTATTTCATGTGTTCATTAAAAAAACAATTTCATGTGTAACAAGGACTCAAGAGAAGTAAAATTTATAAACAGGTCCTTCTATGTGTGTAACAAAATCCCACTTGTTCCAGTTTTTTCTCATCTCGGAAAAAAGAGAAAATTACTTATATGACCCTCTTACAACTCATCCTTCCTTTTTTTGGCCTTGGAAATTCTAAACTTCCCTATTTAGCCTCCAATCTAATTTTTATTCCTTAATTGGCCCTTCCGTCAACTCTGTTTGAGGGCACTCTGCTTCGATGCCGCCGCTCCCGGTGCACCGCGGCGAAAGGGTCGGCCCAAGAAGTTAGGTCGCTCCGGAAGATAGGATAAGGAAAACAAGTGATAAACAAAACCCAACTATTTATTCATTAATCCTTATGCCTTAAACATATAAACTAAATGAAATTGTGGTAAAAATACCGCAAGATCATTACACTCATTACAAAGATGCAAACCAAGCATTAAACATAAGCACAAAGCAACTAAACACTTGAAGGTTCACAAGGCATACAAGACTGACTTGACTCAACATCGCAACTAGCGTTTTATTACATAAGGGACATAAACTCCTATTGCCTAGCCATCATAAGGTGGTTGATCCTTCGTGGACAAGAGTAAGACATATGCCCTTCCTGTTGGCAACGAAAACATCTTCTTTTAGCCGGATCCTTGGCGATATCATGCTCCATTGAATTCTTGCTTGGTGTGTTGCTAGCTTGCTTCTTAGATCGCTTGGTTCTTTGTGGTTGAAACTCCTTATAGGTGATTGTCCATCCATCTATGCATACCTCAGTTGGCATAGGTACAGGTTGGGTAACTTTTAGCTCTTTATTATCTCGACTTCATTGGACTAGGAATCAAAATGGATGAGATGATGTAGTAGAACCCAATTGTTGACTGCTTCTCAATGGTGGTTCTAGTGAGACGACAACTTCGTCTTCTTATCTTCATTGGCATCATAATCAAGATTCACCTTGACTTCTCCTTTATTTGACTTGTTCTGAAGACAAGGAAACCCATAATGCTTACAACATTGACATTGGCCCCGAATTTCTTGCATTTTACTTGCCCTCATCTTCGGGTAGGCTAGGATCATGTTCCTGGGATGAAAGTTGCACGCCCTCAAATTCAATCCTTTCTCCTGACAGAGTTGTAAGAAGCACCGTATGTTGGTCATACTGAACCATTGCTTTGCGAGAAGACAACCACCCATTACCAAGGATCACATCAATATCCATTAACTCTAGAACCATAAGGTTTACTTCAAAGTTACTTTCGTTTATGGCAAGGCTAATCTTTGGACATACATATTGTGCCTTCAATTCTCCTCCAGGAGTACGAACCATCAGTGGTTTCCTACTTGGAAGCTTCATTATCTTTTGTTCCTCTACATACTTGGCAGAGATGAAGGAATGTGAGGCACTAGGGTCAAACAAAACCTTTGCATTTGATGAGTTTACTGGGATCAAACCAAACACCACTCTCCTAGCTGCACAAATGGCATCCATATCCACATGCTTCAACCATGCTCGTGTGTGTATTTTTTTTGTCTCTTTTCCTTCTTGTGCCTGCTTCTCATTACAATCCATCTATTTAGAGAGAGAAAAAGTTAGAATGGAGTCAACTTTTCATAAAGAATAAAGTCAACATTTTGCAAATAGCAAGGTCTTAGAGGAAGCATGATTTAGGCAAAGATAAAAGCATTCTAAACGTCCAGTTCTAACTAGGCTTGCGTCCTACAGTCAGCATTGCTTTGATACCACTTTGTCACACCTGATTTTAAGAACAAAACCAGATATATTCTATATGTGAGCCTAGGAAGCCAAATCTCACATATAGCGACAAATAATGGAAATATCAAAAACATATGCTTATAATATAACAAACTTAGTTCAAGAAACATAACCTTAGAAAGCAACAACGGAAAGCACTCCGATCTTTAGGTGTGAACTCCACAGGATCCAACCGACCGGTTGATCACAAGCCTAAACTCCTCCCCGAGGTGTGGGGGAAATTGCAAGGGTGAGTCCATGTCGAACTCAAAGAAATATAACATGGGATTATGAGGCTCAAAAGGTAGACACCGGCTTAATCTGCGGTTAGCATTTTTAATGAGTCACAATTTTAACATTAAATAAACGTATATTGTGCTTAAGCCCCAAATAACCCACATATAAATAATAACAAGAACAATAACTGTCATCAAGGCCACCACCATCATCATC
This sequence comes from Hyparrhenia diplandra, assembly GCA_015847255.1. NCBI lineage: Eukaryota > Viridiplantae > Streptophyta > Magnoliopsida > Poales > Poaceae > Hyparrhenia > Hyparrhenia diplandra. The sequence goes on along the minus strand of JADLZK010008803.1, from coordinate 594,759 downwards.
AACCAGAAACTTTGCCTCCTCATCCTCATAAACAAGTGAACCACTATTCCATCGGTTTTCCGGGTTGCTCGTGACCGTGAGCACGGCTGATATACCAGTTTTAAACTCTGCGCAGAGGTGTACACTTTCACTGTGAGTCATGATTCCCAAATGCATGGGTTTGCAAGGCCCAAAACACCGGTCACCATATGAAGTCTTTCAAATTCCCCTAACTAGTCGGTTAGCGTCCCGCAGGGGAGCGGCTAGGCGAATGGAACCCAACACGGTGCCACTCTTAAAACCTAGGCTACCACAAGATCGGCTACAACCAACAAACTAGAAAAGTTCCTCATAATTGACTAGAGCCATGTGGCCCTCTACGGATGTACTTTGTAAGTCCCAGCTTTTGCCAAAGGATAAGTCCTTATGGAGGGCCAAGAACATCAAGTAAAAGCAAGAGTTCTTACCCTAAGATCAAGTTGCCACACACAAGTATTATCATACCATTGCATGAAACCATAAGTCATCATTAATAAAGTTGAGCGCTAGCAAGTTACTACCCATATGCATTTAAACCCATAGGTAACAAGGAATCAAGATAACAATTGCTAGGTCGATCCTTAGGGTTATCAAATTAGACACATGCAACATGAATATTATTAAAGGTGAATAGGACAACAAGGAAGATCCCATGCTATACTTGCCTTAAAAAGTAAAGATCCTTCTTCGAGTCCAAGACTTCAAATAATTCCTTGACCACTTTGCTTCTTGATCACCACGTAAAGCTCGCCAACTATATCAAATTGTCACGCAGAAGAACATACAAGCATCCACGCATTCATACACGATGCAAACAAAAGAGATATTATGAGAACAGTACACCATCAACAAGTAAATAAATTGAAAAGGTTATTGAAACAAAAGTACGCGTCACTACGATCACATAGACGCAAATTTCACTGAAATCAGAGCTAAAACGACGGTTACGCATTAAACAAGATTAGCATTAATAAAATAATAAATTAAATACAAACTCGAAATTTAAAAGTTTGAAAAGTTGATTAACAGTTATATAAACACGTAGATGACGAGATTACGAACCCAACGCAAGTTGAACGGAGCTAATCGGATTTAAAAACGACAAAGTTATGGACATTTGAAATCAGTGGCAAACTTGTAAATAGACTGAAGTTGATTTCGGAATTAAAACAAATAAAATTCTTTTTATAAATCGGATCCAGGGACTTAGACGGAATTAACCGTAGACTTTAGGGGCTCTTTAACAAAATTACCACCCGAAGGGGTATCCGCGATTCTGCGACGTCGGATTGCGAATCGACGGCCGAGATTAGATCGGGCAAGGGGCGGCGCGACCGCCGGAGTTGCTGCCGACCGCGGTGGCGGCCATGGCCGGCGGCGAGGGTGTTCGCCGGCGAGATGAGATCTCGCGATTCCGGCCACCAAAATGGACGGGACCGGGACCAAACGAAATCGCACGGCGATGCGGTCTCACCTAGAACAAAATAGAAGGCGATGACGGCACGAGAACGACGTGCGGTGGAAGGGGCGAACGGTCTCCAACCTGCGACGAACGGTGACGCGGTAAGAGCAAACTCGATCGGTAAAAGGAAAAGAACGCGGTTTTTGACTCCGCGGGGAAGCAGAAGCAGGAAAATATCCTTACGGTGACGAGGTGGCGTCGGCTTCGGCGAACCCGACGACGAACTCGACGGCAGCGGCAACCAAGGGCGGTTCTGCGGCGCTGCTGTTCTCGACTGGAACAAGTTGATTTCACGAGCGGGGAAAAGAGCGTCGCGGCGTGGCTGCTCGGCTTAAGAAGGCGGACGAGCTCGGGAATTCAAGGAAGGACGGCAAAATTGGAAACCGCCGCGGCAATCACGGAGCCGACGTGTCTGTTCGTCTCGAACGGGGAAGGGAACGACGACGGGAAGGAGGGTGCCTGGCTGCTGCGTGAAGCCGAGTTGGGCCAAGTCGCTGCTGCCAATTGGCAGAGAGGAAAGCGGGCCTGCTGCTGTGGCTTGCCAGGCCGAGCAAGGGAGCCAATCACGGGCCAAAGAAAAAGAAAATGGCCACTCGGGCCGGACCAAAGAAGGAGCAACAGGCCAACAGCTGGGCTTCCAGGCCGGGACAAGGAAGCCGGCCACAGGCCTAAGGGAATAGGTCAGCAAGGCCACGCGAGCCAGATAGGAGGAAGAAAATAGGGGGAAAAGAAATAAACTTTTCTTTTTTTTGAAATGCTTTTCAAACACCTTTTCCAAATGGAATTTGAAGTCCTTTTCTTTTAAAACAAAAACCAACCATCACAATATAAAATATGCACCAGCATGCATGCCACACCAATGTTTCTATCCCCTATGATAAATTTTAATTTAATGAAAAATATTATTTTCCTACATTTCATGAGCACCAAAAATACATAAATAAATCAATTTAGCTTTATTTCCAAAAGTGCAAAATTTGGGGTGTTACAAATCTACCCCCCTTAAGAGGAATCTTGTCCCGAGATTCGAAGAAGATGATGAAGGAAACTTCACTTTAACCAAAACTCGTCCATGATTTTCCTTCTCAAGCTTTTATAAACATTCTTCTTCAACTAAGAGATATAAAACAGATCGAGTACACTTTGATATCCACATTAACTCTAAAATTTATAGATATGGTTCATTTCCCCTATTTCAGTGTAACCCTTCTCACGAGGTTGCCTTGACTTCCATCATTTGTCCCGACTTCACTCTCAATAGTACGGTCTTGTTCGCACCTTGGATCACCGGCTTGTCGTGATGTTATCCAATCTACTCCCAATATTACATCGATGCTTGAATGATTCAGAACCAAAAGTTTTGCTTCGTGAGGCAACCCCATTGAAATTAAGTTTGACCTTGGGGCAATGCAATGTGGCTTTAATTTCTCCTCCTAGTAACTTAACTCTCACAACTTTCTTCACGGTATGCTTAATCAAAGAGTTCCTTTTCACAAAATCAGCGAAATAAAAGAATGTGAAGCTCCACGGTCGAACAACACCGATGCAGGCTTGGAGTTGACTAAGAATGTGCCCAACACAACATCTTTGTCTTCTTGTGCAGATTCCATAGTCACATGGTTAACTTTACCCCATAAATAGTCTCTATGTTTCTTGTTTTTGTGGCGAGGTTGTTGTTGTTGCATCTCCAAGGAATTGTCCTCATGTTCTCCGTAACACTTGTTACCCGTGTAGAGATTATTGGGGACACTATACTCCATTGGTATGTCATTTAGTCTGCTCTTGGAGTAATGTGTGATCATCGCTCGTCCCCTCTGTTGGAACCGGTGAAAGTCCCGGGAAGATTCAGGATCCCATGGATCAAATGACTCTCGATACTGTTGGAATTCTTGCTCAGGGGTGTAAGAGAGGCATGAATTATTTTCTGTAGATTGACTCTGGCTTTTCTTTCTCTTCTCATCCATCTTCTGACGCATGTTCTCAATTACAATTGCTCTACTCACCATAGTTTCAAAGTCAGGATACACAGCGGACATCATCTGCAATCGAAGCCTATCATCATTCAATCCTCTTATAAAGTGTTTTTGCTTATCGGCATCATTCTCCACTGCTCTTGGAGCATACCGTGACAACTGAGTGAACATGTCACAATATTCACACACTAGCATGGATCCTTGCTCCAAGCTATGGAACTCATCTATCTTTAGCTTCACTTCTCCTTCAAAACATGATAAGATCTAAATGCAGTTTTGAACTCTTCCCAACTAATATGATTTGCATCTGGTTGTCTAACTTGAAATAGCTCCCACCAATGTAAAGCAATTCCTTGCAATTGACTAGAAGCAAAAAGTAGCTTCTCATGGTCATCACACTGAGCTATATCAAGTTGTCGTTCCACAGTTCTAAGCCAATCTTCAGCTTCTATTGGATTACTTGTATGACTGAAAGTTGGTGGGTGTCCCTTCAGAAATTCACTATGCTTGTCAATTGAGGTGCTTGTTGCTGGGTTGTTCAACACACCCTGAGCAATAGCTTGAAGTATTTGAGTGTGTGTCGTCAAAACTTGCTTTATAGTTGGAGGTTTTGATGGTGGGAGATTAGAATTGGGAACATTCCTTCTAGCACCATGTTTAGCACTTCTCCTAGTAGAGACCATCTCTGTTTCCAAGACACATGTGTCGAATCTAGTTCTCCATAGCATTATTAGTTCTAGGTTCATGAGATGTTAGATAACAAAAGAGACAAGAACAATCCAACCCTAGAAACATATGAAACTTCTCCTCACGGATCCTTTAACTTGGCTACCCCCTTAAGAAAATTTCAGCAAAGGGGTGCAAGAGGTAACATGCATCTTATTTTGAGTGAGTTAACCTATCATGAAGACCTTCGGTAACCAAAAGAAAACTTGTGTGCATAGGCAAGAACAAGTAATCTGAAAAACTCTCACGGCAGAAAACAGCAGCACGGTAAAACAGCTCTATCTCCTTTTCTATTAATCCGATGAGGTTGTAGTTTACATCGTTGGAAAACTCATCAAATCCTCTACAACTCTCTTATATAAAACTTTTCCGGATTCATCACTTAACTTGGTCAAAAATAGTTTACAACAGAAATTACTCCAGATTTTGACCAGCGAGTCCCAGAAAGCCTCGCAATTCACGGAGAGTTGTGGGGAGCGGCCAAGTGGTGACGGCCTCAATTTTCTTCGGGTCAACAACCACTCCAAAGATCCGAAATAATATGTCCCAAATAACCCAATTGTGATTGACCAAAGAGGCATTTAGATTTCTTTAAGAAGATATTATGAGATGCTAGTACCTTGAAAACCTCTTTCACATGGTGGAGATGCTCGGACCCGATTTGCTAAATATCGAGGGATATCATCAAAGAAAACCAAAGACAAACTTACGCAGAAACGGTCCCAATATATCATTCATCGAGCTTAAAAGTTGAAGGTGCATTGCATAATCCAAATGGCATGACCAAAAACTCAAAGTGCCCATGATGTGTCCCGAAAGTCGTCTTTTTCGATGTCCTGAGGATGCATGCGTACACAGTGATAGCCTTTGGCGAAGATCTAATTTGGTGAAGAATTTAGCACCTTCAAGTTCATCCAGTAATTCAAAGAATAACCGTATTGGAAATTTGTCTTTCAAGGTATTACTATTGAGCTCCCAATAATCAACACGTAAACGCCAAGTCCGATCATGTTTTTTGACAACAAGGACAGTGATGAGAATGGCGAAGGCGCTATACCTGATGATACCTTGATGAAGCATGTCTCGCACATTGTCGCTCCGTTCATTTTTCAGTATCGAGGGTAACGATAGGGGCGAACGACAGTTGGTCGAGTGGGATCCTTAAGATGAATTCTATGATCATAACGCCGTTGAGGTGGGAGCCCCAAGGCTCTCTCAAAAGTCATGTTGGAATTTGCATAACAGAGGATCCATTGGCACGTCGAGAAAGTATATGAATACCGTTGAGAATTGCCTCTTTAGAGAGGTCGTGCCATGTGATCGGGCCGTCCCTTTCCGCCGAACTTCATAATAAGTTTATTAAAATTCCGCACAATATTTCTCAAAGAACTCAAACAGTCCACACCCAAAACAACATCATAGCCTCCTAATTTGATGCTGAAGAAATCTGCTTTGAAGCTTTCAAGAGCGTGAGAAAATTCAATATTATCATAGCTTCCCACATTTGTGATGTGTTGTCCATTGGCGGCAAAGAACTTTGAGCGGACGGTGTAAAGAAGAACTTTGAAGGCCCAAAGCATTCGGGTACGGTAATGTCTGGCTAATGCGTGCTCCGATGGCCTAGCTCTAGAGACAATGATACAAGATTTATACTGGTTCGGGGCAAATCGCGCTCCCTAGTCCAGTGTGATCACTATCCGAGCTCAAACGCTCATACCGGGACGAGTACAAGCGGATCGAGAGAGGGAAAGGGCTCCCAAGTCTCTATGATTGAGGCAAGTGCCAATATCATGTGTGTGTGTGTGTGTGGTGGCTGGATGTTGGATCCTTGAACCTTGCCTCAACCCGGAGGCCTACCTCCCCTTTTATAGTCGCAAGGAGGGCAGGGAACATGAGCTCCCTTCGGGTTAAGGACTTGGAGAAGCGAGAACATATGTGCGTGGCAAGAATGCATGGAAGAGCTCTTAATTGAGCTCCGGTGCGGGGAGAGCTCCCTTTGAGCTCTTGAGTGCCTTGGGCGTTGAAATTGGTCGCCGCCGTCACGCTGGAATCGCGGTTTGGGCGGTGGTCGGGCGTCGCCCGGTCTCTAATCGTAGTTGGAAGACGTCTTCGGTATGGGGGGCGCCCATACCGCCGATGGGGAAGGCGCACCCCGTATGTACCAGGTGGCATCTGAAGCGGGCTGTTGGAGCCGACGGGGTATGGCGAGGTGGTCGAATGACCTCTCCCTCAGAGGCCGTAGCTCTACGTGGCTATAGTGCCCGCCGTGGAGTGGTTGAGCTTGTCGGGAGTTGTTGGCCAACTCCCGCACCCGCAGGCTTCTTCGAGAAGGCGCGGACGCAGCTCTTCGGCCGCCGCCGTCGTGAGGCTCGTCGCGAGGGAGCTCGGCGGCGGAAAGAGGTCCCGGACGAGGTCGGGCGCGTTGAAGATGTGGGAGCTCGTCGTCGAGAGACTTCGAAAGGGGCGAACGATGGATCTCCGCCCGGGGAGCTCACGGTTGAGAGCCCGAGCGAGGCGGAGGCTTGTCCTTGCGTGGAGAGCTCATGTGATGAAGGATGTCTCGCCTTTCTCGCGATCGGGGTTCGGGGTTATGTTCGGCCGAGAGCTCGCTTATGGGTATCCCAAATATCGATCCCCCACAAGCCCCCTCGAGCATTTGGGGGAGAAGAGGTCTCTCCTGATCCATCCCGCGTGGCGGTCTTCTTAAATGGAAGGGACCCTTGTCCGAGGATTGATGTTTGTTCGTGGGTGCACGTGGAGCGCACCCGCGGTGTAGTTTCCCGAGGCTCCGTGAGAATAGTAGATTCTCGCGAGGCTTTTTAGAGTTTCCGTGGGCTCGCCGACCCGCCTCCTCGCGTTTGTTCATAGAGGTGATGAGCTCGGGCCCGATCTTGCCTCGTTAGCCGAGATCGAGTGCTTTCGAAGCTACTTTCGGATAGTCTGTGAGGCTCGAGCACGTCGCCTCGTTCGGCTCGATCACCGGTGGTAGATCAACCTCAGTTCCGAGAGCCCGACTTCCGTGGTTCTCGAGCCCCCCGAGCGATGTTCGGGGCGAGGTGCTTCTCCTCGTCGTTGAGGATAGCTCGGAGTCAAACGTGGCCCTCGGCGACCGGGGCGCGCAAGAAAAAGCCCCGAGCCCTTTCGAGAGCTCGTGGCGCGGGCCGTCGGCCCGCTTTCTCAAAGGCGCTCCTCACTCATGGTGTCTCTAGGCGGCCTTCAAAGCTCTCGAGCCGAGCCGGCCTTCGAACCACGAGGCGGTGAGCTCGCATTGCGAGCTCCGCTTTTCGAGCTCGGCGACTGATCATTGTGACTCTTGGGTTTTTACCCGTTGTGTAAAAATAGCCGTTGAGATCTTACCGTTGGGGTTTTACCGTTGGTGGGGAGTTATCCCATTAATGTCGCGGCCGTTCGCTTCCGCCAGTGTCGCCAGCAGCGTCGATCTCACGATGTCGATTGCGGGCGGACGTGGTGCGTGGTGGGTCCCCCTACGGTTTCACCTCGTCGCCTCCGCCTTGGCGCGGAGCTCTATAAATAGGTGGAGATTGGGGAGCGGATTCACCTTCCCGTCTCTTGCCTTCCTTCACACACGAGAGAAAGAAAAGAAATCAATCGCCCGTTGTCCGCTCGTAGATCCGATCCTCCACCTCCCCGCTTCACCCGGCGGCTTGTTCAAAGGCGAGAGATGGGTTCGTGGCTGCGTTCGACGGGCGACGGAGGCGTCGAGCGGTCTGGCGCCGCCGGGCGGGTTGCCGTACCGCGCGACTGCGGCGAAGAGTGAATCATCCCGCCGGGCGTCCCACGCTGTTCAGACCCACCGGCTGGGTATCGTCGTCTCGCTCATCGCCCTTCCACGAGCGCGCGGCTCGCATGCCCGAGATGACTTCTTTCGGCGGCTCATCGCGTCTTTGGGGCATCGAGCTCCGACACCTTTACGCCAAACGGGTGCTTTGCTCCTTTCCGCCTTCACGATGCTCGCGAAGGGGTGGTTGCGGATCCCTCCCAACCGGGAGCTCTTCAAGCACTATCTTCGCGAAGATCCGGCCACTGCCGGGGCGGGGGGCGGCCCGCCCCGATCGCCGTCAAGTTTACCGTCTGTAATGGGCGCTGCGGGAAGGTTGGAGTCCTTCCCCTTTGGACGACTTCCGCCGGCCAACCCCGGTGGAGGGAGGAGTGGTTCTATCTCAAGAACGACCCCTCCCACCCCTCCGCCGATTCACCGGCCGTACCCGCCAAGGGGAGCCCGGGAGCCGGCGGCGCGAGGGTCCGCACGACAACACCACGGAGGATGTGGAGGCGGCCGTGAGCAAGATCAAAAAGCCTCCGGGACGCCCAGGGCCGACGGTGAACCACATCATCGAGGCCTGGCCGCCAAGGCGGTGGTGCCTCTCCGGCGTCGGACTCTCCTGGATGTGGGAGATGAAGGAGGAGGAGGCCCCGTTCTGGGGACGGCAAACGTCCCCGGTCTCACCGTCGACCGTGGAGTTTTGGATGAAGCAAGTGACGAAGACGGGAGTAAGGGCGCCCGGGGAGCTCCCCGGATCCTCCCTAATCCGAGACCTCTGCGGCTGGTAAGTGCTCGTCGTCTTACCTTAGCTCGTTCTTTCGTCTTGGGTCTTCTAATAAGCTCGAGCTCTACAGGTCGGCGTGGTGCGTCCTTTCGGCTCCTAACCTCCTCTTCCCGTGGGCGAGGCCGACACCTGCCGGCCATCAGCCAGCCTCGTTCGGAGCGGAGGGCGGGCTCGTCCGGCGGAGGCGCGGCGGTCGGGGAGGAGGTGGAGCCGCGTCGAGCCGGGCGTGAGCCCTCGACGTCCGACGGCGCTCTCGGCCGGGAGAGGTCGGGACCTCGTCGGGGCTAGTGAGCTCACCGCCCCTGGTGATGGCCTTGAGCGCGGCGGGCCGCTCCGCAGCCACGACCGCCGCCGGGGCCCAAGCCCCCGACGCAAAGTCGGGCGCTCCGATCGGCGACTCGGGAGGCTGGCGAAGCGCCAGAAGAAGAAGAAGCGTAAGAGGGTGGCCGCCGGGTAAGCTCTCACCCTTCATGTCGCCGTTGGCGGTAGTGGTTGACCACGTGCATTGACTTCTCGGCCGTGATTCAGTTCGGCGGCGGCGTACCCTATGAAACGCCCGAAGACGGGCGTGCCAAGCCGGGCGGCGCGGGCTCGGGCTTAGAGATGACGAGCTCGGCGGCGCCGTCGACCATGAGCTCGGTGCCGGTGAGCTTCGAGCGCGCGGCGGGCGAGTTCGGGGCGTTGATGGCGAGCGGACAACGGAGCAGGGCGGCGACCTGGCCAGCGAGGGGAAAGGCCTCGAAGATGATGGCGCCGTTCTTCAAGGGGACATTGTCGACCGCGCCTAGCCGGTTTTGGGAGCCTCGTGCTCGGACTCCCCGCCGACGCCGACCGTCCCCCGTGGGTCAAGCGCCCGAGACCGTCCGGAGCTCGACGGCGAGCCTCGGTCGATGGCCTTGCCGGAGGCGGCGGGGCGCCCGAGCACTCAAAGCCATGCGAGCTCTTCGGGTGGGCGGAAGAGGGCGAAGAAGGCGACCGGGGAGACCCGGTCCGTCGAGGAATGCGCGAGAGGAGCCCGCCCGAGGAGGTCGAGTCCGCCCCGACCGAGGAGACCATCGTCGAGACACCCGATCGTCGATATCTCCGACGACGAGGACACCGGGCGGCGGGGAGGACCGAAAGGGGTGAAGATGAGGCCTCGGAGGACGCTGGCGCCGGCGCCGGCGCCGCCACGGTGCGGCTTGGTGCCATTCCTTGGCACGGCGAGAGTCAAGCTTGGGGGGATGACGACGACCGTGCGCTGCCGCGCGTCAAGTGTCCCTCCTGAGGGTACGAACGTTGTGATGCCCCCGACCTACGTCCGGATGGCACAACAGCCACCCTTGCCGTTGGAGGACCGGGGTCGTCCGTGGTTGGTGCCGGCGAAATGTGTGTGCGCCGCCTTGCCGAGTTCGGTTTGTTGTGGCGCTAAGAGCTCCCTTTTATGCCCTCCTGTCTTGCTCACGCGTTGGCGTTTTTCAGGGGTGCGGGGACGCCATCGTGGGGGTATAATCGGCCGACGCGGGCTCGCGCGAGGGCCGGCGTCGTCGGAAGGCTGACGGAGCTGTCTTGCGCGGAGATGTCGCGAGGAGCTTGGTTTGGCACAACTTCAGCATCGGTTTCTCGAGCGCCGGGCAAAGGGCGTGGCCAAGCTCGTCCGCGACGCTGAAGGCCGGCCCTCTCGAGAGGCCCAGGAGAAGGTGGAGGCCGCCCTACGGGAGGCGGCCCGGGGGAGGAGGAGCTCGAGGCTCGCCCATAAGCGGCAGCGTGAGAAGATGCGGAGGAGGCTCGACTCCCTTCGCGGAGGCTCGACGACAAGGGCTTGGCGCTCGGCGCTGAGCTGAGCGCGGTCTCCGGCGGGACAAGGACGAGCTCGCCGAGCAACTCCGCCACCGTGACGCCGAGCTCGAGGGTGAGTGCTCTTGCCCTTGTCTTTCTTGTCTTGTTTATTTGGCGTTCGAGGCCGATCGTCCTCGTCGGGCGGGACTATAGCCTACGACCATGAAGCTTCCGGAAGTTGTAGTGCGACCTCCGCGCCTCGAAGGCGGAGCGGGTTCGGTTTGAAGCCGAAATTATGAGCTCGGTACATCGAGCAAGAGCTCTGACGAGCCGTGGAGTAGCGGGGCGTCGCCTCCACTTTTGCGTCCCCACGGCCTTGTGGCTCGTGGTCTAATCCATTGTCTTTGTTTGCGCTTGAGAAGCGAAAATCCCCCGAAGGCGACGGGAGGCCGAGGACGAGTTGGGAGCTCGCCGCCTCCGAAGCCTCTCTTCAAAGACACGCAGCTCGCGGACTGCCGCAGGAGAAGGAGGCGGACTGGCAACAAGCACCGGCAACCTCGTTGGCGCGAGGAAAGAGGTCGAGAGCCTCCAAGAGTACGCTAAGGCCGTGGAGGAGGCCGAGAGCTCGAGCGCGGCGTGAGGGTCTCGTGTCGAGGTTGAGGCCGTCAGGACGTCCCTGGGGTGGCGGGACTTGGCAAACCCGGCCGAGCGGGTGTCGACCATCCCGCGCAAGGTGACGGAGGATGCAGGCCGCGTGGTCCACAAGGCGATCAGCGTCGTCTTCACCCACTACCCCTACCGAGGTCGACATTGTGAAGAAGGGGTGGTCGCCGGCGATTGACGATGCCGATGTGGAGCGGAAGGCTGCTGGCCTTTGAGGCCGCGGCTCGCGAGCTATCCGCCGAGCTTCAAGCTCGCCACCGAGGAGCTCAAAGTCTTCGAGCCTCCCGCCGGTGGAGACGGAGCGGCGAGGAGCCCATCGAGGAGGAGGAAGCTGCGCAGACATCCCCACCCCCGCTGCCGATGGACCAAGACCCGCCTGCCGCAAGGATAGAAACTCGAGGCTAGGCCTCTTTGGTTGTGAGCTTGTTAAGTCCTCGTAGTCGAGGCAAATTGTAAAAACTTATGGAAGCTCGCGTGATAGTCAATGGAAGTCATCTTTCCTCTTTTTATCGTACTCTGTTTCTACTTCGACTTTTGGTGAGCTCATGATTCGAGAGCCGGATGGCGGGCCATTCCTCGGCTGGCGCGGGGGCTGGAGGTCGTTAGGGCAGTCGTGCCACGCCTAAAAAGCGGTGAGCTCATGACTTAGTCGTTTCGGAACATTGTTTGAGTTAAGAGGAGAGAGTGTGGGTTCGTGAGTTTGAGCTCATCGTTGCGCTCTGAACTTGCGGGTTTTTGCGAAAAAACGGTGTGTTAAAAATGTGGGGTGTGCACCCGCTCCTTGTAGCCCCCCCGAGCAAAGGCGGGTCTTCGCCGAGGCGAAGGCCTGGTCGTTGCTCGAATGTGCTAAGGAAAGAATTTGAAATGCTTGCACATATTTTTGCATCGAATTTGTGCTTTTATTGAGCTCTCGTAGCTACAACATTTCAAAATACACTTCGGGGTAGAAGCGACGTAGTTGTTCGATGTTCCATGCGTTGGTGAGGACTCAGCCTTGGTGGTCCTTGAGCTTGTATGTGCCCGGTCTCAGCACTTGGTCGATGGTGAAGGGGCCTTCCCAAGGCGCTGAGAGCTTGTGCTTGTCCTTCGAGCTCTGGACTCGACGCAGGACGTAGTCGCCGACGCTGAAAGCTCGTCCCTTGACGTGGTGGTCGTGGTAGCGCCTCATGGACTGCAGGTACTTGGCGGAGTGGATGAGGGCGATATCTCGAGCCGCCCGAAGCCGATCGGCCGGCGTCTTCGAGCACGCTTGGTTTTGTGCTCGTTGAAGGCCCGGGCGCGCAAGGCGAGCCGTATTCGAGGTCGGTGGGGGAGCACGGCCTCGGACCGAAGACGAGGAAGAAAGGCGTTCGCCCCATGGCTCGCTTGGCGTTGTGCGAAGACTCCATAGGACCGAAGGGAGCTCGGCGAGCCACCGTCGGGCATATTTCTCAAGCCTCTTGAAGATGCGTGACTTTACGCCCGCAGGATCATGCCGTTAGCTCTTTCTACCCGGCCATTGGTCCTCGGGTGGGCGACGGAGGCCGTGTCGACGCGGATGCCGCGTGATCGCCGCACCAATCGATGAAGACTTTCCCCACGAAGTTGGTGCCGTTGTCGGTGATGATGGAGTTCGGGACGCCGGCGGTGGATGATGCCGGTGAAGAACTTGACGGTCTCCTCGGGCCGACACCACGCGATGGGCATGACCTCGATCCACTTGGAGAACTTGTCAATGGCGACGAGGAGGTGCATGTAGCCCCCATGTCTTCTTGAAGGGTCCTACCATGTCGAGCCCCCCGACCGCGAACGGCCGGTGAGGGGGATCGCCCGGGAGGGATCGCGCCGGAGATGTGTCTCGCTTGGCAAAGAACCGCATCCCTCGCAGCGTCGGACGACTCGAATGGCGTGCGATGGCGGTCGGCCAAAGAGAAACCTTGACGGAAGGCCTTCCCGACGAGCTCGTGGCGCCGGCGTGGTGGCCACATTCGCCGGCGTGGATCTCCTTGATGAGCTCTTCCCCTTGTTCGAAGGTGACGCAAATACCGAGGACGCCGAGGCTCGGCGCGAGAGCTCTTCTCCGACGAGGACGACGATCGACGGCCCTTCGGCGCCGCGCCTTGACTCTTCCTCGTCCCGGGGAGCTTGCCTTCCTTGAGCCACAAGAGCGTTGGGATCCGCCGGTCGGGCTTTGGGGTCATTGCGGTCGAACCCCGACCCAGCCCCGAGCCAGCCCCGAGCCATCGGTTGAGCCCGTAGCTAAGCAAGCCTTTGTGTTGGGCGAGCTCGAGCTCGCGAGGAGCGTCTATCTCCATAGGGTCCGAACCTGGAGCGTCGGCAATCGAGTTTTCGTCTGCGCCACGGGCTCGTTCTTGAGCCGTGTCGACGGCTTGTGCTACTCATGCATGAAGACGCCCGCGGGACCCGCAGCGGTCCGATGCGAGCTTGGCGAGGACGCCGGCGTCGTTGTTGAGGTGGCGATGGATGTGGTTGACCTCGAGCCCGTGGAAGTGCTCCTCGAGCTCGCGGACCTTCGATGGTACGCGATCATCTTCGGGTTGATGCAGTCGACTTCCTTCATGACTTGGTTCTTGACGAGCTCGGAGTCGCCTCGACCGAGGTGCGGGACCGAAAGCGCGTCGCGATCGCGCAAGCCATTCACCGAGCCTCGTACTCGGCCACGTTGTTGGGCGCGGGAAGTGTAGGCGGATCGAGTACTTCATGCGCACCTTGTTCGGGGAGATGAAGACGAGCCTGACACCGGCGCCGTACTTCTTCATGGATCCATCGAAGTACAGCGTCCAGTACTCGATGTCATCGGGCCTCGGTGTCCGTTCGACTTCGGTCTACTCACATGAAGTCGGCCTAGAGCCCGGGACTTTATGGCGTCTGCGGGAGTGTAGGTGATGTCGCCCCCATGAGCTCAATAGCCCACTTGGCCATGCGGCCCGTAACCTCGATGCCACGCCGGAGACGATGAAGCCAAGCAACTTCCCTCAAGGGACCCAAAACGCACTTTTCGGGGGTTGAGCTGACTCCAAACTCTGAGCTTGGCGAAGACCTTTTTAGTCGTGGATGAGCTCTTTCGAGCGCTTTGTCTTGACAACGATGTCGCCGACGTATGCTTCTACGAGCTTTCCGAGGAGCTCTTTGAAGACTTTCTCATGCACCTTTGGAAGGTGGCGCCAAGATTTTTCAAACCGGCGGGCATCGTTACGTAAATGAATGCGCCCGAACGGAGTGATGAAGGAGGTGGCGAGCTGATCGAGCTCGTTCATCGCGATCCGGTGGTAGCCGGAGTAAGCGTCGAGAAAAAAGAGTGTCTCGCACCCGGAGGTGGAGTCAACAATTTGGTCGATCGCGCAAAGAAAGGAAACGGATCCTTTGGGCATGCCTTGTTGAGACCCGTGTAATCAACACACATTCTCCATTTCCCATTCTTCTTTTAACTAGTACGGGGTTGGCTATCCACTCGGGATGATACACCTCCTTGATAAACCTAGCGGCTAAGAGCTTATCTATCTCCACGGCGATTGCCCGGGCGTCGATCGTCGTCGAAACGCGTCTAAGCCTTCGCTTCACCGGCCGAGAGCCGGGTTTGATATTCAAGGAGTGCTCGGCGACTTCCCTCGGTATGCCGGGCATATCCGAGGCCCTCCACGCGAATACGCCGAGGTTCGTGCGCGGAGGAAGTCGACGAGCTTCGCTTCCTATTTGGGGGAGAGCTCGGACCCCACGCAGAGGTGCGCCCGTCCCGTCGATCTTGACCTCCTTGGCGTCCTTCGGGCTCGAACGTGCCTGTGACCTTGTCTAGCTCGCCGGAAGAGCTCGCGCTCCCCAGCTTTGCCGAGCTTTCCGGCCGAGCCTCGTGCTCGCCGCCCTCTTGAGCTCGGGTGAGTCCCCCGCCCGTTAGCCCAGCCGCCATCTTCGGCAGCATCTCCTCGATCTCGATTGCCGCTGTCGGCATCGATCGGACGGCGGCGGCCCTCGCGGCCGGCGTGCTCGAAGGTGGAGTCGGCGGTGATGATCCCTTTCAGCCCGGGGATCTTGAGCTTGAGGTAGGTGTAGTTGGGGACGGCCATGAACTTCAGCGTAAAGGGGCTGCCCCAATAGCGTGTGGTAGGCGTTCTTGAAGGGAAGCACCCTCGAACGTGAGGACCTCCTTGCGGAAGTTGTCCGGTGCCGGGCGGTGACGGGAGAGATCGATCCGCCCGAGGGACCATCTGTTTCCCCAAGACCACACCGTGGATGGGCTCCGGCGAGGGGCGAGTCGCGCCTTGGGGATGCCAAGGGCTTGAGCGCGCGGATGTAGAGGAGGTTAAGGCCGCCGCCGCCGTCCATCAACACTTTGCCGAGGCGCTTGGTGCCGATGATGGGGTCGACGACGAGCGGGTACCTCCCCGCACGGGATGTGTCGTGGGTGATCCGCCTTGTCGAAAGGTGATGGCCGAGCTCGACCACTTGAGGTAGGCAGCGCCGCGGCTCGGTGAAGAGGGACCTCGCGGCGGGTGAGCTTTTTGGCGACGCTTAGACTCATAGCCGGGAGCTCCCCTCGAAGACCACGTTGACGGCGCCGTCCCGATGTAGATGTCGCCGTTGAACTCGTCGGGTGCTGGCTTGGCGTCCTTGTCGTCGTAATCTTTGCCTCCTCCCCGCAGCGTACCCATCACGTGCTTCTTCATGAGGCGGTAGTCCTTCATCTTGTGCTTGACCGGGCCCTCGTGGTGCGGGCACGGTGCCCTCGAGCATCTTGTCGGCGCTCTTTGGGCACGAAGTTCGTGCCGCCCTTGGGGCCGGCTTTTGCGTTGTCCGCCACAAAGAACGAACTCGTCGTCGTCGTTGTCGCGGGGATGCTTGTTCTTCTTGTTCTTCTTCTTGCGGGCGCGGGAGCCGGATCCTTCGGCGACGTCGTCGTCGGCCTTGGGCCTGCCCTTGCCGTGACGGCGAGACGGCGCCCTTCCTCAAGTGGCGGGTGGCGAGGTCGAGGAGCTCCTTCACGGTCCCGGGCTTTTTGACGCCGAGCTCGTGGATGAGGGTCTCGCGGTGGTGCCGAACGTGAAAGGCGGTGATGACCTTGAGTCGAGGCCTCGGAGAGGTTGTTGCGAGCTTGGAGAAGCGCCCGATGTAGTCGCAAAGCCCTTCCCTTCTTCTCGCTTGCACCCTGAGGTCCCACGTCGTGCTCGGCCCGGTGTAGGTGCCCCCGGAAGTTGCCGACGAAGACGCCGCGCGAGTCTTCCCGGGGCCAGATGGTGCCCTCCCGAGGTGCTCAAGCCACGACCGCGCGAATCGCGCAAGGTAAAGTGGGAGGTTGCGGATGATGAAGTAGTCGTTGTCGGCGCCCCACCGGGCAAAACGAGGCGGTAATCCTCGAGCCGTGGCGGGGGTCGGTCTCCCATTGTACTTCGCACCAAGGTCGGAGCTCGAAACGAAGGAATGGGGGCGTCGTGGATGCGCGAGCCGAAAGCCCTCGGCCTTCTTGAGCTCGAGCTCGAGGGCCGGCGATCCCGCTTGGGGAGACGGGCCCGCGGGCGGCGCACCGCATGGGGCTGCGGCTCTTGTCTTCTTCGCCGTCGTGGGCGCCCACCGCGTCCCCTCGTAGGTGCGAGGACGCCGTGGATCGCCGCGGTGGTACTTGTCGCCGCCTCGGGGGGCGTTCTTTTTCGCCCGAGCCTCCGCTTTACGCCGGGCATTGATGGTGTCCCCGGGCGTCGCGGTTCTCGCCCGACCGGTCGACGCGCGTGGACCTCGGGGTGAGAAGAGGACTCGTGCTCCCCGCGGCCCGCCGTTGAGACGCCGAGCTCGCCGCTGGCCGAACGGCCGCCTCCTTGAGGAGCCTCTTGAGCTGCTCGTGGGTCCCTCGCGCCTCGGCTCCTGCAGGGCCGGCAACGGCGCAGAGTAGCATAGCGGTCGCCAAAGTTTCTGGGACGCCTCCCAAATACGGTGGAAAGCTGCTCGACCCCTCGCCCCGGCTGATACGATCACGAACGCCACGAGCTCGAGCTCGTGCTCGCGATTGCCGTCTTCCCCCCGCCGGTGAGGAGGGCTTCGCGCTCTTGGGCTGCCGCGCTCGGCTCCTCGAGCTCGTCCGGCCGAGCTTTAACGCGGTCGACCGGTGGTTCGCGGCGTGCGCGGGCGGAGCCCCCGAGGCGTGTGTTCGGAGGCGTCGCCGAGCGGACTTCTTCCACCGCACCCTCGGGGTGTGGCACATGTAGCATCGACGCGTGGGGTCGCAGATCCATGAGGCTCATCCTGCCGAGGGCGAAGTTCGAGCTCGTGGACGCTAGTCCGCCGGGGCTCGCCGCCCGATGGGAGTGGAAGGCCGGCTGCCCGTCGGGTACATCCCCGGGCGTGAGGCCGCCGTGAACTGCCGACCGACGCGCCTCCCCTCCGGCCGCAGGACGACATTGGCAAAGGGAGAAGGTCACGCCGCGGAAAGCTCGCGTAGGCTCGCGTCCCGGATGTTCGGGAGCAGGGTCCTTGATGAGGACGAAGAAGCGATCCGCGGGCGGCGCGATGGGGCTGGATCAGTGCGGAAGTCGAAGTCCCACCCCATGCTTGTCGGGGCAGAGTCGGTGGCGCCTCGGAGGCGGCCGGGATGTCCTCACGCCGCATCGGGCGGGTGAAGACGGCTCCGTGATGGACTGCTCCCGCCGGTGTCGGAGAAGTCGATGGTGCCGGCGCATTGCTAGCCGCGCCATCGGTGAAGCGGAAGAAGCCATCGGAGTGGAGAAACGTCGCACTAGCGCCGCCCGCCGGGCGCGCCAACCGCCGTGGTCTAGTACCACCGTCACGCGCAATAATGTCCGGCTAATGCGTGTCTCGATGGCCTAGCTCTAGAGACAATGACACAAGATTTATACTTTTGTTCGGGGCAAATCGCGCTCCCTAGTCCAAGTGATCACTATCCGAGCTCAAACGCTCATACCGGGGGCGAGTACAAGCGGATCAAGAGAGGGAGAGGGCTCCCAAGTCTCTATGATTGAGGCAAGTGCCAATATCGTGTGTGTGTGTGTGTGTGTGGTGGCCGGATGTTGGATCGTTGAACCTTGCCTCAACCCCGAGGCCTACCTCCCCTTTTATAGTCGCAAAGGGGGGGGAACATGAGCTCCCTTCGGGTTAAGGACTTGGAGAAGCGAGAACATATGTGCAGGGCAAGAAATGCGTGGAAGAGCTCTTAATTGAGCTCCCGGTGCGGACGAGAGCTCCCTTCGAGCTCTTGAGTGCCTTGGGCGTTGAAATTGGTCGCCGTCGTACGCGGGAATCGCGGTTTGGGCGGTGGTCGGGCGTCGCCCTGTCTCTAATCGCAGCTTGGAAGACGTCTTCTCGGTATGGGGGCGTCCATACCGTCGATGGGAGGAAGGCCCCGCATGTACCTATGTGGCATCGTAGCGCGGGCCGTTGGAGCCGACGGGGGTATGGCGAGGTGGTCGAATGACCTCTCCCTCGTAGCCGTAGCTCTATGTGGCTACAAGTGCCGTCGAGTGGTTGAGCTTGTCGTGGGAGTTGTTGGCCAACTCCGCACCCGCAGGCTTCTTCGAGAAGGCAGCCCGACGAGCTCTTCGGCGGTCGTCGTCGTGAGGCTCGTCGCGAGGGAGCTCGAGCGAGGCGGAAAGAGGTCCCGGGACGAGGCTCGGGCGCGTTGAAGACGGGAGCTCGTCGTCGAGACTTCGAAAGCGGGGGCGGAACGATGGATCTCCGTTCGAGGAGCTCGGTTTGTGAGAGCCCGAGCGAGGCGGAGGCTTGTCCCTGCGTGGAGAGCTCATGTGTGATGAAGGATGTCTCGCCTTTCTCGCGATCGGGGTTCGGGGTTATGTTTGGGCTGAGAGCTCGCTTATGGGTATCCCAAATATCGATCCCCCACACCCGCTTCATAGCCAAATCGTAATCCGTAAAATTGTGTGTTGAACCAGAATTCAATAGAGCCAATAAATTGGTGCCATTTATATTGATAATTAATTGCATGGTAGGACAAGTGGATATGCCGCTTAAGCCATGAACCGATATTTGAATATCTGAATATCCTCTTGCGCGTACCTTTGAGTTCTCCTACTGTCGACGGAAGTCGTATAGAGACGTCTAGCAAGTGCTATGGCTGTCTCAATATCGTGGTTGATGTAGTTGGACGTCGATCCAATCGAGGTGCTAACCTAGCAATATAAAGCATAGCCCGCTTTGTTTTGGGGAGAGGTGTTGTACCTTGTTCGGCGTTCTTTGTGAACATATTAGTGTACTGTCCAAATCTCCCGTCTGGGCGTGATGTTTGTCCGATTACCAAGATGATTGTGTAGTGGAGTTTCAAAACGCCCCTGTAATAGGCTCGCGAAAATTACGGCCAAGATGGTTGACCCACCGTTTTCCCAACGAATAAACCAAGATAATGCGTTCCCTTGGAGATGGAACAAAGCGAAAGCCAGACCGATCCAGAAAATAATTCCTTGAGCGAGAAAAAATTTATCGCGACTTGTACAGCCTATGAGAAGGGTCACCCTTGCCATCATACTCGAAAAATAATTTAATATTATTGTTTGGTACGTCTGGGATTTTTCGGCAAGAATTTAGGTGGAAATTCTCGAGTAATTTCTTGGGGAATTTCTCAGTATCAAATTCGAGATAAAAATTCGGACTGTCCGTCCGGCTTTTGGATGGAGGAATCGGAGGTGCGACGGATGGAGGGCTCATCCGTGTCTCTGATTGAAGAGAGCGCTTGGAGGGCGGGATGTACTTAGGCGATGATGAGGCTGAATTAGCCTCCATGGCTTTGGCCTCCATGGCTGCGATGTACTCGTCGATGATCCCGTTGGCGTTCGCCGTGATGGTTTGTCCCAAGGTCAAGGCCATTGGATCGTAGTGGTCTCCGGATACCAATCTGTCACAACCCGTTTTCCGGGCCAACGCGAGGAAAGAACGAGAGACGTGGCGTGGGTGAAATCAGCGAAGACGAGGCGAGGACGCACGGGCGGCGGCGGGCGACGGCGCCAGCCGCCGTGGGCGCGGGGCCGCGGCGCTGGCGGCGCTGGGCGGGGGCGCGGGTGCGGCGACGCGGCGCGGGCGCGGGCGACGGCGGCGGGGCGGCCGGAGGAGCTAGAGAGCAAGGTAAAAACCTAATTATTTTCTTCTTGATTGTCTCACGATAGTTGCCCCATATTTATATGAGGGGTTTACAATTGCTAACGGGCCGCCCATTAGTCTTTTCCGACTATCTTTAATTTAATCTAATAATTATAATAATAAAGCTAAATAATAATTAAATATTCAGCCACTCCGCTTATCTCGAGGCGACTCGACCGAGTCCGACAGTGGCGAGATCGATCCAATAGAAAAATAAAGATAAAAAAATGTGGCAAAATAATGATGTGTTTATATATACTAAATACTATGGAACAATGCAACGTCATCTGTACGTGCTCTCTCAATGGACGGAGATGAGAATTGCACATATATAAACACTTAAGCCTTGCCGCAATGAACTATTGTTGGTTGTCCGACAATAGGTGTCGCCGCATTGCTTGGACGTCGGAAGTGTGGGCTGTCCTCATTGTGCTGGGCCGTATCATCGCTCGAAGGAATGTTGGTTGTGAGCCCAACTTGGCACCGACAGGCCCAATGCAAGTAGTTCAGGCCCATGAACCAACGTTGACATAAACCATCCTCGTGTTGACTGATGACTACTGCATGCGTTGAACTGGCAAATGTGTTCTTGCGTTCTACTGCTGCGACTGCCTGGAGCCACAAAGATGAGATTGATGAGACAGCAGTAGCCAACACTCGTGATCAGATCACCCTTGACAAATAGCTGAAATCAAAAGAGCAACTCAACATATACAGAGTCAAATAACCATCACGGGGCTACTGGATTCATCAATGGACTCCCATTCTACACTAGGGCCAACATTTTCCTTTTGTTTGAGAACATTAGGGCCAACATCACATCCTGGCACCATGTATAAATAAATATCTATCTTCCAATAGCTGATCAGATTAGGAACACACTGTATACTCCACCTGGCACCATGTAAAACCCCTTACCTAATTTAGAGAACTACCCGGGTCACAAATTCAACAACCCAATTTCAGTATTTTTGCCCATTGTTTTTTTTTTTCCAGTTCTTGTATACGCAATAACCTCGGCCATTAGTGATATTAGAAGAATGAGGTAACTAACAGCACTAGTGTGGTGCCGAAGAACTTCTTTTTTTTTGGCCAGCAGCACACATACCAGAAGCTCATAAATATCGTCGCTACAATAGAACCGTGGTACATTAAGATGCAGACTATGATCACCACAAGGTAACTTCATATCAACCAAGCTGCTTGTCATATGGAAACACCACTCTGGTTATTGGGCAGGATAAAGCAAATATATTGTTCAATATTTATCAAGCATCATCTATCTTTAGTTTAACTGGGTGATGTGTCTGATCACAGTTATGAGCTGAACAAAAATAAATACCCTGTTCAATTCGAAATACAAGGAAACCATGTAAAAAATCCCAAATTGAACGGGTATTTATTTGATTATTCAGCTGATAAGTGTGATCCAATACATTACCCAGCAAAACTAGTAAAGATGATGCGTGACAAATATATACAAGAACAGTATATTTGCTTTATATCCTGCACAATGCAAACCTGTCGCTGTAGAGTCTCCATGCATCTTACCGTAGGAGCTAGCTAGGCATGCTTGCAAAGGCTCTGCAGCAGAGACCATGCATGCCATGCATATCGATCTGGTGGCTACAATTTACCAATGCAATGTGTTCATGGAATTGGAATGGCTGCCTGCAGGTTGCCCACTACACTGTATATATATACAGAGACATGCCTATGCCCAAGGTGAGAGTGGGAGTGGGTGATGGGGTCGGCAAACGGCTTTGTTCATGTGAAATGCATGCAGCAGCAGATGCTCACACACAAGACGTGCTTCTGCATAACTGCCGGGCAGCGTACGTGAAGATCGGCTGACAAGTGCCAAAGATGAGATGACCGAGACACGTTTCTTTTTTTTGAAACGAAACCGAGACACGTTTCGTGCGTGCAGTCCTACTCTAGCCTCAACACAAATAAAATCAGCTTACTAAAGATGGGTGTACTTGATTTACCCGGGCCTTTTCTTTTGAGCTGAGATTTACCAAGACGAGATATGGGAGATGATGATCATGTAGTTGTCACTCTGATATGGGCAAAGGACACAGCTCTACTGCATTATTTCAGACAAGATTACCCCTCATCTCTTCTCTCATGTGTCCCCAGTGAGCAGTAAGCTGCAGCATCTGCTCCTAAATAGACTGAAAATGAAATCACTAGCAGGACTCTAGGTATCAGACCTGAGGAAACGAAAAAAATAACAAGGAATGCCAAACTAGTATCAGCTTACACCAAATCAGTCAACCATAAACAATGCCTATATCTATATATATATGTACCTCAAGTTTTATTTCTGCTGCAACGTAATAATATTTATATTTACATTTACATAACCAATAGTTGACTTGACCCCTAGTGATTTCTCAGCAAGGATAGCAACAAATACCTCTTGTAGTGTCTCTCAACTTCTCTTATTCGATGGTTGCTCATTTCATATCACAGTAAGTTGCTATGGCCTGGCCTATGGGCAAAGAATACATTTTATTTATCATTCTCAATGATAATTACCTTGCAAACGAGCGATCATATCATTCTTAGTCAAAGGATTAGCAAACACTTCTCTCATATTAAACTGACAGCTGCTCCTTTAAAAAAACTGCTCCTTTTTAGATCACAAGAGGGAACAGCCCCATCATCACAATGGAATTTGGCGGTTACTAGTGCTTTGCAACTTTCACCTGCATAAAAGCCAACAACTATATATATATGTCAATGATAACTTCTTTAAATAGTCACTGCCAGCATTAGGGAAAAGGTTACAAGCATAGCATCTTCCATATTTCAGAGCAAATAAAAATGCAGCACAGATAACTGTGTCCGGATTAGAAGATGCATTCTCTCTACTGAAACTATTGTCAGCTGGGTCTCCATCGAATCTTGATCTTATCATCCTTCAGCCAACCAACTCAGTCTCAAAGTTATATGCCTTCCAGAATAGTATTTACGTTTTCTCTTACAAACATTACTACCTAAGTCTCCTACTGGGCAAAATATTATAATAGGTGTGGTAGCCATCTTTTTAGAATGTCCCTCAGAATTTTTTACCAAATATATTGTTTTCAAAGTTCAATTGTTCAAAAGGATATCAACAACCAAGTTTTAATATGTTAATTGTGCAAAATCTAAATGACACTCTTTTTACTGGAGCAATGCAGGCCTCGACCTAGTGGCAGCCAAAGGATGTAAATTATCAACTATTTAGTATTTGTGACTTTGCGTGCCTTTGCGTATTGTGCATGTCTGAAACGAGCCCAATATCAAGGAATGTCAGCTCAAGGATATTTTCTCATCCTCCATCCTTCCACCATGACTCCAAAAGCTAAAAGCATGTGATGGATAACTAGTGGGAACCGACTCTCCATGATCTGCAAAAGGGAAAAGTAACAGGAATCAATTGGAAGATTCCAAAGAAGAGGAAGAGGAAGAGGAAGAGGAAGAAGAAAGGAATCAAAACTCGATGTACCAATTGGACAAGTCATTTTCTCTTCCTTTGGCATATGATCCCTGGTGGCATATCCACACGACACTCGCGAGAAGAAGCCATGGCCAGCATGTAGCGAGCCTTGCTGCGCAGGGGTGCAGAGGCCAAGGTCGGATCCGTCTTGAACTCTTGATCAATAGTTAGAGACGATCGAAACACGTTGTGGACAGAAGATGCATTCACATGGATTGTGAACGGATATCCTCTTTTCCAAAAGCAGATCATATCAGGATAGGTGTGTGCATGCTAAGCTCCACTTGGTGATCCTACTGTTAGAATGGTCATCACCCCCACTTGGAAGCAAAGGCTTGATGCTGGCACCACTGTATTCTGTGTTGAATAATAAGCTTCAGAAAAGAAAAAAAAAAACAACATTTGTAAAGTTTTGAAGAACATACCTGTATGTCATGCATCCACTCAAGCACCATGGTTCCCCTTATATCAGCAAGGGAACTACAGGGTACCTTGTACTCATTTTCTTCCCAAATCTCTCAACAGGGGTGCATTCATATTCCAACTGATTCGGTTGGCATTTTTTTCACTACAATATATGTTTGGTGAATCAGACAATCAGTACAGTTCATGTTCCAAAAATCATTGGAAAATTGGAAAATAAAAAAAAATACTAAAAGGTTTAGATTTTAAAAACCAACAGGTAAAATGCCAAAACAACCCTGCATATAGAGCAGATAGTCTTCAATGCTCATGCAAATGAAATAATAAATATGCAGAGCAAATAGTCTGTATTGACTTAGTAAATGAAGCGACAATACAAACCTGCAGTGCTTTTCTTCCAGTAAAACAATGGTTACATGATTCACTGACCATCAGGGAACAAAGATTAAGAAACCACAAAAAGGGTTGAGACCTAGAGTCAGAACTCATAGCGCTACTGTACAAACGAAATATATGAACAAATCTAGATATCAGAATGTATTTGCAGAAAGGCTACAAGCATCTAACCATGAGAACACAAGGTGTAAAAGCAATATGGGATCAACATTCTTGCAAGCTTTTCAATATTCTGTTGCCGCTGCTTTATATAGCACGATGTCTTCACGGGGTCCTGCCTTGTTTCATGCAAAAGACCATGCAGCCGCTCCAGTATTCATGCAACAACAGAAAATCAGAAATGCTACACATACCTTCACTTGGTGTTGCTCTTGTGCTATTGCTCTTCTTGGCCTCTCCTGCCAGCTCCTGCAAAGAAGAGGAGAAGACCTCCCTCTTCGGGTTCCTCAATGGTCTCTCTCTAGCCTCAGGCCTCACCAGTTCATGGCAGAATGGCACAAACTGCTGTTTGTGGGAGGGTGTCATTTGCAATGTAGATGGAACTGTCGTAGACATCTCACTAGCTTCTATGGGACTTGAGGGGTACATATCACCCCTCACTTGGCAATCTTACCGGCCTGTTGAAGCTCAATCTGTCTGGTAACTTGCTGTCCGGTGGACTCCCACAGGAACTGTTGCTGTCCAGCAGCATCAGTGTCCTCGATGTCAGCTTCAACAAGCTAAGTGGAGAGTTCCATGAGCTGCAATCCACCCCTGACAGCACAATGAAGGTAATGAACATCTCAAGTAACTTCCTCACAGGATATTTTCCATCAAGCACATTGGAGGGCATGAAGAATCTGGTTGCTCTCAATATGAGCAATAATAGCTTTACTGGGGAAATTCCCAGCACAGTTTGTGTTGACAAGCCATTCTTTGTGGTCCTTGACCTTAGCTACAACCAGTTCAATGGTAGGATACCCCCAGAGCTTGGTAATTGCTCCAGTTTGAGAGTACTTAAGGCTGGCCAGAACCAACTCAGTGGAACCCTCCCAGCTGAGATCTTCAATGTCACTTCACTAGAGCACCTCTCTTTCCCTAACAACCATTTGCAAGGAACACTTGATCCTGAGCATGTAGGTAAACTCAGAAATTTGATCATCCTTGATCTTGGGTGGAATGGGATAAATGGAAAGATCCCAAATTCTATTGGGCAGCTCAAGAGGCTGGAGGAGCTTCACCTAGACAATAACAACATGTCTGGAAAGCTGCCACCAGCTCTTAGCAGTTGCTCCAATCTCAACACCATCGTCCCTTAAAGACAACAACTTCCAAGGAGATCTCAAACGTGTCAACTTCTCCACCCTGTCTAATCTAAAATATTTAGATTGCAGATCAAACAAATTCACTGGCACAATTCCAGAGAGTCTCTACTCCTGCAGCAACCTTATTGCGTTGCGGCTATCTTTCAACAACCTTCATGGTCAACTTTCATCAGGGATAAACAATCTCAAGTCCCTCAGATTCCTAGCTCTCTCTCACAACAATTTTACAAATATCACAAATACACTTCAAATCCTCAGTAAGTCCAGGACACTTGCTCTTGTGCTAATTGGGGAAACTTCAAGCATGAGACCATGCCAGACTATGATGAATTTCATGGCTTTGAGAATCTTATGTGTCTTGCTATAAATGAATGTTCACTGTATGGAAAATTACCTAACTGGCTGGCTAAGCTCAAAATTTGCGAGGGTTGCTATTAGACAACAACAAACTCAGTGGACCAATACCAGCCTGGATTAATAGCTTAGACCTTCTTTTCTATCTAGACATATCCAATAACAATCTTACTGGTGACATACCAATAGCACTGATGGAGATGCAAACCCTTGAGGCAGCTCACTCTGACCCAATAATACTTAAGTTTCCTCTTTACCTCACACCTTTTCTTCAATACCGGACGACCAGTGGTTTTCCTAAGATGTTGAATCTAGGCAACAACAAATTCACCGGTGTAATTCCCCCAGAGATTGGCCGGCTACAAGCACTCCTTACACTCAACTTGAGCTTCAACAACTTACATGGGGAGATCCCACAATCAGTCGGCAACCTCACCAATCTGCAGGTGCTAGACTTATCCTACAATAATTTGACCGGTGCAATCCCTTCAGCACTGGAGAGGCTTCACTTCCTTTCCAGATTCAACATTTCCAGAAACGATCTAGAAGGGCCTGTTCCAACCGGAGGCCAGTTCAGCACATTTCCAGATTCAAGCTTTTTGGAAACCCAAAGCTGTGCAGTGCTACGCTGATGCACCACTGTAATTCAGCAGATGCAGCTCCAGTCTCCATTGTCTCCACAGAAGAGTACACCGACAAGATCATCTTTACAATGGCCTTTGGTATGTTCTTTGGCGTTGGAGTGCTGTACGATCAGATGGTCCTATTCAGATACATTTATTTCGACTGAAGCTACTTCAATTGAGGATGTTCTACAATAATATGTCCAGGCTTAAGGATATACAGTGTACAGAACATAATCAATCTAGCAATAAACAGCCACAGCTTCAAACTTGAGTAATGCAATGGAGCGACTCCTAAAGCAGCAGCAGCCAGCAAGATTAGCACATCTCATAGTTTGCGGCATTTAACCCATGCCTTCCAATCAATGGATGATATCAGTGGAGGTGCAGAATAATCTGTACTGAAATAAACTGTAATGGGAGTGTTTAGCAACTGGACTATGTTGATTTATTGAGTTAATATGACTCTAGAGATTGTGTGACTGCATTTACAACATTTACTCTGTATAAAATGACTAAGGAATTGATATGGTAATAACTGAGTAAACAAGTGAGGGAACAGATCTACTAATACCTTGTGAGGCCAACGTGTTAGGCCGCCTTAATCCAAAAACCACAAAAGCAAGCTAGATGGAGCCGAGGGTGAATGTAAGTGATACTCCAGGGGTGCGGATACATCAATGACAGAGTATTGAACCAGTAATTAGGTCAACGACGAGGTAGGGTGTGTGTATGTGTGTTCATATGGGGTGAGTGTGCGTGCGTGTTGTGAGTGTCTACATTGTACTGTGTACTTCAAAAAAGTGAGGTTTGTGTAATACTCATAAAAACAAGCGGAGGTTTGCCAAAAAAAACCGCATCCTTACCATTATGCATAGAACAATATGCACTGTCCTGAAATAAAGTGTTATGTGCAATTAAATGTACCGCATCCATAATATCGACTTCGAATCATCTGTGTAACACAGTAATTGTGCCAACAAAATGAGGGAACAACTCATCTTTTTTTGTCCATATATAAGGCTTACATCAGAAGCATTTCAAGATTCAAACTGCATTATTGGAGCAGAAATTGGGAGCGCACACATACCAGGATCAATCATTCACTTTGACACCACCACAGTGGTTGCGATCGCGATATCAACTCCTTGGATGCAGTTGCAATGTAGGGTGGGATGTGTTTGCACATGTAAATCATGGTGGGAATCTGTGGCTTTCTTTCTCCCCAAAAGCTGATCAGGACGTGTATTGTGTGCCCAGCGAAGGGCAACAGCAACACGGTCGTGGCAACGGCATGCGTTCTGGCAGCGGGAAGGGCAACATCTCCAAAGCTGGACCACTTCTTAACAAATTTTGTGGACGGTGAAAGTTCAGACTGCAAAGGGAATCCAAACACGACATCAAGAACACGATATACACGCCTGGGTTTCAGCGAGTGTGTTTCTACACTTCAGAAAAGGTGAAAGCCTTGGATCATCAAAAACTAAAAGTTCAAAAGTATCGTTGGACCAACCTGCTTCCTTTTATTTTCCATGATCCATGAACAGAGCGTGGCTAGAGTTTAGGGTTACTGGAGCTGAAAGCATTCTGAGCTCTGTGCTGGTCCTCTATTTAGCAGGGCACCGGTAAGGCCCAGCATCCATACTTCCATGGAAGATACCATGCAGCCACTCCGTTCTTCATGGAGCAACAGAACAACCAGATCATGGCCAATAAGATCGCTTGGTCTTGCACTCCTGCCATTGCTCTCCTTACTCTCTCCCACCAGCTGTGTGTGCATAGAACAGGATAAGATCTCCCTCCTCAAGTTTGTCCAGGGGCTCGCAGGACTCTGGCCTCAGCACTTCTTGGAGGGACGGCACAGACTGCTGCGGGTGGAAGGGTATCACCTGCGACGCTGATGGTGCTGTCACAGAGATCTCACTGGCTTCCATGGGCCTTGAGGGGCGCATCTCACCATCACTTGGCAACATGACCAGTCTGCTGAGCCTCAACCTGTCGTGCAACTTACTCTCTGGTGCGCTCCCAGCGGAATTACTGCTGTCCAGAAGCATGGTCGTCTTTGATGTCAGCTTCAACAACCTGAATGGTGACCTGCACGAGTTGCCATCTATGGTTGGACAGCCTATGCAGGTAATCAACTTTTCAAGCAACCAGTTTACAGGACAAATTCCATCTGTCACATTGGAGCGTATGGAAAATCTCGTTGCTCTCAACATGAGGAATAACAGCTTCACCGGAGAAATTCCCAGTACCATATGTTCCGAAAAGCCACTCTTTTCGGTGCTTGACCTGAGTTTTAATCAATTCAATGGGAGTATACCTGTGGATCTTGGTAACTGCTCTGTGCTAAGAGTGCTCAAGGCCGGCCACAACAAACTCGATGGGAATCTGCCAGATGAGCTCTACAACACTATCTCTCTAGAGCATCTCTCTTTTCCAAATAACCGCTTGCAAGGAGCACTCAGTCCTGAGCACTTACTCAAACTCAAGAATTTGATTATCCTTGACCTTGCAGAGAATGAACTCACAGGCAATATCCCAGATTGTATAGGGCAGCTCAAGAGACTAGAGGAGCTTCACTTAGAGTACAACAGCATGTCTGGAGAGCTGCCATCGACTCTTAGCAGATGCTCAAATCTCAGAACTATCATTCTCCGGAGCAACAGTTTTCATGGAGATCTGAACAATGTCAACTTCTCCAGCTTATCAAACTTAAAAATTCTAGATTTCATGCAAAACAAGTTCACTGGTACAGTTCCTGAGAGCCTATACTTCTGCAGCAATCTGATTGCGCTTCGACTATCTTCCAACAACTTGCATGGACAACTTTCCCCAAGAATAGGCAACCTTAAGGCCCTCACGTTCCTGTCCCTTACAAACAACTCCTTCACAAATATCACAAATGCCCTTCAGGTCATCAAGAGTTCTTAGAACCTTACTACTTTGCTGATTGGTACCAATTTCAAGGGCGAGGCCATGCCTGAAGATGAAACAATTGATGGGTATCAAAACCTTCAGGTTCTTTCTGTAGCTGATTGCTCACTGTCAGGAACAATACCTCGTTGGCTATCAAAGCTCAAAAATTCGAGACAGTTGTTTTTGTACAACAACCAACTCACTGGATCAATACCTGCCTGGATCAGCGGCTTAAATCTCTTGTTCGTTATAGATATATCCAATAACAGCCTTGTAGGGGAGATCCCAAAAGCACTGATGAAGCTACCGATGCTAGAATCTGAGAAGATTGTAGATGGTACAAACCAAGTATTTCCGTTGCCTGTTTACATGGCTATATCTCATCAATACGGCAAGGCCAATTATTGTCCTAAACTGCTGAATCTAGGCGACAATATGTTCACCGGTGAGATTCCACTGGAGATTGGTCGCCTGAAAGGGCTCACAGAGCTCAACTTGAGTTTCAACAACTTACACGGGGAGGTTCCACAATCAGTCAGCAACCTCACAAACCTGCAGGTGCTTGACTTGTCCAACAATCATCTGACAGGTAAAATCCCTGGGGCATTGGAGAACCTCCACTTCCTTTCCTACTTCAACATTTCTAACAACGACATGGATGGCCCTATTCCAACAGGAAGCCAGTTTTCTACGTTTCCAAATCCTAGCTTTGTTGGGAACCCAAGGATGTGCGGCCCTATGTTTATTCACCAATGTAGTGCTTCAGTAGAGGCAGGTCTTGCGCCTGTTCACTCCACAGGATTGTGTGGTGGTGACATCATCTTCGCTGTGTCCTTTGGTGTTTTTCTTGGAGTAGGAGTCCTATACGATCAGCTGGTACTATCCAGATATTTTGGGTAAGGAAAATTTTCTTCTGCAGTGTGTCCTGGCTTGGAGAATGAAGATAGGCAATGGATATGTAACTGAAGCTCCGAGCAAACAACTGCATCTTTTGTAACTGTAGAGAAGCATGTCCTGAATTTGTGATCTCCAGTGTATTCCCTTGGGCAAGTCTGGGTCAGTGATCCCGTCCCATTCCACTGCAGGATAAACACCTCACATTAGTTGGCTTCTCCAAATTCTGATATTATTACTGGAAGCAAATTCAAGGACGGAACATTTATAATTCAAGGATGGAACATTTATAGTCAGTAAAGAGACTAATATTATGCATGTACTCCCTCCATTCCAAATTGTAAGTTGTTCTAGTTTTCTAAGACATGCTATGTATCTAGACATAAGATATATATATATATCTAGTTGTATAACAAAAGTTATGTACCTATAAAAGCCGGAACGGCTCACAATTTGGAACGAAGGGAGTATTTTTTTTGCAAATCACTGTACATATTTCCTCAGAAAAGCATGGTAAATGTTCTCAAAGTTTACTGTGATGATACATCTGTGAACTCGTACTTAAAATAAACATCTGTGAATACGCGTGCTGCTTGATTGCCTGTCATGGTGAATAAAAATAGATGGCTATTAGTAGCTTAGAGTCCAAATTATAAGATCCTAATCTGTAACGGCACGCGAGAACCATCAGGCGTTAAGTGGTGGTGGTACTAGTATGCCACTTAATCATGGATTCAAGGTGTGTGTTTTCCATTCCATCGCAGCAAACAGAAATCACATCTCGCATTTCAAGTTGTACATACAAGAGAGGCGAGCAAGAAGGGAACCTGAAAACAAATCCTTTCCATTTCATTTGATTCGATAGTTTCAACTAAGCATGGAAAGCGATTGCGCAGACAGGTAGCCGTGAAGGCAGTACTTGACCTTGCGAGGAGAGCGGAGGAGGCGAGACGCGCCACGCCGTAAGGCGGGTTTCCCGAGCCGGTTCCTCAGCCCCGGCCGCCGTAGCGCGTGCGCATGGGTTCCCGGCGCCGCCGCCCGTCGTTGCTGCGGCGCCCGTCGTGGACGATGAACTGGGCTGGACTGTGAATCTGCGGGGCACACTCATGGGCCGCTTTCGCTTTCGGCATGTGTTGTGTTGGGCCTTCGTGGCGAGTGGTTTGGGCCTACACGCAGCATGCGGAGGCGGAGCGAGGGCGAGCCGGGCGAGCCGTGGAGGAGCCGAGCTGTCTGTCCCAGCGCTCGTGGCTACCGTGTGCCGGCTGTTGGTGAAATGAGGTGAGGGGCTCGTTGCAATTGCAAACGTCTGCTGGGGCCTCCTCGTTATTAGTCGTTCAGAAACATGCTATGGAAGTCGCGCGTGCCCAGACGCACGGCGATGGAGGTGTTATTAGTCGTTCGGAAATGATATGGAAGTCGCGCGTGCCCTTGACGCACGGCGGCGATGGAGGTCGTGCGTGCCCGCAACGCACGGTGTGCCCGCGACGCACGGCGATGGTGCGCCCCTCCGAACTCCGAAGACCAAGCATTTTCAGGAAATGCGCTCTTGTGCTTGTCGTCATCTCTAGAGGCCAAATTCGTGCTTGTTCTTCACTCCAATGGCTTGCAGTTCCCGTCATTCCTAACGTCTGTTTAAATCATGCGCTTTGCATACTCTCTCGGCAATTCAGAGATACGCGCCTTTTCCTGCTCCACAAAAAGGGCACATGGATTAGTGATCCAATGTTTTTTTCTTAGATTTGTTAGCAGTAACGACTGAGGTTACGACAACTGGTTGTTTAAGTCAAGCTAGTAGGACAAGTGATGCCAGATCCACACACTTTTATCAGGTAAAATAGGAAAATCACACAGCAGACTGTAGAAACTCAACAAGGATTGATTCAATGATGACTGGACAGAGGCAAATATTTTATCAGTTGGATTCCTAGTGGACCATAGCACAGGTAGCCACCAATGGAACATGTAGGTGTGAACAAGCGAGCTGGTTTGCCTGCTGCATATAATAGAATCCTAATGAAGACATTGTTGTACCATCTAATCCTTGCCTTTTTTTCATTGAGTGGTGGACGCTACTAGAAGGGATCAGCAAGATGGAACCGGCAGCCACTTCCTTCTTCTACCTTATGTTCTTCCCCGGTTACACCATATTATAACTTCGTCTAGATTGGACACAAGTGTCTGGTTTCCATGCTAGTTTCAATAGGAAGCCATGCAGCCACTCCATTTCTCATACAAGAAATACAACATTACTTTACCCCTACCTGTTCTTGCCGTTTCTCTTGTGCTGCTACTCTCCTTGGCCACCCCCCATCAGTTCTTGCACGGAACAGAGAACACATCTCTCCTCCAGGTTCCTTGCCGGGCTCTCAAAGGATTCTAGTCTCGCCAAGTCATGGCAAGAAGGCACTGATTGCTGCAAATGGGAAGGGGTCACCTGCAATGGAAACAAGACGGTCACCGAGGTCTCTACCATCTAGAGGCCTTGAAGGGACCATCACGTCTTTGGCAACCTCACCGGCTTGCAAAGACCTTAACTTGTCCTACAATTCATCGTCCGGTGACCTGCCCTCGGAATTGGTGTCATCCAAAGAAAGATCATTGTCCTCGACATCAGCTTTAACCGGTCGGTGGAGACTTGCGGGATCTACCGCCTTCAGCCTCCTCGGCCAACCTCTAAAGGTACTTAACATCTCAAGCAACTTGTTTTCAGGGCAGTTTACATCCACAACATGGAAGGGAATGGAGAATCTAGTGGTGCTCAATGCCAGCAATAACAGCTTTACTGGGCAGATTCCAAGTCATTTCTGTAACATATCACCATACTTTGCTGTCCTTGAACTCGGTTACAACAAAGTCGATGGCAGATCCCCCAGGGCTCGCAAGAATTGTTCCAACCTCAAAGTGCTCAAGGCTGGCCACAACCACCTCAGTGGGATTCTCCCTGATGAACTCTTCAATGCAACCATGTTGGAGCATCTCTCTTTTTCCAGAAACAGTTTACATGGAATAATTAATGGCACACATATAGCCAAACTCGCATAATCTGGTTATCCTTGATCTTGGAGAAAACAATTTTAGTGGCAAGGTACCCGATTCCATAGTTCATCTCAAGAGATTGCAGGAACTTCGTTTGGGCTATAACAACATGTGTCCGGGAGTTGCCATCGACCCGAGCAACCGTGCAAATATCACAACCATCGACCTCAAGAGAAACAATTTCAATGGAGAACTCAAGAAGGTCAATTTCTCCAATTTACCCAATCTAAAAATCTTAGATCTTTGGCGTAACAACTTCAAGTGGCAAAATTCCGTAAAGCATATATTTGTGCGAAAACCCCGATGGCGCTTACGGCTAGCTTACAATAAGTTCCATGGGCAATTATCGAGGAAGGACTAGGCAATCTGAAATCACTCTCGTTCCTTTCACTTACTGGCAACAGTTTTACAAATTTGACAAATGCACTTCAGATACTAAAGAGCTCCAAAAACCTCACCACCCTTTTTATTGGGGAAAACTTCATGTTCGAGACCATGCCGATGATGAAATCATTAGTGGTTTTGAGAATCTTCGTGTTCTTTCCTTAAGTGCATGCTCATTGTTGGGGAAAATACCTTATTGGTTATCGAAGCTAAGAAACTTAGAGATGTTATCTTTAGATGGCAATCAACTAATCGGGCCAATTCCTAATGGATCAAGAAACCTAAACTTCCTGTTCTATCTAGACATATCAAATAACAATCTGAATGGGAAAATCCCTACAAAGCATTACTAGAGATGTCAATGCTAAAATCGAGAGAAGGTTGCAAAGACCTTCGGATTCAATAGTCTTTGAGCTACCAGTTTACTTATTAGACAAATCACTTCAATACCGCAAGGTGAATGGTTTCACGAAAGTGCTCGAATTAGGAAACAATAACTTCACTTTGGTGTGATCCCTCCACAGATCGGTCTCTTAGAAGATCTCCTTTCACTTAATTTGAGCTTCAACAATTTATATGGGAATATCCCCCAATCGATCTGCAACCTCACAAACTTGTCGCTGCTCGACTTGTCAAGCAACCATCTAACCGGTGGAATCCTCGCAGAGCTGAACAATCTACACTTCCTTACCGAATTCAATGTTTCTTTCAATGATCTAGAAGGGCCTGTGCCTACCACGGGCCGCTTTTTAGTACATTTACAAGCTCTAGCTTTGATGGTAATCCAAAGCTCTGGGTCCTATGCTTATTCACCAATGCAGTTCAGCAGAGGAAGGTCCTGTGACCATTGTCTATGAAAACCAAGGTGGCAGCAAGATCATCTTCGCAATCAGCTTTGGTCTTTTCTTTGGAGTAGGAGTGCTATATGATCAGATTGTATTATCCGTACTTTGGCTAACCTAAATCAATAGAAATGGGCTACAATAAAGTGCATGGGTTTGCGAGACAAGCAATTGACATAACTCGAGCAAACGCAACAGATTTGTAATAGTTATTGCCAATTTACCATTTAACTATTTGTAATAGTTATTGCCAATTTACCATGGCCAAACTGCGACCTTCAGTATTTTTACTTGCAGTAGATCAAATAAATGGGCCCAGGAACAGCTACGGTATTCGGTGTTCAATAAGTATTGTTTTATCCAAGAACTCTAGAGTTGAAGCAATTGGAGGATGGAGAAATTGGTGTCGATGTAATAAGAAGCTGTAGTATGTGAGAACCATTGATTATCGGTTGCTTGTCAATGTTAAAATAGTTGAATTCTCTTTGTAAGGTAGACTCGTATCTCGAGTCCAAACTATATATTATCATAATTTGTAAGAACATCACAGAAAAAACAGATATCATGTTAGCATTTGAACGCGAGCAAAATTATCATCGCAGATCATAATTTCAATAAATGGTTGGAAGCTTTGCAGCAGAGCGTGATCGGTTAAACTTGAAGCAATGACGACGCGGACAATGCGGATCCTCCGTGTGTGATTGGAGTCTATTACCTTGGGAGCAGAGCGGAGGCTGCCGGCGCGCCACATCGGGAGCGCTTTCCGGTCCTGTACTTCGAGCCCACGGCCACCGTACGCTGGAAAGCTTTGCGCAGACAGGTAGCCGTGAAGGCAGTGCTTCAACCTCGCGAGCAGAGCGGAGGACGCCGAACGCGCCACGCCGTAAGGCGCGCTTCCAGATCCAGCCCCCCGGCCCCCGGCCACCGTACGCCGTACGCCGTAGCGCGTGCGTGTGGGTTCCCGCGCCGCCGCCTGTCGTTGCTGCTGCCCAGGTTGGAGAAGATGAACTGGGC
Source organism: Hyparrhenia diplandra (assembly GCA_015847255.1). NCBI lineage: Eukaryota > Viridiplantae > Streptophyta > Magnoliopsida > Poales > Poaceae > Hyparrhenia > Hyparrhenia diplandra. Next base: position 558,825 of record JADLZK010008803.1, on the reverse strand, counting down.
TGGACTGGACTGAGCGGTGGGACCCATAAATGGGCCGCTTTGGGTAGGGCCTTAGTGGCGACTAGTTTTGGGCTCGAATCTCGGTGTGAAATGGGCCCACCGTGCCTATTTGAATTTCAATGCCTACACGCAGCATTCGGAGCGAGGGCGAGCCGTGGAGGAGCCGAGCTGTCCCGCCTCATCCCGTTCGAATTCGACTGCGTCGCGCATGATGGTGACGTACGGCGGTGGAAGTCGCGCGTGCCCGCGACGTACGGCGATGGTGCGCCACTCCCAAGTCCCAACTCCGACCAAGACCATTTGCAGGACCTGCGCTCTTGTGCTCAAAGTCATCTGCACAGCCCAAATTTGTCCTTGTGTTTGTGTTCTTCGCTAGGATGGCATGCAGTTCGTGTCATTCTCATTCCTAACGTCTGCTAAAATCTGCTAAAACGAATTGTCAACCAGAGCTAAAAATTAGATATCTGCCTGTTGTGTTTAGATCCGTGCTTACATCTCTAGCAATGAACTATTTACTCTTTTAGCCCTTGTTAGCTCGTTGTGTTTCACTAATAGACTTTTTAGAATTATTACCCCACAGAATCCAAAGAGACCATATCCAAGAATTTGCTAAAACCTCCCGAAACCCAAATTTTTTTATTGCAACACATGAAAAATTCTTCTCTAAGGGGACCTCCAGTGTATTGCAAAATCAAACCAAGAGAGAAGCACATCGAACCTAGCTAGAACACTAGACTGGTTCGGCTGCTTGTTGTTATATAAGTAAAAGAAGCTATGAATAAACCTTTCATCCGTCGGATTCATCAGTGCTCAGTAGAGCTGGAGTTGACACAAGATGATTTACCTGGACCTTTTCGATTTCTCTCTTTTCTTTTGAGCTGAGATTTTCCAGGGTACATGTCATTGTTTGTTGAGCACTTTCAAAAGTGTTTAGTACAAGAACTGAATTCACCCAAAAACAAGAAATTTCCGAGTTCCGACAGCTTTTCTTCAGGTTACAGATATGCAAATGCAACACAGCCATACAGGACCTCGCAACTACAAATAAAGTCTTTGCTCCAGAAATTCCTAGAATTCCCTACTCCTAACACGACTCCTGGGTCCCTATGGCTCTCCTCAAATCAAAGTACGCGCAAATAGCAAGACGAGATTATGGGGATGATGATCATGTTCTTGACACTCTGATATGGGCAGAGGACAGAGCTCTACTGCATTATTTCAGACAAGATTACCCCTGCTCCCTTCTCTCATGTGTCCCCAGTGAGCAGTGAGCTGCATCTGCATCTGCTCCTAAATAGACTCAAAATGAAATTGCTAGCAGGACTCTAGGTCTTGGAGCTGAGGAAACGAAAACATAACAAGGAATGTCAAACTAGTATCGGAATGACAAACAGTATCAGCTACACCATATCAGTCAACCATAAACAATGTCTGTTTATATGTACCTCAAGTTTATCACATTTATTTTTGCTGCAATGTAATAATATTTACATAGCCAATAGCAGACTTGTCCCTAGTGATTTCTCAGCAAGGATAGCAACAAAACCCTCTTGTAGTGTCTCTCAACTTCTCTTATCTGATGATTGCCCATTTCATATCACAGTAAGTTGCTATGGGCAAAGAATACATTTTCTTTATCATTCATTCATTCTCAATGATAGTTACCTTGCACACAAGTGGGCCGATCATGCTTAGTCAAGGATTAGCAACACTTCTCTCATATTAAACTGATAGCTGCTCCTTTTAAGATCACAAGAGGGAACATCCCTATCACAATGGAATTTGTTGGTTACTAGCACTTTGCAACTTTCACCTGCATAAAAAAGCAACAAGTAATTCCCTTGTTCGCTTGAATTTATAAACCCGGTTTATCTGCAATGGTACAATATTTCTCTCTCACAACAAATCAACATCAGCCGGCTTACCAGCCACAGAAACGACCAGCCGGGCTTTACATAGCCACTGCCAGCACTAGGAAAAGGTTACAAACCTAGAATCTTCCATACTTCAGAGCAAATAAAAAAGCAGCACAGGTAACTGCGTCCGGACTAGAAGATGCCATCTCTTCACCGAAACTATTGTCAGCTGGGTTTCCATCGAATCTTGATCTTATCATCCTTCAGCAAACCAACTCAGTCTCAAAATTATATGCCTTCCAGAATAGTATTTACGTTTTCTCTTCCAAACGTTACTACCTAACTCTCCTACTGGGCAAAATATTATAATAGGTGTGGTATCCTCAAGATAATAACCACCACGAATTCAATTTTTTTTTGGGTGTTAGCTAGCAATAGCCATCTTTTTAGAATGTCCCTCAGCAAATTTTGCCAAACTTTAATGTTTTCAAAATACTTTTCAAGATAAGTCTAGATATATTGTTTTCAAAGTTCAATTGTTCAGAAGGACATCAACAACCAAAGTTTTAATATGTTAATTGTGCAAAATCTAAATGACACTCTTTTGACTGGAGCAGAATGCAGGCCTAGATCTTGTGGCAGCCAAAGGATGTAAATTTATCAACCATTTAGTATTTGTGACTTTGCGTGCCTTTTGCGTATTGTGCATGTCTGAAACGAGCCCAATATCAAGGAATGTCAGCTCAAGGATATTTTCTCATCCTCCATCCTTCCACCATGACTTCAAAAGCTAAAAGCATGTGATGGATAACTAGTGGGAACCAACTCTCCATGATCTGCAAAAGGGAAAAGTAACAGGAATCAATTGGAAGATTCCAAAGAAGAGGAAGAGGAAGAGGAAGAGGAAGAAGAAAAGAATCAAAACTCGATGTACCAATTGGACAAGTCATTTTCTCTTCCTTTGGCATATGATCCCCGGTGGCATATCCACACGACACTCGCGAGAAGAAGCCATGGCCAGCATGTAGCGAGCCTTGCTGCGCAGGGGTGGAGAGGCCAAGGTCGGACCCGTCTTGAACGATCAATAGTTAGAGACGATCGAAACACGTTGTGGACAGAAGATGCATTCACATGGATCGTGAACGAATATCCTCTTTTCCAAAAGCAGATCATATCAGGATAGGTGTGTGCATGCTAAGCTCCACTTGGTGATCCTACTGTTAGAATGGTCATCACCCGGAGTGCACTTGGCAGCAAAGGGTTGGATGCTGGCACCACTGTAAAGCTTTTTAAACATATCTTGTTACCAACTTGTATCCTGTGTTGAATAATAAGCTTCAGAAAAAAAAACATTTGTAAAGTTTTGAAGAACATACCTGTATGTTATGCATCCACTCAAGCACCATGGTTCCCCTTATATCAGCAAGGGAACTACAGGGCTACCTTGTACTCATTTTCTTCCCAAATCTCTCAACAGGGGTGCATTCATATTCCAACTGATTCGGTTGGCATTTTTTTCACTACAATATATGTTTGGTGAATCAGACAATCAGTACAGTTCACGTTCCAAAAATCATTGGAAAATTGGAAAATAAAAAAATACTAAAAGGTTTAGATTTTATAAAACCAACAGGTAAAATGCCAAAAGGCCCAAAACAACCCTGCATATAGAGCAGATAGTCTTCAATGCTCATGCAAATGAAATAATAAATATGCAGAGCAAATAGTCTGTATGACTTTAGTAAATGAAGCGACAATACAAACCTGCAGTGCTTTTCTTCCAGTAAAACAATGGTTACATGATTCACTGACCATCAGGGAACAAAGATTAAGAAACCACAAAAAGGGTTGAGACCTAGAGTCAGAACTCATAGTGCTACCGTACAAACGAAAGATATGAACAAATCTAGATATCAGAATGTATTTGCAGAAAGGCTACAAGCATCTAAGCATGAGAACACAAGGTGTAAAAGCAATATGGGATCAACATTCTTGCAAGCTTTTCAATATTCTGTTGCGGCTGCTTTATATAGCACGATGTCTTCACGGGGTCCTGCCTTGTTTCATGCAAAAGACCATGCAGCTGCTCCAGTATTCATGCAACAACAGAAAATCAGAAATGCTACACATACCTTCACTTGGTGTTGCTCTTGTGCTATTGCTCTTCTTGGCCTCTCCTGCCAGCTCCTGCAAAGAAGAGGAGAAGACCTCCCTCTTCGGGTTCCTCAATGGTCTCTCTCTAGCCTCAGGCCTCACCAGTTCATGGCAGAATGGCACAAACTGCTGTTTGTGGGAGGGTGTCATTTGCAATGTAGATGGAACTGTCGTAGACATCTCACTAGCTTCTATGGGACTTGAGGGGCACATATCACCCTCACTTGGCAATCTTACCGGCCTGTTGAAGCTCAATCTGTCTGGTAACTTGCTGTCTGGTGGACTCCCATAGGAACTGTTGCTGTCCAGCAGCATCAGTGTCCTCGATGTCAGCTTCAACAAGCTAAGTGGAGAGTTCCATGAGCTGCAATCCACCCCTGACAGCACAATGAAGGTAATGAACATCTCAAGTAACTTCCTCACAGGATATTTTCCATCAAGCACATTGGAGGGCATGAAGAATCTGGTTGCTCTCAATATGAGCAATAATAGCTTTACTGGGGAAATTCCGAGCACAGTTTGTGTTGACAAGCCATGCTTTGTGGTCCTTGACCTTAGCTACAACCAGTTCAATGGTAGGATACCCCCAGAGCTTGGTAATTGCTCCGGTTTGAGAGTACTTAAGGCTGGCCAGAACCAACTCAGTGGGACCCTCCCAGCTGAGATCTTCAATGTTACCTCACTAGAGCACCTCTCTTTCCCTAACAACCATTTGCAAGGAACACTTGATCCTGAGCATGTAGGTAAACTCAGAAATTTGATCATCCTTGATCTTGGTTGGAATGGGCTAAATGGCAAGATCCCAAAATCTATTGGGCAGCTCAAGAGGCTGGAGGAGCTTCACCTAGACAATAACAACATGTCTGGAAAGCTGCCACCAGCTCTTAGCAGTTGCTCTAATCTCAACACCATCGTCCTTAAAGACAACAACTTCCAAGGAGATCTCAAACGTGTCAACTTCTCCACCCTGTCTAATCTAAAATATTTAGATTGCAGGTCAAACAAATTCACTGGCACAATTCCAGAGAGTCTCTACTCCTGCAGCAACCTTATTGCGTTGCGGCTATCTTTCAACAACCTTCATGGTCAACTTTCATCAGGGATAAACAATCTCAAGTTCCTCAGATTCCTAGCTCTCTCTCACAACAATTTTACAAATATCACAAACACACTTCAAATCCTCAGCAAGTCCAGGACACTCGCTCTTGTGCTAATTGGGGGCAACTTCAAGCATGAGACCATGCCAGACTATGATGAATTTCATGGCTTTGAGAATCTTATGTGTCTTGCTATAAATGAATGTCCACTGTATGGAAAGTTACCTAACTGGCTAGCAAAGCTCAAAATTTGCGAGGGTTGCTATTAGACAACAACAGACTCAGTGGACCAATACCAGCCTGGATTAATAGCTTAGACCTTCTTTTCTATCTAGACATATCCAATAACAATCTTACTGGTGACATACCAACAGCACTGATGGAGATGCAAACCCTTGAGGCAGCTCACTCTGACCCAATAATACTTAAGTTTCCTCTTTACCTCACACCTTTTCTTCAATACCGAACGACCAGTGGTTTTCCTAAAATGTTGAATCTAGGCAACAACAAATTCACCGGTGTAATTCCCCCCGAGATTGGCCAGCTACAAGCACTTCTTACACTCAACTTGAGCTTCAACAACTTACATGGGGAGATCCCACAATCAGTAGGCAACCTCACCAACCTGCAGGTGCTAGACTTATCCTACAATAATCTGACCGGTGCAATCCCTTCAGCACTGGAGAGGCTTCACTTCCTTTCCAGATTCAACATTTCCAGAAACGATCTAGAAGGGCCTGTTCCAACCGGAGGCCAGTTCAGCACATTTCCAGATTCAAGCTTTTTTGGGAACCCAAAGTTGTGCGGCGCTACCCTGATGCACCACTGTAATTCAGCACATGCAGCTCCAGTCTCCATTGTCTCCACAGAAGAGTACACTGACAAGATCATCTTTGCAATGGCCTTTGCTATGTTCTTCGGCGTCGGAGTCCTGTATGACCAGATGGTCCTATTCAGATACATTTATTTCGACTGAAGCTACTTGAATTGAGATGTTCTACAATAATCTGTCCAGGCTTAAGTATATGCAGTGTACAGCCGAATCTAGCAATAAACAGACGCAGCTTCAAACTTGAGTAATGCAATCGAGCGGCTCCAGTAGCAGCAGCAGCAGCAGCCAGCAAGATTAGCACATCTAATAGTTAGTGGCATTTAGCCCATGCCCTCCACTCAATGGCTGATATCAGTGGAGGCGCAGAACAATATGTACTGAAGCAAACTGTAATAGGAGTGTTTAGTCACTAGACTATGTTGATTTATTGAGTTAATATAACTCTATGTGTTTCTGAATTCTGAGAGATTGCGTGACTGCATTTATAACATTTACTCTAAAATGTCTGAGAATTGATGTGGTAACTGAGTAAACAAGTGAGGGAGCAGATCTACTAATACCTTGTGAGGCCAATGTGTTAAGCCGCCTTGATCCAAACCACAAAAGCAAGATAGATGGAGCCGAGGGCGAATGTAAGCGATACTCCAGGGGGTGTGGATACATCCACGACAGAGTATTGAACCAGTAATTAGGACCAAAATAGAAGAGAAGCAGATACCGCAACTTCTACTCTGCTAGAGCCAAACTTTGGGACAAGGACACGGCCCCGGCCCCTCGGCGGCTCAGCGCTGCCGCCATGCCATGGGACGCGTCACGCTCACACACGCCCCGACGGCCGAGGTAACGTCAATAAATGTGCTTTCAACTTATATTTTTAAGCTCCGCACGTCCATATGACCTGTCTGTTCCGCGTTTCCATTTTTCATTTTTGCTACTTCACAATTTTTTTCTACACTCCAATGTAAATAATAAATGTCAAAAATAAAAAATGATAACATCATGACTTTTTATTCCTTGATTGATCCTTCTACGAGAAACAAAGATTTCTATCATTAGCCATTGTATCAGGGAATGTAATGTTGTGGTTCATGAGCTAGCTAGGCAAGCTTGAGTAGGCAAAAAATCTTTTGTTTGGATAGATGAACCCTCTGCCTCAATTCGGCAGCTGCTTATAAATGAGGTAGCTATTCTGTGGATTCCTATCAATAAATTAATAATGCATTTCCATTACTAGTTTAGATTAAAACTTGTCATATTGTAATTTGGTCTAGCTAATGGTCAAACTAAGTATGTACCGGTGCAATTCTCGACGAGAGAGCCCTAACATTATAATTATCCACTGAAAGACCATTTCTTGTCACATCTACATATAACTTCTTACGGACCTAATCAGAGATTAAATTAAATTAGATTTTTATAACTTATAATTGAGCGTCCACTAGATTCTCCATCCCCTTCCATGTTGTGGATGTAAACTGCCCTGTAAACATGTTGCTTGAGATGTTAAGTACCTGTAGCGGCCGGCCCGGTGTTGAAGATGGTAGATCATGCAAGTCCCCACCGAACTGGTTGAAGCTGATGTCGAGGACAATGATACCGCTGATGACACCAATTCCAGGGGCAGGTCACCGTACGGCCGAATTGTAGGACAAGTTAAGATGTCAGAGGCCGGTGAGGTTGCCAAGAGATGTGATACTTCCTTCAAGGCCTCTAGATGGCGTAGAAACCTCAATGATTGTGTTGTTTCCATTGCAGGTGATGCCTTCCCATTTGCAACAATCGGTGCCTTCTTCTTGCCATGACTTGGCGAGACCGTAATCTCGTGAGAGCCCAAAGAAGGAACCGGAGGAGAGAGGTCTTCTCCAGATCCGTGCGGAACCGGCTGGGGTGGCCAAGGAGATCAGCAGCAGGATAGGAAGGCCAAGAAAAGGTAAGGGTAATCTCCTGCTGCACTTATTGTGTGAAAATGGTTTGGTCGCATGGCTTCCTGTTTGAACTAGCTTAAGCTTAGCTCTGTTTAGATCAAGAGCCAACTGGAATGGTCTGATTAGGATGAGCACGAGGTAGAAGTAAAAATAGGCCGTGCTTTCATCCTGGCTACCTGTTCATAGTCATAGTCACCTCAAAGAATGATGAAGTCAATGGTTAAATGTTATAGGAAAACTCTCCTTTGGCTGTGTTTTACTAACATACTTATTCATACTTTGACATGTCACCGATCGATTGCTGCCTGATAAGGGGCCTCCAACTGACCAAGCTTCCTGGCTGTACGAAATATCCATCTGGATAAGGGAACGAAACGCCCGAAAAGATCACTTCAATAAGAAAATGTCACTAAATGCTTACTGCCTCCGTTATAAAACATAGGAGATTTTTAGTTGTTCTAAGACAAACCATTTTCAATTTTTTTGCTAAGTTTTAAAAGAAGAGTACGCAACAAGAATGTAAATTATGAAGATACATTGCATTATGATGTACTCCCTCAGTTTCAAATTATAAGATGTTTTGGCTTTTTCTAGATTTATGCCATTTGCTATGCATTTAGATACACATTGTGTCTAATTATATAGTGAATGAAAACAAGATATCTAGAAAAGTCAAAACATCTTATAATTTAGACCGAGTGAGTAATAAAACTCATTTGAAATTTGAAATGTTTTTTATTATGAATTTGGTGAAATTTGGAATGATTTGATTTAGTACAAATCGAAAAACACTTATATTTTAGGGTCGGGGTGTTTATGGATAATGAAAAATTGGCAGGATTTGAGTTTCAAAAAAAAATGGCAGGATTTACAAATAGAGGTGAGGAGGGCACAATGGAGGTGACAGAGAGGAGCCCTAATTTTAGCTCTAGCTAACAAATTATTTTAGCCGATTTAAACAGAAGTTATGAATGCCGTGAACTTGTTTCGCAAAAAAAGAAGAAAGAATGACGTGGACTGCAAGCCATTGGAGCGAAGGAACCAGTACGATTTGGGCTCCACAGATCACAGATAACGACGAGCACATGAGCTTTTGTCCTGCAAATGCTTTGGTCTTCGGAATTCGGTGTGGCGCACCATATCGCCGTACGTCGCGGGACCTGCTACCTCCATCGCCGTATGTCTCGGTCACGCACGATGAGTCGGCGAGGGACGAGGATTGGTCGAATGTGCGATCTCATCGGCGTCGTCGTCTCCTTTGCTCCCAACTCGGGCTTTTTACTCGGGTCTCGTCGTCGCCTTTGCTCCCACTTTAGCTTTACACCGGCCTCGTCGTGCCACCAAGTGGATTCTCATAATCCGAAACCCTATTCACTTGGTTCGATTAAATTTATCAGCTATGAGTGTTTTTCTCTTATAACAGAACAGTAGAATAGCGGAGACCATCAGCTGAATAGCCCTTGCTGGGCTGTATGACCCATGACGAGCATGTTTCCAAATGAGGAGGCCCAGCAGGCCTGCAGCCTGCATGGTTGCTGTGCTGGCTCTTCCTCGCCGGCGTGACTGCAGAGGTGTTTGGTTGCCCGCCAAAGTTGGTCATGCCACACATGCGACCGCCACACTAAGCTAGTGTTTGGTTCACATGTAAATGGTGGCAGCCACAAGTTTCTTCAGTTCATTTCTCGCCGCAGTGGTGACTAGATACTTCACCACGGGCTAAGCAGGCTTGGGGACTTTTTTTATTTTTTGAGTGGTGCGAGCCGAGCTAGGTAAATGTACGCACAGATTAAGCCCATTTCACAATGAAATTCCAGCCCCCAAACTACTCGCCACGAAGGCCCAAACATGCTACCGGAAACGGCCCATGCGTGGGTCCCGCAGCCTCACAGTCCATCCCAGTTCATCCTCTCCAACCGGGCGCCGCAGCAACGACGGGCGGCGGCGCTGGGAGCCCCTGTGCACGCCGCACGCGCTACGGCGTCCGACGGCCGGGTGCTGGGCGACCGCCTCGGTAGGCGCGCCTTACGGCGTGGCACGTTCGCTCTGCTCGCAAGGTGAAGTGCTGCCTTCGCGGCTACCCTGTCTGCACAATCGTTTTCTCGTTGAAACTATCGAATCGAATGAAATGGAAGAATTTGTTTTCAGGTTTCCCTTCTTGCTCGCCTCTTTTTTATATACAACTTGAAACGAGATGTGATTTTCTGTTTGCTGCGATGGCGTTTATCCTGACTATAAATATCAGAATTTGGAGAAGCCAACTAATGTGAGGTGTTTATCCTGCAGTGGAATGGGACGGGATCACTGTCCCAGACTCCCAGACTTGCCCAAGGGAATACACTGGAGATCACAAATTCAGGACATGCTTCTCTACGGTTACAAAGATGCAGTTGTTCGCTGGGAGCTTCAGTTACATCCATTGCCTATCTTCATTCTCCAAGCCAGGACACACTGCAGCAGAAATTTTTCCTTACCCAAAATATCTGGATAGTACCAGCTGATCGTATAGCACTCCTACTCCAAGAAAAACACCAAAGGCCACAGCGAAGACAATGTCACCACCACACAGTCCTGTGGAGTGAACCGACGCAGGACCTGCCTCTACTGAAGCACTACATTGGTGAATAAACATAGGTTATTTGGAAAACAACTGTCTCAAATTTTTGAGCTTTGATAGCCACCGAGGTATTTTTCCTGACAGTGAGCAATCTGCTACAGAAAGAACCTGAAGGTTTTGATACCCATCGATTGTTTCATCTTCTGGCATGGCCTCGCCCTTGAAATTGGTACCAATCAGCAAAGTAGTAAGGTTCCAAGAACTCTTGATGACCTGAAGGGCATTTGTGATATTTGTGAAGGAGTTGTTTGTAAGGGACAGGAACGTGAGGGCCTTAAGGTTGCCTATTCTTGGGGAAAGTTGTCCATGCAAGTTGTTGGAAGATAATCGAAGCGCAATCAGATTGCTGCAGAAGTATAGGCTCTCAGGAACTGTACCAGTGAACTTGTTTTGCATAAAATCTAGAATTTTTAAGTTAGGTAAGCTGGAGAAGTTGACGTTGTTCAGATCTCCATGAAAACTGTTGCTCCGGAGAATGATAGTTCTGAGATTTGAGCATCTGCTTAGAGTCGATGGCAGCTCTCCAGACATGCTGTTGTACTCTAAGTGAAGCTCCTCTAGTCTCTTGAGCTGCCCTATACAATCTGGGATATTGCCTGTGAGTTCGTTCTCTGCAAGGTCAAGGATAATCAAATTCTTGAGTTTGAGTAAGTGCTCAGGACTGAGTGCTCCTTGCAAGCGGTTATTTGGAAAAGAGAGATGCTCTAGAGAGATAGCGTTGTAGAGCTCATCTGGCAGATTCCCATCGAGTTTGTTGTGGCCGGCCTTGAGCACTTTTAGCACAGAGCAGTTACCAAGATCCACAGGTATACTCCCGTTGAATTGATTAAAACTCAGGTCAAGCACCGAAAAGAGTGGCTTTTCGGCACATATGGTACTGGGAATTTCTCCAGTGAAGCTGTTATTGCTCATGTTGAGAGCAACGAGATTTTCCATACGCTCCAATGTGACAGATGGAATTTGTCCTGTATACTGGTTGCTTGAAAAGTTGATTACCTGCATAGGCTGTCCAACCATAGATGGCAACTCGTGCAGGTCACCATTCAGGTTGTTGAAGCTGACATCAAAGACGACCATGCTTCTGGACAGCAGTAATTCCGCCGGGAGCGCACCAGAGAGTAAGTTGCACGACAGGTTGAGGCTCAGCAGACTGGTCATGTTGCCAAGTGACGGTGAGATGCGCCCCTCAAGGCCCATGGAAGCCAGTGAGATCGCTGTGACAGCACCATCAGCGTCGCAGGTGATACCCTTCCACACGCAGCAGTCTGTGCTGCCCCTCCAAGAAGTGCTGAGACCAGAGTCCTGCGAGAGCCCCTGGACAAACTTGAGGAGGGAGATCTTATCCTGCTCTATGCACACACAACTGGTGGGAGAGAGTAGGGAGAGCAATGGCAGGAGTGCAAGACCAAGCGATCTTATTGGCCATGATCTGGTTGTTCTGTTGCTCCATGAAGAACGGAGTGGCTGCATGGTATCTTCCATGGAAGTATGGATGCTGGGCCTTACCGGTGCCCTGCTAAATAGAGGACCAGCACAGAGCTCAGAATGCTTTCAGCCCAGTAACCCTAAACTCTAGCCACGCTCTGTTCATGGATCATGGAAAATAAAAGGAAGCAGGTTGGTCCAACGATACTTTTGAATTTTTAGTTTTTGATGATCCGAGGCTTTCACCTTTTCTGAAGTGTAGAAACACACTCGCTGAAACGCAGGCGTGTATATCGTGTTCTTGATGCCGTGTTTGGATTCCCTTTGCAGTCTGAACTTTCACCGTCCACAAAATTTGTTAAGAAGTGGTCCAGCTTTGGAGATGTTGCCCTTCCTGCTGCCAGAACGCATGCCATGACCTGTGTTGCTGTTGCCCTTGGCTGGGCACACAATTCACGTCCTGATCAGCTTTTGGGGAGAAAGAAAGACACAGATTCCCACCACGATTTACATGTGCAAACACATCCCACCCTACATTGCAACTGCATCCCAGAAGTTGATATCGCGATCGCAACCACTTGGTGTCAAAGTGAAGGACCAAACGGCGACCCCCGGAGGGGTGAATGGGAGCCTCGATTTTCCTTTTCACCTCGGGTCATCGGCTCAACCCCAACCTCAAAGCAAAACTCAAACGAGAGACGAGTAACACACGCGCTAACGGTAGCAAGGTGTCACGAAAGCAAAGAGAGCACCGAGATGTCCACGACCCAAATGGTTGGGTGGATGTTCCCAAGAACACAGCCAGGACACCTCAAACGGCTATACACAAATGGGCGAAAAAGAATTTCCGAATCGATAGACGAAAAAGAGTTACCCAACTCCTATTGAGAAGAAGTGGGTTCTCTAAACTAAAATACCCAAGTCAACTTGTGACAGGGCACTCAGATAAAATCCTCGAATTGATAGAAATTCACTGCAAAAACCGGATCTCAATTCAGAGCACAATTGAGTAAATCGTGGATCAATTAGCAGGAGAGAAAATCTAAACCTTTCCCACGCATGGTACTCAAGCTGTGACAAACAAACTGACCGAGACTAAACAATTTGATTTACTGTAGCATGCATGATTAGATAATTCAAGAGAAGCAAGATCAAATAAACAAATCACTTAGAAGCTAAGCACTTGCTTGATCACGGACACCTCTAAGCCAATGAATACTTACTGTAGGAAGAAAGTGACAACTCACATGATTATTTCCTAAGACAAATACGAGCTGTTTTAAACTAACTACGCACACAGATCAAAGCTCTAGCATTGAGTAACATGCTGCTGCAGCTCAAAATCAAATGCTAACAGTACTAATGCATGGATACAATTTGTCTACCTTGAGAATCTGCAGAAAGGAAGAGGATGAGCTCCAATCTCACGAGCAGCAGCAGGCGAGGGACTCGGCACTGAAAACTGCAGTCCTGATGTGATTGATCCTCACGTACTCCTGCCCTGAAGATGGAGAGCGCTGGGCGTTGATCTTGCCGATCAAAGAACCTGATACCTGCTGCCTGCTTGCTTTGATTGTCGTAGCACAAGCACCCAACAGACTGAAACCACAGGGCTGAGTACGGCACTGAAGAACGAGCAGACAAAATCAAACACGAACTGGAGCGGTGTGGATCTGCGTGCTGCTGCTTGGGAATCAGAGGGGCGCCGCTCAAGGGAGCTCGCTCGATGTTTCCACACCGGCGCTGGTAGCGCTGCTTCCCTCGCCCATTAGATAATTACGGCAAGAAAAACCAGATCGAGTGAAGATCAGAGGACGAAACCGCCGAACAGAAAGACACGGGACGAGCAGAGAACGGACGACACAAAATCCAATGGATCTCTCTCAAATCAAAAGCTCGTGAGCCCAAAATTTGCACAGATGAAATTGACCTTGACACGAAACTATTTCCCAAAAAATCTCTGCCTGAAATCAAACCAAACTTCAGAAAACGTAGATCACAGCTACGAGCGAAAATAGGGAGAAGAACCGCTAAGAACAGAGATCACGAAAATCACAGATTAAAGTGACAAATCCCAGAGGGCATGAGTGGACTAAGGGCCACTCTTCCTACGAACGAAAATCACAAAGACAAAAATCCACACAAAAATTGTGTTCTTGGACCTCTAAACAAGAACCCTAAAAATGAGGAAAAATAAAAACGAAAATGAGGGAGGCAAGAGGGGATGAAGGGGTAGCCTCCACTAAATAAATCCAATATTCCTTCCGCCTAAACTACCCCCTAAGATACATGAGTCGATCTTTTAACCCTAGGGCTATTTTGGTCGACTCGGGTAATTATCAATCCGACGACCGCCGCGCCTCCTCATCTCTCGCAGCCTTGCTCCACGCAATCTCTCGATGCCGCCACGCGCCGTCCTTCCGCCCACCGAACGCCCGGTTTTGAGGCCCAAACCCAGAAACCCGCCGATGGTTTTGAGGCTCAAACCACCAAACCCGCACCGTGGTTTTGAGGCCCAAACCACGAAACCCGCACCGATGGTTTTGAGGACAAACCACCAAACCTCCTCGACACGTGTCATCGCCGCCTTTGACCGCCCGAAGTCGCCAAGTCATCCGAGCTCCCCGCTCCGCCTCGCACGACGCCGCCTTGACCCGACGACGACATGGTCCCGCCACGCCCTCTTGCATTCGCCGATGTCCCGGATATGTCGACCACCATGGCTAGCCACCCGGTGATCCGGTCCCTGGGTCCAAGCCTCACGTCCCGTCCCTTCACCTCCGGTCCCGTCGGCCCGCAAGACGTCCTCCTTGGCCCCTTCACCTGGCCGTCGCCTACCATCTCCAAGCTCCACACCCGCATAACACGAACCAAGAGATACGCCTTCGACACACTCCACGTGTCTTAGGTGAACATAGCCAAGCATAAAGAATAAAGAAAAATAGAATTAAAATGTTGATCGTTGACAATCACTCAATCACAAAACTAAACACATGTGACCTAAATCAACCATGTGTTCGTAATCTCCCCTTGATGAGTGCATTGTCAACATTCAACACAAAGACGTAAGAAGGTAGAAGATAGCACATCCAAGTGAACAAAAAGCTGGACAAAAGCTAAGACAAAGTCACCGGATAGCAAACGTGGAGCAAAAACTTGGTTCCCAAAGACATGGGCAAAAGGCTCGACACAACCAAGCTAAAATGCATGCCTAGTCCTCAAGAAGAGGTAGAACAGGCTCAACACCACTAGCACGCCTCCAAACCAATTACTTTCACACACACACACTAGACCCTC
This sequence comes from Hyparrhenia diplandra, assembly GCA_015847255.1. Lineage (NCBI taxonomy): Eukaryota > Viridiplantae > Streptophyta > Magnoliopsida > Poales > Poaceae > Hyparrhenia > Hyparrhenia diplandra. The sequence goes on along the minus strand of JADLZK010008803.1, from coordinate 543,625 downwards.
AAGACAGAGGCAAAATGCTCAACACATCTAGCTCAAAGTGCTACTCCCCCGACAAATGAGTCACCGTCTTTGTTCTTTTCTCCCCTTGTTGGCAAATGCACTAATCAAGCTATGAAATGCATGAAAATGCAATGAGGGAGCTTCAAGTTTATAGCAATCCAAATGAGAAGATGCTCTAAAAAGTGTCATGGCAACAAGGTCAAGTGCTTAACACGGTGCTCAAACCGATCAAGAGATATGAAATATGACTTGAAAGCATTTTGATTCAGTTTTAAGCATTTCGTAAAAGGTGTCCACCACAAAGAATAGCACATAGCACAAGTAAGTCGAAAATCTACCAAGTGCTACACATGTATATCAAGTGAACTACCTCAAGCAAAGTTTATACATCATGCAAAAAACAGAGCCAACACTTGTCAAATTTTCAAGTTATCGGAGTTGCAGCGGTTACAAGCATTGGACAAAGCATGTTGCGAGTGATTATCCACAACCGTCACTTTACTAATCAACCATGTCAAGCCTATGCATGTGAGCAATCGAAGCTTAAGACAATGGTCCGGGTCAAACACTACCAAGCTTGATATCTAACTGTACCAATATTCGAGGAAAAAAACTGTACCAATAAATGGATAGCATGAAAATTGGAGTTATGATATACTCTAATGAGCAAATATATCTGTGCTTTATAATAGAAGAAGAACCCCTCAAAATTACATGTAATTAGATTTTTCAAGCTGTGCCCTCTGCAGTGCCCTCTGCTTGAAAAAAAAGAGAAATAAAAGGAAACGAATCAACAGACGGACCCTGGAGGCATAGAACAATATGCACTGTCCTGAAATAAAGTGTTATGTGAAATTAAATGTACTGCATCCACAATATCGACATTGAATCATCTGTTCAACACAGTAATTGTTCCAACGAAATGAGGGAACAACTCAGCTTTTTTTGTCCATATATAAGGCTTACATCAGAAGCATTTCAAGATTCAAACTGCATTATTGGAGCAGAAATTGGGAGCGCACACATACCGGGATCAATCATTCACTTTGTGCGAACACATGGTTGATTTAAGTCACATGTGTTTAGTTTTGTGATTGAGTGATTGTCAACAAATAATATTTTAATTCTATTTTTCTTTATTCTTTATGCTTCGGCTATGTTCACCGGCACACGTGGAGTGTGTCGAAGACGTATTCTTGGTTCGTGGTTGTGTGTGTGGGAGCTTGGAGATGGTAGCCGACGGCGAGGTGAAGGGGCCAAGGAGGACGTCGCCGGCCGACGGACCGCGGAGGTGAAGGACGGACGCGAGGCTTGGACCGAGGGACCGATCGCCGGTGGCTAGCCATGGTGGCCGACATCCGGGACATCGACGAACGCAAGAGGACGTGGCGGGACCATGTCGATCGGGTCAAGACGGCGAGCGTGCGACGCAGAGCGGGAGCTCGGGATGACTTGGCGACTTCAGGGCGGTCAAGACGGCGATGACACGCGTCGGCGAGGTTTGGTGGTTTGTCCTCAAAACCATCGGTGCGGGTTTCGTGGTTTGGGCCTCAAAACCACGGTGCGGGTTTGGTGGTTTGGGCCTCAAAACCATCGGCGGGTTTTACGGGTTTGGGCCTCAAAACCCGGGCGTTCCGTGGACGACGGGGACGGCACGACGCGGCATCATCCGAGATTGCGTGGAGCAAGGCCGCGGATGAGGAGGCGCGGCGGTCGTCGGATTGATATTACCCGTAGCTCCACCAAAAAAGCCCTGGGTTAAAAGATCGACTCATGTATCTTAGGGTAGCTTTTTGCGGCAGGGAATATCGACTATTTAGTGGAGGCTTACCCCTTCATCCCCTCTTGCCTCCCCTCATTTTCGCTTTTATTTTCCTCATTTTTGCGCTCTTCTAGAGGCCCAAGAACACAATTTTTGTGTGGATTTTGTGCTTTGATACGCGATTTTCGTTCGTAGGAAGAGTGGCCCTTAGTCCACCTCATACGCCTTCCTGATTTGTCACTTTTAATCTGCGATTTTCGTGATCTCTGTTCTTAGCTGTTCTTCTCCCTATTTTCGCTCGTAGCTGTGATCTACGTTTTCTGAAGTTTGGTTTGATTTCAGGCAGAGATTTTTGGGAAATAGTTTCGTGTCAAGGTCAATTTCATCTGTGCAAATTTTGGGCTCACGAGCTTTTGATTTGAGAGAGATCCATTGATTTTGTGTCGTCCGTTCTCTGCTCGTCCCGTGTCTTTCTGTTCGGCGGTTTCGTCCTCTGATCTTCACTGATCTGGTTTTTCTTGCCGTAATTATCTAATGGGCGAGGGAAGCAGCGCTACCAGCGCCGGTGTGGAAACATCGAGCGAGCTCCCTTGAGCGGCGCCCCTCTGATTCCCAAGCAGCAGCACGCAGATCCACACCGCTCCAGTTCGTGTTTGATTTTGTCTGCTCGTTCTTCAGTGCCGTACTCAGCCCTGTGGTTTCAGTCTGTTGGGTGCTTGTGCTACGACAATCAAAGCAAGCAGGCAGCAGGTATCAGGTTCTTTGATCGGCAAGATCAACGCCCAGCGCTCTCCATCTTCAGGGCAGGAGTACGTGAGGATCAATCACATCAGGACTGCAGTTTTCAGTGCCGAGTCCTCGCCTGCTGCTGCTCGTGAGATTGGAGCTCATCCTCTTCCTTTCTGCAGATTCTCAAGGTAGACAAATTGTATCCATGCATTAGTACTGTTAGCATTTGATTTTGAGCTGCAGCAGCATGTTACTCAATGCCAGAGCTTTGATCTGTGTGCGTAGTTAGTTTAAAGCAGCTCGTATTTGTCTTAGGAAATAATCATGTGAGTTGTCACTTTCTTCCTACAGTAAGTATTCATTGGCTTAGAGGTGTCCGTGATCAAGCAAGTGCTTAGCTTCTAAGTGATTTGTTTATTTGATCTTGCTTCTCTTGAATTATCTAATCATGCATGCTACAGTAAATCAAATTGTTTAGTCTCCGTCAGTTTGTTTGTCACAGCTTGAGTACCATGCGTGGGAAAGGTTTAGATTTTCTCTCCTGCTAATTGATCCACGATTTACTCAATTGTGCTCAATTGAGATCCGGTTTTGCAAAGGAATTTCTATCAATTCGAGGATTTTATCTCGAGTGCCCTGTCACAAGTTGACTTGGGTATTTTAGTTTAGAGAACCCACTTCTTCTCAATAGGAGTTGGGTAACTCTTTTCGCCTATCGATTCGAAATTCTTTTCGCCGGCCGTATAGCCGTTTGAGGTGTCCCCTGTGTTCCTAGGGAACATCCACCCAACCATTTGGGTCGTGGACATCTCGGTGCTCTCTTTGCTCGTGACACCTTGCTACCGCTTAGCACGTGTGTTACTCGCCTCTCGCTTGAGTTTGCCTTTGAGGTTGGGGGTTGAGCCGATGACCCTAAATTGAAAAGGAAAATCGAGGCTCCCATTCACCCCCTCTCGGTCGCCGTTTCGGTCCTTCAATTGGTATCGGAGCCGGTTAAGGATCATATCCACCTTAATCGGGTCCGTGATCCGCGAAAGGCGACATGGAGAGGTTTGGTCACTATGGTGGCAAGCCTCCTGAGTTCGATGGCACCAACTATCCCTATTGGAAGATTAAGATGCAAGCACATCTTATGGGGATGGATTGAGAGTGTGGGAGATTGTCAAGGATGAGAACTACCAAGTGCTAGCCGCCGAGTGGGTGAGGAACAAATAGCCCAACACAATGCCAACAACCGAGCGAGGAGTGTCTTGTTCTCTAGCCTCAAAGACACAGAGTTCGAGAGAGTTGCCACTTGTGAGACCGCTCGTGAGGTGTGAAAGACACTTGAGAGCTACCACGAGGGAACCCCACAAGTCAAGGCCCGCCTATATGAGACCTACAAGAGAGAGTACAACAACCTAATCCAAATTTTGATGGCGAGTCCATCGATTCTCTTTTTGCTAGGTTTCGCACGATCCGCAACAAGTCAAAGGGCGAACAAGCCTTCTGGAGAGGCTTGATGATCACGAGAAGGCGATGCGGCTCTTGTACGCCTTTGGATCGGAAGGTGTGGGATGTGAAGGTATCCGCGATCATGGAGTCCGCCAACTACGACACCCTCACACCCGACGAAGCTTTACAAAGAAGCTCAAGTCCTCCGAGATCGAGGCCCGCATCCAGCGGCTCAAGAACCCATTCGCGCCGAGCGTTGCACTTGTCTCGGTAAGGGCGCCCAGCTTCTTCTCGCTAACCCATCACGCATCTCTTTTGCCCTCGTCTTCTTTGGTGTTCAGGATGGAGGAGCGCTTGGATCGCTTTGAGGACGACGAGTTGGCTCTCGCCATCACCGATTCTCGCGGTTCCATTAACAACCGCTTGAACCATCGGCGTGGCGGTGGTCCCAAGGGAGGATGCTTTGAGTGCGGCGATCCGGACCACTTCTCGCGCCAAGTGCCCCAAGAAGAGCAAGGACAAGTACTCCGGCGAAGTACTACTCCGACAGCACGACTCGACAAGCGCAAGGACAAGCGCCGAGTACACCGTCGGCAAGCACAAGTCTAAGAAGGGCTTTGACAAGGAGGCGATCAAGAAGAAGTACCTCAAGCGTGCCAAGGAGAACAAGGACGCCTTCTTCGCCTCCCTCGACCCCTCGACAACGACGGGCAAGCTTCCTCCCGGCGACGAGGAGCCCGAGCGCAAGATTGAAGACAAGCCGAACGGACTTTGCTTCTTCGCCGACTCCAAGCACGGGGGCTTCGCACCATGGCCCTCGACGGAGCGGTGATCGACAAATGTCCGAGCCACACGGCAAATACTCTTCTTCCCGAGGTATCTCCTACAATCGAATCTCTCACCGATGAGGTTGACTCTTTGGGCGATGCGCTTGTGTGTCGAGAAGTTGCTCAAGCGAGCTGCTAGGGAGAGAAAGGAGTACAAGGAGAAGTGGGAAATGGCTATGGTGGAGATAGAGTTGCTTAGGAAGCCCGTGGATGTGTCCGATGAGACGGAGTGTGACGCTTGTGCCATGCATATGTCTAGCATCATGTCTTTGCAATCCAAGTACTCGCTTTGCTAGATGAGCACGTTGATCCGGGGCTAAGCCTATGTTGTTGAGCGCCGCAAGTCTTATCCGCACTTGCGATCCGAGTTGGCGAGAAGGCCGCCAAGCTTGCCGTGTTTGAGAAGGCCAACCTCGTAGCACCGCGGTCAAGTGTGCTAAGTGTGAAGCTTTGAGATGGAGGTCATGTCTTGTAGGCATGACAAGGGGAGAGTCGAAGAGGAGAACAAGTACCTTCGCCTCGTCCCGAAGTTGGGTGTCTAGTGGAGAGCCACAACTTGGCATGATGATGAGTCGGCTCAAGAGGGGACCGACACAACGGGATTAGGGCTTTGCAATAGGTGGGAAGGGTGAAGTAATCTATGGCAAGGTTGGTCAAGATAGTGGTTTGAGCTCGAGTGAGAAACCTATAAGCACTCCCAAGTTGACCAAGATCATCCCACCTGAGCCTACCAAGCCTATTGTGCAAAATAGCATTCTCCAAGAGACCCCAAAGACTCCACCTCCCAAACAAGTGTGGCTTCCTAAACCAAACCACCTCAGAACCCACTTGACACTTTGCCCAAGATCTCTGAGGAAACCCTTTCTAGAGCTAAGGCCACAACAAGAGTGAACCATCCACCCAAGAGAGTGAACCAACAACCACCCAAGAGAGAGGTGAGGTATCACCGTGAGTACCGCCAGAGAGATGGTCACTTGTTTGAGTTTTGCTTTAGGAGGAAGAGGGATGCTAGGCGTCGAGTTGAGTTCGAGAACCATGACTTGTATCACCCACCACTTGGCATGTATGAGAGGGGCGTGCAGTCGGTTCAAAGGCAGTTTGCTAGGCCAGGAGGTAGGAGGCCTCAGAGGGCTAGGCCACGGTTTGTGAGACCCCGTGGTGGTTGTGCTCCGCGAGTGGATGTTGATCCTCGCTTTGGGAGCTTTGAGTTTGACAGAGGAGTGCACCACACTTTGTTGTGCGTGGTGAGCACTTTGGGAAGAAGGGTCATGGGATGTTTGTCGTGCCTAACGCCTATCTTGGGCAAGATGGTCGACACCGGGTATTCTTCCATATTTACTAACCCCGTGTTGTGCCATTTGCTCATCCCATGTTTTTCCAATGATGTAGGTGACTAAGTCTTGGGTTCCCAAGTTTATGCTTGTTAATCCTTTGGGATCCAAGACTTGGGTTTCTTTGTCCTCTCATGTGTAGGTATGAGGACATGGGGTGGAGAACACGTGCTTGGTGGAACTTGATTCTTTGTCGTGGTGTGATCAAGACTTGATGGTTGTCTACACCACTTTGATGGCCTCCAAGAGGCATGTGCCTACACACGGTCGCTGAGTTATCATATACACTCATGCCTTGTACATTCATGATTTCTCTACTTGTGGTATGAGATAGTTGTTCATTTGCTCATTTGTATATTGCTTGCATGTATTATACTTGTATCATGCTTTTATATCCTTTTTAGCATGTGTTATCTTGTGTATTATATGTCATGCTAGCCTTTGTGCCCTTTTTATTTCCTAGTTTTCTTTTACTAGGTGACTTTGCTTGAGGGGGAGTTGGGAGTGGCTGGCCACAACCACCTCGCTGGGACTCTCCCCGATGAACTCTTCAATGCTACCTTGTTGGAGCATCTCACTTTTTTCCAAAGAATGCTTTACATGGAATACTTGAGGGCACACATATAGCCAAACTCACTAATATGGTCATCCTTGATCTTGGAGAAAATAATTTCAGCTTTAAGATACCCGATTCCATAGGCCAACTCAAGAGATTGCAGGAACTTCATTTGGGCTATAACAAAGATGTCCGGGAAGCCGCCATCAAACCCGAAAGCAACCGCACTAATCTCACAAAGATCGACCTCATGAACAACCATTTCAAAGGGAGAACTCACCAAGGTCAATTTCTCCAACTTGCGCAATCTAAAAGTTTTAGATCTTAAGAGAAACAACTTCAAAGACAAAATTCCGTAAAACCATATATTAGGTGCAAACCCCGATCGCGCTACGGCTAGGTTACAATAAGTTCCATGGGCAATTATCGGCGGACTAGGCAATCTGAAATCACTATCGCTCCTTTCACTTACCGGCAACAGCTTTTACGAATTTGACAAATGCACTTCATATACTAAAGAGCTCCAAAAACCTCACCACCCTTCTTATTGGGCACAACTTCATGAACGAGACCATGCCGGATGATGAAAGCATTGATGGTTTTGAAAATCTTCGTGTTCTCAACTTAGTTGCGTGTTCATTGCCGGGAAAATACCTTATTGGCTATCGGCTAAGAAATTTGCGGTGATATTAATTTTAACTGGCAACCAACTAACTGGTCGATTCCTCGACCGATCGGCAGCCCTAAACTTCCTTTTCTATATAGACATATCAAATAACAACTGACCGGGAAATTCCTACAACATTGACAGAGATGTCGATGCTAAAATCGAGAAGACTGCGGGCACCTTTGGAGCCAAGAGTCCGTGAGCTACCAATTTATTTACACGCATCACTTGAATACCGCAACGTGAATGCTTTTCCAAAAGTGCTCAATCTAGCTAACAATAACTTCATTGGTGTCATCCATCCAAAGATCGGGTCTCCTAAAAGGATTACTTTCACTTAACCTCGAAGCTTCAACGGATTACATGGGGAAATCCCCCTCTCCATTTGCAACCTCACAAATTTGTTGGTGCTGGACTTGTCAAGCAACCATCTAACTGGTGGAATCCTCGCAGCAATGAACAATCTACACTTCCTTGATAAATTCAATGTTTCTTTCAATGACCTAGAAGGGCCTCGTGCCAACCACAGCCGCTTGAGTACATTTACAAATTCCGGCTTTTGGTGGCAATCCGAAGCTCGTGGTCCTATGCTTATTCACCAATGCAGTTCCGCAGAGGAAGGTCCCATGTCCATTGTCTCGAAAACCAAGGTGGCAAAGAAGGTCGTGTTCGCAATCGCCTTTCGGTCTTTTCTTTGGAGTAGGAGTGCCGTATGATCGATTGTATTGTCCGTGTACTTTTGCCGACATAAATCAGTAGAAATGGGCTACACTACAATAATGATCATGGGTGGACAAGTGATTGACGAATCGAGAAGAGAAACAAACAAATGCGCCTACGCTTTGTGTAATTGTATTACCAATTTACCAAAGCCAAACTTGGTGGGATCTCCCGTATTTTCACCTCCGTAAGATCAAATAATGGCCCGTGCACAGCTCGACATTAGGGGTTCAGTAAGTAATCTTTGATCCAAGAACTTTAGAGTTGAAGCAATTGGAGGATGGAGAAATTGGTGTAGACACAACAAGTCTGCAAGATGTAATAATTATCATTATTGATTGGTTGCTTGTCATTTGTCAACGTTAAAACTTAAAATAGTTTGTCTCTATAGTACACGCTCAAAAGAAAAGTAGCGTAGATTCTATTTGGAAGAAAAGACTCTTATTAGTTCGGAGGCCAATACTAGTTTGTAAGAACATGATATAACCATCCGGTTATCTGATATTGGCGTGTCATGTTTTTTCCATCGCAATCGAGAGTAACGTATATAATGTTGCATTTGAAATTATACAAGCAAAATGAAATGTAAAACTAAGCCTTCCATTTGAATTTCAACAAATGATTGGAATCTTTTCACGCACCTCGATCGATCCAGTAAAAGTTAAAGCTACGACGATGCGGATAATGTGGCTACTCCGTGTCCGTGGTGATTGAAGTCTATGTTAGAAGTTTTACATCGAGTCATGTAAACTTTCCTGTAATCTCGTGCAGAGTTTCTAGTAGAGTCGTAGAAAGTTTTCCTGTAAGGCGTGGAATTGTGGATGGCGGGTGATGTGCCCCGACCATGCCATGACCGCCAGAGTCTCCCCGTCACGGTGGCGTGTCTTTGCGGCCCCATGATGATCCAAAAGTGTCGGACTTTGTGGAGCCGGTCGTAACGGGGTGGCGGGCCTAGAGCCCATGTATCCATCTATAAAATGCAAAGAAAACTACGACGAAGCCGCGGTCTTTGGCAGCACCTAATCTGCGTGTTTCGCCTCTAGATATCAACGTGAGTTCTAGGGTTTAGTCGCCGCCGCCGTCGCCGTTCCTTGCCGTCATCGCCGCTGATCTAGGAGCAGAGCTCGGTCTCTGATCTAACAAGTGGTATCAGCTCTTTGTCTCGATCCTACCGGTGATGAAGATGGGAGATGGATCAGGAAGTGTTCCTCCTAGTAGAGTAAAGGAGAGTTCCCTGATGTGGCCTATGTTGGATCGTACCGGCTATGCTGATGCAAGTCAACTACGAGGCCATGGAGATTTGGGAGGTGATTGAACCAGACGACAAAGTGAAGCGATCGCAAGATTGTCAGGCGATGGGAGCGCTGCTGCGTTCTGTACCAAAGGAGATGTGGACGACTCTAGGAAACAAGAAGACCGTGAAGGAGGCATGGGAGTTGGTCAAGACGATGCGACTCGGTGCTGATTGTGTGAAAGATGTCAATGCCCAGAAGTTGCTCAAGGAGTTTGAGCATATCAGCTTCAGGGAAGGAGAGAAAATCGATGATTTCGGCATGAGGATTAACAATCTTGTGGCCAATCTCAAATTGCTTGGAGAGACGGTTGATGACACCTGTGTGGTGAAGAAGTTCCTACGAGTTGTACCACCTTGTTTCAGTCAACTTGTTGTGTCGATCGAGATGTTCTGTGACTTGAAGACATTGACGGTTGAAGAGTTGGGTGGGTCGGCTGCGTGCACCGAAGATCGCCTAGAAGACAAGGTGGAGCAAGTAATGCACAAGGCGGGGAGGCCGCTTCTTGAAGAGGAGGATTGGCTTGACAAGCACAAGCATCGCTTTCGGTCAAAACCGACCAAGGAGGGTGCCCGTAAAAAGCTTTGGTCGGCACCGAAAAGGAGGTAAAGCCTCGCATCGCGGCAAGGGTGGAAATTCCAGTAGCACAGGCTCCGTCAAGTTGACCAAGGAAGGCACTCCAAAGTGTTTCGGGAATTATCACAATTATGGCATCTATGGCCACTATGCGAGGGACTGCAAACGTCCAAAGAAGGGGAAGAAGGTTCCAGCGCCCGAAGCAAACGCGGGTCTGTAGGGAGACCAGCGCCGGTGCCGCTGTTGGCGAGGTGAACAAATACGCCCAACCGCCGACATCTCAAATTCATCTTGCAGAGGACAAGGTGGTGCCGAATCGTACCGGATGGGAGATGGTGCTTTGGACACGAGCGCCAAAGAACCATATGATCGGCACCCGCCGCACTCGCACATCTGAACGAGAATGTTCGTGGCTCGGTGCGTTTTGGCGATGGCTCTTGTGTCGAAATTTGCGGGATCGGCTCAGTGGTCTTGGAAGGGCGCCACAACGAGCACAAGGTACAAACCGGTGTCTATTTTATTCCCAACTTGAAGAGTAATATTGTCAGCTTAGGGCAGCTTGAGGAAGTGGGGTGTGACATCAGACTGCACAATGGGCGCCTCCAAGTTCTGGACCGTGAGAAGAAGCTGGTGATCAGTGTGCCACGCACTGGAAATAGGCTGTACACCGTGCAGCTCAGAGTGGTTCCACCTGTATGCTTATTGTCAAAGTTGAAAGATGAAGCTTGGCTGTGGCATGCAAGGTTCGGGCACTTGAATTTCAGAGCTCTTCGTGAGTTAGGCAGGAAAGGTATGGCCACTGGAATTCCGATGATTGATCATGTTGAACAAGTCTGTGAAGGGTGTGCTTTGGGCAAACAACATAGATCTCCTTTCCCAAAAGTTTCTAATTTTTGGGCTAAGAAAGGTTTGGAGTTGTTTCACACTGACTTATGTGGACAGATCACACCACCAACTCCAGGTGGCAAGAATTATTTCCTGCTAGTTGTTGATGATTTCAAAGAGATACATGTGGGTTGAATTGCTCAGGTCAAAAGATGAAGCATTGTCCTATTTGAAGAAAGTTAAAACAAGGGCTGAAACTGAATTGGATAGGAAGCTGAAGGCCATCAGAACTGACCGAGGTGGTGAATTTAATTCAAATCAATTCATTGTATTTTGTACTGAATTTGGGATTAAGCACTATACTACTACTCCGTATACCCCTCAACAAAATGGAGTTGTGGAGAGAAGAAACCAATTGTAGTTGAGATGGCGAGATGTATGCTGAAAAGCAAAGACGTGCCAAAGACAAAGATTGGGGAGAGGCAGCTTTCAAGCGCCGTATATGTGCTTAATGTGATCACCAACCAAGAGTTTGGAGGGAATTACTCCTTATGAAGCTTGGTATGGCAAGAAACCAAGAGTGGGACACTTGAGAGTGTTTGGATGCATTGGTCTTGTGAAAAATATTGGTCCTAGCGTGAAGAAGCTAAGTGACGTATCCACCAAGATGGTTTTCTTGGGATACGAGGAAGGGACTAAAGGGTACAGGATGTTTGATCCAGTTTTGGGCAAGTTGCATATCAGCCGTGATGTGATTTTTTGAGGAGGAGCTCAGGCTTGGGAGTGGATCGCAGAAAACCCCGCAGCCTGATCATCTCATTGTCCAACATGAGTTCACTGTTGAAGATCCGGCAATAGAAGCTCCTGTTGAAAATACAGGGGTGGGTGCATCAATACCGTCATCTCCTGGAACCATACGCCCTTGGCCCAAGCTTGTGCATTCAAAAGACCCGAGGACACCATCCACTCATTCGGGTCGCCCCTCATGTGACCCCCTGGAGCTACACCATCGAAAGTGCTCAAGAATCGGGTTCGGAGGAAGCACCGCGAGATACAAAAAGCACCGTCGATTTGTTCGATAGCACTGAAGAAGTTCAGAACTTTGAGTACAGTGGTCTCTGCCTGTTAGCTGCAGATGAACCTGTGAATGTAGAGCAAGCTTTAGAGGAGAAGTGTTGGAGAGATGCCATGTCTGCAGAACTCAAATCTATTGCAGACAATGACACTTGGGTTCTCTCGTAGTTACCTAAAAATCGAAGGCCATAGGGCCAAAGTGGGTTTTTAAGGTGAAGAGGGACCCTGCAGGCAACATTGTGAAGCATAAAGCTAGAGGAGAAGTGTTGGAGAGATGCCATGTCTGCAGAACTCAAATCTATTGCAGACAATGACACTTGGGTTCTCTCAGAGTTACCTAAAAATCAGAAGGCCATAGGGCTAAAGTGGGTTTTTAAGGTGAAGAGGGACCCTGCAGGCAACATTGTGAAGCATAAAGCTAGGCTCATTGCAAAAGGGTATGTCCAGCAACAGGGGGTGGATTATGAGGAGGTGTTTGCTCCTGTGGCAAGAATGGAAACAGTGAGAGTGCTATTAGCACTAGCAGCACAAGGTAACTGGGAGGTACATCATATGGATGTGAAATCAGCCTTCTTGAATGGAGATTTGCAAGAAGAGGTGTATGTACATCAGTGTCGGTGTTCCGAGAACTCCCAGGAGGTCGACAATGAATTTATAATGCTGTGCGTCCCCGCCTGGACACAAAGAGTTTTATCCTGGTTCAGGCCATGAGGGCCCTACGTCCAGCAGTAGTAGGATTCGTGTTACCTCGCACTTGGGTGCTCGTAGCGGGGGGAATACAAGCAGGCACGGAAGAGGAAGAAGTCCCAGGTTCCGTGCGTTTATGATGTCTATGTGTGAAAAAGAACCCTCTTTTATGGAACGCACCCCCCCTCCTTTTATAGTTTTAAGGAGGGTGAGATTTTACATTTGGCAGTCCTATTGTTGGGTTAGGTGTCCGTTGTCCGAGGCCTTCGTGTCCTCGTGGCCGAGGCCTGAGGTCGGACTGCCCATCTGGTGTGGTGGCATGAAGGCGTGTGTCCCCGCATCTATGGGTTATCTATCCCGCTTGGCTGCCGAAACGCCGAGGGCCTTGGTGCCGTACTCAGTCTTGTGGTAGAGATGCCTTATCGTGATGCGTCGTAGCAAAGTTCTGAGGGGGTCACGAGATGTGGCATGACGAGGGATCCGCCGGGCCGACAAACAAAGGTTTCGAGGTGGAGTGGTGCCTCGTCCTCCCCGTCGCTTTACGTCCCGTCCGTGGGATTCGCGAGGCGATAAGGGGTCAGGTCAATAGTGCAGTGTAATCGATTGCCTCTGACACGGCGGCCAGGCGGGTGGGCGCATTGAATGCACCTCGGATGGTCATTCTTGCCCTCAGGCGACGCGGCGTCGGTCGGACATTTTTGCCCTCGGGCGGGCGGAGAAATCTTGCGCCTCGAGGGATCGGGTGCTATCTACTCCCGGTGGGTTCGTGGGCGCCCGAGGGATTTGTAGGGTGCTATCCCTCGGGCGGGCGGAGTTTTAGATGACCGAGGGGGTTCCCGATGTTACCCCGAGCGAAGTTGGGATCTAGCCCTAGAGGGATCGGAAAGGTCCCGGGGGATGTTTGTGTATGATGTTTAGGGTGTTTAGCATCGTTATTACCTGGGTCTTTCTTCTTTAGGCTCTTGATATCTCCGTTGATCATCATGTCATGCGTGGTGACTTTATGAGGTGGTGTTCTTGTCATGGGCCGAAATGGTGATTGCCTCCTTGCTCATTTGGCCATGGTTTCAGTATTTCGAGAGAAGAGGCCATGGTGGGCCGTTTGTGGTACGCTCGTGGGCCGCCCATTTGTATGCATGTGGATGCTCCTGAGCTTATTGCTCTGGTGACCATGGTCGGGCAGCCGTGGCTGCCGTGGGCCTTGTAATGACATGCCTGCCCGGTGTTTCCAAGCCTAAGGATTAAGTAGCCGGCGCCCAATTTCTCCGTGATTTTTGCGCAATTATTTATCTTGGGGGCGGCATTGAGGTTTTTGGCCCGTTTCCAGCTTCGGGCTGAATTCCTTCTTCGAAAGTGGGCCGTTGTATTTCTCCTTTGCTAAGAATGTCCAGGTGGCCATTATTTTGGTACCCGATAGTAGCCCCCGAGCCCCCGCTTGAGTGAGGGAACTCGCCTGGGTTTATAGCCTTGTCTTTTCTCGAGTTGTTCCCAAGGGCAGCTTGTTTTTAGGGGCTTGCGAGTGTGCACCCATTGGTCAGAAGCCCCGAGGCCTCGGAGGGATGTGCCATTCCTTCGAGGTCTTGTTAGTCCCATACGACGACGGGACTGAATCAACTTATGTTGTGCTTGTTTGTGCAAAGTTGTTCCTTTTATGTGGGCGCCGAGCCCCGTGCATGTGTGCGCAAGGTCGTTCCTGGCTTCCTCGTCTTTGATTATACGCCCCTCTGTCGCTCTTCTGAAAGAGAGGTGGGGGGGAGACACGCCACATTGCCCTGTAAGCCGAAATGTGACGTGCTTCAATGAGCATTTTAACGGAAAATCTAAGTGGAGTGCCCGTGCCCTTGCCGGAGCAAGGGTCGGCTATGTGGTCTAGGACTCACCCCATGGCAACTCGCGGGTTATTTAGCGGATCCCTTGGTTTCGACGGATCGGATCCCGAGGGCCGGCCGGCCTCCCACGGATGGGACATCTCTATAAATAGTTCCTTCAAGTCTTAGATACATTTCAGGAAACCCCGAGCCCCCGAGGGCTCGGGCGCGGGCCGGTTGTGCGTTTCCTTCTTGTCCCAGGCTCAGTTGTCCTGAGGTGGCTGTGAAACCCGGGGGGTCCAGCCTAAGAACCCCTGGACCATAAAGGGCTCGAAGCCCGGTATTGCTGAGGCAACACTTTCTAGCCGTGTGACCTTTGCCCGAGGGGCGTAAATGTCCGACCAATGAGAGAGCTATGGATCGGGCGCATTGGCACGCTTTCCCAGCGGCGCCTCGGTCGGACGCTACCGGTTCGATGGGGCCGGGCGTCAGATCGCCGCCAAAGGGTGATGCGCCCGCTCACGTATTAATGCGTGGGGCCTGTGGTTCCCGAGGCGATGGAACCGCCGACGATCGGTTGCGTGCGGTGGTGCGTCGTCCAATCTTCTCAAGCGTTGGTCGAGTCCCAAGCGGTTTAACTTCACCACCCCCTATATATTTGGGGGTGTGGCCGGCGGCGTACGGCCGTTTTGTCCCCGTCTCCTTGTTTCCCCGTTCTTGTTTTCCTGCAACTCCCACCTTCTAAGGCGGAAGAAAAAAAATAAAAGAAAGAGAGAAGGAGAGTATAGGGAGGAGAGCGAGGAGGAGGAGTTCTTGCTTTGCCTTCCCCAAGAGTGAGAATGGGAAGAGGCGTAGCAAGATGGCGCCTCTTGGTACATCCTTCATGGTGAAAGTGCCGCAAATCTCCGTGAAGTGTTGGAGATGAGCACTCGTGTCTTCATGTGCCTTTCCGCAGAATTGGCTAGCTTGCACCATGTTGATGAGTTCAAAGCTTGAGTTCGAAACCATTGTCCCCACCTCTACCTTCGTCCCCAAAGAGAATGTTGTCCGTGGTAGGAGCCGAGAACTCACGAAGTGTCTTGTCACCATAGCCTCAAAAGCGGTGATAGGCTTCACCGACTTGATCAACGTCCGAATCGGAAGGTCTTGATGTCCGGTGGCCGGTGTTTTTCTAAGTTTAGCTTTGGCCTTTCGATTATGTCTTCGATTGTCAACGTAATTATCCTGACGGTTGTTCTAATTCATACATTTACCCTGCATAAGATCAAAAACAAGTAGACAAACAAGGGTAAGCTTGTTTGAGTATGTGATAATGGGTTCTCAATGCATTATGTGATGCAAGTGATCTCTCTTAATTCCATGTGTGTGTGTTTAAGGTTTTGGCTAGCACCCATCCCCGGCAATGGCGCCAGAAATGCTTGTTGACATTTCTAACACGATCCAAAATAGGAAGGCGAAAGAAATGTATATGGTATCTATCAGAACTTGTCAGCTTGGATGTGGAGTTAATCTCACGATCCAACAAAGGCAGAGTTAGGCGGTGTTAGTTTGTGGGGTGTAATCTCAGTATCACTATCCATAGTGGAGTTAATCTCACTAGGATATGTACACAAGGTGTACCACTCATTTCTAGGCATTATCTACGTACTAGTCTGTCACTCTAGCAATAAAGCTCTAAGAAATGCGTGTACGGTATTCTTGATAGGCCCTTGATAAAAGATGAACATGATATCTCAAGCAGTTTACGATAGAAATACCATTGTAGCACTTCACCGGGAGTCTATCCGTGTATCGTATTTATATTTTACCACGTGGAAGGGGTAGTCTATGGAAAGTAAGAGAGATAGGTATGTCTAATGATTTAAGATATGCATTGAGATTCACTTGCAATGGTATAATGCGAGTAGCCATATGCATCTAACAATACTCATAACAGGATAAGTCTCATAATAAAGATAAATGATAACTGCCCAAGTCTAAGGTCATGGTATGCCACTAGTATCATATGAGCTATTAACATGGTATAGAGAGAATAGAAAGAATATTCCTAAGTTACTCCTAATCATATGTCAATGAATCCCAGGAGCCTTCCTCGGACGAGGAGGACGAATTGGTAGAGTTGTCCGATGACTCGGACTACCAAATCGAGCGCCAAGAAGCCGCGATGGGAGGTTCGTCGATCCGGAGAGGCTCCAGGAGACCGCCGAGTTTGCCCGCTCTCGTATGCGAGAATGTGAGGTGGCTCGAGGTGGGAGATGCTTCTTCAGAGGCTTCGGCACGCGTCTCCAGTCACCAGGGCGGTGGTGGTTCCTTTGGTAAGGCAGAGCCATCCGGTCGGCGTCTGACGAGTCGCGAGGGGGATCCTGTGGCCCCTTCGACTGCCTCAGTGTTAAAAGTGGTGCCGCCCGAATGAGGTATTCGCCCTGTGGGACGGGCAGCTTCTCAACCCAGGCTATCTTGGGCTTCGGCCACACCCACGGCTGTCCCTCGAGCGCCATAAGTTTGCTCCCCCTCTGATTCAGCCACCCGACCGATCGATCACTCTTCTTGAATCCCTTGTTTTTCGCGTGGCATTGTCGAAACGCGGGGGCTGCGTCGTTGACATTGCATCCTTTGAAGGCATTGAAGGTGAAAGCCCGGGCCTCGGCCGGTGCTTCGGGCCGGAGGCCTCCCAATCGGGAGGTCCGACGCCCGACCTCGATCCTCCAGCGGGTTTGTCTTCCTCCGCCGGTGAGGCAAAGACCGGTTATGATCGGTCGCCGGGCCGGCTCCCTGGCTGGAGTAACCTCTTGAGGCATTGCCCGAGATGCGCGGTGCCCGAGCACCGCAACGGCTCGGGGGGTCGGAGAACATGCGGCGACCTCGGCTGCGGCCCCGTGTCCCGGGTTATCATTTTGCCCCTTCCATCCTTCCTCTCGCGTGAGCGGGTTGAGGGGCGCTCGGATCTCCAAACAATAGTTGACTCGCAATGCAAGTGGCGAGTTCCTCGGTGCCTCCTACACCTAATGTGACGGGCGTGGAAGAACTCCAAGGCATGGAGGTGTTTGCGCCTCCCCCGGGTGAGGTCTCTCAGGACATCCTATTTGAGGCGGTCGATGCTCAGAGGCCTTCTCCTCTTTCGTTAACACAAGAAGGCGACCATCCGCTCATTGCTCCTAGTCCCGCAGACCAGAGTGCTACTCCTAATCAGCAGAGGCCTTTGGCTCCCGAGGGAGTGGGTCCCCTGGCTTCTGTTGTTAGTTGCGAAGGTCCTCTGGACTTCTATTGGTCTTCTTTTCCGGGCATGGAGGAGATTGCCGGTGGCGCCCCTATCACTGATGATCCGGCTAACTGGGGCGGCCCTCCTATTGATCTTGGGGATCGGCCTGGTGAACTTCCTTCCGTTGTCGTCAATGACCGCCCCGGGAGGTGGCCGCTTGGACGGAGCATGAACAAATCGGAAGATGGGCTTCCGAGGGGTTGCACAGGATCGGGGACGCCCTGTCTCAGCGCTTAGCCCAGATGGATGAGGTATGCTACTTCCCATTGCTCCGGTTTATTTTCCCTCCTCTTTGCCTGCCTAACTTGTGCTTCGCTCTTTCAGAATCTGAAAAGGTTTGCCCGAGAGAAATCGGAGTTGCTACGCGATGAGTGTCTTAAAACGGGCGCGAGCTCTTGGCAATGCTCAGGCCAGCTTAACCCAGTCCCAAGGCTTGGTGAACCGCCTAACCAAACTTGCGGATGAGCGAGAAGCCCGGTGTCGCCCCCTTGATGAACCGACGGGGCGGCAAAGGCGGAAATGAGAGGGTTCGAACTGGAGTTGGCGCAGCGCGAGCCGGGATTTCGAAGACTCCCATCGACAATCGCTCCGACCCTTGAAGAGGTCCGCGATGAGCGCAATGCTCGTGGTGAGGCCAAGAAGCGCCCGAGGCAGCCGACGCCCTCACCCTACAAGTGGCGGTTGGCCTCGGAACTTGATCGGGAGAAGAAAGATATCGAGCCGGGTCCGCAATCGACGACGGAAAGAGCATGAGGAGATGCTCACCGGAAGAAGAAATTTGAGGGTACGCGACCGCCGCATTCCTTGGATATCTATGTTTTGTGATCTTGAGCGTAACCCCTTCCCCCTTGTTTTTTTTTTGTTCTTGGTCGAGGCGGCTCGGCTTGAGGCCGTGGAGCATGCGAAGGATCTCTGCCGCTGATTCTTTCTTCTAAGGAGTCACTACACGGAGAACTTAAAGAGGTCGTGACCGATTTTGTCGGTCGGTTTGGTCCTAAAGACCTGAGTCGGGGCCTCGCCCGCAAATCGTCCAGTGCCTTGGGTGGATACGTCCGAGGGGAGCTGCGAAACGCCTTCCGCACCGGCATGAAGTGCTGCCTGGCGGTGTTTTGTTCACACTTCTTTTTGGACGAGGAGAATCTCAAGGCGCTCTCGGGCGGCTTCTTTTTCGGCCCCGATGTGGGAGATGCAGAGGCCAATCAGAAGACCCTTGAGTTGTACAGCAAGGTGGAGGAGGCGGCGGGCAAGTTGGCGTCGCACTTTGAAGATGGGGTCCGCCCTCCTTACTCCCCTGGGCCGAGCCTAGCTATGAGGAATTGGCGCCGGTCGAGGTTTCCTCTAAATAAACCCTCGCCGCTCTCCAAAGACCCGGGGGGAATGAAGAAGAGGGTGTCGACTCCATTGTTCCTTGATCTGCGGGACCTGGCTCTGATGCACCTAGCTCTTAGCTGTCATCCTCTGTAATATACTTTCGGTCATGAACAATGGTGTCTTGCTAACATGTTCTTCTTCTTTCAACCTAGTATCTTCGTTGTGGTATTTTACAAGTGCTTGCTCGAGTTATTCAATGTACGCTCCTCTTTTGAGAATAATGAGTATGGGTGCCTCTAGGGGCGTTCCAAAAGCTCAATTATCATCACTTTCGAATTATACGTAGAACTCTCGCGCCTTGCGTAATCTTTCAAAGTACTTAGATTTTTTGAGAAAAAATTTTGAGAGGAATGCCTATAGGAGGGGTTCCCCCCTTTAGTAGCCCCCGAGGGAGGTTTGGTCTTAGTAAGGCCGGACCTTCCTTTGAACTTTTGGTCTTTTTGAAGAAATACTTGTTATTTTATTGACTGGCACAAAGCGTTGAAGTACAAGGCGCGAACGTCTGCGCTCTATGGATAAAAGCGGCGTAGCTGCTCTATATTCCATGCATTGGAATAGACTTCGCCCCTTTTGCGTTCTTCAACTTGTCGGTGCCGGCCTCGGACTTCCGCTACGGCAAGGCCCTTCCCACGAGGGGTTAGCTTGTGTCGGCCTCCTACCGCCTCTTTTGATCTTTAGAACGGGTCGTTGACTTGGAACTCCCGGGGCACAATTTCTTGGCGTGGTACCGCCAGAGAGACCGTTGGTATCGCGCCGAGTGTAGTAGTGCGACGTCCCGTGCTTCTTCTACTTGATCGATTGAATCTATTCTTGCCTCGTGGTTGTTTTGCTCATTGTATGCTCGTACTCTTGGTGAGCCATATTCTATGTTTGTTGGTAGTATAGCCTCGGCGCCGTAGACGAGGAAGAATGGGGTAAATCCCGTGGCTCGGCTTTTGGTTGTCCTGAGGCTCCAAAGGACCGAGGGTAGTTCTTGATGCCATCTCTTCCCATACTGGTTCAACTTGTTGAAAATTCTTGGCTTGAGTCCTTGCAATATCATGCCATTGGCACGCTCCACTTGGCCATTGGTCTTCTGGATGCGCCCGCACCGCAAAGATCTACCTTGATGCCATAGTCGCCACAAAAGTCCAAGAACTTTTTGCCGACAAAGTTCGTCCCGTTGTCGGTTATTATTGAGTTTGGGACGCCGAATCTTGTTATGATGTCAGTGAAGAACTTCACTGTTTCTTCTGTTTGTGGTTGGAGAACCGGCCATACTTCGATCCATTTGGAGAATTTGTCGATGGCTACAAGTATATGGGTGTAGCCCCCGGGTGCTTTCTTTAGGGGTCCGATCATGTCGAGCCCCCAGACCGCAAACGGCCATGCTATGGGGATGATCCGTAATGCTTGCGCCTCGGAGGTGTACTCTTCTTGCATAGAATTAACACCCTTTACGTGCACGGACAATTACTGTTTGCATCACGGACGCCGAGGGCCGTAGAAGCCTTGCCCGAAGACCTTGCCTACCGGCGTGGGCGGGGCTGCGTGGTGTCCGCATTCTCCTTCGTGAGTATCTCCCAAGAGCTCCTGATCTTCTTGCTAGGGGATGCATTTTTGAACACTCCCGGGCCCCTCTCTTGTATAGCTCTTGGTGGTTGCCGATGAGGGTGAAGGTCTTGGCTCGGCGTGCCACCCCGACGTGCCTCGCCTTTGATCTTCGGGTAATTCCCCGGAGGAGGAAATGCGCAACGGAGTCGCCAATCCGTGGCTCGGCGCCGCTACGCGGTGTGGCCACCGGTCCCTCCTTCGTCCGTGGGCCTGGTTACCTCAGCCCCGAGGGTTCTCCCTTGATTTGCATGGCCTCGGCCTTTGTTTGTTCCGAGGCCTCAGCCCCCGAGGGTGATGGTTTGGCTTGAGCATCCTCGGGGTTCGATGGACCCGAGGGCTCTCCAATCCCTAGTGATGTTTTACGCAATCGTGTATTTCACGGAGGGTTCATAGAGATCCTTTGTCAAGATGTTCGGTGGTACCGCGCCCTTGTGGAGGCGATTTTTGTGAGTTCATCTCGCCGCTTCGTTGTGTTTCCTCAAGAGGTGATGATGCTCCGTGCCGTGGAACTTGTCTTCTAACTTTCTTACTTCTTGGCGGTATGCCTCCATTTTGGGATCGTGGTAGGCCGAGGCCTTCATGACTTGACCGATAACCAGCCGTGAGTCTCCCCTTGTCTCTAGTCGGCGTATCCCGAGATCGATGGCGATCCGAGTCCATTAACGAGTGCCTCGTATTCCGCCACGTTGTTCGAGGCAGGAAAGTGCAGCCGAAGTGCTTAGCGTATGTGGGCCCCGAGGGGTGATATAAAGTGCAATCGCACCCGCTCCCGTTTTCATCGCTGATCCATCAAAATACATTGTCCGGCGATTCACTGGATGGGTGCCGATGGTAGCTAGGTGTCTGTCCCACTCGGCCGATGAAGTCGGCTAGGACTTGAGATTTGATGGCCCTTCGTGGAGCGTACGAGATTGTTTCACTCATGAGTTCGACCGCCCATTTCGCCACTCTTCCTGTGGCCTCCCGATTTTGGATGATCTCCCCAAGGGGGAAGGAAGACACTACCGTGATCGGATGTGCCGGGAAATAATGTCTCAATTTTCGTTGGGACAAGACCACCGCGTAGAGTAATTTTTTGCATTTGTGGATACCGAAGTCTTGGTGTCGGACAATACTTCGCTAACAAAGTATACCGGTCTCTGAACCGGCAAGGAGTGTCCTTCTTCTCTTTGTTCGACTACAATCGCAAAGACTCGACTACTTGAGTAGTTGCGGCCACGTACAGTAGCAAGGGCTCTTCGGGGTTAGGTGGTACCAGCACAGGCGCACTGGTGAGGAGTTTCTTTAGTCCGCCGAGGGCTTCCTCGGCCTCAGGTGTCCAGGCGAAGTGCTCGGACTTCTTTAAGAGGCGGTACAGTGGTAAACCTTTTTCTCCGAGTCTAGAGATGAATCGGCTGAGTGAGGCTAAGCACCTCATAACCTTTTGTACGCCCTTGATGTCTTTGATAGGTTCCATCAACGTGATAGCTGCAACCTTAGAGGGGTTTGCCTCAATGCCTCATTAGGAGACAATGAACCCGAGGAGCATGCCCCGAGGGACCCCAAAGACGCATTTCTCAGGGTTGAGCTTGACCCCCTTTGCGTTTAAGCGCTTGAAGGTAGCCTCTAAGTCATCGACCAGGTTTGGGGCCTTCTTGGTCTTGACTACAATGTCATCTAGATAGGCTTCGACTATCTTACCAATGAGGTCACCGAAAACGTGCTGCATACATCGTTCGTAGGTGGCCCCTGCATTTCTCAGCCCAAAGGGCATGGTAAGGTAACAGTACATCCCGAATGGCGTAATGAAAGAGGTCACGAGTTGATCTGATTCTTTCATTTTGATTTGGTGGTAACCCGAGTACGCATCAAGAAACGACAGGGTTTCGCATCCCGCGGTGGAGTCAACAATCTGGTCAATTCGAGGTAAAGGAAAAGAAACTTTCGGGCATGCTTTATTGAGACTAGTGTAGTCTACACACATCCTCCATTTCCCATTCTTTTTCTCTACTAGAACTGGATTCGATAACCACTCTGGGTGGAATACCTCCTTGATGAACCCGGCCGTCATCAGCTTGTGAATCTCTTCCCCAATGATCTTTCGCTTGGCGTCATCGAAACGCCGTAGGCGTTGCATCACGGGTTTAGAGCCGGCTCGGATATCTAGGGAGTGCTCGGCAACATCCCTCGGTATGCCCGGCACGTCCGAGGGACTCCACGCGAACGTGCTGGCGTTCGCGCGGAGAAAGTTGATGAGCACTATTTCCTATTTTGGGTTGAGCTCTGGGCTGATGGTGAGCAGCTTTTCTCCCGGATGCGCAGGGTCAAGCGGAATCGTTTTGGTGGCCGCCGAGGGCTCGAATTTGCCAACATGGCGTTTGGCCTCGGGTTCTTCGAAACTCTTCTTAGCATCAGCGATGAGAGCTTCAGCTATGACCAAGGCTTCTGGCGTACTCGACGCATTCGACATCGCATTCATATGCGTGCTGATGGGAGGGCCCGGTCATGATGACCCCTTTGGCCCTTTGGCCCCGGTCATGATGACCCCCTTTGGCCCCGACATCGCATTCATATGCGTGCTGATGGCAGTAGCCATGAAGAAGTTCAAGGGAGCTCTCGGCGGGTTGAGGCGGTCGTCAAGAAAAAGATCACAAGGCACAAGCTCAAGCTCCGCCCTCAACTTTGACGACGTAGAAGGCTCCCCCATGCATGAAGAAGCTGCACCCATCATGGAGGAAGAAGCTCAAGCTCCCCGATGATCGATGAAGCCGACGCCCCCTTACCTCGACATCCGCGGAGATCGGAGATGCAAGCATATCTCCTACTCAAGGACCGTGTGTTCCAACACACGCCGGGAATCGACCCCGACCTCCTCGAGATGACAGGTATGGATGACTAATTTCCTATCCTTTGGAAAGCAGTCGGGTGGCAAGATTTTCCCCCTCTTGAAGAGGAAGGTTCTCGCCTCCTGACAATCCAGTTTCTTTACACTCTAGTAGAGGACAAGCTAGGAATTTCTTTCCGCCTCTTTGGTAAACCGTATCATGTTAAGTGGGCGGAACTAGCTAGTCACTGGGGCTTCAGTTATAGATGTGCACTAGACTTGGATAATGCTATCCCCGGCTTCATCAGGCATCAGTTTTGGGAGGAGATATCCGGTGCTCACGAGACCGGTGTCTTCAAGCCTCGCCACACGCAGATCCAGCACCCATCACTTAGATTTATTCATCGCTGGATGTCGTTGGCTTTGTTCCCTAGGCACGGGGTTAGATGGGTGAATGAGCCTGAACTAAAGCTACTCTATGCCATTGTCCACAAAGTGAAGGTAGCTCCCGTGGTAGAGATGTGCAGGAACTTTTTACACGTCATCACTAAACTTGTAGTTCCGGTTACTTCCGCGACAAAGACTTATCACACGCCTCGCTTCTACGATTGGAGCTTTGGACAATGAGCGGTAGAGTACATAGACACACCGCATGACTATTGGACCGCCGCACGGCTTGCTCGGGGGCATTTGCTAAAGTTTTTACCTTCGCAGGTTGCTTTCACTTTTTTCGCTATACAACCGTAATCCCTGGTTACCTAACCCGACTTGCAGTTGTATAAAAGCCAGCCACTCACCTTTGAGCTCGAGACTGCTGATAGTGTGCGCAGGAAGGAAACCCCTAGCAAAGTACCACGTGCGGCGAAGGGACGTAGGCTGGATCAAGCTCACATGCAAAGATATGTCACGCCACCACCCTTTCCTCGCCGGATGCCTCGGGCAAAGCATGGCCCTATCCTATGGGGACCCCAGGGTTATACCCGGGTATGATCCTAGGTGGGAGCCGCCTCGTCTCGCACACACCCGCACCATCGAGTGGCCCGAAGGAGAAGATGCAAAGATGGAGATCCAACATGGCTAGCTTGGACAAAAAGTCGGATGATATGCCTCCACCGCCCAGCCCGGACATTCATCATATGGGATGGAGGCTATCAATGTTCAGCTGCAGCACTTAGACGTCCGCAAGATCGGGAACATTGAGCACACGCTCAATACCCATGTGCACAACACCCGCAAAGGGCGCAGAACTTCGAAAGCAGCGAGCCGCCAGAGATGGGACCGCTTGAGTCCAACATGGCTGCTCGCAACGCACGCTGAGGAAGCGTTCTCGAGGCACCAAGGCTACTTCCCGACCAAAGGCCTCCAGATAGCTTGGGGAGGACCCCCACGGTATCATTGCATTGCATATTTAATTTCAAAGAAGATTTATTTTATTTTAGCATGTTTAAATTTCAGCAATTATGCATTCAAAAAAAAAAAAAAAAAAAAAAACAAAAATCCAAAAATAGAATAAGTAGCTCTTCTTTGTGCTTTCATGCTTATACATATGAGCCATGGCAAAGTTTAGTTTTAGTCCCTTGTTGAAATGATGAATAGTTGCTCTGTCTTATGTTTTGCCTGTGCCTAGTTTATAACTTAAACTTTTCTCTAGTTTGGATTTAGTGGCTAAGTATGATTCACCTTGAAAAGCCTCGATTCATGTGGGTAGCATAAGCAATATCTGATCTAAGTAGTTGCCGGATATGATATGGTAAAATGAACTTGCTATGACATTGTTCTTAGAATGACTTGATATCCAGAGTTTTCTTTTCGAAAATCAAAAAGTTCCTCAATGATATGCACAGTCCCACCAAAGCCATATGACTTGATCTATGATCATATATGAAAAACCTTAGTCATATGTTTGCTTGTTTTTTTGGTGAGCCTCTGTCAAAATGTTGTAACCTATTGTTGAGATTCTTTTCATATGCCCACGATCAAGATTCACTTGCACCCAGAAATAAACGCCGACTCTCACACTAAGAGTTGCGCACAACATGCACCCATCCATCCACCAAAAAAAATACTCCACTCATTCTACCGTGCTCTCTCACAAAAATTCTTGCTACAAAGGAGAAGTATGGGCTATGCTAAAAAAAAAAGAAAGAAAGAAAAAGAAAGATGGACAAATGTCCCAATAAAGATGAGGAAGTCAAGACTCGCCCAAAAAAAAAAAAATGATGGAAAAGAAAAGAATAAAAGGTAGCCCATACCTCCTTCCTTCAAAAACAAGAGAGAGTCATGATACTTGGAGTCCACCAAATACCAAAAAAATAATAATAATAATATTCCACACACTTGCACATCTTGATCAAGGCATATGACTAGTCTCTCCAAGTGGTTCGGTCTTTGACAAGGGCAACATGACATGAAACAGTATGCCAATCTTTTACCTACCCAAAGCTCCACATATCAGCCTTATAGTTGGTAGGAAAAGGAAAGGCAACTTTAAAGCCTTTGGTGAGGATCAACCACTTACAAACTTTGAGCGATCGAGTGATCATTCGAGGAACTATCTTCTTTGCGAAAAACTTTCAAAACCTCTCGGATTAATAGTCACTTGAAAAAATGAAAGATAAGCAAGTTTGTAGAACTGTTCTATCCGGCAACCACCCAAGATTCGGAGACAGCTCAAAAGCCCCACAAACGATGAAAGGGAATAAAGGGTGGATAAACATGCCATTTTATTCAAACTCTAGAAAACTTTTTGTTATAACCCCGCACAGAAAGATGTAATCGGCATAGTAGCAACTCCCGATCAACAACCAAGTACTTATCTTTTTGCTCGAGGACGCGCAAAAGGGTAAGCTTGGGGGAGTTTGTTGACGGTAACCAACTACATAATTTAAACGTCAACATTCTACCAAAAAAAGGAGTAAAACTATACCTTATCATGCTCATATACATTTATTACTAATATATTTCCACTTGTAGTGCCAAAGTTGTTATTATGCAGATATTATATAAAAACAGGTGGAAATACAGCTGAAATACGCAACCCTGGGAAGCGTACTCTTGAGGATCACAAGCCCAGGGGTGTTTCGGGCCAAACCAACCAAACCAGGCCGGGCCAACATCGCCCACAGACTTTTCAAGACAACAAAGACCGGCCCACCGAAGCTCGGGCCGAGCCGCGCCCAACAGGGTGCGCGCGCACCCCACCCTCCCTGAGGCGGTTCAGGCCCAGCTTCGGGGAGGCGGTACATTAACTCCCAAGGAGGGCGGTGCGGGCGTTGGTCGGCCGATTCAACGTATCTAGACACGATGGCAAGGTCGGTTTGGTGGATTTTAGCACTTAGGCCCCTCTCCCATGTGTATAAGTAGCTCCCCTCTCTCCCTCTCTCAACACACACCACAAGGAGTTCACCTATTGCACCACTACCTCTCCCTACCACCACTACCTCTCTCTCTTCTTCTTCTTCTTCTTAGTTGGCTAGAGTTGGAGTAGAAGAGCTACAAGGAGGGCTTGTCTCCTAGAAGAAAGTGCCTTGGTAATATATCTTCTCTTATGGAGCATTCTTCTTGCAAGCCCTTATTCTATGTTCTTGGCCTAACTTATGAATTAGAGTATAGTCATGATCATGTTCTTGTGTTGGTATATGAACTAGCATATAGTTGGTATATCATAATCTTGACATGTTCATATTCATTCTTCATCGATCATCATATGCCTAACATGATTAGAGGTGGGGTAACGGTTCGTCGTTCCTTCGGGTTTGCTCTTGTTCTAGTCCGTCCATTCGTAGAGTGGGGATCCTGGGGGGACAAGAGTAGTGCTCTGACATGTGGGCATGGTGCCCGGGTGTTACGACACCTGCGGATATGAGAGCATGCCACGGTTGAGGGGGTAGGCGGCTGGGTCGTGACAAGCCTTGACCGTCCCCTTGAAATCCCCCACGTTCGTATGTGATGTAGGAGTTCGTAAATGCCTTGGTGGGTAGCAGACTACCTGGTGGGGTCTCCCCGTTATCCTAGACCTAACAATTCTTATATCGTGTTGCATATGATCCTAACTATTCATTTGTATGGCCATGACTAGATACTTCAGATTACTCCATTAGGTTATTCATTTATTCTTTCTCTATTTTCTTTATCCTTAAGAGGTGGATTCCTATGTGTGTGTCACACTATCCATAAACCATTTATGCTTACCCCCTCGTTATGAACAAGCCGGTCTAAGCAAACACATGTTCCGCTATTCAAATGCCATGGTAGCTTCTTATGCACAAGCCTTCCGTGGGAAAATATAAATAACGATACCCCGAATACTTCCGGGTGAAATGCTACAATGATAGATCCATGCGCGCTGCGGATGAAACATCTATTATGGCAAGATCTATCCCGTTGATGTTCGCGGTCGGATCACCGACATGGTGGTTTCACTTGGGGATGTCAACGGTGCATTTCTGAAAGGTCGTCATTAGAGATGGGTTCTAAACCTGTTTCTAGTGATTGCGCTTAAGAAATGCAACAAATGGCTTGACCGCAAAAACTTCTCTTCGCTCCTTCTTTCGTTGCCTTGGCATCATGTTGCCGACCCTTCCTCCGTAGATCATAAAGCAGCCTTCTCTACGTTTGGAAATTTCTCATCGTCTCTGGCTCCATCCTCGGGCTCCCCTTTCTCCTCCTCTCCTTCTTCGGGGATAGCCCCGAGTTGAGTGAAGTAATTACGGAGGGTTTTGCATTCCTCGAGGGTGTGCTTGACGAGGGTATTTGTGATTTGGACATGGCTTTTTGAGCATGTCGTCGAGCTTCCCCGCGGTTGATTCCGAGGCCCCTTTTGGTCAATGGCGCCGACGAAGCCTTCGTCGTTGAGGGTAAGGCCCTTGCTTTTCTTGCCTTTGAACTTCTTTTTCTTCTTCTCGTGCTGAGATTGGGAGCCCTCGGCTTCATCTTCCTTTCGCTTCCCTTTTCCAGGGGCCTCATCAAAGAGGGCCCCGATGGCTTCTTCTCCGCTGGCGTACTTGGTGGCGATGTTCATTAGCTGGTTTGCATCAGTTGGGGTTCTGCGTCCCAGCTTGCCAACCAGATCCCGATAGGTAGTACCGGCCAAGAAGGCGATAATTACGTCGGAGTCGGTGACATTGGGCAACTCCGTGCGTTGTTTGGAGAAGCGCCGTATGTAGGCTCGAAGGGATTCGTTGGGCTTTTGCTTGCAATTCCCGAGGTCCCGGGAGTTGCCGGGCGCACGTAGGTGCCTTGAAAGTTTCCCTTGAAGGCTTTCTCCAGCTTCTTCCCAACCGGCTATCAAATCGGGCGGGAGGTGTTCGAGCCATGCCCTTGCGGTTCCGACAAGTAGAGTGGCAGTACCATGATAACCCGATCGTCATGGGCGCTGCGAACTAGCATGCTAGCCGATAGTCCGCCAACCAGGTTTCGGGACACGTTTCACCGGAGTATTTTTCCACGTGGTTCGGGCGGAACCGATCCAGAGCGGAGCCCCCAAATTTCTTGGGTAAAAACTTGCGGCCCGAGGGGTCGGGGAATCATTCCGACCCCTGCGGTTTCCTCGCCACCATTTCGTGCGTTCTGACCCCGAGGGGCGCCCTCGCTAAGCTGCTGTCGGAGCCTCTCGATTTCTTGCCTGAGCTTAGTGTTCCGCTGGTTTTCACGCCGGGCCTTGCCGATTGTCCTCGACGCGTTCCCGTGACGCTCTGGTTGCCTCGACACCCGGTGGGTGTTCCGGGACATGTCTCAAAGTTGCCGCTCGGCCGGGGAAAGCCGGAGCTTTCAGCTTGTTGTATCGCGGCCACGTCAAGAAGTTCTTTGAGCCCTTCTTTGACCCTTTGCCCTCGGTGGTTGAGGGTTCGGGCATCTCTCGACAAGCGTGGCGGCTGCCGCCACATTGAGGCTTGCGCTGTTGAACGGGGCCACCCCCTTGGTTGTGGTGTTCGAGGTGGTTTGCGGCATCGCTTGGCCTTGGGGTTGACGGGCTTGCTCGCGCGCCTGATGTTCTGCTCCAAACGCCGAAGTCGCTCTCCCTCTCGGCGGATCCGCGCCGCAAGTTCCCGCAGGGCCGCCGCCTTGCCTTGCGGTGGGCGGCGGCAACCGTGAACCGGAGCGAGTAGGCTCGCCGGGCCGGAGCGCGCCTTGGTGGCACATCGTTGTCGCCGATCTCCTCGCTGCCGCCGACATCGGTTAGATGGCCATCCGCCATCTCTATATTGAAGCACTCACAAACCGGGTAGTAAGGATCATAATCGTAATCATAATCATATTCATAATAATAATCATCATCATCATCGATACAAGGTGCGAATTTGACCGTGCTTCGGCGCGGATCCGTGAAAGTAAACGCATATCGTTCCCTCTCTCGGGAGGGACACGGGCCGCCGGACGGCATCGTAGATGCGGTCATCCCCGGGGTAGCGCCGCCGGTCTTCCGTGGTTGCCCATCCGTCTTTTCTTGGGAGGGCGCACCGCGGCGGTTGCTTCCACCACTTGGGGCTCTTGTTGATAACTCCGTATCGGGACGCTGCGGCTGTTGTTCACCCGACCCGCCTGGGAGGAGGTTACGCCATGCCCGCCGGGCGGTGGCGCCCGCCCGCTGCCAGCGGCCGCGGCGGCGAGCGGTTCTACCGTTGGTGCGGTGGGATCGCCGGGCCGTCGCGCCAGAGTAAGATCATCTCGTAGTCGTGGCCAAGCGCCACGACTTTCGAGGCTGCCCGAACCGCAGCGGCGTTCCTTGTGGGAGATCGTGCTCCGGGGAGCAAGGTGGAAACAGGAGTGATTCCGCCATCCGGGTTGAAGTGGGTTGAAGATGAACGCATAGCGGCCCCCTACCGGGCGCGCCAACCGGCCGGTGTTCCAAGAACTGGGGATTCCCAGAGGTCAACAATGAATTTATAATGCCAGGCGCCCCCGCCTCGGATGGCGTCGCGCAAGAGTGGACATGAAGAGTTTTATCCCCGGTTCAAAGCCATGAGGGCCCTACGTCCAGCCAGTAGTAGGATTCGTGTTACCTCGCACTGGGTGCTCGTAGCGGGGAATACAAGCGCACGCACGAAGAGGAAGAAGTCCCGTGTTCCGTGGCGCTTATGATGTCTATGTGTGAAAAAGAACCCTCTTTTATGGACCGTCCCCCCTCCTTTTATAATTTTAAGGAGGGTGAGATTTTACATTTGGCAGTCCTATTGTTGGGTTAGGTGTCCGTTGTCCGAGGCCTTCGTGTCCTCGTGGTCGAGGCCTGAGGTCGGACTGCCCATCCGGTGTGGTGGCGTGAAGGTGCGTGTCCCGACTATGGGTTATCTCGTCCCGCTTGGCTGCCGCGAAACGCCGAGGGCCTGGTGCCGTATCAGTCTTGTGGTAGAGATGCCTTGTCGTGATGCGTCATGGCGGTTCCGAGGGGGTCACGAGACGTGGCGTGACGAGGATCCGCTCGCCGGCCGACAAACGCTGCTTTCAGGTGGAGTGGTGCCTCGCCCTCCCCGCCGCTTTACGCCCCGGCCAGCGGGATTCGCGAGGCGATAAGGGGTCAGGTTAATAGTGCAAAGTAATCGATTGCCTCGACACGGCGGCCAGCGGGTGGGCGGATTGAATGCACCGGATGGTCATTCTTGCCCTCGGCGACGTGGGTCGTCGGGCGGACATTTTGCCCTCGGGCGAGGCGGAGAAATCTTGCGCCCGAGGGATCGGGTGCTATCTACTCCTGGTGGGGTTCGTGCGCCCGGTGGGATTTGTAGGGTGCTATCCCTCGGGGCGGCGGAGTTTTAGATGACCGGGGGTTCCCCGATGTTGCCCTCGGGCGAAGTTGGGATCTAGCCCTAGAGGGATCGGAAAGGTCCCGGGGGATGTTTGTGTATGATGTTTAGGGTGTTTTGCGCCGTTATTACCCGGGTCTTTCTTCTTTAGGCTCTTGATATCTCTGGTTGATCATCATGTCATGCGTGGTGACTTTATGAGGTGGTGCTGCTGTCATGGGCCGAAATGAGATTGCCTCCTTGCTCATTTGGCCATGGTTTCGTATTTGTGAGAGAAGAGGCCATGGTGGGTCTGTCTCAGAAGTCCGCTCGTGGGCCGCCCATTTGTACGCGATGTGGATGCTCCCGAGCTTATTGCTCGTGACCATGGTCGGGCCATTTGTGGGCTGCCGTGGGCCTTGTAATGACATGCTCGTCCGGGTGTTTCCAAGCCTAAGGATTAAGTAGCCAGCGCCCAATTTCTCCAGATTTTGCGCAATTATTTATCTTGGGGGCGGCATTGAGGTTTTTGGCCCGTTTCCAGTTCTGGGCTGAATTCCTTCTTCAAAGTGGGCCGTTGTATTTCTCCTTTTGTTGAGAATGTCCGGGTGGCCATTATTTTGGTACCCGACAAATCACCACCTAGTTTTAGTGCTGAGAAAGCCAATGGCAAGGTGCTAAAATTGAAGAAAGCTCTTTATGGGTTGAAACAGGCACCAAGAGCTTGGAATGCCAAGCTAGATTTTGAACTAAGGAACCTGGGGCTCAGAAAATGCGATGTGGAGCATGCTGTCTACAGAAAAGGAGAAGGTAACTCGCTGCTGTTGGTAGGAGTTTATGTTGATGATTTAATTATCTATGGGCCATACAGTAAGAAGATTACTGAATTCAAGCAAATGGATGATGAGTTTGTTCAGCATGAGTGATTTGGGTCCGCTTTCAGCTATTATTTGGGGATGGAGGTGCATCAAAACTCAAGAAATTACACCGTCGTCGAGTGCCTATGCCTCTAAAATTGTTGAGTTGTGCAAGATGAAAGGTTGCAACCTAGTCGAGGCAACCCAGTCGATACACCAATGGAGGAGAGAGTGAAGCTTGTGACAGCAAAACCAGGAACCGAAGTTGAACCAACAAGGTACAGAAGCATCATTGGAAGCTTGAGATATCTTGTCAACACAAGGCCCGACATTGCCTATGCAGTTGGTCTAGCAAGCAGGTTCATGGAGACGCCAGGGAAGATCATTGGTCTGTAGTGAAGAGGATTGTGAGGTATATTGCCGGCACAATCAACTACGGCGTGAGATCTCGAAAAGGAGGAAGTTCGGGGTTTGTCTCTAGGGTTTAGTCGCCGCCGCCGCCGCCATTCCTTGCCGCCGTCCGCCGCAGGTCTAGGAGCGAGCTCGGTCTCGATCTAACATTCTATTACCTTGGGAGCGAACGGGGGGCCGCCCGACAGCGCCACGCCGTCGGGCGCGTTGCTCGAGCTCGAAATCGAGCCCATGGGCACCGTACACCGGAGCCCATGCGCATGGTTTCAGCGCCGCCGCACGCCGCCGCCCACCGTTGCAGTGGACATCGGGCGAGCCTTGTATTGGCCATAGAGAGCTCCGGCCCCCCTTGCCTCGCAAAAAAAGAAAATGAGGATATGTTGATCCGCTAGACGCTAGCTAATTTAGGTAACCTGGTGATGTGTTCGGCAAAGCAAAGGGAATAAAATAATAATCTATCTAGCGGTTTTGTATATGAAAAATAGTTTATTATTTTTTAGATACAAATGGATAAGGAGAGGCCCATTTCTTCATTTTTCAAGAAAGCAAGAGAGGAACCTATTGTTAAGGAACTACTGACTCCTGCCAACGTAATTGAGGGATGTTTACTTCTCCATTTCACCCAAATTTTTTTTTGGGTTTTGGCCCATCATTCCGCGGAATGAAACTAAACAACTCCTAATTTTTGCTAAAGTTGGTCATTCTCCATTTTAGATTGGTCTCAAAAGGCATAAAAAAAGTATTAGAACCAATTCTCCGTACATATGCTTGTCTAGGTTTGACAAATGGCGCCCCCCTTTATTAGGCTTTGAGCTCCGCCACTGCCTGTGGAACTTGGGCGGTGGTTCGCCTGAAGCCTGAAGCCGTGAAGGCTGTGAAAGGAAACAATGAACTGGGCTGGGCCATGGCCGGTGAGTGTCGAGATCCACGATACATGGGCTGTGTTTGGGTAGCATGTTCGGCTGCGAAGCGAGTGGTTGGGCTGCAATCTTACTGTAAGGCACTTTCTCTCTTACTAAACCACGGTTTGTGCTTATCCTTTGCTCAACATAAATTTTGAATACCTTTTGCATCCATATCTTTGTTCATAACTATCAACAAAAAATTATCATAAAAATTTTTAGCACAACTTCATATAGTATATTTTACAAATAACATAACTTATACACATAAGTTTTTTTGCCAACACAATTATTTTACAAAATTCGGACGAAACTTATGAATCCGAAAAAGGAAATTATTCATAGTATATAGAAGAAAAAAGTTGGTAAAAGGAAGAAGAAAAAAAAGGAAAAAAAATAAAAAAAGGAGAAAAAAGTGTTAACTACATAGATGTGGGGCCACGACCATCATCCTCTCTAAATGAATTATTGTAAAAATATGATTAGTTAATATATTAAATTTCATTATGAAAAGTTGTTATTAATATAGTTTAATATGTAAAGAAGTCTCTTTCATATTTTTTTAAAAAAAAAACATCAAGCTCAAAAGTTATCATGATGAGATTGTAAATCATCAAAATATGTATTGAAAATGGTAAGATAGAACATTTTTTTACTAAGTTTGTGTATAAAATTGTCAATATTTTTTTAAAAAATTATGAAAAAAGTTATAGTAATAAATTTACTCTCGCAAAATTTTAAAATTATGTGTCAACAAATTGTTTCGAAAAAAGTTATAGTAACAAGTTTGGTCTCGCAAAATGTATGGCATAAAATTTGTATGTAACTTTCTAAAAATAGAAAGTTGAAACAAATAGTTCCAAAAAAGAAAAATCACGGGCTGGCATGGTCGTATGCTAGTTTCTTGTTCAACAAATGATCGTTAAAATGGAATATGGTGCATGGGCCAAGTGGCCAAATATAGGACACCCACGTTCTAAACATGGTCTAATAAAGATTTTCAGAATATATATAAGTCTTGCATGGATCTGATCATGAAATATATACATGGTAAGTGGTGTGGTGAAAGATGCCTTGTCCCAAAGGAGAAGGCAACCATTCACACTCTCTATGGCAAAGGACATGCCCCTTGGGTGGCTAAGGTAACCACCTAATACAGTTACTAATCCCTACTCTAGTCTTGATGAGATTACTTGTGAAGAGGTGTCTATTCGAAGAGGAACTTGTTTCATAACACTCCCCCTTGGGTGAATCTTCCTCGAGATCAATGCAATTCAAGCCATGCAAATGGAATTCCTTAAAAACTGAGGAATATACTGATATGTCATTTGAACTTCTAAACCCAGTGGGAAAAACAATGAGAAAATAGTATGACATATATGTTTTATTGCTCAATTTAAACTTATAAGGGTACCTTTTGGGAAATATTTTTATAAGGTGCTAAATGTTATTACTCTTTTCTATAAGTTAGTGAAACTTAAAAAGGTTTTACTTGCACGGATTCTAGGAATTGATTTATTCGGGGACGGAGGAAGTACTATTGGACTCAATTAAGAGTCTCCCTTTCCATATAGAATCTACGGTAGTTTTCTTTGAGCGTGTAAATCAAGAAACCAACTATTTTTAACGTTGACAAATGACAAGCAACCAATCAAAAATAATAATAATTACATGCTGCAGCTTGTTGTGTCCACAGTTCACACCAATTTCTCCATCCTCCAATTGCTTCAACTCTAAAGTTCTTGGATCAAAGATTACTTACTGAACCCCACATCATGTCAGAGCTGTGGCTGGGATGATTTATCTGATCTTCTGGAAGTGAACACACTTGAGATCCCACTTGGAATTTCTGCCTAATCCTAAAGGTTTAGCCGGCCATTAATTATAAGACCGGCAGTACACTAACAACTCTGAACTACCTAATCCCAAACGTTTAGCCGGCCATCAATTATAAGGCCGGCAGCACACTAACAAACTCCCTAATTTGACTAGTAAGAAGCTAACTTTCAGCAACAAACCCCAACAACTCGAGAGACTCAAAATTAATCGACCTCAGCCACTTCTTCTGCAGCGAGCTGTTATATACTCCTATAGTATGTCAGTAAAACACAGCCATAAGGAGGATTTTCCTATAGCATTTAATCATTAACTTCATCATTCTTTGGGGTGACTACGACTAGGACTGGTAGTGCTTCATCTAGACAAAGCACTAGCTAAGCTAGTTTAAACAGGAAGCCATGCGACCAAATCATTTTTCACACAAGAAGTGCTGCTGCAGATTATCCTTACATTTCCTTGGCCTTGCTATTCTGCTGCTGATTTCTTTGGCCACCACCGCTAGTTCCTGCACGGAGCTGGAGAAGACCTCTCCCTCCAGTTCCTTTCTCGGGCTCTCGCAGGATTCCGCCTTGCCAAGTCATGGCATGAAGAAGGGACTGATTGCTGCAAATGGGAAGGGGTTACCTGCAATGGAAACAAGACTGTCACCGAGGTTTCTCTGCCATCTAGAGGCCTTGAAGGAAGTATCACATCTCTTCGCAACCTCACCGGTCCGCAACATCTTAACTTGTCCTACAATTCGCTCTCTGGTGACCTGCCGCTGGAATTGGTGTCGTCCAGAAGTATCATTGTCCTCGACATCAGCTTTAACCGCATCGGTGGAGACTTGCACGATCAACCGTCTTCAACCCCTCGCCAACCTCTAAAGGTACTTAACATCTCAAGCAACTTGTTTACGGGGCGCTTTACATTCACACCGTGGGAGAGGATGGAGAATCTAGTGGTGCTCAATGCCAGCAACAACAGCTTTACTGGGCAAATTCCAAGTCATTTATGTTCAATATCACCAAACTTTGCTATCCTTGAACTCTGTTACAACAAACTCAGTGGCAGAATCCCCCCCAGACTCGGTAATTGCTCCAACCTCAAAGTGCTCAAGGCTGGCCACAACCACCTTAGCGGAGTCTCCCCGATGAACTCTTCGATGCTACCTTGTTGGAGCATCTCTCTTTTTCTAGAAACAGTTTACATGGAATACTTGATGGCACACATATAGCCAAGCTCACTAATCTGGTCATCCTTGATCTTGGAGAAAATAATTTCAGCGGAAAGGTACCCAATTCCATAGGCCAACTCAAGAGATTGCAGGAACTTCATTTGAGCTCTAACATCATGTCCGGGAGCTGCCATCAACCCCGAGAAACTGCACAAATCTCATAACCATCGACCTCAAGGACAACCGCTTCACCGGAGAGCTTGCCAAGGTCAACTTTTCCAAATTAGAAAATTTGAAAATCTTAGATCTTCTCGACAACAACTTCAGTGGCAAAATTCCGAAAACCATATACTCATGCCACAAACTATCTACACTGCGCCTATCTTTCAATAATTTCCAAGGCCAGTTATCAAAAGGAATAGGCAATCTGAAGTCACTCTTGTTCCTTTCACTTACTGGCAACAGTTTTACGAATTTGACAAATGCACTTCAGATACTAAAGAGCTCCAAAAATCTCACCACCCTTCTTATTGGGCTCAACTTCATGAACGACGACCATGCCGATGATGAAAGCATTGATGGTTTTGAGAATCTTCAAGTTCTTTCCTTAACTGCATGCTCATTGTTGGGAAAAATACCTTACTGGTTATCGAAGCTAACAAGTCTCGGATGTTATTTTTAGATGAAAATCAACTAATTGGGCCGATTCCCCGACCGGATCGCCACCCTAAACTACTGTTCTTTCTAGACATATCATATAACAATTTGAATGGGAACATCCCTACAAAGATTAACAGAGATGCCGATGCTAAAATCAGCGAAGAATGCATCACTTTTAGATCCAAGAGTCTTTGAAATACCAATTTATTTAGGTACATCACATCAATATCGCAAGGTGAATGCTTTTCCAAAAGTGCTCGATCTATCTAAGAATAGCTTCATTGGTGTGATCCCTCCAGAGATCGGTCTCTTAAAAGAGCTCCTTCACCTTGATTTGAGCTCCAACAAATTATATGGAAATATCCCCAAACAATCTCCAACCTCACAAACTTGTTGGTGCTAGACTTGTCAAGCAACCATCTAACCGGTGGAATCCCTACAGCGCTGAACAATCTACACTTCCTTACTGAATTCAATGTTTCTTTAATGACCTAGAAGGGTCAGTGCCAACAACAGGCCAGTTTAGTACATTTACAAACTCCAGCTTTTATGGTAACCCAAAGCTCTGTGGTCCTATGCTGATTCACCAATGCAGTTCAGCGGAGGAAGGTCCCATGTCCATTGTCTATGAAAACCAAGGTGGCAGCAAGGTCATGTTCGCAATCAGCTTCAGTCTTTTCTTTGGAGTAGGAGTCCTATATGATCAGATGGTATTATCCGGGTACTTTGGCTAATATAAATCAATAGAAATGGGCTACAATAGTGCATGGATATTTAGACAAGCGATTGATGTAACTGAGCAGAGAAGCAAAAAGCTGCTACAACTTTGTGATTGTATTACCAATTTACCAAAGCAAAACTTGGTGGGATCTCCAGTGTTTTCACTTCCAGAAGGTCAGATAAATGGTCCCAGGCACAGCTCTGGCATTAGGGGTTCAGTAAGAAATCTTTGATCCAAGAACTTTAGAGTTGAGGCAATTGGAGGATGGAGAAATTGGTGTGGACACAACAAGCTGCAGCATGTAATAACTTATTATTATTGATTAGTTGCTTGTCAACGTTAAAATAGTTTGTTTCTACAGTAAATGCTCAAAGAAAAGTAGTGTAGATTCTATTTGGAAGGGGAGAGTCTTGTTAGTTCGAGTCCAATAGTAGTTTGTAAGAATATGATGTAACCATCCGGTTATCTGATATTGGTGTGTGGTGTGTTTTCCATCGCAGTTGCAGCAAACAGATATCATGTTGCATTTGAAATTAAAGCAAAAGGAAATTTAAAACTAAGTCTTCCATTTGAGTGTTGATAATTTCAACAAATGATTGGAATAAACAGCCACAGCTTCAAACTTGAGTAATGCAATCGAGCGGCTCCAGCAGCTCAATGGATGATATCAGTGGAGGCGCATGTCCTCCACTCAATGGATGATATCAGTGGAGGCGCAGAATAATCTGTACTGAAATAAACTGTAATGGGAGTGTTCCACTGGACTATGTTGATTTATTGAGTTATAATGTGACTC
The DNA here is from genome assembly GCA_015847255.1 of Hyparrhenia diplandra. Classification (NCBI taxonomy): domain Eukaryota; kingdom Viridiplantae; phylum Streptophyta; class Magnoliopsida; order Poales; family Poaceae; genus Hyparrhenia; species Hyparrhenia diplandra. The sequence continues at coordinate 505,251 of JADLZK010008803.1, read as the reverse complement.
TGTGTGTTTCTGAATTCTGAGAGATTGTGCATTTATAACATTTATTCTGTATAAAATGTCTGAGAATTGATGTGGTAACTGAGTAAACGAAGTGAGGGAGCAGATCTACTAATACCTTGTGAGGGAGGCCAATGTGTTAGGCCACCTTAATCCAAACCACAAAAGCAATCTAAATGGTATTATGGAACCGAAGGCGAATCTAACAGAGAGCAGACGCCGCAACTGCTACTCTGCTAGAGCCAAACTTTGATGGCAAGGAGCCAAGGACACGGATTGCCGGATTGGGCAGCACTAGGTACATACCTCTAGAGCGCAGCGCGCTGCCTGGATGGATGTGACGTGACCCTCGGTCCGGGCGCCGCCGGCCGCCCGCTGGTGCGAGCTTGACGCGTCCCATGGCGTGGCGGTGGCGCTGAGGTGAGCCGCCCGCGTCCCGCGCGTTCGTGCAGTATACGAGATGGGCCTTAGATGTGGGGCTAGGCCGCTCGAGGCCAGGACCAAAAATGGTCTCGGGAGACGAATGGCAAGATCAGAGCAAGATGCAGTCCTGTCCGGCGTCGTTAGGCGGCGCACGTGCACCAGAAGCTGGAGCGGCGCACGCGCACCAGTTCTGTTACCAGTGCACGCGCACAGCCCATTTCCCCTATCAGCGCCCGCTTTCCAATGTCGTTTATTTGGACCAAGTTTTTTTACCCATATCAATTTCTGGTTTCTCATGTCTAGCTTCATTGGGCCAAGTTTTTTTTTAGCTAGACCATATTGTTTTCTAGTTTCTCCCGTCTAGCTTCGTTGGGCTAAAAATTTTATTGTCTACAAGCTAAAATTTTCTCTTTGGGAAATCGGGTTTGTGGGTGAAGTATATGGGCGGGGGATGGTTTCACATATAAATGAAAGTGAAAGTAAAAATCCACATATAGATGAAAAGTGAAAAAATAAATGTTGCTTCCGTTGTCTTGAAGACTTCAAGTTAGGGAGTACTTTGTACATGGAAATAAGGACATATTTGTCTAGATAAATATATGTGTTTGCAAAATAATTAACAAATATAAATCCACATGTGCCTTCTCTTGATTTGTAGCTAAAAATCTCTAAAAAAACACAAAGGTAAGCTAATTAGAAACTTTGTACTCTGGTTTATAAATTTACACCTAGAAAATATATAAAACTTGTACCTATCAAATCATAAACTTTATACTATACTTGTAAAACTTTGAACTACCAAATTAGAAACTTTGTACTCATTTTGGTTTATAAATTTAAACAAGAATTATATAAAACTTTTTAACTATTAGATCATAAACTTTATACTATAGTTGTAAAACTTTGAACTACCAAATTATAAACTTTGTACTCGCTTTGTTTAAAAATTTACAAGAGAATTATATAAAACTTTTAACTATTACATCATAAACTTTATATTACAGCTTGTAAAACTTTAAACCGCCAAACTATAAACTTTGTACTCGTTGGTTAATAAATTTGCACCAGAATTATACAAAACTTTTTTAACTATTAAATCTTAAACTTTTTAATGAGGTTTTAAAACTTTGAACTACTAAATTATGAACTTTTTACTCGTAGGTTTATGAGTTTACACCGGATTTTTAAAAACTTTGAACTATTAAATTATAAACTTTGTAATGGGTAGGTTCTAAAGGTTTGAACTCATAAATTATAAACTTCGTACACGTTAGGTTATAGAAAATTTCTACTCGTTGGTTTATAAATTTACACCACAATTATATAAAAACTTTTAACTATGAAATCATAAACTTTATACTACAGTCTAAAACTTTGGACTATCAAATTAGAAACTTTGTACTCGTAGGTTTATAAATTTAAACCAGAATTATATAAAACTTTTAGGGACTATCTATTTGTCTATTGACAGATTTTGAACCATACAAGATTTGTTCCCACAAAAGTCTGTCAACAGATTTGTTCCCACAAAAATCACAAATTTTTAAATAGACAAATTTGTCAACTTTTCAAATAGACAAATACTTGCAAATACCCGTTATCAAACAAAGTTCAAGAACCCACATGCTAAAAATATACCCGTTAACTATGGAAGTCTCATGGAACTTGCTGGTGGATGCTTAGTCAGCAGCAACCACGACCTGCCAAGCTCTTGAAAGATGAAGAGCCATGACGAGATGAAACTGAAAGTGCAGACAACATCCATTCCAAAACCAACTAGCTGCATGCAGCTGAACAAAGCAAGTGTGTTTGTTACAGAAAAACAAGAGCATACCTGACAAGAAACATGATCACAATCACACCTGGGGCGCTGGCAAAGTCACTTTCAATAGAACAGTGATCCGTTTCTCATTCAGTTGTTTTGAGTAAATCTGTCCCTCAAATATCTTAGAGACCTGGTATTTCAAAGCCATAAGCAACTTATGAAAACATGCTGAAGCTGGATATAGCATCGTGTGGTATTGATGAAATTGTAGCGGCACATTTGTACACTCCATCCTGTTGCGACATGGATGGTGTTGTTAGCTAATGGGTGGGATAACAAGAACTATTACAATATCTTTATCTGTATACTTATGCACAGTGATTACCTCAAAGTTAAAGGGTTGAATACTGTTCAGTTCAAAAATAGTTTTTTGCTGCAGCTGTGCATCGTGGACAGGTGTCCCGATCCTTTCTTCTTCAGGAGGAGGACGCTCTATATAGACTGGAGTGCCTCTGAACTTATCGAGTCAGATCAGAATGTTATGATCCATGGATTAAGCAGATTCACCGTATAAAATGTGTTTATGTTACCTAGAATGGTAGGGCTCAGCCTCTGCAATCTGTGGATTGAAGTAGTAGAAGCATGTTGCGCTACCACTAAGGTAAACCTGGTCTGCATATCAGAAAAAGCATTTTTTTTCACTTTACACATGTGTACAGAAGAATCTATAATGGAGACACCCTCTTTTTAATGTATATATAGAATGTTGTATATAAGCAAGGGCTCACCAGGAGTTGTGTATGCCTTTCGAGGAATACAACCGACGACAAGGAACATAACAAGGTTACCAGCCTGCTCATCATAGACGTGATTGATGTTGAATTCTGTAGCTTTATCACCCCACAAGGTCACCTTTTAGCTCATTGTCCCTACATTTGGTAGGACCATGATTAGGTAAAAACATCATCTGTAAGAGGACATGGCCTAAGATACAGGATGGTACCTATAACAAGACATGGTCTAAACAGAAACATAGCACAGACATACCCATAGTCCTTTATATAAACCTCTGAGGCTGATAGCTCTCTCTCTGTTTTTGGGAACGAAGCTTGAGACCCCTGAATACTTTGTAATGTAGCCAAGCACATCTATGATCAAGCAAACAAACAATAGCATACGTTGGAAGTAGTTAGTATAAATCAGGAAAGCATCGCAACATGTGTCTAAGATGATAGCTGTTTTATGGACTCATGCACCTGTGTATTTTTGGACTGGACCATCTACAGGCTGCAACGCATGGAAAGGAGTGAGTGTGTATACAATCTCTGGAATTCCTGCAGTAGGATTTCTTGCTAGGTCTACTGTGGTGAATTCAGTGAATTCCATCATGAAGGTTCCATCGACAGGCCTGTAAAACTTTCTAGCATTCGCAATCCTGACCCTTTTGATCTGGTACACCTGGCCAATGTCGACAAGATGAGCCTTGGCTTCAATGATCTGATTTGGAAATTCGCCATACATCACATTTCCCTGTAATTATAACCAAGAGTATTAGCACAACAACTTTGAGTATACCAAGCATTTTATTCTCCCTTTAATTTACCACGGATGGTTCTTGCTTACAGTAGAACTTACCCTTGCATCTGCAAGCACTAAACCAACATACAAAGGCCTGTATTGTCCACCGTGCTCAGTAACAGTCCATTTACGAACAATCCGACAGTGAGGATGTTGCTTTCCTCGGCCTTTTGCGCACATTTTCAAGGAAAATGTGACGCTGCATAGCACCTGTAGGATGCAATATTGTGTAATGTTAAATATCTATATGCAAAGAAGAACACCGGAGAAGGTATGGATGCAAAACAAATCGAGGCCGAACAGGAAATCAATTATCTGATGTTTTCATAAATGTCACCAGAAATTATATCATTAGATTGTGGCGTAAGGCAACACATAGAGGCAAAAAAACACCCAAGTTGGTAGAGGATATAAGAAACAAACTAAAGAGCATGGTATTCAAATAACATAGGCACAAAAGGTTGTTTACATCCTGAAGAAGCTTGCTATGACACAGTCTATACAAAGTATAATATATATGCTGTTATAATATATAGGAGACACTTCACAGCAGAATAGCTAAAAGAGTAGAAGGAAGATGGGCATATGGGCATGGACAGGAACTTCCATGAGTCGCGAAAACTATAGAAGGCTACAACATCTTAAAGGAATCAAGAACATGATATGTTGTTCTTATAAAGTCCACTGGAAAATGATTGAAGAGGCATGTCTTTATACATGTGTAGTAAATCAGCTGCTTTTGCTAAAGGAGGTAAAAACATAAGCATCCTGCTGTGCACTATGGAAATGAACAAGAGAGCACAAAGGATCACCTACTTTTTTTTTGATAATCATGACAGGCTGGACAATAGTTGCAGCTGCACCGCGCACTTAAACAAATCATAAAACAAATTGTTCCGTGAGAATGTGAAGAAGTAAACAGCAGACGCTAAATCACAAGAAGGCTCATGGCGTCCACGTAAAACCAAACATTGTTTCCCCCTCTGGTTTTAGAGGGCAGATTCAAAACTCGCTTGGCAAGCCGTCATGGTAAAAACCGCTCAAATCTGATGTAAGTCGAAATTTACCAAATTAACGTGCATATGGCTCTATCAAAGAAGCAAATCCTATCAAAGTCTCATGTATGGGTCCAGTAATCAGCCTAGCTAAATGAACATCCGCATTGGCAATGGGAAGAAGACGCCACACCAAAGCTCAGACATTATTAAACCATGAATGCTGTAATCAAGAACAACAAAACCATATATGGTCCGCAAAGCTGTGATAGCCTCGCAGAGGTTCAATTCAAAACCATATATGGTCTGCGCAGCCGTGATAGCCTGCAGATTCGGTCAAACCTGAAATTAATACCACACATATGACATTGTCAATTGTGAATTTGGAAATGTTCAGAGGTTCAATTCAAAATGAAATCCTTTCCACAAGACCCAAAATGGACACAACGGTTACTCTTTGGTTAACTAGAAATGCTGATTTTATTCACTCATTAAGGATATATAATAATGCATGAAAAGGCCTCCAAAGTTGCATTTGGGGACAGTTGAAGATGAGAATTGGACGGAACCAAATCTTATGTTGTGCATACAACTAGAGATTTGGTTCGAGCCAACACTCACCTTCAAATTTTATGGTGCAAGGCGCAGTTCGGTTTCCTAATTCTTGTGTCGTGTGCAAGGCAGAGTTCAGTTTACTACAACTATTACCTTCAGGTATTTATACTAATATTTATACTAATAGTCCAAAATAGCTTTACTCTAGGTATTTTATAAAACATTAAAGAGTTAGTATTGTTAGGTTCAAAATTTTACAACCAGAAAAAAAACTTCGCACTAATGGTTCAAAAACTTTGGGCTACAATATCATAAACTTCGTAATAATGGTTCAAAAAAACTTTACACTCGCAATCTACATAAAAACTTTGACAAATTAAGATATTACAAAACTTCAAGTGTAAAGTTTACAACATATTAGTACAAAGTTTTTATGATATAGTCTAAAGTTTTGAACATAGCAAAGAAGAAGTTTACAAAACTCACCCGCTAGTTAAAAAAACTTTGAATTATCACATTTAAACTTTGTACTCGCTAGGTTTAAAATATTACACTAGAATTTTTAATAACTTTCTACTACCGCAATTTAAACTTTACACTGGTACCTTGAAAACTTTGACCTATTACATGATAAACTTTGTAAAAAAAAAACTAGGCTCAAAAACTTCAGAAATCAAACATTAATAAAACTTTGAACTATGATATTTCAAACTTTATATAACTTTGAACTGATCAGTTTAAATTTTCCGAATTTATATAACTTTGGACTTATAGGACTTTATACTATCACATTTAAAAAACTTTATACTTTGCTACATTCATCTTGTAGAAATCAAGTTGTCATTATTCCACTCGTAATAAGTTGTCGTTTCATCTAAAAATCCTAGTTATGCAGCCAACTTAGCTATTGTCGTGCAAATAATATGTGTAGATAGATGGCATTGCCATTCATCTAGTAGAACATGTTGCCATTATTCCAAATCGACAATAACTAAGTTGTCGTTGATCTAAAAATCCTAGTTCTCGTAGCCAACTTAGTTACCGTCGTGCAAACAATATGTATAGACAGACGGCAAGAAAGAGAAAAGATTATTTGTTTCTATTCTAACCTTTCCAAATGTAGGTCAACAGCTATCATCATTCCAGGACCTAATCGCCCTTTCATTACTACCTTTGACTCATCCATTGGTATAACGCCAACCCGTGGGTTGCCATTGACAGAATTAGTGATCGCTGCAAGCCCCGACATGAACTATGAGGTTTCACATAGCCACTTGAGAAGGCGATCAGAATTCAATTCAACTACTAGGGCATACTTTCATGCAAATGTTAAAAACAAAATTAGATCAAATTAACCACTCAGAGATGGTCACAAAGGTGTGATTTGCGAAAAACCACTTAAAGGGGACATCCTCCCTACGACAACCGAAGAACTATACATTTCTCTACAAACTTGTATAGACGAGAGCAAGATAAGAAGTTTAGTGTGGTAGTAGTTTTTATACAAAACAAATTAAAAGCCCCTGCTACATCACATTACATTTAAATAGGAATAGGTTTATAACTTAATAGTTTCACCTAATCACCTAACCTAGCTGACCGACCTACACATTAGCAAATGGACACAGTACTTACTGAATGTTACATTTAGTTTAGCTTGTGACATCTGAACTCTGCGATTTGGTATAGAAGGGTGCCAATATATCTCGCAATGAAGTACTGGCAGATAAACCAAATGCTCCAATCAAGGATTCCAAATGGATATTTTATTATATATGAGAACAATTTTCCCTGATGACATTGTCTGTTGAACATATAAAATTGTACAGAAGAAAGAAACAGCTAAAACCTACCTCGGATGCGACATAAACAAAGTCATCCGACGTTCTCCAATAGCGTGCTGGACGGAGCCCATTCCTATCAAGAGTTGCTCCTACAGTCCTTCCATCACTGAACATAAAAATATATATTTTATAAAGAATTATAAGCACCAGTGCACCACCACTGTTTTGGCAAATATTCAGTTGGTAAGGTGGCACTGGAATATCTTATGCATGAATTTACACCACAAAAACTCGGTCTCAAACCAATTCAGTAATGCCTTTCATGACTATTATGTTTATTGCCTATTATTATTTCTTCTCCCCTATGCGGGAACTCACTGACCTAGACTCCTAGCATGGCTCAAAAGGTTTCAAACAGATACGTTCAAAATACCTCCTAAGTAAAAAGGATACTACTCAATGCCACTTGTAATAACAACACGTAGCTCAATTAAGTGTACAGATTACCCATTTTTTATATTCCATCCCTGCTTTTAGGTGCACAGAAGTAAAATCTGCTATTACACAACAAGGCTTTAACCAAAGTGGTTAAATAAAACTGCTGGTTCGCGTCAGAGTGAAAGAAAATATGGAATAACTTACAATCGTACATGGGCATACAAGCAGTTTTACCTAAATAGGAGTAAAGCAGGTCCATCCCAAGCTTCCATTTGTCCTTTATAGTAGTCATAAAAGTCAAATACCTAAATACAGAACAAAATAAACTCAATTAGACAGGATGCCTCGTTCAAAAAAAATAGACAGGATGCCTGTGTAGGTTAATACGGAAGGGGATGCCTGCATGTCAATAACCATACCTCAGGGTATTTTATAGATAATGTTGGATGGTTCTTATATGCCTCAGGGACGAGAATCATAAGAGCTTCTGCAGGACTTCTACCACTTCTTAGCAGCAATTGATGCAAGAAAGGATGTGAAGATTAACAATAACATCAGCAGTATTTAGGTGAAGTGGAGAGGAAAAAGAAAAAATGGATGCAGGTTTCGGTGAGCGGAATGCAGGCTTTGCAGCTACAATTTCAGAGAGGTGCGCTATTTCTTACTTCAGCTGTACTGTCAAGATTTGCTGAATCAGATGCTCTAGGGTCACCAAAAGGCAAATTTCATGCTCATGGCCTCACCATACAGGAGAATGTAGTGTGGTTTCCCTTGATCGCATCCAGTTCAAGTTCCCCTACAAGGAAAAAAAAAGTAGCCCTATTAATAATGCTTAAGGATTGTGAACATTACATGAGCATCCTAGTAAGAAACTAAAAACAAGATACTCGTTTATAAGTAATCAAAGGCGCCATTTGAGGATGTTAATGCAAACCTGTATTGTGTTAATCTCTCGGATATAAAAGAAGACTGCATGTTGTATCTGACCTTCACCATCTTATGCTGCACATATTATTTCGCTGGCCCTTCCCGAGAGAACACAACAACTAGCTCAGAAAGCGCCCCCTCCTCCAGGAAAGTTTGCAACTCATCTTCATATGTGTAGTCCTGAAGGTTGGCAATTTAGATTGAATTCCATCAATAGTTGCTGAGAAGCACAACAACAACACAAGCAATTGTATCATAACCAGCTATCCTTTACCATGTTACGGTTCCTGCATCCAAAGAAAAGGATTTAACTGCCCAGTTCTGCTCCAGATTGTTTCAGCGCTAACCTTTCCTGCCAAGAGAGGGGAGTGCAAGGATCCCCAAGTTAAACTAGGGACTCTCAAGCAAACTTGCAAATATCCCAATGGATTATTGGCAAAACAAACCTGCAAGAAGCCTCTAAAAGGAGCCAGCTCTGTCCCAAGACCAATCATGATAATTGGAGTGGACGGGTCAGCAGGTAACTTGAAATTTGACTGCCTCATATAGATGGGAGCCCAACTGCATTCTTCGCTATATTCTAGAGGAATTGTATTCTGCCAAACATATGATCAAATCAAAGAATAATAAATCAGACTGTTGGAAACTTCGTTATTCCTAGTAATTCAGGAGGTTAATGCCCCCAAAATATTTTTTTCGAGACCTTACCTTCATCCATGCATCTCACTTATTTGGTTCTTCAGCCTAGCAATCACTTCTTCCAGCTCCTTTCTTGCATCCCACTCTACTTGATTCTTCAGCTCATCCATTTGAACTCGAACTTCTGCCGCTCCTTCACTGAAATGATCTTAGCTCTTTCGTTACTGCTACAGTCGACCAAAAAAAAGCATAGTAAGCAAGACACCAGGTTTGTTTCAGGTATTGGCATACATTAGATTTTCAGAAAGCAAGCACAACTTTGTTATAAAACTATAAGTAAGGAATGATCATATCAAACAATCACTAATTAGGCATGATCATATAAAACAATCACTAATTAACAACAAATACAAGATAGAGATATTTACTTTAATAAATTTCTCCTTTGCTATGCAAGATATAATGGCAAAAGAGAATGCATAAAAAAACGAGACAAGACACAAGATGAAAATTGCAGCTAGCACATACTTCGAATCGGCAATATAAGAATCAGTATTATATTTACAAGGTAGTGGACACTGGGCAAAATAAAACCAAAAGGACATGCTCCAAATGGTTCAGTTACCCACTGTTCCTGCAGTAATGAACCCCTTCCTCATATGTGATGATGGCATGATGCTGTAACCAATCCTGCACAAATACAACACGCAGACACATGAGTGTGTTCAGCTTCAGGAAAGGCAGCTAGTTTATATGACAGGCCAAGCTACGATCAAGCAAGAAAATTCCTAAAGCTTGCTTCTTGCCCCTAACATCAGAATGTCTAAATAGAATCAAACATTGAAAAGACAAGTAAATTCGTCTGAAATTAATCTGATAGATTGAAATAATACCACAACTACATTTTGACAAAACCCATGTGTCTACGTGTTCACAATCGCGGTATGGAGCCAAATGATGGCAGATTAGGACCCTTGCCATGCCTTCCGCACATCTGCTCCAGTGGAGGTTATATCCAAGTCAAACATTTCACTGAAATAAAGACCTGAAGCCCAAATGTATGAGCCTATAATTCCAATCTGACAAAACCCAAGAGTCAATGCATAGACTAAATAATTCAATCATGTATCTTCTAGGCGTATATGGAATTAGAAATTACAGAGAAAGATAGCAATACCTCACAGATGCCGTTACCCTATCTGACACAGTGACACAGAGACTACTGGAGGTGCAGCATCATGGTTGGGGTAAGATGTCAGGAGCAATAAATAATTCACTCATGTGCTGAGAATGCACCTTGATATCCCTTCTTGTGTAATTTCGGCTCCTAGCTGCTCCAACAGCTCCCAGACTGTGGCTACATACTGCACTGGAACAGAGGTGGTAAGTAAAACAGCTAACCCAAATTGAAATTGACAGATTTAGACACCATGTGTTGATACTGAAACAAACACAGCCTGAGATTGTTCTGTATCACTAATAACAAGAGTGAGGCTATACGTGCTTCTTTTCCTTCAAATCAATTATGCAGGATGGAAATCAAACTTTGCTCAATATGTTCACTACTTAGAAAATATCTCATATACAATTAGTTTCAACATTAGTTTCAGTCAAACGACCCTTTAGCCATGACAGGTAGACTAGTACTACTAACGTTGTATCATTAGTAGTACAGCTAAGTTAGTAAAAATATTTACATAAGGCTAACAAGAACTCTGCATGGTCACAACGTTTTTTATCCCAAAAAGAGTAAAAAGCAATGAATCGGTGCTTGCATTGGCCCCCTGGACCCCAAGAACATGCTTGCATCTCTGTATCCCCCAGTTGCAGTAGACAAAAAAATCATTACACATGAACAGGAACCTAGATGGGCAGGAGCAGCCTGTTGCGCACTGTATGAGCTGAAGGCGTTGGTGGCGCCGGTGGCTGAAGGAGATGTCCTCGATACAACAGCCGGTAGTTCTCGAACTGATTGCTTCACCCCGGCAGCCCCTGGATTTGCTCAGGATTTGTTGGACTCCGCCCTTCAGCCGAATCGATTCCGCCTCCCACAAATCCGCCCCCAAATCGAGATGTAGACGGCGACGACTCGCCTCCAACAAATCCGCCCAAAATCGAGATGACGATGGCGACGATTCTGCCCAAATCGAAACCACATCCAGCTATGAAATCCAAAATCCAACAAATCGAGAACACCATGGGGACGAATCCGCCAAAAAATTAAAAACCGACGGAAACACATTGAATCCTCACCTCTACATCTCTGTCGACGAAGGGAAGGGCCACGGGCGCTGCTGGGAGGGGGGGCACCTCGACGTTAGGCTACTCGGGCGAGGAAGCCATACGCATGGGGTGCCGAGGTCGACCAGCAGCGCGGCTTGCGCGGGCGAGGAAGACGCACGCATGGGGCCGGAGGTGGAGCGCATTGCGCGACCGCTACGGCATGCCCGACGCGAGGCGTGGGGGCCGGAGGTGGAGCGGAGGCGCGCGACGCGCACGGGCTTGCGCGGGCGAGGCGCACGTCCGCCGGAGGGGAGGGTCCGCCGTCGGCCGCATCAATGCTCCGGCGAGGATTTTCTAAAAGAACGGCGCTCCGAGAGGGAGAAAGGGGAAAGGGAACGGTCGTCCGGGGGGGGCGTCACGGGCATTTCACTGTTTGAAACATTTTAAAAAATGTGCACCGGACGGCTCCACTCCAGTAAGATGACAAAGAAAAGAAAGTAGAGGGGAGAAGCTTAGAGTAAAAGGAAGCGCGGCGCCGTTTGAACAAGCGCAGGCGCCAAATAAGAAATGTGAGTCCCGTCTGCTGTGAGTCGGTACGTGCTGCTGAACTACTCTCGTCTTCTTTGGCAAGTCTTTTATTTTATTTCCTTTTCCTTGTGGTTGCAAAATGACGAGAAAGTGAAAGTTTAAGGATGCTCCGCCTGTGCTAGCAGATATATTCCTTTTACTGTGGTGCCAAACAGGGCCTCAGTGCGCAGTGGGATCCTCACAGTTAACCTCTCAAATATCAATATCAATCACCTCATTAGGCCAGTTTCAAAGGGGGATTTCATGAGAGTTTCATGGCATTAAATTCTAGTGCCATCTAAGCAATTTTGCTGATGTGGCAACGTAATTAATAGGGGAGTTTCATGAGATGTGAGAGGAGTTTCATCCCCATGAAACTCTTCGGCACAGTTACCTAGTTTACGCCTAGGTAATCGCGTGCAATGAAACCGGCCCATTGAGATCGGTCTTAGAGCACCTCCCCTTCCGTAATAACCATTTGCAAGAAACTCTTGATCTGAGTATGTAGTCCAGCCCAGCAAATTGGTTATCCTTGATCCTGAGGAGCATGTGGCTTGTTATATATTACAGCATGCTTGGATTTTGCCATTGGCTCTAAGCGCAATTGCACAAAGATTGCTATCAGTCTCCAAAGCATGCCATGCCTCACTTCAGCTAGGTCGGGCCAGTCGCTAGCTCCACTGCCTGATTTGCCAAGTTCCAGTTCTGTTAGCCATGTTCAGTCGTGCCCTCTGCTCGAGAAAAGAAAAGGATAATTTTTTTTTAAAAAAAAAGAGTCAATAAACTGGTCCCTGCAGCCTGGAGGCATAGAAGTAGAACGACTTGTATAGTACTGACACTATGCCGAAAAACGCTATCAGTGACATTTATTAACTGCTATCAGCGACACATTTTTCGCACGCCACCCTTTTTTTGCGCCGTAGATAAGGGCATATCTGTGATACGTAAAAACACGTCACTGATAACAAGATATCAGTGACGCATATTCTCTACACGCGTCACTAATAACAGGAATACGCTGCGTGGCCGTGGCCAGACAACATACGTCACTGATGATACCTTAGTAGTGACACGTCTATCCAACACGCGTCACTAATAATACCTTATCAGTGACCCGTCCAGCCAACACGCGTCACTGATAGCAATTTACAAAAACAAAAAAAAAAAAAATCTAGCGTGGTCATGCAGGGGCTGTTTGGTACCCGGCTACAGCAGCTTTGCCTGCAGATTTCTCTCACATTACACACATGTTTCATATATTTCAGCAATCAAATCATCTACAACATTTAGATACAACTTATGATACAAAATGAGTATTTCTACACAAGTAGCCAAGGCATAGACCTCTATCAGTACATGAGCAGTGGCCTAGAAGGTTTCTAACAGTACATGAGCTCAATGCTCTATGGTTTATCTTGATGTAAAATATTTACTGTACTATAAGAGGCATTCACCTTCCTCTTACAGAGATCAGAGTATACTATAAAATTGGAGTTTGTCCACTCTTGAAGGATCTCAGATCATATTTTCTTTCCTGCCAAAAAACAGTAGAACATTTACATTAGGAAAGGAAAGACCATTGTAAAAAAGAACATCCTAGTTTATAACAAGTAGCTACCGACTTGTAAAAACCAAGCCGACCATGGTTAAACAAACAAGTAGACAGCAAGATTGAACTTCTCTAAGAGTCCTAAGTAGATCTAAGAGTTTGCTCTGTAAGAAGAATAATAATAATATCTGGACGGCAAAATCCTCATTAAAGCTTCCAGAAGAACACCACTAAACCAGATAGGAACAATAACAGGTTAATATGCATCTGGCACCAACTGTCCAATGGTACAAACATACTGCAGCAAACAATAATAGCTAAATGTATCTCTTTCTGTGCAAAATGAGCTGTTCTGAACAGAGTAAAAACAAAACAAACCTGCTGGTTTCTAGCAACAGTAACCAGCTTTCCATTGAATCAGCACCCTCTTGGTTTCCACAAAAACAAGCGTAAGAGTTTGCTGCAACAGAAAATAGACAAGAAAACAAGTACACAAATATAAAATATTAGATTGGATAGCAGAACAAAAAACTGATGGTCAATTATTACCTTCCATGTATCCCTTTGTGCATGAAGAAGATCCATCAGGTGGCTTCTTTTATCTACCTCCTGTACAAACTCAACTTTCTGGGTAATCAAAACAGTGCTCAACCCAACTCTTCCAACAACCAAGATGTAGTTATCCAGGAAATCCGATGCCATTTTCTGTATTCATTAGAGCAATATCGATATCATTAGGCATGCACATCAGAACTTTGATACAGAATGTAATCAACACAAGGAGTCACTATGCCAGTTACAAATGTTCCAGATTGATCATTACCAAATAGAAGTTCTTAGCAAGGGTAAAAAAAGATGATTCAAGAATATATATATGGAGATCAAAACAAGTAAAAGCAATAGATAATCCTATGTCCACACTAATCATTTCATTTTATTTTATGAAAATAAACAAGGAGCTGAATGTGGACAAAGTAGAATGGAACCAGATATATACAATGCACATATTAATAAGGCATACCAAGGTATTTATGTTAAATATTAGCACTACATAACACAATAAATTTCAATGGACAGTATCACATTATCAATGTACTAAATTAAATATTCAAGTCTGCCTACAGGAATTCCCATTCCCTATAGAAGGATTCAGTATAATATAAGCAAAGTCCCACAAGTGAAGCAAAGTCTTCAATATATACCAAGGGCATATAGGTGCTCCTAGAATCCATATATACACTAGACGATTAGCAGTTATAGATCTCTAATTTGGGTCATGCCAACTGAGAGCAAAGCAATAAGCAATTTCTACATAACATAATCCAAACTTATAAAGGAAATAAGGAAACTAATTTTATGTGACATCATGAAGTGACTACTACTTATAGATTATAATACTGAGGGGTGAAGCCACCTTCATCTTACCTAGCACAAATTGTGCAACCTGTTCCCTCCAGCAGAATTTTGAAACCTGCAAATAAAGAAAAAGTCATTGGCATAGAAAATACATTGTAAAAATGCCAAATGACTGAAAGATAAGGCATACTTACACATTCACTATATAGCAAAACTGCCAAATGTCATCTGTTAGCTAATAAGATCATGCTCAACTAGAACATTGAGAAGTGTTACAGAAGAGAATTGGTCTAAGCTATAGAAAATGCCAAATGTCATCTGTCAGCTAATAAGATCATGCTCAATTAGAGCATGTTCCTGATGATGAGGATCAGAGGCAGACTTGTGAGGTCCGGAAGATGATTCCATCGGTTGTTAAAATAAGAAAACAAGGCTAGAGATTAACTGAATGATTCCATTTCAAGCACAGGTCAGTGTCACAATTTTCAGTAAAAAGCTAAAGATCAACTAACTACTACTGCAAAGATGCGCAGATCACAATACACATGTTGCTTGAAAGCCATTCCTAACAGTAATAATTCCATCATTCCTATATACATCGTGAACGCATCATGTTTAGCTCTACAGATTAAATTACCCATGACCACAAGCCCTTCAACTAAACTATGTCCTCAGGCTCGTCCCATTCCACACTACTGCAACTAGGAATCTGATACTGCACCTCACAAGTTCAATACAGGCTTGAAACTAGAAATTGATGTATAACTTTCTAATGAATTTAATCCAATAAGGCTCTAGATGCCAACACGGGCGTGCTTGGTTAGAGGATTACCTCGATCCCACATGCCTTTGGTTCAGATATTGGCTGGCGGGATGTACTAAGCACACAGCAAGGGGCAAACACTCAGTCAACTCACAAGCACACAGCCAGATCGACGCGCCCACAGCCAGATCCGCTCGCCCGCAGCCGGATCGACGCTGCATCCACGCAGGGACGCCGGATCGACGCTGCTCGCACTCGGGGAGGAGGGAGAGGCCAACCTGATGCCTGAGTCGCGTCACCATGAGGCCATCACGCCGTACACCGCTCGAGGAGGAGGGAGATGCCGCACCAAGCCACTTCGCCAGCGCCATCACGACCCGAGCTGGATCACGACCAGCGCCACCACCGCAACCGGATCCCACTCGCCCCTCGCCGCTGTGCAGGTCCCGTGGCCACGCCGCGCAAGGTCCGCGGTCTCCTCCACCTGACCGTCGGATCCCGAGCGCGCACCATCGAGAGTGGGAGAGGGTGAGGGTGAGGGTGAGGGAGAGGGAGGCGGAGTGGAGAGGGCGTCGTCCTCCCATGCGGCGGCGAGCACGAAAGGCGGAGTGGCTAGGTTTTGGGGGCAGTATGCGCTGTTGCTGGTTTTGCTCTTGCAAAATCGTACTAGGATGCGTTTGGACGTCCGAGATCGTCGCTACCATAAGCAGGCCGGTGGGGAATAAGGCAGCCCAAAGGCCACTTTGCCGCCTGGGCCTAGGTTAGGGCCTGCTAGCTGGAAAGGTTGGTTACGCACCGTGCTTTATTATTTTTCTTTGTCAGTGACGCGGCTCAACAGGAGGAGTCTCACCAGTACCTCTTCATACCAGTGACACGTCTAGACAAAATGGGTCACTCTTCTTATTGGTGACGCATCTTGCTCATCCGCGTCACTGATAGGGCCTATTATTTGTGACGCGCCTGGAAAATACGCGTCACGTTTAGTTAACACACGTCACTGATATGTTGCTATTAGTGACGCATATTGTTCCTAGAGCATGGAAAACATCTAATCAGTGACGCGTTTAGTTAACCCACGTCACCGATAGCCTACTAGTGACGTGTTTTCTTTTCATGTCACTAATAGAGGCGTCACTGATAGAGATTTCTGGCATAGTGTGAAATGAAGGGTCATGTGCAATTAAATGTACTGTATTCGTGATAATCGACTCAAATCATCTGTGCAACAAAGTAATTGTGCCAACAAAATGAGGGATACAACTCCAGCTGAATTCTTTTTATACAAGGCTTACATGACAAGCATTTTCAAGATTCAAACTTCATTATGGGAGTACAAAACAAGTTTGAAATCTTTAGCCACGCTTTCACCTCCAGCAACCCTAAACTTTAGCCACGCTTTGTTAATGGAGCATGGAAGATAAGAGGAAGCAGATTGGTCAAACGATGCTTTGTAACTTTTGGATTGTCGAGAGGCTTTCACCTTTTCTGAAGTGTAGAAGAGAGCCCAAAGAACCGGCCGCCGTGACGCCGTAGCGCGGCGCACGCCGTCGTTCTTCTTTTCTCCGTTGGAGTTCGGAGTTGGAGACGATGAGCCTGTTCGGCTTGTCTTGGCTTGGCTTGTTTCAGCTTATCCTCTCTCACAGAATACTATTTAATCAGCCATCAGCCCAAATCAGCCGAACAGAGCCGATGAACTGGGCTGGACTGTGAGTTTGCGGGACCCATACATGGGCCGCTTTGGGTAGCATGTTTGGGCCTTCGTGGCGAGTGGTTTGGGCTCGAATCTCGGTTTCAAATGGGCCGTAATTTGTGCGTATTTGAATTTCAATGCCTACGCAGCATTCGGATTTCGAGCAAGGGCGGCAATGAGCCGCGGAGGAGCCGCCGAATCGGCACACAAGGCACGGCGACCGCTTTGGTCAAAAAAGGTGACCCGTTGGAAACGTCTTCCCGAGCCTCCTCGTTCGGAAACAAATCCTCATCCCGTTGTTTTAGCGTCGCAAGCGTGATCGCGACGTGCGGCAAATTCCAAAGAGCAAGCATTTCTACGACATGCGCTCTTGTGCTCGTTGTTTTTTTCGCAATCCGCCTTTTACCCGTTTTCATTAAGAGGAAGACGTCAAAGGAAAAGATCGGAGCACGAATACAAAGGACTCTCAAATAACCTCGGATTACCCTCGGAATCCCCAAAATACAAACAAACAAAGAATAAAACACGAGTGGAGGAGGGGTGGTGAACCACTACCGCTCCACACACACCGGTAGTGGTTCCACGCCATGCGCTCTTATGCTAGTCGCATTTCAGCGACATGCGCTCTTGTACTCGTTGTTTTTTTCGCAATCCGCCTTTTACCTTGTTTTTCATTAAGAGGAAGAGGTCAAAGGAAATATCAAAGCACGGATATAAAGGATTCTCAAATAACCTCGGATTACCCTCTAAAACGCCAAAATACGAACAAACAAAGAAGAAAACACGAGGGAAGGAGGGGTGAACCTCTACCACTCCACACCAACCGACTATACCTCGCAAAGAAAGATACATCCATAGAATGGTCGCCAACATAGACGGCGAAGCCATGGATCCGCAGAGCCAACCGCTCCACCTCGCCTCTTGCTAGAGAGGTAGGTGCACAGGGGTGGGGGTGGAAGAGGGAGGTGGGAGCAGGGAGGTGGGAGGGAGGAGAGGCCGCGGACAACACCTTTTTTTGGCCCGCCGTGCGAGGGCGGTGATGGCGGCGGTGGAGGCGGGGCGGGGTGCCTTGGGCGCCGGGCGAGGTCGCCTGTTAGGGAGGGGCTCGAGGAAGGGGAGCGGGGTGGCCTCTTTTGTGCTCGCCGTCATCCGTGCAGCCCAAATCCTCTTGTTTCTTGCTCCAATGGCTTGCAATTCACAACTGTTGACTGTCATGGTAATTATCACATATTACCATTCTTTGGTGAGAAACACTCAACGGAAAGTGCGTATGAGCTACGGTTCAAGCATTGCTATCATCCAACAACAATAAGTTTGAACAAATTACCTTGTAAACACTACTGCTTGTGTGAGAGATGACTTATGATTTTAATAAGATTATTATACAATGACGTCGATGCCTCTTTTTTTTAGATCCATCCCTGTTCGTCTATCATAACTCCTGCACGACTATCATGATCATGGACTTGGTCTTCGTAGGTCGACATCACACTTCGCTTGATCAAACACCGACTGAAGATTCTTCCAAAGGTGGCCATCCATCTTCGTTTTTCTTCGTGGTTGATCCTTCTTCGAGTCTTCGTCTTCTCAGTTAGCCCCGCCAATGGTGAAAACATCTTCGTGACTTTTCCCCGAAAACCACCACGAAGCTTATTAGCAACCGAAGGTGCCCTACAAACAATATTGTTGGCAATTGTTAAGCCTACAGAAATATTTATAATTTGTATAATCCGCAAGCAAACGGATACCGGTGAGCATTTCACCCGGGAGAGGGTTTTAATTTCGAATCCACAGGGAGAATGATGTGAGGTTAACTAAGGCATATAACTAATCCATCTAATTCATATAACTGAGCAGCAATCAAGGAAGGAGAAGATAAAGAGGTAAGGAGATTCCTACGGTTGTCTAGTTCTTATCCTTGTAAGCTATGCTAATATTATCTTAGGGGGACGTACTCAAAGGGAAGCAGGGACGAAACGTGCAAATCCTCCAGCAACATGGTCCTACTTGTCCTATCAACAGGATGTGGGCTACAGAGGAATAACGCAGCTGTCACCTACGTTAACTACCACTCTCCGAAAGGTAGGGTGCATTCACAAGCAACCTCGGTCTAAGCACCACGCCTAAACCTAAGCTACTCCTCTAATCTATAGGGTCCTACAGATTAAAGTACTCAAACAAGAGTTGTGAACAATAAGAACATTTACTTACTCAAATAAGAAGTTGATCCCGCCTTAGAAGTCTCAGGATCAGGTGCCAGTAGGCCTTTGATACCGGAGGTACAAGTGTAGAGGAGTCACCGATTGTGTTCGGTGCTTCCTCGCCAGCTCTTCCCTTCACCCACGCTTTAGCTCTCGGAAGATGAGCTCTAGTCTCTCTCATGGGAACTATGGCTCTAATCTCTCTTGATGCTTGCTCTCAACTCACTCTAGGGCTTCTAGTTCTACATAGTGTTCTAGTCTAGATTGGAACTAGAGAGGAGAGGTCAGGCCTCAGCCTGTTGAGTATTGAGTTGAATGAATTAGGGTTTCACCCTGGGGGCAGGGGGTCTGCTTATATAGCCCTTGGCGATGAACGATGACCCTTGGATCAAACCGACCTTGAGCAACGGCATAGATACAACCTCAATGTCAATTACAAACCGACATAAGAAGTTGATCGGAATTGGGCTCCAACTCCCGGCGATCGCCAGAATGGGCCCGGCGATCGCCAGGACCCTATGCCTGCTGGGCTTCGGCCTTCTTCTGGTGTCTTCTAGAATGTTTTAGTCCACTTTTCGGATTGGTTTGCTTCACGGTCAGATCTCCTCATCGTATGGAATGCAAACTCTTGGCTTTTATCTGCTTTTATCTGTTTAATCCCTGAAAAGATATAAATCACCAAAGCTCGTGGAATTATGTTAGTTAAGCCCCTAGTCTATGTGATTATTCATTTTATACCCTTATTTCATGTTTAGTTGACTAGTAATATTATGCTATAACAGGTGTCAACAAATATGCAAACCCAATTACCCAAAACACCGGAGGTTATGCGATTACATATGAGGGGATAGCATTATCCAAGGTCGATTCCCCAACAACTCCGATAAGATTATCCGAGGAATATCTATTTATATTTTTTCTATTAGTTTAAAGATAGGAAAAATATCTTCCAAATCCCATCAACGTAACTTCCTACTAGATGCGACTTGCATATCCTATTAGATCTAACTTGGACATTTATATATGAATCAACATGATTAGATGTATGAGGTTCATATGACAAGTGCCTATGACTCCCCTAGTCCTAAAATATAAGGTATCCAAGCGATTTTTTAAACAAAATAAAGAGCTTGGCAAAAGGCCACCCCCTCACTAATTATGAGGGAGAGACTTAGTTCAGTTGTTACTTTCTTTATTTAGTAACTAACCCGTTATTTCAGCCTACGCTAAGTTAAAAAGGAATCTTAGGGCCTGCTTGGATTGGGACCACCATTTTAGTCGCTTTTAGTCAACTAAACCCTAAATAGGGGTGACTTTTTAGTCAGGGGCGATTAAAATTTAGAAGTCAGGGGTACCCCAACTTATAGTGACTATGTGCTCTCTCTCTCTTCCTTGGACCACGTGCTCGACTCTATCTGTCTCCTCTCTCTTTCCCCTCTTCTTTAGTCCCCTTTTAGTCCTTCTATATCCAAAGGGAGGGACTAAACTTTAGTCACCCGACTAATGTATCCAAACACCCTCTTAGTATTTCTCGTTATAGAGATATAGGAGAGAGGGAGGTTGGGAACCCAGAATACCTTATGTTCAGTTACAAATTCTAAACTCCGCATCATTTATATTTTAAGATAGAGGGAGTACATCATAAAGTGAATACACTTAACATTGCTATGTGTGCTTTTCTAATGTGAAAATGGAAACATAGGTGTGTTGGTTTTGGAGATAAAAAAAATTGACTTAACCTTGTCGTGAAAATTGCCCAAGAAAAATCAAACATGCATCATGTCACGTGTCGGATTCCCGGTCAACACGAGGGGGAAGACGGAGGGTGACGAGGGCGTGGATCGTAGGCGGCGACGGCGTCGGTGGCGGCGGTGGCGACGGCGCGGCGCGTGGGCAGCGGCGGGCGGAGGGCGGGGGCGGGCGGGCGGCGGCGGGCGGCGGGCGGCGGTGCGGGCGGGAAGCCATGCGGCGGCGGCGGCGCGGCGCAAAGCGGGGCGGCGGTAGGGGCGGCGGCGGCTTGAGAGCTGGGAGCGAAAAGGGATAAACCCTAAATTGTTTTTTGATTGATTAAACCAAAAGAGTTGCCCTCATATTTATATGAGGGGTTTACAATTGCTAACGGGCCAAAGGCGCATTAGTCTTTTTAACTCACTACTAATTTATGATAAATAAAATTGCTAATAAGGCTATCTAATAATTAAATACTCAGCCACTCTGCTTATTCCGGGCGACGCGTTGACAGAGTATGACATCTCTCCCCGCCTGGAGATTCAGCTCGTCCTCGAGCTGGAATTCCGGATAGATCTGGTTGAATAGCTCCGCATCTTCCCAAGAAGCATCTGCCGCCGTACGGTTCTTCCATTTGATTAGTACTTGAAGCTGTCCCCTCGACTCGGACTTAAGCATGAGTTCTGGTTCGGTATGCGGTGCGCCATCATGAATGGGAGGTAGTTCTCGGTATCTCGAGGGTATCTCCCCCTCGATGTGGTTTCAACATACTCACATGAAAGGCGTTGTGTATACAAAGTGCCAGCCGGTAGGTTCAATTCATAGGTGACCGGAGGAATAATTTTGGTAACACCGAATGGTCCAAAATATTTGGGAGATAGCTTGCCTTTAGATAATGGTGTTATAGTTGCTTTGAACGGGCCAATAATTTGAGCCGCACGTAATCACCGACATTGAACGCCTCTCCGTATGTTTGGCATCAAAATACTTGCGGTAGTAGTCTTGTGCCAACCGTTGACGGTCACCAACGACATATTTTTTTTTCCCGTCAACTTACTACCATAAAGGGAGTAAAACTATACCTTATTATACTCATATACATTTATTATTGACATAATTTCACTTGTAGTGCCAAAATATTATTGTGCAGATTTATATAAGAAACAAGTGGAAAATATACCAAAAGGCGCCTCCCCGAAAGCGCATTCCTCAAGAAAATCAAGCCCAAGGGAGAAATGGACCAAACGCGCAGAATCTGGGCCGAGCCAACGCCGCCCTACAACTTTTTCGGGCCCAACAACGCCACCCGCCAAAAAACGAGCCGGGCCGGTCCCAAAGCGGGTGCGCCAAGACCACTGGTGCGGCCCGCCGACGCCGGGCGAGGCGGCTCGGGCCCAGCTTCGGGAGGCGGTTCATTACCTTCCAAAACGGGCACTACCGACGTTGGATGGTCGGTTTGGCAGATTTAGAAAAGTATTCCAAGGTCGGTTTTGCTCCTTCCATGTGGGGATGGCCATCTTCCAAAGAGCCCCCTCCTCTCTACCTATAAAAGGAGGCTCTCTCCCCCCTCATTCAACACACACCATTCCAAGGAAGAGTCTCTCCCTCTCCTCTAAGAGAGCTCTCCCTCTACTCTACCCCTTCACTCCAATGGGCTTAGGCCCTCATTAGTAGTAGAGAGATTGGCGGAGGAGAGATGTGAAGGGTGAGAGCGGGGAAGCGCCGGACTTGTCGGTGTCTCCCCAACCTTGTACCTCGGTGGATTCGGACTTGGCTCCTTAACGGGATCTTGGCTAAGTAAGCTTCCACGGTTCGATAATCTTTATTGTCTTTTGTTTATCCACGATTTATCTACTTGTTTACGGGATTGATAGTCGTTCCTTCGGGGCGGCTCTAGTAGAAGGACCCCGGGGGCGGGTAAGCCTTGTTAACACGCTAGAGTGATAATCACTAGTGTAGACGTGGTGTCCGGGCTAGGGGTTGCCTATCTTTTGTGGCGCATCCCACGGTTGAGGGGGGTAGGCGGCTTGGTCGTGACAAGCCTTGTCCGTCCCTTGAAATCCCCCACGTTCGGGTGCGGCGCAGTGCTAATTGCCTGGACATCGTTCTTTGAGCGTGGCCGGTGCCCGAAGTGAACAAGTAGCTCGAGACGGCTAACCATAGACATTAAAGGTGTAGGGATCCTTCTCGCTAATCCTCCCCATCTTTGGTCGTGTGTGTCCTTGGGCGAACTAGTTAGGAGAGAGTACCTCCGTTCCCTGTGGAAAATACGTTACCCTGAATATTTCCGGGTGAAAGCTACAACGACGATTCCGTGCGCTTGCGGATTTATCTCGTGTGCGTTAAGAAACGTCAACACCAACTGAAGACGGACCTTTGTTTGATCGAGGAAAGCGTCACGCTGGGATAATATGGCGTCGACTGCTGGAAGTGTTGTCTCACCTGGACTGTAACCTTTGATTGTTGGTGGGTCGCGTCCATAGACCAAATTAAAGGGTGTTGTCTTGGTAGCAGAATGGTATGAAGTGTTGTAACAATATTCTGCCCAAGGAAGCCATTTGACCCAGTCCTTTGGTTTATCACCTGTCAAGCAACGTAGGTACATAGTGATGATCTTGTTGACTACCTCGGCTTGTCCGTCTGCTTGAGGGTGATAAGCTGATGTTGGTTGAAGTATAATATTGGACAGTCTAAAGAGCTCTTGCCAAAATTGACTTGTAAAAACCACATCTCTGTCACTTACTATTGATCTGGGTAGTCCATGCAGTCGCACTATCTCTGAAAAGAAGCTTTGAGCCACTGAAGTTGCCGTGTATGGGTGGGATAGTGGTATAAAGTGGGCATATTTTGATAATCGATCCACCACTGTTAATATGACAGACTTTGTGCCTACCTTGGGAAGGGCCTCAATGAAATCCATAGAGATATCATCCCAAATTTGTTTAGGAATTGGTAAAGGTTGAAGAAGTCCAAATTTGGATGGAAGTGTTCTGCTTTTTGTTGCGCTGGCGGACTTTGACATTCATTCACAAAATCCGTAATGATGCGTCGATCATGTTTGACAAAGAAAGTCCGGCGGAATCTATGCAAAGGTGTCTTTTGTATGCCCTCATGTCTTTGAATCATGGATGGCATGAAGAATTGTTTGAAGGTGTTTGGAAGATTGTGAAAGCCATACCTTTTTGTTGAATAATATTAAACCGTTACTGAACCTCCCATGCTTTGAATCCTTGCCGTTAATTATAGAGTCGATAAGTCCGATTGCTTCATCATCAAGGTTATTTCCTCCCGTAATTGGTCGAATAATCCAAATTGAATTTCTGAAATAGCCATTAGCGAAGATTCTCGCAAAGATTCTCGACGGGATAGTGCGTCGGCTACCACATTGGTTTTACCCGGTTTATATTCAACAGTGAAATCATAACCAAGCAATTTGCTAACCTATTGATGCTGAGGAATAGTGGATAGGCGTTGGTCTAGAATATATTTTAAGCTGTAGTGATCTGACCTTATCAGGAATGGGCGCCCCCATAAGTAGGGCCTCCAGTGTTTTACGGCTGTCACTAGACCAATGAGTTCTCTCTCATAAGCTGCAAGTTTCTTATATTTGTCGGGCATTCTGCGGCTGAAGTAAGCTATTGGTCCGTTGCCCTGGTGTAAGATAGCTCCCATGCCTGTACCGGAGGCATCACATTCGACCACAAATAATTTATTAAAGTCAGGAAGCTGGAGGACCGGTGATGAGGGTAAGGTCCTTTTGAGGTGCTCAAATGCAGTTGTTGCCAGAGGTGTCCACATGAATGAATCTTTCTTGAGGAGATCCGTAAGAGGACGAGCAATGGTGCCATAATTCATGATGAATTTTCTATAATAACCTGCAAGTCCCAAGAATCCTTTGAGTTCCCGTAGAGTTGAGGGTTGTGGCCAGTTTGTCACTGATTCTATCTTGGCCGGGTCAACTGCTACTCCCGCATCGAGAGATGATGTGTCCTAGATAACCCGTTGAGATTGTCCAAAGAGGCACTTTGACTTTTTCAATAATATGTTGTGCGATCGTAACACATTGAATACCTCTTTCACATGTTGCAAATGCTCAGACCAGGTTTTGCTGAAAATCAGTATATCATCAAAGAAGACCAGGACAAATCTCCACAGGTACAGTCCCAGAATATCATTCATCAATGCTTGAAAAGTAGATGGTGCATTGCACAAACCAAAGGGCATAACCAAGAATTCAAAGTGTCCATGGTGTGTTCTGAAAGCAGTCTTTTCAATATCCGGTGGGTGCATGCGTACCTGATGATAGCCTGAGCGGAGATCCAACTTTGTGAAGAATTTGGCTCCTTGTAGTTCATCCAATAATTCCGTGATAACAGGTATTGGGAATTTATCTTTCAACGTATTATCATTAAGTGCCCGATAATCCACCAATGAATCGCCATGTTTTGTCCTGCTTTTTAACCAAGAGAACAGGGAGACGAGAAAGGTGAAGTACTATACCGATGATTCCTTGAGAGAGCATGGCCGCGCATTGTCGTTCCAACTCATTCTTCTCAGATCGAGGATATCGATATGGGCGGACAACCGTTGGTCGAGATGGATCCTTTAAATGAATTCCGTGGTCATATCTGCGTTGAGGTGGTAAACCCGTAGGGTTCCCCTGAACAGTCGCTGAATTTGTATAGTAGAGGGTCCATTGGCGGATCCGAAGATAAGACGTGAATACCGGCGAGTTATCTGTTGTTGTTGATAGGCTATGCCAAATGATTGGAGTACCATTGCGCGAACTTCATAATAAGCTTGTTAAAATTCCAAACAATTGTTCCCGATGAACTCAACCATTGAACCCCGAGAACAACATCATAGCCGCCCGGTTTGATGCTATAGAAATCAGCCTTGAAGCATTCATCATTAATAGAGAATTCAACATTATCATACCTTCCCACATTGGATATGTGATCTCCATTGGCAACCGCTACTCTCGAGAGATGCATGGGATGGTGAGCTTGTTAAATTCATTGATTTTGCCAGATCCGAGTCAATAAAATTGTGTGTTGATCCAGAATCCAATAATGCAAGCAGTTGAACTCCATTCATTGATATCATTAATTGCATAGTTGGGCATGTAGTAATACCAGTTAATGCGTGGACTGATATATGAATTTCTTTGGGTCTATTGACATGTACCTTTGCTGCCCGCCGATAAGAAGATATGTAGAAACGTCTGGCCAAGGCCATGGCAGTCTCCAAGTCTGGCGGTTGTTGCAGTTGTACTTCCAACTGAATTAATGGTGATAATCCGGCAATATAGAGCATGGCCTGTTCTTGAGGTGATAGTTTGGGTACCTTGTTGAGTATTGCCGTGAATTTATTGGTGTAGGTGTCCAGATCCCCCAGTTGGCGTGTATCGGTCAAATCACCGAGATGGTTGTGTTGCATAGGGGCTGCAAAACGTCTGAGTAAAGTCTGCAGAAAATTCTGGCCAAGACGGCTGGCCGACCTCGTTTTCCAACGGATGAACCAAGATAATGCGTTCCCTTGCAGGTGGAACGAGGCAAGCTGGAGCTGATCACTTTCCTTGGTGTCCTGAGTCAGAAAAAATTTGTTGCATTTATACAGCCAGTGTGAAGGATCACTGTTCCATCGAACTCGGAAAAATTAATTTGATACTTTGCGCACTTCTTTTTGACATTTACGGTGGGTCACGAAGCGATTATTGAAGTGGTGGCGCTGCGGTAGGTGAACTCATCGGTGTCGCAGGGAGAAAAGGCGTTTGGAGGGTGGCACATACTTAGGCCGAGGGTGGTGTCGATTTCGCCTCCATGGTCTGCGATGTAATCATTGGCGATCCTGTCGACGCCCTCGCAAAGTTTCTTGCACCAATCGAGGCCATTGGATCGTCCGGTCTCCTGGATACCAATACTGTCACGTGTTGGATTCCCAGCCAACACGAGGGGGAAGACGGAGGGTGACGAGGCGTGGATCGTAGGCGGCGGCGGCATCGGTGGCGGCGGTGACGGCAACGGCAGCGGCGGCGTGGGCGGCGGCGGGCGCGGCGGACGACGGCGCGATGGCGCGGCGGCTGCGGCGATGGCGCGGCGGCGGCGGCGTAGAGGGCGGCGGCGCGGGTAGGGCGGCGGCGGCTTGAGAGTCGGGAGAGAAAGGGATAAACCCTAAATTGTTTTTTGATTGATTAAACCAAAGAGTTGCCCTCATATTTATATGAGGGGTTTACAATTGCTAATGAGTCGAGGCCCATTAGTCTTTTTAACTCACTACTAATTTATGATAAATAAAATTGCTAATAAGGCTATCTAATAATTAAATACTCAGCCACTCCGCTTATTCCGGGCGACGCGTTGACTGAGTGTGACACATTATCGTGTCTACTTTAGTTTTTCGGTTCCTTTTATACAAAGATTGTGAAGAATACTTGCCATTAGAATTGAACTGCCGGACTAGTGAATCATCATCATCAGTCAAAACTAGAGGCTAGTTGAACTATCTCCAACCACGCAGATCCATGAGCCTCTGATCCACACACCTTCTAAAAGTGCATTTCAAATTACTACCATCCCAAAGTTCTGCAATAGTGCTAGATTTTTCATTAACCAACACATAAATTTCCCAGTACTGTATAGCCAAACTAGATTGTCCTAACCAGGTGTCCTCCCAGAACTTTATACTTTTCCCATTCCCTATCACCCATCTGTACCCTAGATAAGCAGCCTTAGCTGCCCACAGCACCCCCTTCATAAATTGTGATGCTCCTGAACTAGAAGTGCAGAAAAAATTGGGATCATTAGTTTTATACTTCTGATCCACTAGCTGTCTCCAAAGTTTGTCTTTGTCTAGATGGTATCTTTTGATCCAAGAAGCAAGCAAACACAGATTTAAATCTCTAAGATTAGATATACCTAAACCCCATATTCTTTCATCATGGCCACACTTTCCCAGTTAACTAGGTGAATCTTATGACTACCATTCTTGTCATTCCATAAGCAGTTAGCTAAGTGAGTAGTCAGGATCCTAATTGCCCACTTAGGGAATTTGATGAAGGACAATAAGTAAATTGGGATACTACTAAGCACTGATCTAATTAATACCACTTTAGCGGCATGTGAGAGGAGGTTTCCTCTCCAACCAGCAATCCTCTTTAATAATTTATCGACTAAAGGTTGCAAATCTTCTCTTCTCAAATGCTCAAAATGTAAAGGTATTCCTAAATACTTGATAGGGAACTTCCCTAAAGGGCAGGAAAAGGTATGTGCTATACTATGTGCTTCCATCTCAGACACATTCATTGGAATGATCTCACTTTTATTGAAGTTGATCCTCATCCCTGACACTTGCTCAAAACAGGCCGTAATGCCTTTCAAATTTACTAAGTGGTTGTTGACACCTGTTATAGCATAATATTAATAGTCAACTAAACATGAAATAAGGGCATAACATTGAATAATCACATAGACTAGGGGCTTGACTAACATAGTTCCACGAGCTTTGGTGATTTATATCTTTACAGGGACTTAACAGATAAAAGCAGTTCAGAACAGTGAAAAGCTCGAAGAGTTTGCATCCCATACGATGAGAAGACTTGACCGTGAGGCAACTCAATCCAAAAAGTAGACTAAAACATTCTAGAAGACACCAGAAGACACCAGGAGGAAGGAGATCTCGTTGTGGCACAGGATCCTGGCGATCGCCGCCAAAGATCCTGGCGATCGCCAGGATATTTCCACCAATCAGCATCATCTTTCTATGGCGGTTTGTAACCGACATTGAGGTTGTATCTACACCGTTGCCAAGGTCGGTTTGATCCAAGGGCCATCGTTCATCGCCAAGGGCTATATAAGCAGACCCCCTGACCCCAGGGTCAAACCCTAATTCATTCTAATTCATTCCACTCATATCTCTTGACATGTTGGTCATTGAGGTGTCCCAATGTGAGGACAACCTCTCCACCAGAGAATTAGGGCTAGACTCTTCAATGTAATAGATTAGTAACTAGAGAGTTAGGGAGAGTGGAGCTGCGCTCCGGTTCTGGAGATGTCTACAGAGTTTGGTATGTCTTATATCCTTTCTTTGTAAGACTTATGATTTATATATTTATCTTCTCTATTTACTTCCATGTCTTTCATATATGGTTAGTATAGTTGTTATGCTATTGCATGGGATCTCCGCTCGTATTGAGGGCTCTAGTTATTCGCGGTAGCTAGAGTTGTAATCGATAGTATAGACTTGGTGTCTAGGCTATAGGTTACCTGAGGTTGTGCCCAATCCCACGGTTAGTTGTGGTAGCCCCAGGGAGTGACAGCTCTGTTAGGCCTTTGTAATCCACCACGTTCGGGTTGGTGTTTCGTAGAGCTTTTGGCGACCTTCTCCCAACTACCTTCTTCCCGTCTTTCTCGAGAGTTGGAAAGGATCTGTTGCTCCAAAGTGCATTAGTATGATTGCTATCATAGAACCTAAGTAATAGAGAAGTACATAAGAACTTTGATCTCTCCCGTTGTCCTCTCAAACTTGTTAGCTATACATTTATCATAAGAATTCTCTTGTGTGATATTGCTAATAACTCCTATCTTATCATTTACCCCCTCACTTTAGTCTAGTGGTTTGCTAAGTTAGTAGATGCATGATTGTGACTTATTAGATTCTTTTAGCCAAAGCTTCCCTGTGGATACGATACTCTAGAATACTCTCCTAGGGAAAAGCTACAATGGTATTACGTAAACTTGCGGAACCTTCATATTCTTTTAGCACTTAACAAATACCAACAAAGGTCGAGGATTGGCATCGAGAGAAAGAATGGTATCATCTGCATATTGCAATGAGATGATACCATTTTCTCTAAATCTATTACCTAATCCACAAATCAGATTTTCTCTAGCTCCTTTAATCAGCATTCTAGTCAACACATCACCAACTAAATTAAACAAAAGAGGAGAGATTGGATCACCTTGCTTCAAACCTTTACCAGTCTTAAAGAACTTACTTTCTTCTCCATTTACTACAACTCCAACTGATCCTCCTACCACAATTTTCCTAATCCAGTGAATCCAGCAGGGATTGAACCCTCTAGTTTCTAAAATTTCAAAAAGAAAGTCCCAATCTACTCTATCATACGCTTTCTCGTAGTCTAACTTTATAATCACTCTAGGTTCTTTTTCCATATTAATATCTGTGGACTAGTTCATGTGCAATCACCACACTCTCTAAGATATACCTCCCTTGAATGAAAGCACTTTGATGAGGCATAACCAATCTACTTATCACTTTACCTAATCTAATGGTTAAAGCTTTTGAAAAAAATTTGAAGCTACAGTTGATGAGACTGATGGGCCTAAACTTCTTCATGGCGGTGGCACCCTCCTCTTTTGGAATTAAGGTGATCAAGGCGTAGTTAAGCCTACTAAGATCTAAATTACCTAGGTGGAAGTCATCGAACATAGCTAACAAGTCAAATTTCACAACCTCCCAGAACTTTTGGTAAAACATGAATGAAACTCCATCAGGACCAGGGGCCCCATCAGAGTAGCAGCTAAACACTACTTCCTTGATCTCTTTTTCAGTGAAGGGCTGAGTTAACAAGGAATTCTCCTCATCGAGTCACTAAATCATCGGGATCCCAGAAATCACTAGCTAGTCTAGCACCTAGTCTGTCCTCTTTAGCAAACAGCTGTTTGTAAAAGTTGACAGCTATGTCACTCATCCCTTTTTGGTCACTAACTAAGCCATTTGGACCCTCTAATTCATCTATCCTCTTCTTTCTATTTCTTTGGTTAGCTATTGCATGAAAGTAGGCTGTATTTCTATCACCCTCTAAAATGTTCCTATCCCTTGATCTTTGCCTTGCTTTGATTTCCTCTAAAGCCCAAATATTCTCAAGTTCACTAGCAATGTGTTTAAATCTACTTAACTCAGAAGGGGCTAGAACTCTATTTTCCATTTCATTTTCTAAGTCATTATATTCTAAAGCTAACTCTACTTTCAGCCTATTCATACTTGTAAGTTCATTAGCAGCCCAGCCCCCCTGGCTAACCTCCTTAAAGTTCTTATCCTAAACGCCAAATATCTATACTACTAGTTGCCAAACAAGGTTGGCTCCAAGCTTTCTCTACCACTTGAACAAAGCTCTCTTTACTTAGCCACCACTTTTCAAATCAAAATTGCTTTTTAACAACTAAGAGGTTATCTCCCCGAGTCAATTAGCAAAGGATTATGGTCACTTTGGGAACTTTCTCTAGACCTTTAACTCTAACTAAAGGAAAGGCTTTATCCCGGTCACTTGAAATAAAAACCCTATCAATCCCGGCCGAATGGGAGGATCTTGATTATTGGTCCAGGTAAACTTAATGTTACTTGGGTTGAGCTCCATCGAGCCCACCTATCAACCCAATCATTAAAAAGTTCAGTCCATCTAAAATTAATATGCAGATTACTTTTATCCTCGCTTTTCCTTACCAAATTAAAATCTCCTACCACCATAATTGGACCTTTCCACTTTTCCATAACTAAATGTAATTCCTCTAGGAACTCTAGTTTACCGGACTCATAAGGTGAACCATAAACCACAATTAGTTTCCAGCAGAAACCAGTTTTAACATCAGTTAACATGACACTAATAGAGAAAGTTAAAGAATCAACTAATTGACTGTGAATTTGTATTTATTAAAACCCACAAGAATGCCACTGCCGGTGCCCTTTGCGGGGAGCCGTAACCACTCAAAAGGAACACAACCAGTTAGATTTTTAAGATACCTATCCCCAAAATCTTCCTTTTTAGTTTCTATCACTTTCGTACTATATCTGCATGAGAACTTTTAATTACGCTAACTAAAAGCGGGTAACCTTCCAAGCTTATTTAACCCTCTAATATTCCAGAAAGAGACCTATCATTTAAACTTTTTCTTTGGTCTCCTCTTCTTAACTACTTTAGTCCAGGTTTTCTCTTCTAGCTCTTCTGCTAGGGCCTGGTTACAACTACCTCTAGGTGTTTCAGGATCTGCTTCTTTAGCAACAACCAAGTCCCGAGGGTCTACTCCCTCACCAAATGGCTCTATATCGGACATAGCACTATCGCCAAGTTTAACATGGTGTGTAAATCTATCCCTTTGAACTGTTGCTATCTACTATTATTGAAATTTGACATTCTACTTGTCTCAACCTCGAGTGCTTCTCCTCTATGGTTAGACTGCTAGTATTACATCCTAACTGGCAACTCTTACTAAAATCCTTATCTCTTTTACTAGCTAATAAAGAAAGGACAACATGAATAGCCTTACTATCTTCTACCTTTTGATTATCTACACAAAAACCAACTTTATCTGCAACATGTAATAAAGATTTCTTAGTAAGGGTTGGTATTTGGGTTTTACCTTGTTGGCTTTCCAGATTGTTCTTCTTCTTTAACTCTGCTGCTTTCTCCAGAATGGACCTCCCATCTTGTGGATTTCTCAAGCTCTTCCTTTCAGGAATGACAGGTCCCCACTTCTGGTCCTTCTTTCTCTCCTTCTGGTCTTTCACAGCCCTGTCTTCATCTCCCTTGAACTTCTCAACATCACCCATAGACTCTTTTTTTACAGAATAAGATTTCTTTGGTCACCTCATCCGGTATGATTTCCTCTTATAAGCTATTGTTGGTGATTTTTCCATTGTCGACTTGATCTCCTGAATAACATCCTTGTCTGTGTCTTGTGTTGCATACACCCACTCCTCAGGTAAATTTAGATTCTCTTCCATATCAAATGACATTGCATCCATCATTTCTTCTTCTAACCTATCTTCCTCATCATCAATTTCCATAGCTTTCAACAAAGCTTAAGCAAAGGCTTTCTTCCAAACTATGAGGAAAGATTTCACTCTCATTGAAGTGAACAGGTCAAACAGGTTTTTGACTGTTTTGCTCCCTCTAGGTGTGGAATACCCCTTCTGCTGGTTGGGCTTGTCTTTACCTTGATTGCTTGACCTTGTGTCCTGCTCCTTTTCTTGACTCTTATCATTATCCTTGCTATCTGGTTCAACATCATCTAGCAGGTCATCATCATCAAAGCCTTGATCTGGTTTTCCTCCATTGTTGTTATCCTCTCCTCCATCACCATCTCCCATCTCATCCAGTCCTTCTACTTTGAAGTTGACAATGTAGATATCATCATTCAGTTCCATAATTCGCTGAGCAGGAATTTTCTTTATATCTCTACACTTGACTTTGATTCTAACTGAAGCAAAGAAACTACCAAAGAGTGATTGCCAGTCAATATCTACCATCTTCCCTAGAGCTGATGCTACCTGCCTAAAAGTTTCCCAATCACACCACTTTGGTGGGATTCCACTGATTTGCACCCAAACCTCCTCCAGACTTGATATGGGTTGGATATCACCATTCCAGACCCTTAGAGAAGCCATGACAGACCCCTCATTCAGGTAGAAGTAAGTTGCATCTCCCATGACAAAATTTTCAACTCTGATTTCAGGTGGGAACCTCACCAAATATCTATACTCCTCTAGCACTTTCAAAGACCAGGGCCAAGAGCCATCAAAGACTTTTTGCAGATAGGTAATAATCTCCTGCTCTTGAAGCTCACCAGATTCCACAAAGGAATATTGCACGCGTTGTCAAACCCATTCCACGCTTTGAATCTATTTTCCTTCTCCTTCACATCAACATGAAAAAATCCTGTACCCTTGTTGGCACTCCCAAGATACTGAAGCTCTCTGACAGGTTCCTCCCATCTGGGGCAGTTCTCAGAGATGTGTTCCTTACTAAAACACACAAAGCAAGCTTTCGGCCTGTTGCAATCAGTGCTAAAATGCCCTGGCTCTCCACAGTTATAACAAACCCAGATTCACGACTTTTGTCGGATACTTTCTCACTTTCACCTTGGGATCCTTCTCCTTTGAAAAATTCTCACGAGAGTTGCTCTTGCTCCCTTGATTCTCAAGAGATTTTCCCACAGCCTGAGAGACTCCTTTTCTGAACTTGGTTCCGAGAGCTTTCTTTCTGAGTCCGTTGATACCGCTGCTGCCTCGACCTTCCCTACCCCCCCGCTGTTGGCCTGGGGTCTAGGTCCCCCGCTTGTGGTACCGATTCCCTTGAGGAAATGCGGTGGTGGGTGGTGGAAAGGAGGAGGGGGTTGGTGATAGTACCCAAACCGACCATGGCGGCGGCATCGGGGTGGTCCCAACGGTGGCGGCCCCATTGGGTCGGGGTAGTACGGCGGTGGCTGATGCCATCCACCACCACCCCAATTGCCCCATTCCTCCTCCGGGCTGCGTGGCCTTGGCGGCCGTCCCCTTCCCCTTCCTGCCATGGAGCTCTTCACTTTGCTTGCAAACGATTCCCTGATGCCCTTCCCCTAGACGTCTTGAAGAAACCGAAGTGGGATCGGAGGCTTGGTCCAAATGGTCACCTTCACGAGCCGGGTAGCAATCGGAAACCTCGAAGCTTCTACCCTCCCACGCATCCTTGCGAACCCCAGACGAGATCCTTCACCCGGACCCTCCCATGGCTAACCCTAGCACCTCTCGGGCCGGGAATAACAGGCGGCCTCTGTTTGTTCCTAACCCCTCATGCTCTTTCTCGGACACAAAAATGGACCTATGGCTTCTAAGAGCACAGCTTATGCCTCTCTCTTCCATGTTCATATCTTGGGGGCAAAAAAGCATGCTGCCATTCCAATTCTCATGCCAGAAACACAAAGAGCCAGATTTCCCACGATTTCCCTTGCCGTTGCTATAGTTCTGCTCCTCTTCTTCGCCTCTCCCGCAAGCTCTTGCTCCCAACGGGAGAGCAAGTCCCTCCTCCGATTCCTTGCGGGGCTCTCGGAGGATGGCAACCACACCATGTCATGGAAGAATGGCACAGACATCGCTGCAAATGGGAAGGCATTGCCCGTACTCGAATAAGATGGTCCGCAGTCTCACAGATGTCTTCGTGGCTTCTAGGAGCCTTGAGGGATTCATCTCTCCATTCCCGGGTAACCTCATGGGCTTGTTGCGCCTCAATCTATCCTACAATTTCTTGTCTGGTGGCCTACCACTGGAATTTGTGTTGTCCAACAGCATCACCGTGCTCGACGTCAGTTTCAACCAACTCAGTGGATACCTGCAAGGCCAGCCATCTGCAACCTCTGTACGGCCTATGCAGGTACTGAACATCTCGAGCGACATGTTTACAGGCGGTTTCCATCCAAGACATGGCAGGTCATGGAGAATCTGGTTGCACTCAATGCTAGTAACAACAGTTTTTATTGGTCTTGTGCCAACCGTGCTCTGTTTCAAAAGCACCATCCTTTGCTCTACTTGACCTTAGCTACAATCGGTTCAGCGAAGTATCCCTCCGGGCATTGGCAATTGTTCCATGATGACATATCTTAAAGCCGGGAATAACAACTTCAAGTGGGACTATTCCGGATGAGCTCTTCGATCTTACCTTGTTGGAGCACCTCTCTTTTCCAAATAATCGGGTTGGAAGGATCACTTTCCAAAGACGTCGGCAAGCTCATCAATCCGGTCACCCTAGATCCTGGAGGGAATGGATTTGGTGGCAATATCCCGATTCTATTGGTGAGCTCAAGAGACTGGAGGAGATTTATTTGGAATACAATCACATGTCCGGGGACCTTCCATCAACTCTTAGCAACTACGAAATCTTATAACCATCGACCTCAAGAACAACAATTTCAGGTGGAGAACTCACCAAGGTCAATTTCTCCAACTTGCCCAATCTAAAAACCTTGGATCTTGTATGGAACAACTTCACCGAATTATCCCGAAAAGCATATATTCATGTACCAATCTAAGCTCAAGACCGCGGCTATCTTTAAATAATTTCCATGACCAGTTTGTCGAAAAGAATTAGCGATCTCAAGTTTCTCTCATTCCTATCACTTGTTGACATCAACCTTACAAATATTACAAATCGCACTTCAAATACTTAGCAGTTGCAGGAACCTAACCACCTTGCTAATTGGGTTTAACTTCAAGAACAAGGCCATGCCAGAGGATGAAGCAATTGATAGTTTTGAGAACCTTCAGGTCCTTTCCATGAGTGATTGTTCATTGTCTGGAAGGATACCCGATTGGATAGCAAACATCACAAATCTGGAGATGCTATTTTTATATAACAATAAACTATCCGGACCAATACCTGACTGGATCAGCAACCTAAACTCCCTCTTCTATGTAGATTTATCGAACAACACCCTTATAGGAGAAATTCCAACAAAGATTAACAAGAGCCGCAAATGCTAAAAACAGAGAAGGCTGCAGCACTTATACATCCAAGTGTCCTTGAAGTACCAATTTATGTAGATCCTTCACTTCAATACCGCAAGTTGAATGCTTTTCCCAGACTGCTGAATCTTGCAAAAAATAAGTTCACTAGTGTGATTCCTCTAGAGATCGGTCTCCTAAGAGAGCTATTTTCACTTAATTTGAGCTTCAACGGATTACATGGGGATATCCCCCCAGTCGATCTGCAACCTCACAAACTTGATGATGCTCGACTTGTCAAGCAACCATCTAACTGGTGCAATCCCTGCAGGGCTGAACAATCTACAGTACCTTAGTGAATTCGATGTTTCTTTCAATGACCTAGAAGGGCCTGTGCCAACCACTAGCCAGTTTAGTACATTTACAAACTCCAGCTTTGATGGTAGCCCAAAGCTTTGTGGTCCTATGCTTATTGAACAATGCAATTCAGCAGAGGAAGGTCCCATGTCCATTGTCTATGAAAACCAAGGTGGCAGCAAGGTCATCTTCGCAATCACCTTTGGTCTTTTCTTTCGAGTAGGAGTGCTATATGATCAGATTGTATTATCCAGGTACTTTGGCTAACCTAAATCAATAGAAATGGGCTACAATAAAGTGCAGGGTTTGCAGACAAGCAATTGACATAACTGAGCAGCTGCTACAGATTTGTAATAGTTATTACCAATTTACCATGTCCAAACTGCGATCTCCAGTATTTTCACTTGCAGAAGATCAAATAAATGGCCCCAGGAACAACTCTGGTATTAGGTGTTCAATAAGTGTTGTTTGATCCAAGAACTCTAAGTTGAAGCAATTGGAGGATGGAGAAATTGGTGTCGACGTAACAAGAAGCTACAGCATGTGAGAACCATTGATTGGTTGCCTGAACTCGAGCCCACGGCCAGGGTATGCCGGAGCGCGTGCGCATGGGTTCCCCGTGCCGCCGCCCACCGTTGCCTGTGGAACTTGGGCGGTGGTTCGCCTGAAGGTAAATCCAAACAGAGGAAAAGTAAATTATTGGTGACAGGTAAACCCAAACAGAGCACAAGATTATTGGCATCACCTTCTGAATGAATAATTTTGACAGTCCATGTTCACACTTCACATAATCACCTCCACCATGGCTGTTTTTTTTTTTTTTTTGAAGGTCACCGGGGGAGAGGCGCTCCCCACCTGTATTTGTATTTATATTGGCCCCAAAATGGCCCACTTGGTAATGTACATTGGAATTACAATGGTGTCACGTATACAGTGACTGAAAAAGAAAAGGATGAAAGGCTTATAGCTAGTTGTGCCGTGCCGCTTCAAATAGAAGGCACCATCTGTCAGCTATCGGTTTTTTCTTTTTCTTGAAACGGAAACGCCATTGCTCCGCGGTGGCTTTGCAGAGCTGGTCGGCGTCGTGGGTTTGGCCCCTGAATACGGTTGCATTTCTAGCTTTCCAGAGCTCCCAACAGCACAGAGCGATGAACGCTGGGAATTCCTCAACAGGCACGCCTCCCTGTGGCGTGAGGTTATGCAGGTCTTTAACATCTTTGCCGATCATTAGTGGCATGTTTAGCTTTTCCCAGAACTTCCTGCCTAAAGCACAGCCGCTGATAATGTGTTCCGGGGTCTCGTCTTCTTGGTGGCAAACCTCACAGGTGCAGTCAACTAGAACATGCTTCTTGTGCAGGACAGTCCTGCACTTTTTTATTTCTCGAATACGCAAAAGATTTGCGCATCTTTGTATTTAAGAAGAAGAGTTTTTACACCGCGCACGGGCGCGTTTTGGGAGGTTAAGATTTACAAAAGGCCCTGCCTCCCTTGTCGTTTTTACACAAGGCGATTACTCACTTGCTAATTCACCTAGGTGGCGCGCCCCCGCCTCTATCCACAGGTCGGCGATCTGCTTGATTTTGGCGAGGAACTGCGCGCTAGTGGCCACTGTATTCTCTTCTTGACTAAGAGCCACATGAACATCTGCACTCTTGGTGGCACTGAGTTCTGCCACACGAAAGCTGCTCTTTCGTCTCTCGGGTGGCCTTGGGCTTTAAGCAGGCAGTAGACGGCGCCACTATCAAGCCCAGATCGGCCCTTGAGGAAAGGTGATGTCCTCTGATCATAATCTGTTGACAGCACGGTTGAAGCAAGCAGCTCATGGACAAGTGCTAGGTCTTGGGAGGCTCGTGATGATAGGCTTGGCACTAGAGTATGCTGAATGCCGGTTTCCACCATCTCACGCACCGTCGCGTCCTTGTGTGTGCAATGACTGAACAAGGCCGGGTATCTGTCTGCCAAGGATTTATCTCCACTCCAAACATCCAGCCAAAACGAGCATGTTTCCCCGTTGCCGAGTGTGACCGCTGTGATGGCTTGGTACAAAGGTAGCAGGGAGCGCAGGACCTCCCAGTGGTCGCCATGAATGTCACCCTTGAGGTTGGAGACTGAGGCACGGGCACGCACCCACTGAGCCCAAGCCGAGGATTGCGGGCTGTGTAGCCTGTGCAGGAGCTTCAACAGTAAGCAGATGTTCTGTGTTCCCATGTCTTTGATCCCGAGGCCGCCAAGCTCCTTTGGTACACAGACGTTGGTCCATGCAACTAGGCAGGAGGCCGGCGAGGATTTCCCTGTTTTGTCTCCAGACCAAAGGAAAGCTCTCCTTCTTCTATCAAGCTGCTGGATGATGGCCGGCGGTAACTGAAGGGAACTCATGAAGTAGACCAAGTGGCTGTCCAGGACAAAGTTAACCAACACTGTTCTTCCCATTGGGTTCAGCAATTGTGCTTGCCATGAGCCCAGGTATCTGTCAGTCTTCTGTAAGTAAGGGGCAAAGGCCGATTGGGGTAGCTTGTGGATAGACAAAGGCAGGCCCAAGTATGGCTGGGAAAAACCTTCCCTGCGGCACCCAATGGCCTGAACACACCTATCAACTTCACTTTCTTCCATGTGAATAGGAACTAAGGTGCTCTTGCCGTAGTTGATATGCAACCCCGAGAGAGAAGCAAACTGGTCTAGCACTGCTTTGAGGCTGCTCGCACCATGCAAGTCTCCTTTGAGCACGATGAGGGTGTCTTCGGCATATTGGAGGACGGCACA
This sequence comes from Hyparrhenia diplandra, assembly GCA_015847255.1. Classification (NCBI taxonomy): domain Eukaryota; kingdom Viridiplantae; phylum Streptophyta; class Magnoliopsida; order Poales; family Poaceae; genus Hyparrhenia; species Hyparrhenia diplandra. The sequence goes on along the minus strand of JADLZK010008803.1, from coordinate 465,743 downwards.
AGGGAGGCTCTCCTCGGTTGGGTGGTGGATGTTGTCACAGCTTCTGATCAGGCACTGCAGGGTCTCAGCCACCAGCAAGAACAGGTAAGGGGAGATCGGGTCCCCCTGACGCAGTCCTCTTTTGTAGGTTATCCACGGGCCCGGGCAGCCATTAACAAGCACAGCTGATTTGGAGGTACTGAGTTTAGTTCGCATCCAGCCAACCCAAACTTCACTGAACTTTCTAGCCCGCAACACACTGAACAGCCCCTCCCAATTAACAGTGTCGAATGCTTTGGCAAAATCGAGCTTTATGACTAAGGCCGGCTTCTTCCTCTTGTGACAAATTTGAACAAGCTCCGCTGCAAAACCAAATGTGTCTGCGATCGACCTGCCTCTAATGAAACCAGTCTGGTTTAAGTCAATGAGGTTGGGGATCTCAAGTTGCAGCCTTGAGGTGAGAATCTTTGACAGAATCTTGAGCGAGCAGTTTTGCAAACTGATAGGTCTGAATGCATCAACGTCCACGGCCCCTGGCTTCTTTGGAATGAGCACCATGTGTGAGCGGTTTATACACTCCAGCCGTGCCTCACCTCGGTAGAAGGCTGAGAGGAACTCCATGATGCTGTCCTTAACTGATGCCCAGGTCGCCCTGTAAAATGCCGGTCCAAAACCATCCGGGCCCGGCGCGCTGTTGGTGTTCATGGACTGCAATGCTAGTTTTGCCTCCGATTCAGAGAAAGGCTCGATCAGGCCATTGCCCGGCTGCGTCCTTCCCTCGTATAGCCCATCAAGGTCAGCAGGCACCGAGGACCCAGGAACGCCGACGATGGACTTGAAGAATTCTGTGAGCGCCTTGGTCTTACCGTCATGGTTGACAATGTCTTCTCCATTTACCCGGACTGTTCTTATGAAGTTCTGACGCATGCGCCGAGTTGCATGAGCATGGTGAAAGGCCGTGTTGGAGTCACGGTCACGAATTGCCTTTTGCTTGCTTCGTTGCTTCCAGTAAGTGGCTTTTGCTAAGATGGCCGCTTGAAGTTCTTGCTGTGCCGCCCGCCGCACCTGAAACTCCGCAGTGGAAAGAGGTCTATACTCTTCTAAGTAATCGAAGAGTCCATGGCTGTTACTTCCAGCGCTTTTGAATTCCGGTCAGCAACACAAGCCGAGGACCAAAGATCCATCATGCAAGCGTCTCTGGAACCTGGGCCATGGATAATAGCCATACACATCACTGAATCAGCAGCAAGGATAACAGAATGTAAACACCCCAGGCCAAAGCACCAGCCACCAGTTCTGGCAGGTCGCGCTCGCCCTGTCACCCACCACCTCAATTGCTCTCTTATTTTTCTTGCCTCCACTTGCGCCTAAGTCCAAACTCCAAACAATGTACACACCTTGACCGTCAACCCGATGATTGCTCTAAATTGTAGGTGCCTCTCAAAATCATGCGCATTGCATACTCTCTCACACCAATCGGGTCTTGCAGATCTTCGGCAAATGTGGCTTTCAGAGATACGCACCTTTTCCTGCTCAACAAAAAGGGCGCATCAATTAGTGATTTTAATTAATTAATTTATTTTTGTCTTAGATTTGTTAGCACTAACGACTGAGGTTACAACAACTGGTTGTTTAAGTGAAGCTAGTAGGACAAGTGATGTCAGATCAACGGTCTGATGGTAAATCACAGCAGACTGTAGAAACTCAACAAGAATTGATTCAATGATGACTGGACAGAGGCAAATATTTTGTACGGCCAGGAAGCTTGGTCCTTGGATTCCTAGTGGACCATAGCAGGTAGCCACCAATGGAACATGTAGGTGTGAACAAGCGAGCTAGTTTGTCTGTTTTGCAAGTTGTTTTCACCATTTTATTTCTCGTACCATGATCCTAACGACAGAACAAGATCCCACGTGTCATGTTTCATATTTGGAAAAAGTCTACTTCAAACCCACCCCCCACCCCACCCCAACTATGAAACCGGACATCCTACCCCGAACTTTTCAAAACCGTCCTAAATTACCCCCTCAGCGGTATTGCTACAGTAACCACGGTATAGAAGCTGCACAGTGGACATATAATATGGTCTGCCTTAGTCCAACAAAATAATTATAGAAGTTGCAGCTATGAATTATTTTAATTAATTATAGAAAAGCATAGATCTAAAGCTACAACAAAAAATTTTGTACTAAAGTATATCATATTATATGTTTCTTGTATAGATATGCTCATGTGGAGTCTAACAAAATTGAATTTTCTATTTTATGATTTTTTCTATAGTTTACTATAATTTTTAAAGATTCAGCCAAATAAATAAGAAATAAAAAGGCAAAACCTTCATAGCAAAAACTTTGTACTAAAGCATACCATATTATATGTTTACTATGTAGATCTACTCATGTGGAGTCCAACAAAATTGGATTTTTCATTTTAGGATTTTTCTGTGATTTACTATAATTTTTCAAAGATTCATTCGAATTAAATAAAAAGGCAAAGGCAAAACCGATTTACTGTAGCAAGCCCACGGTCAATGTAGCAACTCCGCGGTTACTGTAGCAATACTGCCGTCCAAAACCACCTGCGGGGGTTAATTTACACGGTTTTGAAAAGTTCAGGGGAGGCAGGGATGTCCGGTTTCATAGTTGGGGGTTATGTGATCCACCCCCATAGTTGGGGGAGGGTGAAGTAGACTTTTTTCTTTCATATTTTGTTTTCGAACCTGCTTGATTTCCATGCAATGCACGTGTGCTATATTTTATAGTCAATAAAAAGATAATAACATGTGAATCGTACAGGTTATATACTTATATTCATACAGGTCCAGCAGACTGTAGAAACTCAACAAGGATTGATTCAATGATGACTGGACACTTGGACAGAGGCAAATATTTTGTACGGCTAGGAAGCTTCGTCAGTTGGTTCCTAGTGGACCACAGCAGGCAGCCACCAAAGAAACATCTAGGTGTGATCAAGCGAGCTGCTGTGTCTATTGCATATAATAGAATCATAATGAAGACTTTGTTGTACCATCTAATCCTTGCATCTATTTTTCTTTGTGGTGGACACTACTAGAAGGGATCAGCAAGATGGAACCAGCAGCCTCTTCTTTCGTCTACCTTATGTTCTTCCCCGGTTACACCATATTATAACTTTGTCTAGTTGGGCACAAGTTAAGCGTCTGGTTTCCATGCTAGTTTCAATAGGAAGCCATGCAGCCACTCCATTTTTCATACAAGAAATACAACATTAGTTTACCCCTACCTGTTCTTGCTGTTTCTCTTGTGCTGCTGCTCTCCTGGGCCACCCCCATCAGCTCTTGCACGGAGCAGGAGAAGGCATCTCTCCTTCAGTTCCTTGCTGGCCTCTCGAAGAATTCTGATCTCGCCAAGTCATGGCAAGAAGGCACTCATTGTTGCAAATGGGAAGGGGTCACCCCCCAATGGAAACAAGACGGTCACCGAGGTCTCTCTACCATCTAGAGGCCTTGAAGGGACCATCACGTCTCTTGGCAATCTCACCCGCTTGCAGCACCTTAACTTGTCCTACAATTATTTGTCCGGTGACCTGCCCTCGGAATTGGTGTCATCCAGCAGCATCATTATCCTCGACATCAGCTTTAACCAGATCGGTGGAGACTTGCGGGATCTACCATCTTCGACCTCCGGCCTACCCCTAAAGGTACTTAACATCTCAAGCAACTTGTTTTCAGGGCAGTTTATATCAACAACATGGAAGGGGATGGAGAATCTAGTGGTGCTCAATGCCGAACAACAGCTTTTAAGGGGCGATTCCAAGTCATTTATGTAACATATCACCAAACTTTTACGTCCTTGAACTGCATTTTACAACAACCTCGGTGGCGGTATCCCCCCAGGACTCGATGGTTGCTCCATGCTCGAAGTGCTCAAGGCTTGCCACAACCACCTCGAGTGGGATTCTCCCGGATGAACTCTTCAATGCTACCTTGTTGGAGCATCTCTCTTTTTCCAGCAACGGATTACATGGAATACTTAACGGCACACATATAGCCAAACTCACTAATCTGGTTATCCTTGATCTTGGAGAAAATAATTTCAGCGGAAAGGTACCTGATTCCATAGTTCATCTCAAGAGATTGCGGGAACTTCATTTGGGCTATAATAACATGTCCGGGGAGTTGCCATCCAACCTGAGCAACTGTACAAATATCACAACCATCGACCTCAAGAGAAACAATTTCAATGGAGAACTCACCAAGGTCAATTTCTTTAATTTACCCAATCTAACAATCTTAGATCTTTGGCGGAACAACCAAAGGGCAAATTCCGAAAGCATATACTCATGCCACAAATTAAGCTGGCTAAGGTCTATCTTATAATAATTTCCAAGGGCAGGTTATCAAAGGGACTAGGCAATGCGAAGTCACTTTCATTCCTTTCACTAACGGCAACGGTTTTGCGAATTTGGCAAATGCACTTCGATACTAAAGAGATCCAAAACCTCACCACCCTCCTTATTGGGCTCAACTTCATGAACGAGGCCATGCCAGATGATGAAAGCATTGATGGTTTTGAGAATCTTCAGGTTCTTTCCTTAAGTGGATGCTCATTGTTGGGGAAAATACCTTATTGGTTGTCGGCTAACAAATTTGCGGATGTTAGTTTTGTCTAGCAATCAACTAATCGGGCCAATTCCCGACCGGATCGCCAGCTTAAACTTCTGTTCTATCTAGACATGTCAAATAACAGATTGACTGGGAAATTCCTACAAAGATTAACGAAATGTCGATGCTAAAATCAAAGAAGACTGCGGCATCTTTGGTTCCAAGAGTCTTTGCAAAGAACATTTTATTTTGGCACATCACTTCAATACCGCAAGGTGAATGCTTTTCCAAAAGTGCTCAATCGGGCTAACAATAACTTCATTGGTATGATCCCTCCAGAGATCAGTCTCTTAAAAGAGCTCCTTTCACTTAATTTGAGCTTCAACAAATTATATGGAGATATCCCCCAATCGATCTGCAACCTCACAAACTTGCTGGTGCTAGATTTATCAAGCAACCATCTAACGGGTGGAATCCTGCAGCGCTAAACAATCTACACTTCCTTACTGAATTCAATGTTTCTTTCAATAACCTAGAAGGGCCTGTGCCAACCACAGGCCGCTTTAGTACATTTACAAACTCCAGCTTTGATGGCAACCCAAAGCTCTGTGGTCCTATGCTTATTCACCAATGCGATTTCAGCGGAGGAAGGTCCTGTGTCCATTGTCTATGAAAACCAAGTTGGCAGCAAGGTCATGTTCGCAATCACCTTCGGTCTTTTCTTTGGAGTGGGAGTGCTATATGATCGATTGTATTATCCGGTACTTTGGCTAACATAAATCAATAGAAGTGGGCTACGATAATGTGCATGGGTTTTCAAACAAGCGATTGATGTAATTGAGACGAGAAACAAACAGTTGCTACAACTTTGTAATTGTATTACCAATTTACCAGTGCCAAACTTGGTGGGATCTCGGTATTTTCACTTCCAGAAGATCGATAAATGGCCCCGAGCACGGCTCGGCATTAGGGGTTCAATAAGTAATCTTTGATCCAAGAACTTTAGAGCTGAAGCAATTGAGGGATGGTGAAATTGGTGTGGACACAACAAGCTGCAGAATGGAATAATTATTATTGATTGGTTGCTTGTCATTTGTCAACGTTAACATAGTTTGTTTCTACAGTACACGCTCAAAGAAAAGTAGCAGTAGCATAGATTCTATTTGGAAGGGGAGACTCTTATTAGTTCGAGTCCAATAGTAGTTTGTAATAAGAACATGATATAACCATCCGGTCATCTGATATTGGTGTGTCGTGTGTTTTCCATGGCAGTTGCGACAAACTGATATCATGTTGCATTCGAAATTATACAAGCAAAATGAAATGTAAAACTAAGTCTTCCATTTGAGTTGATAATTTCAACAAATGATTGGAATAAACAGACACAGCTTCAAACTTGCAATCGAACAGCTCCAGCAGCAGCAGCCAGCCAGCAAGATTAGCACATTTCATAGTTATTGGCATTTAGCCCATGTGCTCCACTCAATGGATCATATCAGTGGAGGCGCAGAATAATCTGTACTGAAATAAACTGTACTGAGAGTGCTTAGCAACTGGACTATGTTGATTTGTTGAGTTATAATGTGACTCTATGTGTTTCTGAATTCTGAGAGATTGTGTGACTGCATTTATAACATTTACTCTGTATAAAATGTCTGAGAATTGATGTGGTAACTGAGTAAACGAAGTGAGGGAGCAGATCTACTAATATCCTGCAACTGCTACTCTGCTAGAGCCAAACTTTGATGGCAAGGAGCCAAGGACAGGGATTGGGCAGCAGCAGCCCTGCCTCCGAAGACCTTCTCAGCACTAGGTACATACCTCTAGAGCGCAGCGCGCTGCCTGGATGTGACGTGACCCTCGGCCGTCCGAGCGCCGCCGCCCTCCCGCCGGTGCGAGCTTGATGCGTCCCAATAACAATTGAAGTGTTTTCCATCGCAGAGAACAGAACTCATCTCGCATTTCAAATTGTACAAGAGAGGCGAGCAACAAGGGAAACCTGAAAACAAAGATTCTTCCATTTGATTCGATAGTTTCAGCTTTGCGCAGACAGGTAGCCCTGAAGGCAGTACTTCACCTTGCGAGCAGAGCGGAGTACGCCGAACGAGCCACGCCGTAAGGCGTTCGCTTCCCGAGGCCGTCGCCCAGCACCCGGCCGCCGTACGCCGTAGCGCGTGCTCATGGGTTCCCGGCGCCGCCGCACGTCGTTGCTTTTTTTTTTTAGCAACTCCGCTGCTGCTCCGGTTGGAGTTGCAGACAATGAACTGGGCTGGACTCTGAGTTTGCGCGGTACACACACATGGGCCGCTTTGGGTAGCATGTTCGGGCCTAAGTGGCGAGTGGTTTGGGCTCGAATCTCGGTTTCAAATGCCTACACGCGCAGCCGTGGAGGAACCGAACTGTCACAGGCACAGCGCGCGGCGACCCCGTGACCCGTTGGAAACGTCATCTGGAGCTTCCACTCACGCACAATGGTCACAACTGTTGATCACAATATTACCATCCTTTGGTGAAAAGTACTTAACGGGAAGTGCGTGTGAGCTACGGTTCAAGCATTGCTATCATCTAACAACAATAAGTTTGAACAAATTACCTTGTAAACACTAATTCTTGTGAGAGAGATGACTTATGATTTTACAATGACATCGATGCCTCATTTTTTCTAGATCCATCCCTGTTGGTCTATCGTTGTAAGAGAATAGAATTGGTGGAATATTGGTTGTATTGGGCCTCTATTCCTATAACTCTATCCACCCTAACTCCTACACGGCTATCATGATCATGGACTTGGTCTTCGCGTGAATGGTCTGATCCATATCCAGAACCTCCTAGGTCGACATCACACTTCGCTTGATCAAACACCGACTGAAGATTCTTCAAAAGGTGGCCATCCATCTTCGTTCTTCATGGTTAATCCTTCTTCAGAGTCTTTGTCTTCACAGTTAGCCCCGCCGAAAACATCTCCGTGACTTTTCCCCGAAAGCTATCCACCATAAAGCTTACTAGCATCCTGACAAACTATATGCAAACCCAATTACCCAAAACACCGGAGGCTATGCGACATAGAGATAGAGGGGATAGCATTATCCAAGGTCGATTCCCCAACAACTCTTATAAGATTATCCGAGGAATATTTGTTTATATTTTTTTTATTAGTTTAAGATAGGGAAAATATCTTCCAAATCCCATCAACGTAACTTCCTAATACATGCGGATGCGACTTGCATAGATCTAACTTGGACATTTATATATGATAAACATGATTAGATGTATGAGGTTCATATTCATATGACAAGTGCGTATGACTCCCCTTGTCCTAAAATATATGGTATCCAAGCGATTTTTAAACAAAATAAAGAGCTTGGCAAAACTCCACCCCCTCACTAATTACGAGGGAGAGACTTGGTTCAGTTGCTACTTTCTTTTTTAGTAACTAACCTGTTATTTCAGCCGGCGCAAAAAGTTAAAAAGGAATCTTAGAGTCTGTTTGGATTGGGACTCCCATTTTAGTCGCTTTTAGTCAACTAAACCCTAAACAAGTGTGACTTTTTAGTCAGGGGTGATTAAAATTTAGAAGTCCCAACTTATAATGACTAAATGCTCTCTCTTTCTTCCTCGGTCCACGTGTCTAGCTCTATTTGTCTCACTCTTTCCTCTCTTCTTTAGTCCCTTTTTAGTCCTTCTATCCAAAGGGAGGGAATAAACTTTAGTCACCTGACTAATGTATCCAAACACCCTCTTAGTATTTGTTGCTATAGAGATATAGGAGAGAGGGAGGTTAGGAACCCAGAATACCTTATGTTCAGTTACAAATTCTAAACTCCGCATCACTTACATTTTAGGATAGAGAGAGTACATCATAAAGTGAATACACTTAACATTGCTATGTGTACTTTTCTAATGTGAAAATGGAAACAAAGGTGTGTTGGTTTTTTGGAGATAAAAAACGACTTAACCTTATCGTGAAAAATTGCCCAAGAAAAATCAAACATGCATTATCGTGTCTACTTAGTTTCAGTTTTTTTTTTTTTTCAATTCCAGCTCAATTTCCTGGTTGTCAATTTCAGCTCAGTTTCCACCAAAAATCTGCAATCCTCGTGTGTCCTACTGCAGCCACGTCGATCATGACATGGATGGCACTATGAATTTGTCACCCTAAGAAAACGGTAGGATTTCATCAAGAGAAGAGAAGGCTAAGCAGCCCAAAAAGCATGAGCCACGTCGATCAACTTTGCAATGTATCTAGATATAACAATATTTCAAAAAAAAACACAAAATCGATGTACCAAAAAAAAATCAAAGTGACTTATAATTTTAAACAAAGAGATATTTTCATTAGGTGACTTTACAACGACCTGGCTGAGGATCAAACAGCAGCGCTCCAATTTGTTCCTAACCCCTCATGCTCTTTCTCCATCAGACACAAACATGGACCTATGGCTTCTCAGAGCACAGCTTATGGCTTCTCGAGCACAGCTTATGCCTCTTTCTCCCATGTTCATATCTTGGGGAAAAAAGCATCTTTGCCATTCCAATTCTCATGCCGTAAAACACGGCAGCAGATTTCCACGATTTCCCTTGCCGTTGCCATTGTTCTCGCTCCTCTTCTTCGCCTCTCCCCAAGCTCTTGCTCCCAACAGGAGAGCAACTCCCTCCTCCAGTTCCTTGCAGGGCTCTCGGAGGACGGCAACCTCACCATGTCATGGAAGAATGACAATGCATTGCTGCAAATGGGAAGGCATTGCCTATCTCGATAAGATGGTCACGCAGATGTCTTATTGGCTTCTAGGAGCCTTGAGGGATTCATCTCTCCATTCCTCGGTAACCTCATGGGCTTGTTGCGCCTCAATCTATCCTACAATTTCTTGTCCGGTGGCCTACCACTAGAATTGGTGTTGTCCAACAGCATCACCGTGCTTTCGGCGTCGGTTTCAACCAACTCGGTGGGTACCGCAAGACCAGCCATCCGCAACCTCCTGCAGACGCGCCTCTGCAGTACCGAACGTCTCGAGCAACTTGTTTACAGGCGGTTTCCATCCAAAGACATGGGAGGTCATGTAGAATCTGGTTGCACTCAATGCTAGTAACAACAGTTTTATTGGTCTTGTGCCAACCGTGCTTTCTGTTCAAGCACCATCCTTTGTTCTACTTGACCTTAGCTACAATCGAGTTCAGCGTAAGTATCTCTCCGTGCATTGGCAATTGTTCCATGATGACATATCTTAAAGCCGAGAATAACAACTTCAAGTGGGACTATTCCAAATGAGCTCTTCGATCTTACCTTGTTGGAGCACCTCGCTTTTTCCAAATAATCGGTTGGAAGGATCACTCAGCCAAAGTATCGGCAAGCTCATTAATCTGGTCACCCTAGATCTTGGAGGGAATGGATTTGGTGGCAATATCCCAGATTCTATTGGTGAGCTCAAGAGATTGGAGGAGATTCATTTGGACTACAATCACATGTCTGGGGACCTGCCATCAACTCTTAGCAACTGCAGAAATCTTATAACCATCGACCTCAAGAACAACAATTTCAGTGGAGAACTCACCAAGGTCAATTTCTCCAACTTTCCCAATCTAAAAACCTTGGATCTTGTGTGGAACAACTTCACTGGAATTATCCCAGAAAGCATATATTCATGTACCAATCTAACTGCACTGCGGCTATCTTCAAATAACTTCCATGGCCAGTTGTCAGAAAGAATTAGCAGTCTCAAGTTTCTCTCATTCATATCACTTGTTGACAGCCACCTTACAAATATTACAACTGCACTTCAAATACTTAGCAGTTGCAGGAACCTAATCACCTTGCTAATTGGGTTTAACCGAGAAGAACGAGGCCATGCCAGAGGATGAAGTAATTGATGGGTTTGAGAACCTTCAGGTCCTTTCCATGAGTGATTGTTCATTGTCTGGAAAGATACCCCAATGGTTAGCAAAGCTCACAAATCTGGAGATACTATTTTTATATAACAATAAACTATCTGGACCAATACCTGACTGGATCAGCAACCTAAACTCCCTCTTCTACCTAGATTTATCAAATAACAGCCTTACAGGAGAAATTCCAACATCATTAACAGAGCTGCAAATGCTCAAAACAGACAAGGTTGTAACAAAGTTTTTTGAGCTTCCAGTTTATAAGGATCAGTCACTTCAATACCGCATTACCAATGCCTTTCCTAAAGAGCTAAATCTAGGCAAGAACAACTTCACTGGCACCATCCCAGAAGAGATTGGTCAATTAAAAGGACTCATTTCACTAAATTTGAGCTCCAACAGACTATATGGAGAGATCCCTCAATCAATCAGCAACCTCACAAACCTGCAAGTGCTCAACTTATCAAGCAACCACCTAATCGGGTGCAATCCTGCAGGGCTGAACAATCTACATACCTTAGTGAATTTGATGTTTCTTTCAATGACCTAGAAGGGCTGTGCCAACCACCGGCGATTCAAGACATTTACAACCTCCAGCTTTGATGGTAACCCAAAAGCTTTGTGGTCCTATGCTTATTGAATGCAATTCAGCGGAGGAAGGCCCCATGTCCATTGTCTATGAAAACCAAGGTGGCAGCAAGGTCATCTTTGCAATCAGCTTTGGTCTTTTCTTTGGAGTAGGAGTGCTATATGATCGGGTTGTATTATCCTGGTACTTTGGCTAACATAAATCGATAGAAATGGGCTACAAATATGTGCATGGGTTTGCAGACAAGTTATTGTTGTAACTGAGCAAAGAAACAAATGAACAGCTGCTACAGCTTTATTGTAATTCTTGTCACCAATCCACCATGGTCAAACTTGGTGTGATCTCCAGAATTCTCACTTCAACAAAAAAGATCGAATTAGTGGCCCAAGGCACAGCTCGGAATTAGGTGTTCAGTAATTATTCTTTGATATAATAAGTTAATAACATTAGAGCCGAAACAATTGGAGGATGGAGAAATTTGTCTGGACCTAAAAAGAAGCTGCAACATGTAAGAATCATCGATTGGATGCTTTTTCAGCGTTAAAATAGTTGAATTCTAACATTACATGTTCAAAAGAAACTAGCCTGGCTTCTCTTTGTAAGAAACTCTGTAGCTCAGAGTACAAAGTATATTTTATTTCAAAAAAAACAAAAAGTATATTTTGTAAGAATATCACAGAAAAATGATATCATGTTAGCATTTGAAATTATACAAGCGGCGAGCAAAATGAAATGTGAAACTGAAGTCTTCCATTTGAGTCTATAATTTCAATAAACTTTAAGCAATGACGACGCGGACAATGCGGCTACTCTACTCCCCTGTCCGTGGTGATTGGAGTCTATTACCTTGGGAGCAGAGCGGAGCTGAGGCTGCCGGCGCGCCACGTTGGGCGCGTTTCCCGATCCCCGTACTTGAGCTCCACGGCCACCGCAGCTGGAAGCGCGTGCATGGTTCCCAGCGCCGCCGCCCGCCGTTGCTCCGCCGGAGGTGAGGTGGTTCGCCTATAGAAGCGGTGAAGCCTGCCGATGGGAGACGACGAACTGGGCTAGGCCGTGGGCTGTTTTTTGGTAGCCTGTTTGGGCTCGAATCTTCTTACCATGGACTGAGGGGGATCACGATTTGTAAGGTTATTTTAATTCCTTGTCATATATCACCGTGTCGTGATCATTCCATATACTCAAGTCATCAAGGTTATATGGCATTGTAGACCTTTATCTGAAAAATGACATTCCAGACATCACGATTATTATTACTACAAAATTTGTTCCAAATTATAGTTTTGACTTTTTCTGACTTCAAGTTGGACCGCTCGGCTTATTCAAAAAATTTTATAATATATTTTTTTTTGTAGTAGCTTGCTTTATTAATATAAGTTCTTTAAGAAGGACTTAAATTTGGCTAGGTTTCCACAATCTTTTTTGAATAAGATGAGTGTTTAAATTTGGAGCGAGTCAAACAACCTAGAATTTGGAGCGGAGAGTGTACTAGGTAATTGAATTACAAATGAGACGACCAAAATGAAATGTGACTTGGTTTGACACTAACTTGCTGACTTGATTTGACTCAAACTGATATGTTTTATTGGAGCCACACATCTCTAATGCGACTCCAACGATCATCACAACCTTCTTATGTTTCCTAGTAATCATGCATTTATTTCAAACATGATATATAAACTAGAACCACAAGATCGCATTCGAGCGCGTCGGTTTCCTCTCATGTATAGTGAGAATCTAGTAAACAGCTTCCAAGAGGTTCCATATTTCAAACATGACTTGATAGGTGAACGATGTGACATATATACACGCTCCAAACATGGACAAAAGGCCAATGGATCAAGAATAAATAAATAAATAAATTGTTGAAAGAAATGTCGAGTTTTATAATTGTTGGACGGGTCCACCACGCTACTATGCTGAATGCGAGTGGTAGAAACGAACGACCATGTATGCACAAATTAACAGAAAGAGAACCAACTCAGCACGGTGTTGTGGCAGACATTTGATGTTCTGCAGTCAACAGGACGAGAAAATTACACCCACATGTGACGTCATAACACCCACACTTTATGTTCTGCAGTCAACAAGAATATCTGAGCCCAATAATAACCAAGTACTCCATAATCATCATCAACGTAATCTCAGCTAACAATTACCAAACGAGGCTGCCCAAAACCCACGATACTTTCAGAATCGCCGTATTCACCTGATGAGTAGATTTGATAGGCAATCTCCACGGCAGCATCAGGGTCGCCACTCTCCTTCAGATCTCAGTCTGCCAGACCTTGCAAACAGCCTACACAGTTTGCCCAAGCACACAGGCTACACAGTTTACGCCGAGCGCTTAAGGTCCATCATGCGCCTGTGGAACGAGGGCCATGGAAAATAGCTGCAAGCATCAGCCGAAACTTCAGAGAAAAGGATGAAAGCCAGAAAGTAAACAACTGGGGCCAACGCGACGAATTAGAAGCAGAATAGGGCACCCCTCACCTATCACCTCAATGCATTTCTTATTTTCTTGCCTCCAATTGGTCTTGTTTGTTGTTACTCTCCAAACCATGTCCCCACCTTGACCATGATCCCGATGATTCCTCTAAATAGTATGCACCTTTCGGGATCATGCTCTGTCATACAAAACAAATCTTGCAGATCTACAGAAATTGATTCGCTCAAAGTATGTGTCTTCTCCTGTTCAACAAAAAGGGTGCATCAGTTAGTGCGATCTTCATAAATTGCTGATACAGGGTCACTAATGGCTCTCCTGTAATATATTGATTTGGGCTAATGTGTGACCTGTTCTATTCCCTCTTAATGAAATATGTGCTCAGACACGGTCGTGAAAATAAAAATTGTGTCTCAGATTTTGTTACCACTGACGACTGAGGTTAATACAATACAATAGGTTGGTTAATTAAGAGAAGGTATAAGAACAAGTGGTCAGATCCTGAGATCAGGTAAATCTAGGTAAGTTGTGTCTACTGTCTACATTCCTGGCAACAGACTTTATGTCATCACATAAGGTGAATCTTGCTTTTAGAGCAACAGGATAATATATATATGCCAGGTGGGGATTCTCTCCACCAGTCGAATTATATTATATATATATATATTAAAAAAGGAATCACGGCAGACTGCAATGATTCAACAAGGATTGATTCAAGGATGACTGGAAACAGGAAAATATTTTGTACAGCCACGAAGCATGGTCAGTTGGGCTTGCTAATGGACCAGAGCAGGTAGTCAAGTCCACCAATGAAAAAAAAAAAAAACGTAGTCCACCAATGAGACGCCAAGCGACCTGCTCAATCTATTGCATAAAATACAACCATAGTTGTAACATCTAATCCTTGGCTCCTTGCGTCCATTTTTCTTTCTGGTGGACGCTACTTTATAACAGAAAGATAGAACCAGCAGCCTCCTACTTCTTCTACCTTATGTTCTTCCCTGTACTACACCATTGGAAACTTTCTCTAGATTGAACACAAGTTAAACATCTGGTTTCCTTGCTAATTTCAATAGGAAGCCATGCAGCCAATCTATTTGTCATACAACAAATACAGCAGTAGATTACCCATATCTATCCTTGCCGTTGCCCTTATCCTGTTGATCTCTTTGGCCACTCCTATCAGTTCTTGCGGGCGAGGAGAAGAAATCTCTTCTCCAATTCCTTTCTGGGCTCTCACAGGATTCTGGTCTTGCCAAAACATGGGAGAAAGAAGGCACTGATTGCTGCAAATGGGAAGGGGTCACCTGCAACAGAAATAAGGTGGTCATTGAGGTCTCTCTGCCATCTAGAGGCCTTGAAGGGGAGTATCACATCTCTTGGCAACCTCAGCGGCTTGCGGCGTCTTAACTTGTCCTACAATTAACCTGTCCCGGTGACCTGCCGCCCGGATTGGTGTCATCCACAAGCATCATCGTCCTCGGCGTCGGCTTCAACCAGCTCAATGGAGACCTGTATGAGCTGCCATCTTCAACCCCCCAGGCCAGCCTCTGGTACTTAACATCTCTAGCAACTTGTTTTTTACGGGGACGATTTTACATCTACAACATGGAAGGGGATGCGAGAATCGATCAAGATTGAATGCCAGCAATAACGGACTTTCTTGGGCAGATTCCAAGTCATTTACGCAACATATCACCATCCTTTGCTGTGCTTGAACTTCGGTTACAACATATTCGAAGCGATATCCCCCGGGGCTTGGTGATTGCTCCATGCCTCGTGAGTACTCAAGGCTGGCCACAACTACCTCGGTGGAACTCTCCCCTCGATGGACTCTTCAATGCTACCTTGTTGGAGCATCTCTCTTTTTCAAAGAACAATTTACATGGAATACTTGAGGACACACATATAGCCGAACTCACTAATGTCGGGTCATACTTGATCTTGGAGAAAACAATTTCGTGGGCAAGATTCCGGGCTCCATAGGTCAGCTCAAGAGATTGCAAGAACTCCGTTTGGGTTACAACAAAGATGTCGGGAGCTGCCATCAACCCTAAGCAAGCGCACAAATATCATAACCATCGTCCTTAAGAGCAATAGTTTTGATGGTGAACTCTCCAAGGTCAATTTCTCCAACTTATCCAATCTAAAAACCTTGGATCTTGGGTTAAATAACTTTAGTGGCACAATTCGAAAAAGTATATATTCATGCGAAAACCTGATGTACTACAACTATCTTCAAATAAGTTCCATGGACAATTATCGGAAGGACTAGGCAATCTGAAGTCTCTCTCCTTCTTGTCACTAAGAAACAACAGTCTTTCAAATATAGCAAATGCACTTCGGATACTAAGGAGCTCCAAGAACCTCACCACACTTCATTTTGGGCTCAATTTCATTAACTAAACAATTCAGGATGATGCCAAAAATTATGGTTTTGAGAATATTCAGATTTTGGACATCGGAAATTGCCTCCTATCAGGGAAAATACCTCTTTGGATATCAAAGCTAGTAAATTTGGAGATGTTGTTTTAAATGGAAATCAACTCAAAGGACCAATACCAACCTGGATCGACACACTAAACTACCTTGTATATTTGGACATATCAAACAACAGCCTTACGAAATTCGAAAGAATTGATGAATATGCCAATGCTAACCGTGAGAGAAGACTGCAGCTCATTTGGACACAAGCTTCTTTGATCTACCGGTTTATGATAGTCCATCACGTCAATACCGCATACCGATTGCTTTCCCAAAAGTTCTAAATCTATGCAGTAACAAATTCACAGGTCTGATTCCCCGAGAGGTTAGTCAGGTTGAAAGACCTCCTTTCACTCAATATCAGCTCCAACAACTTAACTGGAACGATCCCCCATCTATCTGCAATCTCACAAACCTGGAGGTCTTGGACTTATCCAACAATAATCTCATAGGTAAAATCCCAGCTGCACTAGAGAACCTGCACTACCTTATCGAATTCAATATCTCTAACAATAACCTCGAAGGGGCTGTTCCAACTGGTGGCCAATTTGGCACATTTCAAAACTCCAGCTTTTTATGGGAATCCAAAGCTGTGTGGCCCTATGCTTATTCACAATTGCTCTTCAGTAGAGCCAGACCCTGCACCCACTGATCCAACTGGAATGGGTGGTGGCAAAATTTTCTTTGCTGCTGCGCTTTTCGTTGTTTTCTTTGGAGTAGGAGTGATATATGATCAGATCATAATATCCAAATTATTTGGCATAGAAAACGTGCTGCAGCAATATGTCATGGCTTGAAGTATCATTTTCAAGAACCTGAGCTTGAAAGATGATAATGGGCAATGTATGTAATAATGTAACCGAATCCCAGAAAACAACTGCAACTTTATGGAGAAGCATTTGCTAAACTTGTGATGGCTAGTATTTTTCTTTTCCCCTCTTATTTCTTGGTTATGTTTGTGAGACTATTTTCTTCTTCTTAATGAAAAACATGATCAACACATACTTGGCACTAACAGTGTTTTCCTCACTTGATGAAAAGTCTGGGTCAGTGATCTTGAACTCCCGTGGCCCATCTTACTACTGTTAGTTGGTTGCTCCAAAATTTTGGCGCTGGAAGCAAATGATGGAAAATTTACTGTAAGTAAGCAAGCCAATATTATGTGTAACCTGATGCTGGCGTGTCACTTAATAATGCTGCGCCTTTTCATCGCAAAAACAACAAAAAATAATAATAATAGTAATAGTAATAGTAATAGTAATAATAATAAGGGGTTGTTTCATTTTCATAAGTCATGGGACTTATTAAGTTAGGTGACTAAAAAATGAGTGACTTATAAATCATGCATGTTTGGTTGCAAGTATAAGTCGAGACAAATAGGTGACTTATAAGTTTTAAGTAGGAGTGTACCAACTTATAAACCCTACCACCGGATCTAGATCTTGTGGCCATTATTGGAGTTTCCATAGTTTGCACGTGAAGTTGGTTTTACATAAAGATAATTCCCAATTTATAAGTCCCATGACTTAATAAGTCCCTAATATTTAGCAAAATAAGTCATTTATTTTTACTTTTAACTTAATAAGTCTCATGACTTAAGGAAACCGGAGACAGCCCCTAAAACGTTTTAGATGTAGAAGCGTCGAGGCAATGAGCCTATACAATTCTAAAACCAAACCGTCCATACTAATTCGTAGGTTTCAACAAATGATGGGAAGCTTTGCGCAAACGGCGATTCAAATCCATAAATCTCCGTAAAACTTAAGCTAGGAAGCGGACAATGCGGTTACACTTACTTTAAAAAAACAATGCGGTTACACGATGGTGGTTATTATTGCTAGATTTTACCTCTATCGGGAGCAGAACAAAGCGGAGTTCGAGGAACGTGCCACGCTTTCAGGCGCCCCTGCCCGAAGCCTGTTCCCCGACCACCGTACGCCGGAGGCGCGTGCGCGTGCGTTCCCGGCGCCGCCGCCAGCCGTTGCCTGTTGCTCCGTTTAGGTGGTTCGCCTGAAGCCTACTGCGATGGGAGACGATGAACTGGGCTGGGCCGTTGTTCGTGAGTGTCGGGATCCATGATACATGGGCTGTTTTTGGGTAGCATGTTCGACCAGCTGTAAAGTGAGTACTTTTTTTTTCTAAAAAAACTTGTCTTTTAAAATTCCGTCGATAATCATGACTTCAGTGTTTTCCTTAATTCATAGTTTGTATAAGTTTTCTTAATTCGTTGTCTTATACCACCGTATAATTTTTCTTTTTTTAAAAGGTAGATATATTAAGCATCGGCATAATATATCCTCCCCTGTTACAAATTGAACTTCGAAGAAAAAGAAAATTACATTTGAGTCCTCAGAAACCAATCTCATCTCCCTCGTCTCTCGATCTCCGGTTAAGCGTCAACTCCACGACAACGATCCATGTCCACCTTTGCTTCCGTCAAGGAACACCAAGCATTGGAAAAACGCATCATCCATCGCCCCGGATCACCAAAGCGAATCGATTCCGTTGAAAGAAAATTGGCTAGCCCCTTGGCCAAAGGAAAGGGGAAAAGAAAATCCGTCATCGTTGATCCAAGACCGACGACCGGAAAAAACATCCACCGCCGACAGGAAACCCAACGACGAGGAAGAACCACAAACCCATGAGGATTACCGAAGAGCTCACATGTAACACCCGTGTTTTTGCATCATTTTAAAATTCACTAAAATTTAAACTTTTCGAATTACAACTAAAACTTGATTTATTTTCCGCTAAAACTCGAAACCCCATTTTGAAAACCACTGCATTCAAAACCCACCATATAGGAAGTAGACTCCCATGTGTTGCTTGCTTGCAAAGCTTATGGTGGCCAAGGTATGTGCTCTCGATCTAGACTTTGAATTATGGAAGAAATTTTGCATGAGCATGATTTACATTTTCTCTCGGGAATAAATCCGCAAACCCTAGATACACATGAGGGAGCTATCTATGTATTCCTAGCATATAACCATGGGCCTATGGAATATATATGCTCTTGGCAATGTATAGACCCTAGGAAATGTTAGGGGCATGAGTATCAATATATGTGTCTATATGTATGACCCTCCAAGCAAGTATATGTGTTAGAGCCTAATGACAAATCCTAAGAATACATATACCTGAATAAATATAAGAGGAAGGTATATACATACATATGGGCATAAGCATACATGGAAATAAGAAAGGAGAATTGTTTGGGAAATATAAAGAACATGTATACTAATATACATTTTTCCCAATTAAGCATATATATTTATGGGTGCCAAATAAAGGGCCCTAAGAAATGTATATACATTGGCTTAAAAGCAAATGGGGAATTACTAGTATACATGAAATATAGCATAGGGAAGAAAAGAAATAAAAGAGAGAAGGAAAATAGAGAAAGAAAAGAAAGAAGGATGGATAGCTCGTGGGCTCATTTGCCAAACTCGGCCCAGCAGCAAATCCCTCTTTCCCTCTCTATTCTCTCGACGCACGGGCCGGCCCAGCATAAGAGACGGGCAGCCGAGCCCAGTTCGAGGAGCCGTGCGGCCTGGCCCAGCTCTTCCCTCCTCCTCTCACCGACGGGTGGAACCCACCGTCGTCTTCCTCCTTCCCTCTGCTTCTCGCGCACGCGGACACGCCGGGCCCTCCTGCTCATCGTCGTACCGAGCTGCACTGCTCAGGGAGACGAGAGCACAGTCGTCGCGTCTATCCTCCCGATGCACCTGCACGAGGCCACCCGCTCCCGTCCACAAGCACAGCAGCCGGCATCGATGGCCACAACGCCGCCAGCACGTGGGACACGCTCCGCCGGAGCTGGTGACGAGGACCGGGCCACAGCAAGGTCATTAACACCGAAGACGCCGTCCGGGTGAAACCACGAGCACAGCAGCGAGCGTCAACGCCAATAGCGGCGTCGAACGCCGTGCTCGCGAACTTGCCGTCGTCGTGGCCGGCAACTCCGCCCTGTACAAGGAGACCGGGCGATGGGCCAGTTCACCGGCGTCGGCCACGAAGCGTTCCATCCAGCTGGCCACTGTCCCCGGGTCGCCGTGCACAGAAAAGGATGCCGGAAAAGATCTCGCCGGGCGGAAAATATCGCCGCCGGGAGCACCCCCCATGGCCGGCCTATAAATAGGTCCGACCGGTGCCCAATCCAACTCGCCCCTCCACTCTAAAGGTTCGCCACGATCGGGAACACACCGTGCTCCCATCGGCTTTCCCCCTCTTCACCTCCTCCTCACCCTATTCCGATTGCCCCCAAATCGGGAGAACGCGGCCGCGGGCGGAGCTTCGAATAGGGTAAAGGCGTTCCCGACGATTGGGCTACTCCGGCGAGGTTTGGTCAGGTTAGTGAGCTTCTCCGGTATTCCGTTCAGTGATTCCCATCTTCCCTTCCCCTCCTATCGCTCTAAAATGCGCAGGCGACGTGCGCCGCCAACCACCGAGCCGCCGAGCACCGCTCCGCCATGCCGCCGTCGCAGTCGAGGGACCCACCGCCGTCACCATGCCGACCCACACCACCGGAGAGCCAAGGGGAACCCTAGGCACCCAACACGGCGAGCTATGGGCCAACGCCGGCCAAGTCCGGCCAGGTGCCGGCGGAGCGCCGCCGCGACAGCACGAAAACGGGGATGGGAACCCGACTCCGTTACTCGTCCTCAACGTCGTCGGGTTAGGACGAATCGGACACTGGCACGTGGCCAGTTCCGTCCAACGACGTCCCGCGCCGTTACATCCTACGTGGACGGATTCCCCGGCCCACAGTGCCACCTGGCAGACCCACGTGGCACCCCGAGGACCCACCAGTCGGGCACACAGCGCATCAATACAGAGCTGGGTACACTACTGTAATTGCTAGGTACACCCGGCTAGTGTACCCAGAGAGCTATAAAACCTATTTCCCGTGTCTAGAAAATTCCCAGAAAATTTGTAAATTAATTATTCGATTTATGGAATTTTATCATGTAATTAGATCCAAATTTATTACATGATAAAATTATATTATAATATGACCCTAATTAATAAATTAGGGATTAATATTATAAACTCCATAACTCATGCATTTTAATTCCGTTTCGCGTGAAACGACTTCCATAGTTTATCTAAAATCTAGATCTATGCAACTAACCTATTACCACCATAATGTTCTATGTTTGTTTTATATGTCATAGTTCAAGCTAGGTTTATCGAAGTACCTGAGGTAGTTACCGACGACCCGATTAGGAGTTTTCCGTCCGAGGAAAGTTAGAGACGTTCGACGCCGTGCCGATTTGTAAGAACCTCCCAGGCAAGTCCTTACCCCCTAACCTGACCGAATTACTATAATAATTAATAAGATGTTAAGATAAGTATAACCCGAGGGCAAGCCGTATGAGTACTCATGGGCTATGTGCATGAGGCTTCGCTAGGTTTTGTCGATAATATAACTTAAGTAATAATGTGAACCTTCCCAACAAAAAGGTGAGTGGTGATAGTCTACATGGAGGTGGACTAATCACAATCGGGGATGAATCCCGCGGAGAGATGCTCACCTCCCTAAGGACCGGTTCATAGACCTTCTACCTAGTGTAATATTTCGTACAGCCACACGCCGAGATGGGATGGCTTGATTCCACACCCCGTTGGGTTGAGGTATAATTCAGAACCAAGGTGGCCGGAGCAGGCGAACGACCTATTAGGAGCAGACATGGGGAGAGTGGCCCCATGGTCCTGGTTGGCGTGGATGCCGAAAGATCTTCCATGTAAGTGTTTGGGCGCAGTGGGCGCGTGCTAGGTGCACATATTGATGATTAATGATTGGGTTTGGTGTTGACATTATAGGTTGGGTAATAAGGTATTACCTGTAAAGCCGTGGGTGATTTGGTATCACCATATTGTCTAGGATGATGCGTCATCCTTCCAACCCCTGAGAAGTCGTGGGGAGGATTATACCGATATACCTAGGAGGCATCCAAGCGGTACGGAATCTCGTTAGGCCCGCCCGAGCCAAGTCATGATGGTGAAGGCAACGCCTATCGTGTGGGGAAAGTGTACAACCTCTGCAGAGTTTATTTAAATCTATTCGAATAGCCACGTCCTTGGAATGGGTAAGTGCTAGGCCCCAACATCTATGATTAGATACACTTTGATGATGACTAACCCGTGGTGTCATGGCAAAGCAGTGATGACATGAGATAACCCGGAACTAGCGAGAGCGCTTTTAGAGACTCTCGCTAGGGCCCAACCCTAATAATTACAACCCCTGGTTGGGACTTGCTTGAAATACGTTTGTACTCACCCCTCTATTTTTACAGATATCGGCACATGTGAAGGTAAGATCGACGACAAGGTAGAGAATAGCGTATCGTAGGAGTTCGCGGTGCTCGCTTAGGAGAAGGACGTTGAAGCCCGATTTCATCCATGCACAAGTCCGCACTGCGGAGTACGGGGCAGTGTCATAGTTAATCCACCGCTTCTGGATGGCCAACTCTGATATTGTAACCCGACTTGGTGACCCTTCGTCGCCACCGTAAGCCCCTTTCCATCCTATATTTCTATAGCTCGGTTTTACTATTAGTTCTCGTTTACCATCATCCATTTACTAATAGGCGTGTTTGTGGCATGATCCCGGCGCAAACACGTGTGATTAACGACCCATTAAAAGTGGGGCGTGACATCACATACCTAACGTCGGTTGTGCTGCAGAAACACCGCCGCCCGGGCAAAAGGAGTCTTATATCATGGTATTATGATTAAAAAAGTCCAAATTACTCCCCTCAAGTTTGTCATATGTCCATATAACCCCCAAAACTAACATTTGGGCCAACTTATTCCCTCCAACTATTTGAAATGGTATAGTTTACCAGTTAATATGATTTGTTATTTTTTCTCCATGTATAAGTTGTTTTAATACTATGAATTTTTGTGATGCGATGGAGGACATTATAAGTTATGTTAGAAAAATAATCTTAATTTTCACCACTATTTCGATAGCTTAGGAAAATTAATAATAAAATAAAGTTAGAGATATGATATTGCACAAAACATAATGATGATAAATTCATAATGCACTTTTATAATACAGAATACGATAGCCTCCATCACCTTGCAAAATTAACTCGAAGCTAAAAATACATTTTGTAAAAAAAAAAAAACGAAAAAAGGATTTTGAGGTATAAACACAATTTGCAGTGGCGGACCCAGGGAAATAAATGCCAAGCTTGTTTGACGGTTCAACCAGCCTACTATGATGAATATGTACGAGCTACAATGCGAATGGTGACGACATGTGGGTATGAAAAGTTGTGTGTGAATACCGAATACGTGAACGACGACAGTCGACAGAGAGGCGACTCGGACCTTTGCAAAACGTACGAGGGTCGGTGGGGCGAATGGCTGCCAAGCTTCAAGAGGTGCATCCATGTTGGTCATGCGGGCCTGAGCTAGCTGTGGTACGTGAGGTGCATGATGGCCAATCAAGAGATGTGGCCCAGCTGGGTTCCCGGGTTTGAACCTACGATGCAAGTTGGCGAGGACACGAGTACAGCAGTTTCGACACGCAACAATTATTATCTCTATGAACAGGTGCAAAACACGTTATGATTGAGAAAAACAACATAAAAAGTACAGCTACAGTGGTCCATCGATCAGCCGGGATTCCATGAATAGCTGTCCCAAATGGGCCTGGCTGATCCATTATTCTTTGAGTTGACGAAGACTAGGGTCTGTGTAATAGTATACTGCTAATAATTAAGTACAATAACTAAGATAAAAGCAAGAGCCACTCTCTTCTTCTTCTCATGCTCTTCCCTGATTACACCATTTGATACTTCATCTAGACAGGATACAATGCGGACAAACCATTTTTCATACAACAAATGCAGCAGCAAATTACCCAACGTATCTTTCCTTGGGTTTGCTATTCTGCTGCTGATCTCCTTGGTCACCCCATCCAGCTCCTGCATGGAGCTAGAGAAGGCTTCTCTCCTCCAATTCCTTGCTGGGCTCTCGCGGGATGCCGGCCTTGCCAAGTTATGGCAGGAAGGCACAGACTGCTGCAAATGGGAAGGCATCACCTGCAACAAAAACGGGGTGGTCACCCATGTCTCACTGCCTTCCATGGGGCTTGAAGGGAGAATCTCACCAGCTCTTGGAAACCTCACTGGCCTGCAGCATCTTAACTTGTCCTACAACTCTGCCCGAGGCCTGCCGATTGCCGGCCGCCCAAATAAATATCATCATCCTTGATGTCGGTTTCAACCAGCTCGGTGGAGACCTGCATGAGCTGCCATCTTCAACCCCCGGCAAACCTTTGCGGTACTTAACATCTCAAGCAACATGTTTGCAGGGGCAATTTACATCCACAAATGTGGAAGGGAATGGAGAATCTAGTGGTGCTCAATGCCAGCAATAACAGTTTTTTGGGCAGATTCCAAGTCACTTCAGAACATATCACCAAACCTTTGCTGTCCCTTGAACTCTGTACAACACACTCGCTTGGGAGTATTCCCCTGTGGCTCAAGAATTGCTCCAAGCTCAAAGTGCTTAAGGCTGCCCACAACCACCTCGGTGGGACTCTCCCTAATGAACTCTTCAATGCTACCATGTTAGAGCATCTCTCTTTTTCCAGCAATGGTTTATATGGAATACTTGATGGCACACATATAGCCAAGCTCACAAATCTGGTCATCCTTGATTTTGGAGAAAACAATTTCAGCGGCAAGATACCCGATTCCATAGTTTATCTGAAGGGATTGCAGGAACTTCATTTGAACCACAATAGCATGTATGGGGAGCTGCCATCCACCTTAAGCAACTGCAGAAATCTCACAACCATCAACCTCAAGAACAACAATTTCAAAGTGGAGAACTCACCAAGGTCAATTTCTCCAACTTACCCAATCTAAAAATCTTAGATCTTAGGGTGAATGTTCTTCGAGTGGCAAAATTCCGTAAAACCATATACTCATGCCACAAACTAATCAAGGCCAAGGCGTCTATCTTTCAATAATTTCCAAGGACAGCTTATCAAAGGGACTAGGCAATTTGAAGTCACTCTCGCCTTTTTCACTTTCATCGCAACAATTTTACTTAATTTGGCAAATGCACTTCAGATATTAAAGAGCTCCAAAAACCTCACCAACCTTTTTATTGGGCTCAACTTCATAAACGAGACCATGCCGGATGATGAAAGCATTGATGGTTTTGAGAATCTTCGTGTTCTTTTCCTTACGGGCATGCTCATTATTGGGGAAAATACCTTATTGGCTATCAAAGCTAAGAAAATTGCGGATGCTACGTTTAAATGATAATCACCGACCGATCGATTCCCTCGACCGATCAGCAGACCTAAGCTTCCTTTTCCATATAGACATATCAAATAACAATCTGTCTGGGGAAATTCCTACAAAGATTGACAGAGATGTCGATGCTAAAATCGAGAAGACTGTGGCACCTTTGGATCCAAGAGTCTCGAGCTACCAATTTATTTACACGCACTTGAATACCACAACGTGAATGCTTTTCCAAAAAGTGCTCAATCTAGCTAACAATAACTTCATTGGTGTGATCCATCCAAAGATCGGTCTCCTAAAAGGGCTACTTTCACTTAACCTGAGCTTCAACGGATTACATGGGGATATCCCCTCTCCATTTGCAACCTCACAAAACTTGCTGGTGCTTGACTTGTCAAGCAACCATCTAACCGCACAATCCCCGTGCAGCACCGAACAATCTACACTTCCTTTCTCAATTCAACGTTTCTTTCAACGACCTAGAAGGGATCGTGCCCACCACAGGCCACCGAGCACGTTTACAAATTCTAGCTTTAGTGGCAACCCTAAGCTATGTAGACCTATGCTCGCGATTACGTTGCAATTCAGCGAGAAAAAGTCACATGGCCATTGTCTATGAAAACCAAGGTGGCGAAGAAGGTCATGTTTGCAATCGCCTTCGGTCTTTTCTTTGGAGTAGGAGTGCTATATGATCGATTGTATTATCCGGTACTTTGGCTAACACAAATCAATAGAAATGGGCTACAATAATGTGCAAGGGTTTTCATACAAGCGATTGATGTAATTGAGCAGAGAAGCAACAAGCAAATAGTCAAGACTTTGTAATTGTTATTACCAATTTATCGCGGGCCCCAAAAGCACAGCTACGGCATTAGGGGTTCAGATAAGTAATATTTGATCCAAGAACTTTAGATTTGAAGCAATTGGAGGATGGAGAAATTTGTGTGGACAACAAGCTGCAGCATGTAATAATAATAATTATTGATTCGCTGTTCATTTGTCAACGTTAAAATAGTTTGTTTCTACAAAGGTGTACATGCTCAAAGAAAAGTAGCCTAGATACTATTTGGAAAGGGAGACTCTTATTAGTTCGAGTCCAATAGTAGTTTGTAAGAACATGATATTGGTGTGTGGTGTTTTTTCCATCGCAGCTTGCAAAGAAACATATATCTTTTTTTTTTTTTCAAAAGCGTGCATTGTGCACGTCCGCATTAAGGGAAATCGAGTTATTGATTACATCCGACTTACTATTAGGCGAGATGCCATCAAGTAAGACGGTCACACACGCGACACGAGTCGCCGGCTTGAACGGCGCAGCAAAATTAGGATGTACTAAGCCTTAACTAGTTGGGCGACTAAGGAGAGAAACGTCGGGCGGCGCTTCACGGCTCGCCCGTCCCCACTTCGACAAATGCCCTGGCTTCATCAACGGAAGAGTTCCTGACCGTGGAGCTCCCCGTGGGGAGGACACCTCGGACACGGCGGCCGCGGAAGCGTCTTTGCCGGAGTCGTCCGGGTGTTGGACGGATCATCCGCTCTCTTCCCATCCCACTTGTTGAGGAGTACCTCGCGTGCTTGGTGTTCGGGACGTGGGTCCCGGTAGACGGCCTTCTTCGCGAGCCCGCACCGCGCGGGGGATGGAGTGGTTGCCGTGGACGGAGGTGGGAAGCGCCACCGACGCGGGCAAGCTCAACAGGCTCCTTGATGGGGACGGCGATGGATCCCGTGAAGGCGTAAACCAAGCTTCGCGGGCGAGGGACCGCCGTATCCCCTCGACAACGCAAGCGAGCAGGTCCGCGGGACCGCACCCCCACCGGACTGCGGCCGCCCGAGACGACTGGGGGGCGGAGGGGCCGTGATAGTGAACCCGGCCGCCCCGAGTCTACCGCCTGAGTAGGGGAGTGGATCACACCCGAGCCGGGGAGACCGCGGGATCACCGCCACGCCCCTCCACAGAACGCCCTGAGAGGCATCCAGCTCGACGGCGGTGGCCGGGTGGTGAAGCTCCACGCGGCGCCAGTTCCGCCCCACAAATCAATGGGGGGTGGTGGTGGCACGGCCGTAGAGGAGGTGCCACAGAATGACCGAACCATGGTGGAGGCCGCGATCTCATCCATCATTGGGTCGACGCGAGTGGGGAACAACGCCCACAATGAGGTCGAGCGCAGCGGTCCTCGAGTTCCAAATCGACCACCACCACTGGCCGCCGCTAACCTCCCATTGGTGTCGGGCCAGGATTCAGGGAATCGGGCGCAGGATCTTCCCGATGAAGAAGGGGGGTGGCGGCCGGCGTTCTGCTCCCCCGGGATGGGATGCCCCTCGGCATGGTCATCGACGACGCGTCCGGGTCCGAGCACGGCGTCTTTGTTCCCCGGACAAGGCGCGGGTGGCCCCCCGCGCCCGCCGCAGAGGAAGGCGGGGCGAGGGGAGGGGAGCGTCGATGGCGGTAGCTCGCCTGCGGCCTCGTGGCGAGGTAGATGAGGCAGCCCGGGCGGGCGGAGCAAATAGGCGGCGACATGATCCCCCGCCAGCAATTGAAGCAAAGCCCGACGAGAGATGGTGGCACGGGCCGCCGAAGACGATGGTTGGGCGGGCACACCGTCGCCCCTCCGACGCCTACGTGCGAGTGAAGCCTTCGCCGTCAATGTTGGGTGGAGACTTTGGAGGAGGTCCCCCGTCAAGATCGCGGCCGGGCGGCGATGACGAGGATGGTCACCAGCGCCGGAGATCGGCAGCGGTGGCCGAAAATGTAGGTGTGCTAGGACGACGCGCATGATGGCGGCTTTATGCCAAGCCGGGTGGCCGACAAACATATATCATGTTGCATTTGAAATTATGTAAGCAAAATGAAATGTGAAACCTAAGTCTTCCATTTGAGTTGATAATTTCTACAAATGATTGGAATCTTCGTAACTTCGATGAGATCCATAAAACTTAAGCTACGACGACGCGGACAATGCGGCTACTCCGTGTCCGTGGTGATTGAAGTCTATTGTAAGCACCCAGTTTCCAAAAAAAATAACTAATCCACTAGGGTACGTTGTGCTCATCCTTGCTCAACATAATTTTTAATTACCTTTGCAACCCAACCTTTGTTCATAACTATCAACAAACAAATTTATCATAATAATTACTTAGCATAGTTTGTAGCATAACTTCATATATTAAATTTTACAAATAACGTAATTTAAACACATAAGATTTTGTTGGACAACACAATTATTTTACAAAGTTCTCGACAAACTTATAAATCCAAAAAAAGTAAATTGTTCAGAGTATATTGATGAAGAAAAATTGGTTGGTTGATATGAAAAAATGAAAAAGAAGAAAAGGTAAAAAAAAAAAGGAAAAAAGATGAGAACAACATAGACACGGGGCCATGACTATGGTTCGCTCTGAATGAACCATCGTAAAAATAAAATTAGTTAATATATAAAAGTTCATTATGAAAAGTTGTTATCAATATAGTTTAATATGTACAGATGTATATTTTTTTTTAAAAAAAAAAAAACATCATGCTCAAAAAGTTGTCATGATAAGATTGTCTGTATAATTATCTAAAAAAATGCATGTGGTGAAAACATGCTCAAAAGTTGGAGCATGATTATCTGTAAAAACATCATGCTCAAAAAGTTATCTGATATTGGCGTGTCGTGTTTTTCCATCGCAGTTGCAGCAAACAGATATCATGTTGCATTTGAAATTATACAAGCAAAATGAAATGTGAAACCTAAGTCTTCCAATTGAGTTGATAATTTCAACAAATGTTTGAATCTTTTCACGCACCTCGATCGGATCTGTAAAACTTAAAGATACGACGACGCTGATAATGCGGCTACTCCGTTCCTGGGATTTTCCTAGGATTTTCCGGCGTTATGCATTAAGTGGTAGCGGCGTTCCGGCCGGCGGCGAGGCGCCAATGGTGACTTCGAGAATCTCCGTGATCTGCCGGGTGCTCGATCCCTTCCAGGTGCTCATAGGGGTAGGGTTTTGCGTGACGTGTTCATAGGGGTGAGTGTGCGCGTGCGTGTTGTGAGCGCCTCTGCGTTTGTACTGTGTCATTCTCAAAAAAAAAAAAAAAAGTCCATTACCTTGGAAAGGAAAAAGTCCTGGATTCCCTCCCCAACTATCACGAAAAGTTCACTTTTCCTCCCTCAACTCTAAAAAGGACAAATCACCTCCCTCAACTTTTCAAACCATGCAAATTACCTTCTTCGAGCGGTTTTGAAGGCGGTTTGCTACATTGTCGTGAGGTTGCTACAAAGGATGCGTGACTTTTCCTTTTTTTTTTTTATAAAAATTCGGTTGAATCTTTAAAAAATCATAGTAAATCACTTAAAAAATCATAAAATAAAAAAATCCAATTTTGTTGGACTCCACATGATTAGACCTACACATTGAAGCGAATTGGCTTGTAGTCCAATGGTAGGACGGTCGGTGGGGCGCTACCCACCGGGGTTCAAATCCCGGTGCTCGCACCTTTTCTTGGGATTTTCCCGTGATTTCGGTGTTTGTGCATTAAGTGGTAAGCGACGTTCCGTCGACGACGGGCGCCAATGGTGACTTCGAGAATCTCCGTGACCGCCGGGTGCTCACCCTTCCTGAGGTGCTTATAGGGGTAGGGTTTATGCGTACTGTGTTCCGCGTGGGTGAGTGTGCGTGCGTGTTGTGAGCGTCTGCGTTTGTCATTGTGTCATTCTAAAAAAAAAAAAGACCTACACATTGAATATATAATATGATATGCTTTAGTACAAAGTTTTTTTTTACGAAGGTTTTGTCTTTTTCTTTTATATTTATTTAGGTAATCTTTAAAAATTATAGTAAATCACGTAAAAAATCATAAAATAGAAAATCTAATTTTGTTAGACTCCACATGCGCATGTCTACACACAGTGAATATATAATATGGTATGCTTTAGTACAAAAATTTTGGTTGTAGCTTTAGATCTATGCTTTTTGTAATTAATTGAAATAATTCGTAGTCAGTAACTTCATAATTATTTTGTTGGACTAAAAGCATACCATATTATATATTCAATGTGTAGATCTACTCATGTGGGAGTCTAACAAAATTGGATTTTCTATTTTATGATTTTTCTATGATTTACTATTATTTTTCAAAGATTCAGCCAAAATAAATAAAAAAAGAAAAAGACAAAACCTTCAGAGCAAAAAACTTTATACTAAAAGCATATCATATTATATATTCACTGTGTAGATCTAATCATGTGGAGCCCAACAAAATTAGATTTTTTTATTTTATGATTTTTCTATGATTTACTATGATTTTTCAAAGATTCAACCGGATTTTTTTTTTTAAAAAAGACAAAGTCACTGTCACTGTAGCAACCCACTGACACTGTAGCAAAACCGCGGTTACTGTACCAAATCCGCCTTCAAAACCGCTCGAGGGAGGTAATTTGCATTGTTTGAAAAGTTGAGGGAGGTGATTTGTCCGGGTTTGGAAATTGAGGAGGAAAAAGTCAACTTTCGTGATAATTGGGGAGAGAATCCGGACTTTTTCCCCTTGGAAACGATGAACATGGGCTGGTCGTGGCCTGTGAGTGTAGGGATCCATGATACACATGGGCTGTTTTCGGGTAGCACGTTTGGCCTGCGAAGCGAGCTTGCGATTTGGGCTGGAATCTTACCATGGACAAAGGTGGGGTTTATGTGTTTTTTTTTTTTAAAAAAAAAGACTAGTTTATGTGGGCTTGCATGGATCAACTGTAGGAGCACTTCTTCTGCTCAATCAAAAAAAAAAAAAAATGTAGTAGCACTGCTCAAACAAAATTTACTTTGTGCTCATCCTTTGCAACCCAATCTTTGTTCATAACTATCAACAAACAAATTAATTATAATAATTTCTTAACATATACTAGTAAATTTTACAAATAACATAATTTAAAAACATAAGTTTTTTTTGGACACCGCTATAATTTTACAAAGTTCCTGACAAACTTATGAATCCGAAAAGGAAATTATTCATGGTATATATAGAAGAAATAATTGTTTGGTTGATATGAAAATATGAAAAAAAAAAGAAGAAGAAAAGGTAAAAGAAAAATAAAAGGAGAAAAAAGTGAGAAGAATATAGACATGTGGCCATGACTATGGTTGGCTCTGAATGAACCATCGTAAAAATAGAATTAGTTAATATATAAAAGGTCATGAAAGTTGTTATCAATATAGTTTAATATGCAAAGATGTATTTTTTTTTTAAAAAAAACATCATGCTCAAAAGTTGTCATGATGAGATTGTCTGTACAATTATCAGAAAAATTCATTGGAAATGGTTCGATAAGAAGTTTCGTATTATGTTTGTTTATAAAAAATGTATGTCAATAAATTGTTTTGAAAAAAAAAAACTACAATATAAAGTTATAATAATAAGTTTAGCCAATAGCATATTTCTTGCTTTGAAGAAAGATTGCGGGGCGGGGTGGTGTGGTCGTTCACTAGTTTGTTGTTCAACAAACGATCGTTAACATGGAATGCAGTGCACGGGTCAACTGCACAAACATACCACTCCCCACGTTCTAAACATGATCTTCGAATCAGATGTGGAGTTTGTTGGGCAGCTCCGACCGACCGAGCTAGTACTCCGAACACACACGTTGGGTCGGTATCGGTACGCCGTGCGGACGCGCCTACGCACATGTCAGTTCAGTACAGCCCGTTTTGACGTCACGTCATTCAGCCCGTTCTCAGAGTTGGGACGACTTTGAATCAGATCAAAGATACAAGTCCTTTCGGACTTTCAGACCGACGATGAGTGATGAAGTGGAGCACGTACGTACGTACGTACGCGATGGGTGGCGGAACGGAGCACAAGAACGCGGCGTGAACGGATGAACGGCTGACGAAGAACGGCCGGCCGTGCGACGACGCGTTTTTGTGGCATGTGTCGCGTCGCCGCCGCCGGCCGGTTTGGCAGTCCGCATTCGTGAGTTGAGGGCGTGGGGATGACCAGACCGCGTCCACTCATCACGCGCGTGCCGCTACCTTGGGCTCTGGACGCGTACGGCACGCTGCGCGCTCCGCTCACAGCTGCCGCCGCCCCGGTCTGTCTGGCTGCACTCCAGCAAGCAGAGTCTCCAAGCCGGCACACGTAAGCCCACCGCTCTCCATCATCTTCAGCTGCAGGCCTAGCTCTGCTCTGCAGCTGTAGGCTCCATCTCCCAGGTCCCTCCAGTTGCCTTTCAACCTGAACACCTGATATACTCCCCTCCGTCCCTTTTTTGTTTGTCTCTAGAGAAACGTGTTTGTGAGGGAAACACGGTTCTCTAGAGACAAACATTTAGGGTATGTGTTTAAGTTACGACGTGTTCGAGGAAATGAACAAACTGAGCATAAATGCAAGCAACACAGGAACCAAGTATATACTGTATGCACAAACAAAACAAATATGGACCCAATGCCGACTGCTCAGCAGATTGTTGAGCTCATCCAGCCACATGCTGTCCTGTTCTGTTCTGCAGTCAACACCACACCGCAAGGAAACAGTAAGCCACCCGCGATGACAGATAATCATACAACGGCTGCTTAAGAACCAATATAAAATGTGCAATTGCGCTCATACTGTCACCAAGTAAGCATAATCATTTCTCAACCAATAAAGAATTATTTCCCCCTCCATTTGGATTTATTCGACATCCCTTTTTACCTAGCGATTTTGTAGGTCAGTAAATTATTGGTGACAGGTAATAAACGAAAACAGAGGGGAGTACCAAAACACGGTGACCACACATAGGCCAGTGTAAACACACGAGATTATTGGCATCACCACCTGAATGAAAAAAATTTGATAGGCCATGTTCACACATCACACTTCACAGCAGCACCCGCGCTCTCCATGGCTGTTCCATTCCAGCGCTTTTGAATTCCACAGTCCAGACAGCAACACGAACACGAGCCGAGGACCAAAGGTTCATCATATGCACCTCTGGAAGGGCCAATGAAAACAGCCGGTCAGAAGAATAGGGCACCACCAGGTCGCCCTCGCCCTGTCACCACCACCACAATTGCTTTCTTATTTTACTTGCCTCCACTTGCGCCCAAGTCCAAACCATGTACACACCTTGACCGTCAACCGGATGATTGCTCTAAATTGTAGGCGTCTTTTGGAAACACGCGCTTTGCATACTCACGAGTCACGACAATCAGGTCTTGCAGATCCTCAGAAATTGTGGCTTTCAGAGATACGCGCCTTTTCCTGCTCAACAAAAAGGGCACATCGATTAGTGATTCTAATTTTTTTGTCTCAGATTTGTTAACACTAACGACTGAGGTTACGGCAACTGGTTGCTTAAGTGAAGCTAGCAGGACAAGTTATGTCAGATCCACAGGCGGAGCCAAAAATGTTTTTTTTTTTGTTGTTGTTGTTGTTAGAGGGCCAACAGTACAAATTTTATCAAAATTTGGTCAAATTCAAAAAAACTTCAATGAGAATAGGCTGCACTGAAGTTAATGCCTCAAATGAGGCAAAATGGTACTGTAAATCACAACAGACTGCAGAAACTCAAGAACTCAACAAGCTGATGTGTTTAGATCCCAAAATTTTAGGGCAAAATTCCTGTAGCGTGTCACATCGCATTAATCGTAGAAGACGTTTCGTTTGTTAGTGGTAAAAATATTATCCTACCATGACATAACTAGGCTCAAAAGAATCGTCTCGTAATGTACATCTAAACTGTGTAATTAGTTTTTTTATTTACCTAAATTTTATACTGGCCGGCAAGCGTTTTTAGGTGCATTGAATGTTTCGATGTGGTAGGATGTGATGGGAATGCAGGAAATTTTGGAGGAAAATTGGGGCTCTAATCACACCCAGCGAGGAAGCTTCCTCAGTTGGATTCCGAGTGGACCACAGCAGGTAGCCACCAATGAAACATCTAGGTGTGAACAAGCGAGCTGCTGTGTCTGTTGCATATAATAGAATCATAACGGAGACTTTGTTGTACCATCTAATCCTTGCCTCTATTTTTCTTTGTGGTGGACACTACTAGAAGGGATCAGCAAGACAGACCAGCAGCCACTTCCTTCTTCTACCTTCTTCCCCGGTTACACCATATTATAACTCTGTCTAGATTGGGCACAAGTTAAGCGTCTGGTTTCCAAGCTAGTTTCAATAGGAAGACATGCAGCCACTCCATTTTCCATTCCAGAAATACAACATTAGTTTACCACTACCTGTTCTTGCTGTTTCTCTTGTGCTGCTGCTCTCCCTTGGCCACCCCCATCAGCTCTTGCACGGAGCAGGAGAAGGCATCTCTCCTTCAGTTCCTTCTTTGGGCTCTCGAAATTCTTCTGGTCTCGACAAGTCATGGCAAGAAGGCACTCATTGTTGCAAATGGGAAGGGGTCACCTGCAATGGAAACAAGGCGGTCACCGAGGTCTCTCTACCATCTAGAGGCCTTGAAGGGACCATCACGTCTCTTGGCAACCTCACCGGCTTGCAGCACCTTAACTTGTCCTACAATTATTTGTCCGGTGACCTGCCCCCCCGAATTGGTGTCATCCAAGTAGCATCATTGTCCTCGACATCAGCTTTAACCAGATCGGTGGACGCTTGCGGGATCTACCGCCTTCAGCCTCGGCCAACCTCTAAAGGTACTTAACATCTCAAGCAACTTGTTTTCAGGGCAGTTTACATCCACAACATGGGAGGGAATGGAGAATCTAGTGGTGCTCAATGCCAACAATAGCTTTATCGGGCGATTCAAGTCACTTCGTAACATATCACCATCCTTTGCCGTCCCTTGAGCTATCTTACAACACTTCGGTGGCAATATTCCCCAAGGGCTCGATAATTGCTCCAAGCTCAAAGTGCTCAAGGCTGCCCACAACCACCTCACTTTGGGACTCTCCCCCTGTTGAACTCTTTTATGCTACCATGTTAGAGCATCTCTCTTTTTCCAGTAATGGTTTGCATGGAATACTTAATGGCACACATATAGCCAAGCTCACAAATCTGGTCATCCTTGATCTTGGAGAAAACAATTTCAGCGGAAAGGTACCCGATTCCATAGTTCATCTGAAGAGATTGCAGGAGCTTCATTTGGACCACAACAGCATGTATGGGGAGCTGCCATCCACCCTGAGCAACTGCAGAAATCTCAGAACAATTTATCTCAGGAACAACAATTTCAGGGGAGAACTCAGAAAGGTCAATTTCTCCAACTTACCCAATCTTAAAATCTTAGATCTTATGGAGAACAACTTCAGTGGCAAAATTCTAGAAGCCATATATTCATGCTACAAACTAACGATCTTTGCGTCTATCTTATAATAATTTCCATGGCCAGTTATCAAAGGGATTAGGGAATCTAGAGTCACTCGGTTACTTTCACTTTAAACGGCAACAGTTTTACAAATTTGACAAATGCACTTCAGATACTAAAGAGCTCCAAAAACCTCACCGCCCTTCTTATTGGGCTCAACTTCATGAATGAGATGATACCAGATGATGAAAGCATTGATGGTTTTGAGAAGCTTCAGATTCTTTCCTTTAGTATGTCCTCATTGTTGGGGAAAATACCTCATTGGTTATCAAAGCTAAAAAACTTGCGTGATGCTATTTTTAGATGACAATCAACTAATCGGGCCAATTCGATCGGATCGGCGGCCCTAAACTTATCGTTCTATCTAGACATATCAAATAACGGTTTTGACCGGGAAATCCCTACAACATTAATAGAGATGTCGATGCTAAAATCAGAGAAGACTGCAGTACTTTTAGATCCAAGAGTCTTTGAAGTGCCAATTTATTTAGGTAGTATATCACTTCAATACCGCAAGGTGAATGCTTTTCCAAAAGTCCTCAATTTAGGAAACAATAACTTCACTGGTGTGATCCCTCCAGAGATCGGTCTCTTAAAAGAGCTCCTTTCGCTAAATTTGAGCTTCAACAAATTATATGGAGATATCCCCCAATCAGTCTGCAACCTCACAAACTTGTTGGTGCTAGACTTGTCAAGCAACCATCTAACTGGTGCAATCCCTGGAGCTTTGAGCAATCTACACTTTCTTACTAAATTCAATGTTTCTTTCAATGACCTAGAAGGGCATGTGCCAACCACAGGCCAGTTTAGTACATTTACAAACTCTAGCTTTGATGGTAACCCAAAGCTTTGTGGTCCTATGCTTATCCACCAATGCAATTCAGCAGAGGAAGGTCCTGTGTCCGTTATATATGAAAACCAAGGTGGTATGAAGGTCATGTTTGCAATCGACTTTGGTCTTTTCTTTGGAGTAGGAGTGCTATATGATCGATTGTATTATCCGTACTTTGGCTAAACATAAATCAATAGAAATGGGCTACAATAATGTACATGGGTTTTCGGACAAGCGATTGATGTAATCGAAAGCAGAGAAGCAAACAGCTGCTACAGCTTTGTAATTGTATTACCAATTTACCGGTGCAAAACTTGGTGGGATCTCCAAAGATTTTCAATTCCGAAGATGAGATAAATGGCCCCGAGCACAGCTCGGCATTAGGGGTTCAGTAAGTAATCTTTGATCCAAGAACTTTAGAGTTGAAGCAATTGGAGGATGGAGAAATTGGTGTGGACACAACAAGCTACAACATGTAATAATTATTATTGATTGGTTGCTTGTCATTTGTCAACGTTAAAATAGTTTGTTTCTACAGTACATGCTCAAAGAAAAGTAGCAGTAGCATAGATTGTATTTGGAAGAGCAGACTCTTATTAGTTCAGAGTCCAATAGTAGTTTATAATAAGAACATGATATAAGCATCCGGTTATCTGATATTGGCGTGTCGTGTGTTTTCCATGGCAGTTGCAGCAAACAGATATCATGTTGCATTTGAAATTATACAAGCAAAATGAAATGTAAAACTAAGTCTTCCATTTGAGTTGATAATTTCAACAAATGATTGGAATAAACAGCCACAACTTCAAACTTGAGTAATGCAATCGAGCGGCTCCAGCAGCAGCCAGCAAGATTAGCACATCTCATAGTTAGCGGCATTTAGCCAT
The DNA here is from genome assembly GCA_015847255.1 of Hyparrhenia diplandra. Lineage (NCBI taxonomy): Eukaryota > Viridiplantae > Streptophyta > Magnoliopsida > Poales > Poaceae > Hyparrhenia > Hyparrhenia diplandra. The sequence goes on along the minus strand of JADLZK010008803.1, from coordinate 428,509 downwards.
GCTCTCCACTCAATGGGTGATATCAGTGGAGGGATAGAATAATCTGTACTGAAATAAACTGTAATGGGAGTGTTCCACTGGACTATGTTGATTTATTTATTGAGTTATAATATGACTCTATGTGTTTCTGAATTCTGGAGATTGTGTGACTGCATTTATAACATTTACTCTGTATAAAATGTCTGAGAATTGATGTGGTAACTGAGTAAACAAGTGAGGGAGCAGATCTACTATACCTTGTGAGGCCAATGTGTTAAGCCGCCTTAATCCAGTAGATTGTAGGGGAGATCCCAAAAGCACTGATGAAGCAACAATTGTCATAATCTGAGAAGACTGTAGATGGTACAAACCTAGTATTTCCGTTGCCTGTTTACATGGCTGCATCAGGCGTTAAGTGGTAGTGTGGTACTAGTGTGCCACTCAATCATGGGCTCATGGTGTGTGTTTTCCATTGCAGTGAACAGAAATCATCTCGCATTTCAAATTGTACATACAGAACAGGCGAGCAAGAAGGAAACCTAAAAAAAAAAATCCATTTCATTTGATTCGATAGTTTAAACGAACGATGGGAAGCTTTGCGCAGACAGGAGGGTAGTACTTCACCTTGCGAGCAGAGCTACCGGGCAACGCCGTAAGGCGCGCCTACCGAGGCGTCGCCCAGCACCCGGCCGCCGGACGCCGTAGGCGCGCGGGCGTACGCATGGGCTCCCGGCGCCGCCGCCCGTCGTTGCTGCAGCGCCGGTTGGAGAGGATGAACTGGGATGAACTGTGAGGCTGCGGGACCCACGCATGGGCCGTTTTGGTAGCATATTTGGGCCTTCGTGGCGACTGGTTTGGGGCTGGAATCTCAATGTGAAATGGGCAATCTGTAGCTCGCACCACTCAAAAAAAAAAAAAAAAAGGTGCCCAAGCCGCCTGCTTAGCCCGTGGTGAAGTATTTGGTCACCACAACTTTCTGCGGCGAGAAATGAACTGAAGGAACTTGTGGCCGTTTACATGTGGCAGTCGCCCTGCAGTCACGCTGAGCGAGGAAGAGCCCGGCTGTTCCGTACACGGCGACCATGCAGGCAGCAGGCCGTTGCAACATCTGCGGGCCTGCTGGGTCTCCTCGTTTGAAAACATGCTCGTCATGGGTCACACAGCCCAGCAAGGGCTATTCAGCTGATGGTCTCGCTATTCTACTGTTCTGTTGTGAGAAAAAACACTCATAGCTGATAAATTTAATCGAACCAAGTGAATAACGTTTCGGATTATGAGAATCCACTTGGTGGCACGACGAGGCCGGTGTAAAGCTAAAGTGGGAGCAAAGGCGACGACGAGGCCAGTGTAAAACGCCAGAGTTGGGAGCAAAGGCGGCGACGACGACGACGACGAGGCCGGTGTAAAAAGCCCGAGTTGGGAGCAAAGGAGACGACGACGCCGATGAGATCGCACATTCGACCAATCCTCGTCCCTCGCCGACTCATCGTGCGTGACCGAGACATACGTCGATGGAGGTAGCAGGTCCCGCGACGTACGGCGATATGGTGCGCCACACCGAATTCCGAAGACCAAAGCATTTGCAGGACAAAAGCTCATGTGCTCGTCGTTATCTGTGGAGCCCAAATCGTACTGGTTCCTTCGCTCCAATGGCTTGCAGTCCACGTCATTCTTTTCTTTTTTTGCGAAACAAGTTCACGTCATTCATAACTTCTGTTTAAATGGGCTAAAATAATTTGTTAGCTAGAGCTAAGAATTAGTTGATTAAATGGGCTCCTCTCTGTCACCTCCATTGTGCCCTCCTCACCTCCATTTGTAAATCCTGCCAATTTTTCATTATCCATAAACACCCTCGACCTAAAATATAAGTGTTTTTCGTTGTACTAAATCAAATCATTCCAAATTTGACCAAATTCATAATAAAAAACATTTCAATTTCAAATGAGTTTTATTACTCACTCGGTCTAAATTATAAGATGTTTTGACTTTTTTCTAGATATATTGTTTTCACTAGATAATTAGACACAATGTGTATCTAAATGCATAGCAAATGACATAAATCTAGAAAAAGCCAAAACATCTTATAATTTGAAAACTGAGGGAGTACATCATAATGCAATGTATCTTCATAATTTACATTCTTGTTGCGTACTCTTCTTTTAAAACTTGGCAAAAAATTGAAAATGGCTTGTCTTGGAACAACTAAAAATCTCCTATGTTTTTTTATAACGGAGGCAGTAATCATTTAGTGACTTTTTTTTATTGAAGTGATCTTTTCGGGCGTTTCGTTCCCTGTGTGTGTGTATGTGTGCACAGCCAAAGGAGAGTTTTCCTATAACATTTAACCATTGACTTCATCATTCTTTGAGCTGACTATGACTAGGAACAGGTAGCCAGGATGAAAGCACGACCTATTTTTACTTCTACCTCGTGCTCATCCTAATGAGACCATTCCAGTTGGCTCTTGATCTAAACAGAGCTAAGCTTAAGCTAGTTTAAACAGGAAGCCATGCGACCAAACCATTTTTCACACAATAAGTGCAGCAGGAGATTACAGCTTACCTTTCCTTGGCCTTCCTATCCTGCTGCTGATCTCCTTGGCCACCCCCCCCCGGTTCTTGCACGAAAGCAGGAGGAAGGCATCTCTCCTTCAGTTCCTTCTTTGGGCTCTCGAAGAATTCTGGTCTCGCAAGTCATGGCAAGAAGGCACCGATTGCTGCAAATGGGAAGGGATCACCTGCAATGGAAACAACAAAATCATTGAGGTTTCTCTCCATCTAGAGGCCTTGAAGGAAGTATCACATCTCTTGGCAACCTCACCGGCCTGCAGCATCTTAACTTGTCCTACAATTCACTTTGTCGGTGACCTGCCCCTGGAATTGGTGTCATCCAGCATCATTATCCTCGACATCAGCTTCAACAAGATCCGTGGAGACCTGCATGATCTACCATCTTCAACATCAGGTCAACCTCTAAAGGTACTTAACATCTCAAGCAACTTGTTTACAGGGCAGTTTACATCCACAACATGGAAGGGGATGGAGAATCTAGTTGTGCTCAATGCCGGCAACAACAGTATTTCGGGCACATTCCAACTCATTTCTGTAACATATCACCAAACTTTTACGTCGTCCTTGAACTCTGTATAACAACCTCGGTGGCGGTATCCCCCGGGACTCGGCAATTGCTCCATGCTCGAGTGCTCAAGGCTGGCCACAATCACCTCGGTGGGATTCTCCCAAATGAACTCTTCAATGCTACCTTGTTGGAGCATCTCTCTTTTTCAAAGAACGGATTACATGGAATACTTAATGGCACACATATAGCCAAACTCACTAATCTGGTTATCCTTGATCTTGGAGAACATAATTTCAAATGAAAAGGTACCCGATTCCATAGTTCAAATGAAGAGATTGCGGGAACTTCATTTGGGCTATAACGACATGCTGGGAGCTGCCATCAACCCCGAGCAACTGCACAAATCTCACACACATCGACCTCAAGAACAACAATTTCAGTGGAGAACTCACCAAGGTCAATTTCTCGAACTTAACCAATCTAAAAATCTTAGATCTTTGGGTGAACAACTTCGATGGCAAAATTCCGTAAAACCATATACTCATGCCACAAATTAACTACACTGCGTCTATCCTATAATAAGTTCCAAGGACAGTTATCAAAGGGACTAGGCAATCTGTAGTCACTCTCGTTCCTTTCACTAACTGGCAACAGTTTTACGAATTTAGCAAATGCACTTCAGATACTAAAGAGATCCAAAAACCTCACCATGCTTCTTATTGGGATCAACTTCATGTACGAGACCATGCCAAATGATGAAAGCATTGATGGTTTTGAGAATCTTCAGGTTCTTTCCTTAGGTGCATGCTCATTGGTTGGGAAAATACCTTACTGGTTATCGAAGCTAAAAAGTTTGCAGATGTTATTTTTAAGTGACAATCAACTGACTGGGCCAATTCCTGATTGGATTAGCAGCCTAAACTACCTGTTCTATCTACAAATAACAAATAACAGTCTGAGTGGGGAAATTCCTTCAGCGTTAACGAGAGATGTCGATGCTAAAACCGAGAGAAGATTGCATCACTTTTAGATCCAACGGTCTTTGAAGTACCAATTTATTTAGGTACATCATTTCAATACCACAAAAATGGTAATGCTTTTCCAAAAGTGCTAGATCTAGGAAACAATAATTTCACTGGTGTGATCCCTCCAGAGATCGGTCTCTTAAAAGAGCTCCTTTCACTTAATTTGAGCTTCAACAATCTATATGGAGATATCCCCCAATCGATCTGCAACCTCACAAACTTGCTGGTACTAGACTTGTCGAGCAACCATCTAACCGGTGCAATCCTCCGCAGCCGTGGCGATCTACACTTTCTTACTTTTCTTTCAATGACCTAGAAGGGCCTGTGCCAACCTCGGGCCCGCTTTAGTCTTTACAAACTCCGGCTTTGATGGCAACCCAAAGCTCGTGGTTATTTGCTTGCTCACCAATGCAGTTTAGCGGGGGAAAGTCATGTGGCCATTGTCTATGAAAACCAAGGTGGCAGCAAGGTCATGTTACTTGTCGGCCGGTCTTTTCTTTGGAGTAGGAGTGCTATATGATCAGTTGTATTATCCGGTACTTTGGCTAACATAAATCAATAGAAGTGGGCTACGATAATGTGCATGGGTTTTCGGACAAGCGATTGGTGTAAGTTAAATTTGCTCTTAGGAGCATATGCTCCCCTGTTGTGGACCACTTTGCATACGCATTGTGATTCGTGCTCGCACACTTCTCAATGTGTATTGCTTCGGCTGTCGCGAACATAGATCACAATGCGTATCCAGGTGGTCCGCGGTGTGGGAGCACATGCTTTTAAAGAGCAAAAAAAAAAAAAAAACGCTTCCGATCGATTGATGTAATTGAGAAGAGAAACAAAAACAGTTGTTACAACTTTGTAATTGTATTACCAATTTACCGGTGTCAAACTTGGTGGGATCTCCGATATTTTCACTTCGAGAAAGATCGGATAAATGGCCCTAGGCACGGCTCGGCATTAGGGGTTGATAAGTAATCTTTGATCCAAGAACTTTAGAGCTGAAGCAATTGAGGGATGGTGAAATTGGTGTGTACACAACAAGCTGCAGCATGTAATAATTATTATTGATTGGTTGCTTGTCATTTGTCAACGTTAAAATAGTTTGTTTCTATAGTACACACTCAACGAAAAGTAGCAAAGATAGCATATATTGTGGAGTTACTATGGCGGTGATTAGGTAGCCCACTTCCGGGATTGATCATCTCCCGTGTCGCCCCCACGCGGGCGACACGGGAAAACCCCGTCTTCCCCACCCCCCGTTCCTCTACGGCCGGCGCGCGGGGTGGCGCCCGGCAAGCTGGCGGCCGCCCGGGGATGGCGGCGGGGCCCGGACCCTTCCGGGTGGTGTGGCGGTGGCGCGAGCTCCGGGGAGGCTCGCCCTATCCGCGGCCGCATGGGGCTCGGGCGGGGGCTCCCTTCCCCGTCCGCGGCCAGGTCTGCCGGTGGCTGGGGGGGGGTTGGTGGTGGCGCGAGAGCCTTCTCTATCGCCCGGCCCCCTCTCTCCCCCTCAGCGGTGGCGTCGGCGGGTTGCGGCTGGGTCCATCTGGGCGGCCGATCAGGGGCTGGTGGCCGGATCCGGCGCCCCCGGTCGGGGCAGCCCCCGAGATGTTAATGGCCATGGTGGGAGGCTCTTTGTTGTGAGGGGAACCCGGGTGCCTTTCGGGTCCGTGGTCTCTGTCTTTGGGCGAAGACCATGGCGGCGGGCGCTGCGTGGGCCAACCGGTTGCGATGGCCGACCACGTTGGCGGCGGTGCGGCCCCGGCCGAGGCCTCGGGGGCCGGCGTGCGGTAGTGTGACACGCATGGCAAGATGAGGCTCGGTTCCTTGGGCCTCACTGGGAGGGTGTGGCGGTCGCGGCCGTGGGCCGCTTGCAGCGGCCGGCGTCGATGCCCCTGCGGTTGGGGTCGTGGGACATCGGAGGCAGCGGCGGCGGCGGCAATGCGGCGTTGCCCCAGTCTGGGACGGTTTGTCTTGGGGATTTCTAGGGTGAAAAGCCTTGGCGGCAATGGCGCGAGTGGCGTCGCTTCTTTGTTGAGGGTGTTGTGCTCCCCCCCCTTTCGGGCGGAAAGCCCTGTCCACCTTGACGGCGGGCGGTGGCGTTCCCAACGTCATCCCTTCTTGGGGCGTCGCTCTCCCGTCCGGACCATGACTTCGGCGTCCCCGTGTGAGTGTGGATGGGAGTTCCCCGGCGCTAAGTCGAGCCGCTGCGTTTAGGGGGACATGGCTCGACAACGATGACACAAGGCGAACCCCCCTTCTTTGTCGACTAGTCCGCTTCGGAAGTCGGGCAAGAACCGGGGGAGGTGTTGAGGTTCGTGATTGGAAGTCGGAGCTGCTCTACTTCCGAGCTAGGCAACGATGCCTTCGCTTCGGTTTGTCCGCTTGTTTTTCGTTTTGGTCCATGCGGGTCCGCCATGGGAAGTCGGAGCTATGGGTTGCTTTGCAATCATGCTTGGCAACAATGACCCATGGCGGTTGTGTGCTCTTCCGTCGTGTGGGTGGGTTGGCCCTTCGGTGCGCTTGCACCTGTTTGGCTACCCTTCTTGTAAATACTTTTCTACCGTCTTAATTGAGCGCAGAGCTCCCGCCTTTAGTCTCAAAAAAAGCAGTAGCATATATTGTATTTGGAAGGGCAGACTCTTATTAGTTCAGAGTCCAATAGTAGTTTGTAATAAGAACATGATATAACCCCAATAGTAATTTAGTTTGTAATAAGAACATGATATAACCATCTGGTTATCTGATATTGGTGTGTCGTGTGTTTTCCATCGCAGTTGCAGCAAATAGATATCATGTTGCATTTGAAATTATACAAGCAAATTGAAATGTAAAACTAAGTCTTCCATTTGAGTTGATAGTTTCAACAAATGATTGGAATAAACAGACACAACTTCAAACTTGAGTAATGCAATGGAGCGGCTCCAGCAGCAGCAGCAGCCAGCAAGATTTGCAAATTTCATAGTTAGTGGCATTTAGCCCATGCCCTCCACTCAATGGATGATTTCAGTGGTGGCGCAGAATAATCTGCACTGAAATAAACTGTAATGGGAGTGTTCCACTAGACTATGTTGATCTATTGAGTTATAATGTGACTCTATGTGTTTCTGAGTTCTGAGAGATTGTGTGACTGCATTTATAACATTTACTCTGTATAAAATGTCTGAGAATTGATGTGGTAACTGAGTAAACAAGTGAGGGAGCAGATCTACTAATATCCTGCAACTGCTACTCTGCTAGAGCCAAACTTTGATGGCAAGGAGCCAAGGACACGGATTGGGCAGCAGCAGCAGCCCTGCCTCCGAAGACCTTCTCAGCACTAGGTACATACCTCTAGAGCGCAGCGCGCTGCCTGGATGTGACGTGACCCTCGGCCGTCCGGGCGCCGCCGCCGCCGGCCCGCCGGTGCGAGCTTGATGCGTCCCAAGAACAATTGAAGTGTTTTCCATCGCAGAGAACAGAACTCATCTCGCATTTCAAATTGTACAAGAGACGAGAGCAACAAGGGAAACCTGAAAACAAAGATTCTTCCATTTGATTCGATAGTTTCAGCTTTGCGCAGACAGGTAGCCGTGAAGGCAGTACTTCACCTTGCGAGCAGAGCGGAGTACGCCGAACGAGCCACGCCGTAAGGCGTTCGCTTCCCGAGGCCGTCGCCCAGCACCCGGCCGCCGTACGCCGTAGCGCGTGCTCATGGGTTCCCACTTCCCGGCGCCGCCGCACGTCGTTGCTTTTTTTTTTAGCAACTCCGCTGCTGCTCCGGTTGGAGTTGCAGACAATGAACTGGGCTGGACTCTGAGTTTGCGCGGTACACATACATGGGCCGCTTTGGGTACCATGTTCGGGCCTAAGTGGCGAGTGGTTTGGGCTCGAATCTCGGTTTCAAATGCCTACACGCAGCATTCGGATTTCGGAGCGAGGGCGAGCCGTGGAGGAACCGAACTGTCACAGCGCGCGGCGACCCCGTGACCCGTTGGAAACGTCATCTGGAGCTTCCACGCACGCACAATGGTCACAACTGTTGATCACACATTACCATCCTTTGGTGAAAAATACTTAACGGGAAGTGCGTGTGAGCTACGGTTCAAGCATTGCTATCATCTAACAACAATAAGTTTCAACAAATTACCTTGTAAACACTAATGCTTGTGAGAGAGATGACTTATGATTTTACAATGACGTCGATGCCTCATTTTTTTCTAGATCCATCCCCTGTTGGTCTATCGTTGTAAGAGAATAGAATTGGTGGAATATTGGTTGTATTGGGCCTCTATTCCTATAACTCTATCCACCCTAACTCCTACACGGCTATCATGATCATGGACTTGGTCTTCGCGTGAATGGTCTCCATATCCAGAACCTCCTAGGTCGACATCACACTTCGCTTGATCAAACACCGACTGAAGATTCTTCCAAAGGTGGCCATCCATCTTCGTTCTTCGTGGTTAATCCTTCTTCAGAGTCATTGTCTTCGCAGTTAGCCCCGCCAATGGTGAAAACATCTCCGTGACTTTTCCCCGAAAGCTATCCACCATAAAGCTTACTAGCAACCTGACAAACTATATGCAAACCCAATTACCCAAAACACCGGAGGTTATGCGACATAGAGATAGAGGGGATAGCATTATCCAAGGTCGATTCCCCAACAACTCCTATAAGATTATCCGAGGAATATCTGTTTATATTTTTTTATTAGTTTAAGATAGGGAAAATATCTTCCAAATCCCATCAACGTAACTTCCTAATACATGCGGATGCGACTTGCATAGATCTAACTTGGACATTTATATATGATAAACATGATTAGATGTATGAGGTTCATATGACAAGTGCGTATGACTCCCCTTGTCCTAAAATATATGGTATCCAAGCGATTTTTTAAACAAAATAAAGAGCTTGGCAAAACTCCACCCCCTCACTAATTACGAGGGAGAGACTTGGTTCAGTTGCTACTTTCTTTTTAGTAACTAACCCGTTATTTCAGTCGGCGCAAAGTTAAAAAAGGAATCTTAGGGTCTGTTTTGGATTGGGACTCCCATTTTAGTAAGCTTTTAGTCAACTAAACCCTAAACAAGTGTGACTTTTTAGTCGGGGGTGATTAAAATTTAGAAGTCGGGGGTACCCCAACTTATAATGACTAAATGCTCTCTCTTTCTTCCTCGGTCCACGTGTCTGGCTCTATTTGTCTCACTTTTTCCTCTCTTCTTTAGCCCTTTTTAGTCCTTCTATCCAAAGGGAGGGAATAAACTTTAGTCACCTGACTAATGTATCCAAACACTCTCTTAGTATTTGTTGCTATAGAGATATAGGAGACAGGGAGGTTAGGAACCCAGAATACCTTATGTTCGATTACAAATTCTAAACTCCATCACTTATATTTTAGGATAGAGGGAGTACATCATAAAGCGAATACACTTAACATTGCTATGTGTACTTTTCTAATGTGAAAATGGAAACAAAGGTGTGTTGGTTTTGGAGATAAAAAACGACTTAACCTTATCGTGAAAATTGCCCAAGAAAAATCAAACATGCATTATCGTGTCTACTTAGTTTCAGTTTATTTTTCAATTCCAGCTCAATTTCCTGGTTGTCAATTTCAGCTCAGTTTCCACAAAAAATCTGCAATCCTCGTGTGTCCTACTGCAGCCACGTCGATCATGACATGGATGGCGCTATGAATTTGTCACCCTAAGAAAACGGTAGGATTTCATCAAGAGAAGAGAAGGCTAAGCAGCCCAAAAAGCATGAGCCACGTCGATCAACTTTGCAATGTATCTAGATATAACAATATTTCAAAAAAAAAAAAAAAAAAAAAGAGAACAAAATCGATGTACCAAAAAAATCAAAATGACTTATAATTTTAAACAGAGAGATATTTTCATTAGGTGACTTTACAACGACACCGGCCGAGGATCAAACAGCGGCGCTCCTATTTGTTCCTAACCCCTCATGCTCTTTCTCCATCAGACACAAACATGGACCTATGGCTTCTCGAGAGCACAGCTTATGGCTTCTCGAGCACGCGCCTATGCCTCTTTCTCCCATGTTCATATCTTGGGGAAAAAAGCATGCTTGCCATTCAATTCTCATGCCGTAAACACGGCAGCAGATTTCCCACGATTTCCCTTGCCGTTGCCATTGTTACGCTCCTCTTCTTCGCCTCTCCCGCAAGCTCTTGCTCCCAGCAGGAGAGCAACTCCCTCCTCCGGTTCCTTGCGGGGCTCTCGGAGGGGCGGCAACCTCACCATGTCATGGAAGAATGACACGCGATTGCGCAAATGGGAAGGCATTGCCTGTACTCCCGATAAGATGGTCACAGATGTCTTATTGGCTTCTAGGAGCCTTGAGGGATTCATCTCTCCATTCCTCGGTAACCTCATGGGCTTGTTGCGCCTCAATCTATCCTACAATTTCTTGTCTGGTGGCCTACCACTAGAATTGGTGTTGTCCAACGGCATCACCGTGCTCGGCGTCGATTTCAACCAACTTCGGTGGGTACCGCAAGACCAGCCATCTACAACCTCTCATGCGGCCTCTGCGCAGTACTTTGAACGTCTCGAGCAACTTGTTTACAGGGCAGTTTCCATCCAGTACATGGGAGGTCATGGAGAATCTGGTTGCACTCAATGCTAGTAACAACAGTTTTATTGGTCTTGTGCCAACTGTGCTCTGTTTCAGCGCACCATCCTTTGTTCTACTTGACCTTAGCTACAATCAGTTCAGCAGAAGTATCCCTCCAGACATTGGCAATTGTTCCATGATGACATATCTTAAAGCCGGGAATAACAACTTCAGTGGGACTATTCCAAATGAGCTCTTCGATCTTACCTTGTTGGAGCACCTCGCTTTTCCAAATAATCAGTTGGAAGGATCACTCAGCAGTATCAGCAAGCTCATTAATCTGGTCACCCTAGATCTTGGAGGGAATGGATTTGGTGGCAATATCCCAGATTCTATTGGTGAGCTCAAGAGATTGGAGGAGATTCATTTGGACTACAATCACATGTCTGGGGACCTTCCATCAACTCTTAAGCAACTGCAGAAATCTTATAACCATCGACCTCAAGAACAACAATTTCGGTGGAGAACTCACCAAGGTCAATTTCTCCAACTTTCTCAATCTAAAAACCTTGGATCTTGTGTGGAACAACTTCACCGGAATTATCCCGAAAAGCATATATTCATGTACCAATCTAATCGCATTGCGGCTATCTTCAAATAACTTCCATGGCCGGTTGTCGAAAAGAATTAGCAGTCTCAAGTTTCTCTCATTCCTATCACTTGTTGACATCCACCTTACAAATATTACAACTGCACTTCAAATACTTAGCGATTCTGGGAACCTAACCACCTTGCTAATTGGGTTTAACTTCAAGAACGAGGCCATGCCGGAGGATGAAGTAATTGATGGGTTTGAGAACCTTCAGGTCCTTTCCATGAGTGATTGTTCATTGTCCGGAAAGATACCCCAATGGTTAGCAAAGCTCACAAATCTGAGCTACTATTTTTATATAACAATAAACTATCTGGACCAATACCAGACTGGATCAGCAACCTAAACTCCCTCTTCTACCTAGATTTATCAAATAATAGCCTTACAGGAGAAATTCCAACATCATTAACAGAGCTGCAAATGCTCAAAATAGACAAGGTTGCATCAAAGTTTTTTGAGCTTCCTGTTTATAAGGATCGATCACTTGAATACCGCTTTCCCAATGCCTTCCCTAAAGAGCTAAATCTAGGCAAGAACAACTTCACTGGCACCATCCCGAAGAGATTGGTCAATTAAAAGGACTCATTTCACTAAATTTGAGCTCCAACAGACTATATGGAGAGATCCCTCAATCAATCAGCAACCTCACAAACCTGCAGGTGCTCAACTTATCAAGCAACCATCTAACTGGTGCAATCCCTGCAGGGCTGAACAATCTACAGTACCTTAGTGAATTTGATGTTTCTTTCAATGACCTAGAAGGGCCTGTGCCAAGCACTGGCCAGTTCAGTACATTTACAACCTCCAGCTTTGATGGTAACCCAAAGCTTTGTGGTCCTATGCTTACTGAATGCAATTCAGCAGAGGAAGGCCCCATGTCCATTGTCTATGAAAACCAAGGTGGCAGCAAGGTCATCTTTGCAATCAGCTTTGGTCTTTTCTTTGGAGTAGGAGTGCTATATGATCAGGTTGTATTATCCATGTACTTTGGCTAACATAAATCGATAGAAATGGGCTACAAATATGTACATGGGTTTGCAGACAAGTTATTGTTGTAACTGAGCAAAGAAACAAATGAACAGCTGCTACAGCTTTATTGTAATTCTTGTCACCAATCCACCATGGTCAAACTTGGTGTGATCTCCAGAATTCTCACTTCAACAAAAAGATCGAATTAGTGGCCCAAGGCACAGCTCGGCATTAGGTGTTCAGTAATTATTCTTTGATATAATAACATTAGAGCCGAAAGCAATTGGAGGATGGAGAAATTTGTCTGGACCTAAAAGAAGCTGCAACATGTAAGAATCATCGATTGGATGCTTGTCAGCGTTAAAATAGTTGAATTCTAACATTACATGTTCAAAGAAACTAGCCTGGCTTCTCTTTGTAAGGGAAACTCTGTAGCTCAGAGTACAAACTATATTTTATAAGAATATCGCAGAAAAACAGATATCATGTTAGCATTTGAAATTATACAAGCGGCGCGAGCAAAATGAAATGTGAAACCGAGTCTTCCATTTGAGTCTATAATTTCAATAAACTTTAAGCAATGACGACGCGGACAATGCGGCTACTCTACTCCGTGTCCGTGGTGATTGGAGTCTATTACCTTGGGAGCAGAGCGGGCCTCAGGGCGCGCCACGTTGGGCGCGTTCCTATCCTGTACTCGAGCTCCACGGCCACCGTGCGGCTGGAGCACGTGCGCATGGTTCCCAGCGCCGCCGCCCGCCGTTGCTCGCTTGAGAGGTGAGGTGGTTCGCCTATAGAAGCGGTGTGAAGCCTGCCCGATGGGAGACGACGAACTGGGCTGGGCCGTGGGCTGTTTGTTGGTAGCATGTTTGGGCTCGAATCTTCTTACCAGGGACTGAGCCGGGATCACGATTTGTAAGGTTATTTAATTCCTTGTCACTGTGCCATGATCATTCCATATACTCAAGTCAAGGTACCCCTCAAAAAAAAAAAAAAAAAATACTCAAGTCAAGGTTATATGGCAATTGTAGACCTTTATCTAAAAATGACATTCTAGACATCACGATTATTATTACTACAAAATTTGTTCCAAATTATAGTTTTGACTTTTCTGACTTCAAGTTGGACCGCTCGGCTTATTCAAAAAAAATTGTACAAATTTTTTTTTTTTTTTTTGTAAATTGCTTTATTAATATAAGTTCTTTAAGGACTTAAATTTGGCTAGATTTTCACAATCTTTTTTGAATAAGATGAGTGGTTAAATTTGGAGTGAGTCAAACAACATAGAATTTGGAACGTAGAGAGTACTAGGTAATTGAACTACAAATGAGACGACCAAAATGAAATGTGATTTGGTTTGACACTAACTTGCTGACTTGATTTGACTCAAACTGATATGTTTTATTGGAGCCACACATCTCTAATGCGACTCAACGATCATCACAACCTTCTTATGTTTCCTAGTAATCATGCATTTATTTCAAACATGATATATAAACTAGAATCACAAGATCGCATTCGAACGCGTCGGTTTCCTCTCATGTATAGTGAGAATCTAGTAAACAGCTTCCAAGAGGTTCCATATTTCAATTTTCAAACATGACTTGGTAGGTGAACGATGTGACATATATACACGCTCCAAACATGGACAAAAGGCCAATGGATCAAGAATATATAAATAAATAAATTGTTGAAAGAAATGTCGAGTTTTATAATTGTTGGGGAAAAGACGCCAAGTTTATTTGACGGGTCCACCACGCTACTATGCTGAATGCAAGTGGTAGAAACGAACCGAACGACCAAGTATGCACAAATTATAACAGAAAGAGAACCAACTCAGCACGGTATTGTGGCAGGCATTTGATGTTCTGCAGTCAACAGGACGAGAAAATGACACCCACATGTGACGTCATAACACCCACACTTGATGTTCTGCAGTCAACAAGAGTATCTGAGCCCAATAATAACCAAGTACTCCATAATCATCATCAACGTAATCTCAGCTAACAATTACCAAACGAGGCTGCCCAAAACCCACGATACTTTCAGAATCGCCGTATTCACCTGATGAGTAGATTTGATAGGCAATCTCCACGGCAGCATCAGGGTCGCCACTCTCCTTCAGATCTCAGTCTGCCAGCCCTTGAACACAGCCTACACATAGTTTACGCCGAGCGCTTTTGGATTCTGGTCAACAACAAGATCCAAGGATGAGGATCAAAGGTCCATCATGCGCATGTGGAACGAGGGCCATGGAAAATAGCTGCAAGCATCAGCCAAAGCTTAGAGAAAAGGATGAAAGCCAGAAAGTAAACAACAGGGGCCAACGCGACGAATTAGAAGCAGAATAGGGCACAATGTCACCCTCACCTATCACCTCAATGCATTTCTTATCTTCTTGCCTCCAATTGGCCTTGTTATTGTCTAAACCATGTCCACACCTTGACCATGACACCAATGATTGCTCTAAATAGTATGCGCTTTCGGAATCATGCTTTCTCGTTCAAATTGAATCTTGCAGATCTTCAGAAATTGTTTCGCTCTTCAAAAGCACGTGCCTTTTCCTGTTCAGCAAAAAGGGTGCATCAACTAGTGATTCCAATTTCTTTTATTTTTCTATCTCAGATTTTGTTAGCACTGAGGTTAATACAATACAATACAATAGATTGGTTAAGAAAATGTATTACGAAAAGTAGATTAGATACTGAGATCAGGTAAATCTAGGTAGGCTGTGTCTGCATTACTGGCAATAGATGTTATGTCACATAAGGTTAATCACGGCAGACTGTAATAATTCAACAAGGATTGGTTCAAGGATGACTAGAAACAGGAAAAATATTTTATACAGCCACGAAGCAAAGCTTGGTCAGTTGGACTTCCTAATGGACCATAGCAGGTCGCCCACCAAAGAGACGTCAAAGTGTGAACAAGCGACCTGCTCAATCTATTGCATAAAATACACCCATAATGAGGACTTTGCTGTAGCCTTTAATCCTTGCCTCCATTTATCTTTCTGGTGGACGATACTATAACAGAAAGATTGAACCAGCAACCTCCTACTTCTTCTACCTTATGTTCTTCTCTATTTTGGACCATTGGTAACTTTGTCTAGATTGGGCACAAGCTAAACATTTGGATTCCTTGCTAGTTTCAATAGGAAGCCATGCAGTCACTCCATTTGTCATACAATTACAGCAGTAGATTACACATACCTACCCTTGCCCTCGTGCTGCTGATCTCTTTGGCCACTCCTATCAGTTCTGCGTGGAGCGAGGAGAAGAAATCTCTCCTCCAGTTCCTTCTTTGGGCTTTTCGCGAGGATTCTGGTCTCACCAAGTCATGGCGGGGAAGAAGGCGCGTGATTGCTTTGCAAATGGGAAGGGGTCACCTGCAATGGAAACAACACAATCATTGAGGTTTCTCTGCCATCTAGAGGCCTTGAAGGAAGTATCACATCTCTTGGCAACCTCAGCGGCCTGCAACATCTTAACTTGTCCTACAATTCGTTTATGCGGTGACCTGCCCCCGAATTGGTGTCGCCCAGCAGGTATCATTGTCCTTGACATCGGCTTCAACCAGGTTCAGTGGGGACTCCGCACAGGATCTACCGTCTTCAGCCTCTCGGCCAACCTCTAAAGGTACTTAACATCTCAAGCAACTTGTTTACTGGGCGGTTTACAGCCACAACATGGAAGGGGATGGAGAATCTAGTTGTGCTCAATGCCAGCAACAACAGCTTTTTTTGGGCAGATTCAAGTCATTTTCAGAACATTTCACCAAACTTTTCGTCCTTGATCTCTGTTACAACAAACTTCGATTGGCAGTATCCCTCCGGGGCTCGATGAATTGCTCCAAGCTCAAAGTACTCAAGGCTGACCACAACCACCTTAGTGGGACTCTCCCGATGAACTCTTCAATGCCACCTTGTTGGAGCATCTCTCTTTTTTTCGAAGAACGGATTACATGGAATACTTAATGGCACACATATAGCCAAACTCACTAATCTGGTTATCCTCGATCTTGGAGAAAATAATTTCAACGGGGAAGGTACCCAATTCCATAGTTCAGCCAAAGAAATTGCAGGGGAACTTCATTTGGGCTATAACAGACTGTGCGGGGAGCTGCCATCAACCTTGAGCAACTGCACAAATCTCACAAATATCGACCTCAAGAACAACAATTTCGGTGGAGAACTCACCAAGGTCAATTTCTCCAACTTAACCAATCTAAAAATCTTAGATCTTAGGATGAACGGCTTCAGTGGCAAAATTCCGAAAACCATATACTCATGTCATAAATTAAGCGCAAGACCGAGGCTATCTTCAAACAATTTCCATGGCCAGATATCAAAGGGACTAGGCAACCTGAAGTCACTTTCATTCATTTCACTTACTAGCAACAGTTTTACAAATTTAACAAATGTACTTCAGATATTAAAGAGCTCCAATAATCTCGGAACTCTTCTTATTTGAAACAATTTTGTGGAAGAGACCATGCCGGATGATGAAAACATTGATGGTTTTGAGAATCTTCGGGTTCTTTCCTTAAATGGGTGCTCATTGTTGGGGAAAATACCTTATTGGTTGTCGAAGCTAACAAATTTGCAAATGTTAGTTTTATCGGCAATCAACTAATTGGGCCAATTCATTTGGATCGGCGGCCTAAACTTCCTGTTCTATCTAGACATATCAAATAACACGCTGAATGGGGAATTCCTACAAGCATTAACGAGAGATGCCGATGCTAAAATCGAAAGACTGCAGCACCTTTGGTTCCAAGAGTCTTTGCAGTACCAATTTATTTTGGCACATCACTTGAATATCGCAAGGTGAATGCTTTTCCAAAAGTGCTGAACCTAGGAAACAATAACTTCACTTGGTGTAATCCCTCCAGAGATCGGTATTTTAGAAGATCTCCTTTTACTTGATTTAAGCTTCAACAATCTATATGGGGATATCCCCCAATCGATCTGCAACCTCACAAACTTGCTGGTACTAGACTTGTCAAGCAACCATCTAACTGGTGGAATCCCTGCTGCGCTGAGCAATCTACACTTCCTTACTGAATTCAATGTTTCTTTCAATGACCTAGAAGGGCCTGTGCCAACCACAAGCCAGTTTAGTACATTTACAAACTCCAGCTTTGATGGTAACCCAAAGCTCTGTGGTCCTATGCTTATTCACCAATGCAGTTCAGCAAAGGAAGGTCCTATGACCATTGTCTATGAAAACCAAGGTGGCGGCAAGGTCATGTTACAATCGGCTTCGGTCTTTTCTTTGGAGTAGGAGTCCTATATGATCAGTTGTATTATCCGGGTACTTTGGCTAACCTAAATAGAAATGGGCTACAATAAAGTGCATGGGGTTGCGGACAAAGCAATTGACATAAGCTGAGCAGGTACTACTGATTTGTGATAGTTATTGCCAATTTACCATGGCCAAACTGCGACCTTCAGTAGTTTCACTTGCAGAAGATCAAATAAATGGCCCCTCTGGTATCCGGTGTTCAATGAGTATTGTTTAATCCAAGAACTCTAGAGTTGGAGCAACTGGAGGATGGAGAAATTGGTGTCGATGTCATAAGAAGCTGCAGCATGCATGTGAGAACCATTGATTATTGGTTGCTTGTCAATGTTATTAAAATAGTTGAATTCTACATTACACGCTCAAAGAAACTAGCCTAGATTCTCTTTGTAAGGGAGACTCTGTAGCTCGAGTCCAAACTATATAATATCATAATTTGTAAGAACATCGCAGAAAAACGTATATCATGTTAGCATTTGAGCAAGCAAAATTATCATCGCAGACCATAATTTCAATAAATGATTGGAAGCTTTGCACAGAGTGTGATCAGTTAAACTTTAAGCAATGACACGCGGACAATGCGGATCCTCCGTGTGTGATTGGAGTCTATTACCTTGAGAGCAGAGCGGAGCGGAGGCTGCCGGCGCGCCACCGGGGGGGCGTTTCCCAATCCTGTACTTGAGCCCACGGCCACCGTGCGGCTGGAAAGCTTTGCGTGAGACAGGTAGCCGTGAAGGCAGTACTTCAACCTTGCGAGAAGAGGGAGGGGCGCCGAGCGCGCCACGCCCGTAAAGGCGCGCTTCCCGATCCAGCCCCGGCCCGCCGTGCGCCGTAGCGCGTGCGTGTGGGTTCCCCTTCCCAGCGCCGCTGCGCCCGTCGTTGCTGCTGCTCTCCGGTTGGAGACGATGAACTAGGCTAGACTGGATTGAGTCTGTGGGGCCCATACATGGGCGCTTTGGGTAGCATGTTTGGGCCTGGGTTTTGGGCTCGAATATCGGTGCAAAAGGGCCCAATTCGTGCCTATTTGAATTTCAATGGCTACAAGCAGCATTCGAACAAGGGCGAGCCGTGGAGGAGCCGAGCTGTCCCAGCGGCGACCGTGCTGGCCGACTGCGTCGCGCATGATGGCGGCGTATGGCGGTGGAAGTCGCGCGTGCCAGCGACGTCTGGCGATGGAAGTCGCGCGCTGACGGCGATGGAAGTCGCGGCGTGCCGGCGATGGTGCGCCACTCCCAACTCCGACCAAGACCATTTGCAGGACCTGTGCTCATCGTCATCTGCACTGCCCAAATTCGTCCTTGTGTTCTTCGCTAGGATGGCATGCAGTTCATGTCGTTCTCATTCCTAACGTCTGCTTAAATCGGCTAAAACAAATTGTCAACCAGAGCTAGAAAATGAGATATCTGGATGTACATGTTTAGATCCGTGCTTACATCTCTAGCAATGAACTATTTAGCCCTTGTTAGCTGGTTGTGCTTCACTAATAGACTTTTTTTGAATTATTACCCTACATAATCCAAACAGACTCCTGGAACCCATTTTTTTATAGTAACAAATGAAATTTTCTCCTCTAAGGGGACCTGCAGTGTATTGCAAAATCGAACAAAGGCAGAAGCACATAGAACCTAGAACATTAGACGGTTCGGCTACTTTTTTTTTTTTTTTTTTTTTTGAACGGTTCGGCTACTTGTTGTTAGAAGTGAAAGCGAACCAAACTCAAGCATCGAACCGTGTTGTGGCTGAATCAATAAAAAAAAAATTGATGTATAGGACAAATTATTGATGGTGTTGCCTTTGAAACCTGGCTACGACTACGAGGGTTGAACTGACAAATCAAATATATTGTTCCACGAAATATGCAGTCGACGAGATTAAGAAGTGTAGATCCTTGTAAATCCGACAATTTTTTCATTACCCATGATCTTCATCCTAAAATAAAAGTG
Organism: Hyparrhenia diplandra; assembly: GCA_015847255.1. Taxonomy (NCBI): domain Eukaryota; kingdom Viridiplantae; phylum Streptophyta; class Magnoliopsida; order Poales; family Poaceae; genus Hyparrhenia; species Hyparrhenia diplandra. The sequence continues at coordinate 409,005 of JADLZK010008803.1, read as the reverse complement.
ATATTTAGTTGTAGGAAATCAAATTATTCTAAAATCTGATCAAATTCATAATAAAGAACATTTCAAATTCCAAATGAGTTTTATTACATCACAATGAAATGTGTCTTCATAATTTACCTCCTTGATGATGTTAATACTCTTTTAAAAAAAAAAAAAAAGTAGTAAAAAAAATTGAAATGGTTTGACCTAGGACAACTATAAATCTCCTATGTTTTATAACAAAGGTAGTAAGCATTTAGTGACATTTTTTTCTTTTTTTTGATGAAGAGGTCTTTTTTCATTTTTTTAAATAATATCTTTTAATGATTAATTACAAATATTCTTTAGAAAAAAACATCTCTTTTTGGCCTTTTGTTCCTTATCTAGATACGTGTTTTTTTAAATAAATACAGATATTTCATTTGGTCAGGAAGCTTGGTCAGTTGGACGTCCCTTATCAGGCAGCCATCGATCAGTGACATGTCAAACTGTGAATGAGCTGTTATAGTCATCCCTTGCTCAAACGATGCCGATTTTTGGATGGAGGGAGTAAAACACAGCCATAAGGAGGAAATTTTCTATAGCATTTAACCATTGACTTGATCTTTCTTTGCGGTGACTAAGACCAGGAACTGGTGGACAGACAGGATGCAAGCACGCCTCTTTTTCTACTACAGCATGCGCTTCCTGATTTTTTAAAGGCCGTGCTCTTCCTGATCAGACCATTCGGCTTTTCATCTAAACACAGCACAAGCTAAGCTAGTTTAAACAGGAAGCCATGCGGCCAAACCAATTTTCACACAAGAATTGCTACAGCGGATTATCCATAGCTTTCCTTGGCCTTGCTATTCTGCTGCTACTCTCCTTGGCCGCCCCCATCAGCTCTTGTACAGAGCAGGAGAAGGCATCTCTCCTTCTGTTCCTTGCTGGGCTCTCGAAGAATTCTGGTCTCGCCAAGTCATGGCAAGAAAGCACTGATTCTTTGCAAATGGGAAGGGGTCACCTGCAATGGAAACAACACAATCATTGAGGTTTCTCTACCATCTAGAGGCCTTGAAGGAAGTATCACATCTCTTGGCAACCTCACCGGTCTGCAACATCTTAACTTGTCCTACAATTCGTTGTCCGGTGACCTGCCCCTGGAATTGGTGTCGTCCAACAGTATCATTGTCCTTGACATCAGCTTTAACCTGATTAGTGGAGACTTGCATGATCTACAGTCTTCAACCTCTGGCCAACCTCTAAAGGTACTTAACATCTCAAGCAACTTGTTTACAGGGCAGTTTACATCCACAACATGGAAGGGGATGGAGAATCTAGTTGTGCTCAATGCCGGCAACAACAGCTTTTTCTCGGGCGATTCAAGTCATTTCTGTAACATATCACCAAACTTTTACGTCCTTGATCTACATTTACAACAAACTCGGTGGCGATATCCCCCCCAGCTCGATAATTGCTCCAAGCTCAAAGTGCTCAAGGCTGACCACAACCACCTTAGTGGGACTCTCCCCGATGAACTCTTCAATGCCACCTTGTTGGAGCATCTCTCTTTTTTTCGAAGAACGGATTACATGGAATACTTAATGGCACACATATAGCCAAACTCACTAATCTGGTTATCCTCGATCTTGGAGAAAATAATTTCAGCGGGAAGGTACCCAATTCCATAGTTCAGACTAAAGAAATTGCAGGAACTTCATTTGGGCTATAAATGACCTTTATGCGGGGAGCTGCCATCAACCTTGAGCAACTGCACAAATCTCACAAATATCGACCTCCAAGAACAACAATTTCAGTGGAAAACTCACCAAGGTCAATTTCTCCAACTTAACCAATCTAGAAATCTTAGATCTTAGGGTGAACGGCTTCGATGGCAAAATTCGAAAACCATATACTCATGCCACAAACTAAGCTGCGCTGCGTCTATCTTTTAATAATTTCCAAGGCCGGTTATCAAAGGGACTAGGCAACACCTGAAGTCACTCTCGTTCCTTTCACTTCTTTGGAAACAATTTTCTGAATTTGGCAAATGCACTTCAGATATTAAAGAGCTCAGAAAACCTCACCACCCTTCTCATTGGGCTCAACTTCATAAACGAGACCATGCCAGATGATGAAAGCATTGATGGTTTTGAGAAGCTTCAGGTTCTTTCCTTAAGTGGGTGTTCATTGTTAGGGAAAATACCTTATTGGCTATCGAAGCTAAGAAATTTGCAGACGTTACTTTTAGGTGGCAACCAACTAAGCTGGGCTAATTCACATTTGGATAAGCGGCCTAAACTATCTATTCCATCTAGACATATCACATAACAGCAGCCGACTGGGGAAATTCCTACAACATTAACAGAGATGCCAATGCTAAAATCGAGATAAGGCTAGCAAAGACTTTTAGATCCAAGAGTCTTTGAAGTATCAATTTATATAGATACATCATTTCAATACCGCAAGGGAATGCTTTTCAAAAAGTACTTTATGTAGATAACAATAACTTCATTGGTGCCATCCCTCCGAGATCGGTCTTCTAGAAGGGCTCCGGTTCCTTGATTTGAGCTTCAACAATCTATATGGATATATCCCCCAATCGATCTGCAACCTCACAAACTTGCTGGCGCTAGACTTGTCAAGCAACCATCTAACTGGTGGAATCCCCGCAACGCTGAGCAATCTACACTTCCTTACTGAATTCAATGTTTCTTTCAATGACCTAGAAGGGCACGTGCCAACCACAAACCAATTTGAATGCGTTTACAAATTCCAGCTTTGGTGGCAACCCAAAGCTACGTGGTCCTATGCTTATTCACCAATGCGGTTCAGCGGATGAAGGTCCCATGTCCATTGTCTATGAAAACCAAGGTGGCGGCAAGGTCATGTTATGTCGGCTTCGGTCTTTTCTTTTGGAGTGGGAGTGCTATATGATCGGATTGTATTATCAAGGTACTTTGGCTAACATCCATCAATAGAATGGGCTACAATAATGTTCATGGGTTTTTCGGACAAAGAGATTGATGTAACGAGCAGAGAAGCAAACAGCTGCTACAGCTGTGCAATTGTATTGCCAATTTACGGTGCAAAATTTAGTGGGTCCGGTGTTTTCACTTCGAGAAGATCGGATAAATGGTCCCAGGCACGGCTCTGGCATCAGGGGTTCAGTAAGTTATCTTTGATCCAAGAACTTTAGAGATGAATCAATTGGGGGATGGTGAAATTAGTGTGGACACAACAAGCTGCAGCATGTAATAATTATTATTATTGATTGGTAGCTTGTCATTTGTCAACGTTTAAAATAGTTTGTTTCTACGATTACACGCTCAAAGAAAAGTAAAGTAGCGTAGATTTTCTATTTGGAAGGGGAGCTTATTAGTTCGAGTCCAGTAGTTTGTAAGAACATGATATAACCATCCAGTTATCTGATATTGGCGTGTATGTGTTTTTTCCATCGCAGTTGCAGCAAACAGATATCATGTTGCACTTGAAATTATACAAGAAAAAATGAAATGTAAAACTAAGTCTTCCATTTGAGTCGACTAGTATAGTGCACTGTGCTAACGCTACGGGACAAATCAAATAAAAATATTTATAAAAAAGTTTTATTTGCCAACCAACTTGATATCTGTTAAGCCAATTAACATGATCTACACTTGATAACAAAATATTTTTAAAATTTTTTGGCATCCTTTAGTTAGAAGTATAGCATGTTATAAGCCAATAACCAATACAGATGTGTCCTGTTTTTTTTTTTCATTTGGACTAACAAAAGTGATAAGCTGGCTACACACATGCATACCTCCACCATGTCCTCAAGCTCAAAATACAAAAAAAAAAAAAAAAAAAAAAAAAAAGAACAAGAAGAAGTGTTAGCACACTTGTTTGCTTATATGGAGTACTTGGTTCAATTCCTAGACAGCTTATGTTACTCCTAAAACTTTAGAATCTGGTTCAGGACTGAAAATCGTCCGATAGCAATCCAAGGGGACAAGTAAGCTTTCCATACGAAGCTCTTCAGCTTTCTGAAGCTTTTCATTAACCATGTCTTGAAAATGAATCTCTATCCTTCATAAAAGCATCAAGCAAGAGGGCAGCCTTTAGCAAAATAGAAAAAAAAAAAAACAAAATAAAAAATAAAACATCTACTTCTATCATTGTCTCCTTGATATGTTTTGACAACTACAATATGTCATTTGTCTATAAATATTGACAATATAATCAATATGTAGCTGAAATCAAGTAGCCATTAAAACTGGAAATTGATAGAAAAGTAAATATTCCATCTGCACAGGCTGTAGAGAGAAAAGAAAATGGGGATTTGAGATTCGACAACTTAACTGTGAGACCGCTTAAAAATCGGCACTTGATAGCCATGGAATCAACTGGCACCAGAGTGTGCGGTGAGCTCCCTAACAAATAATGTTGCTGTTGCATCCCACCAAGTACAGGTAGTGGAGGCAACAATCCATTGCTTGCTGAATGTAAGAAGAATATCATTCCTTTTTAGTGAAATTGACTTAAATCTGTTGAAAGACAAAAAAAAAAGCATGCCTTAGTGCAGGAATCGATGTAGCAGTTGAATATGAGAATTTGAGTAGCCACAAAGCAAGAACCTGAAGCCCACTGCCATGGATTGAACTTATATATATCTTCCGCCTGACTGCTCTTGTCCTCTCCCGTAAGAGGGCGTGGTTCAGTCGAGGCCAGCTTGATGCGTCCTGCACCAAGAGAAATGTGCATTTCTGTTCATCAAAAAAAACTTTTCTAATTCAATTTAGTAATATCTTATCTAACATATGTCCCAAGCTCAAGCATATTTACATTTTTAAAAAAAAAAAAAAGATAGTTCTCAAATTCAACTTAGCCAAGGCAGAGAACTCTACCTTTCCAGAAGCATCTCTTCCACCAGTTAGTAAAAGCATGACATCATAGCATGCACTGGCATAGTGATTTAAATTAAAATCAGCTAAGAGAAAAGCATTGTGTATACTTATACAGACATGTGAATTCGATGCAGATACGATGCCCAATAGACCTTAATCCAAATTGATTGTCATAACCTATTCCTTGGAGATGGTTCACCACTATACCACAGGGACACATTCCAAACAAGCAAGCAACATAACAAGCGATTTACATAATATGCTTTCAGCTGACAGGTAAACTGAAAAGGCACAGTGGCTGGACATGCGTTGGTGGAGCGGAGGTCGTGCTCATTTCTGTCAGGAGAGAATAAGCGAAACATGAGCAAATGAAGGCACTGCAAATCCAACAGCCTGTAGAAGAACGTAACATTACAGCTAATATATTTTCTATGATGTAAATAAAGAGAAAAGAACCATGGACGTTTAGATTGACCTCAGTATGACACAAGCAAACAAATACCATTGCTATTTCAAAGCGAGTAAGAGTGAACACAAATCGCTTCTTATGAAACATGCAAGAGTCTAAGAGCACTAATAGATTTGGCACTCCTTAGAAGGATTTTAGTGAACAACGATACATTCCACGCAAGCTTCAGGAGAATTTCAACAAATGGCATTCTACTTACAGAGACGACTTGCAGCAACAACATAAACAGCTTGACTTTGAGGCATTTCATCGAGCAACTGCTGGACACTGTACATCTTGACAGCCATTCAATGTTTCAAGCTGTTGTAGCACTCGTTGGCTAGGAAACTGGCACGGAGATTTTCAGATCAGAGATTCCATGAAGATTTCAATGAGGCCGCAGGCCACATTTTGTCTTAAAATCAAGATTACAGTCACACAGCCTTTTAATTTCAAGACAAAACTCACTGAAGGTACAGAGCCAGTCCTGTAGGCATTTTCAACAATAGGAATTTTCAGAAACATAGTGGCCATGTCCAGAGAACAAAAAGTAATAGTTCTCGCACGGTCTAGTTCTGGAATGGCTAAACAGTAAATATGCTTGTGTGGTGAATATATATACATTAGTATTTTATATACAATGAAAAAAAAAAACATCTCTGCTACTTACTAAAGGTCACCAAGTAGAGATCCTTGTTCCCTTCAACTTGTCCAATCTGTGCTTACCATCTCCCATGTTGGTGATGCCTATAATTACAGAGAGTTCACGTAAAACACCATTAACACAGAGCATTCATATACAATGATCTATCTCAAACTTTAACGATTAACAAAAAGTAGACAATGTTTATTCAATAGAGCCAGAGGTGGCAATGTTGTTAGACCGACCTTCTCAGAGACGCTACAAACTACTGCCTTGGCATGTGCTTCATATTCTCCAGCTCTTTTTTCATATCTCCAGTAAGCTAAAACTGCATTCTACATATACATACTGGAAAATTTGTGGTTGTTGTGGGACCCCAGTACTTAAGAGCAGCCAGATCATAAGCCAGCTTTCTCCTCCTTATCATATATAGCCACCTATCAATGGTACAAGATGAAAAAAATAAGACAAGTGATAATAGAGATAGAAACATACTATATGCTTAGGAGGAGCCCCTTTTCATCTTGACAGTTTCTGTTTCATACAGGAAGCTACTTTTCATGTTGAGATGCTTAAGATGAGCTACGGACGTGGACTATCTACTAAAAAATTCATCATTTCGTGGACATAAGAATGAGAATCAAATAGAAATCAAAATCATATCAGATCAAATATCATGTGGCAAAAAAATTATTTCAGCAGATCCAGATATCGTCTAGCAAATATGTATTTCAGCACATTTATTTCTCCATATGCAAAGATAATTCTTTGACTCACATCACGATTTGAGGAACGCAAGGGAAGGAGGCAAGCGAGGTTACCTCTACCTCAGACATTGCAGGTGAAGGCAGCCTCATCCCCCGCGGCGGCAGGTGAAGGTTAGGCACGACATCGACGTAGCTGCCGCCGACCTGCTCCTCCTGCTCGAATGGAGATCCTCTGTGCGGGAGCCCAGACCTATGAGGAGTTGAGGAGATGGAGAGTGTGACGGCCGATGCAGCCTCATCGTCGTGTTCCTGTCGAGGCACCGGCGAGGACGGCGCAGCTCGCGTCAGGAGAGAATAAGGGGAGGCACAGTCCACGCGGCGGCCGGCCCTGGCAGCGTCCGGCCTGGCCGTGATTGGTAGCGGCGGCGTCCGGCTTTGCCGTGATTGGTGGCGGCGGCGTCTGGCCTGGCTGTGATTGGTGGAGGCGGCATCCGGCCTGGCTGTGAGTGGTGGCGGCGGCGTCTGGTCCTGGCGGTGGCGGCGCAGGTGCTGTCCGGCCCGGACTGGAATTGGTGGCGTCCGGCCCGGACTGAAGCGGCGCGTGGGGTTTTGCCACGGGAGGGGCCTCGCGTCCGTCCCTCCGGCGTCGGGAAGTACGAGCGTCGGACTGGAGCGGCGCACGCGACTGGAGGAAGGAAACGCGATTGGCGTCGGGGAGTGCGAGCGTCGGTGGACTCGGGGGCGTGGGGCCGAGGAAACACGATTGGCTCGTGGGTTGCCGCGGGAGGGCCGGAGTGAGGATGGAGGAGATCCGTGCGTTTTCAGCCGTCGGATTTGAGTGAGTAAGAGAGCGGAGATACTAGAGTAAATCTTGTCCATTCATTTTGAATGTTTGACTGTTAGTGGGTGTAATTTTTCTTGGTGCTCTTAGGGGTGTTTGGATTCTTAGTCGGGTGACTATATAAAAGTTGGGGTTAGCCTGATTTCTCAATTTTTAGTCAACTCTTAGATTTTAGTCACCCCTGTTTGGAAGCAAAGTGATTAAAACATGGGTGACTAAAGTTTTAGTCACCTAATCCAAACAGGCCTTTAACATAACCGATGACCGTGGTGGGCGCTTTAGTATGTGGCTTTAGGAAAGCTCAAACTAGTGGATTATTAGCAGTAGAGATAGAGATAATTTCAACAAACGATTGGAATCTTTTCGCAGACCCCGATCAGATCCGTAAAACTTCAAGCTACGACGACGCGGACAATGCGGCCACTCCGTGTCCGTGGTGATTGAAGTCTATTACCTTGGGGAGCGCGAGCGGGGGCCGACGAACACGCCACGCCGTCGGGCGCGTTGCTCGAACCTCAACTCGAGCCCACGGCCACCGTATGCCGGGCGCGGCGTGTTCCCAGCGCCGCCGCCCACCGTTACTGTGGAATCTGGCGGTGGTTCGCCTGAAGGCTGGCGATGAAGCCTGCGATGGGTGACGATGAACTGGGCTGCGCCGTGGCGAGTGTTGGGATCCATGATACATGCAATGTTTTTCGGGTAGCATGTTTGGCCTGCGCGAAGTGAGTGATTTGGGCTGGAATCTTACTATGGACTGAGCTGGGGTTTATGTGGGATTGAGGACAGGCTGCATGGGTCAACTGTAGGAGCACTTTTCTTCTGCTCAAAAAGAAAAAAAAAATATGTCGGAGCACTTCTCTCTTACTACAACTAGGTCCTTCTAAACAAAATAAAACAGATGCTTTACAGGCCAAACAGACTTTCTATTCAAATGACTATGATGCTACATCATCAGGTGGATTGATTTCAGAGATGAAGATTATCGCACAAGTAAATTTTCATTGGTTCAAGTGTGATTTTGTCCCTAGAGAATGTAATAGAGTAGCTCACGTAATAGCTGCTAGAGCACCCTCCTGGTTTCGTTTTAAAAAAACTTCGGTAACCGCGTGAAACCCCCGCGCACTTGATTCGTTTCATCGAGAGAAAGGGCGCGAGCACCGCCAGTGGCTCGGCGCCCGTTCGCGAGGTCCGCCCGCGAGCTTTGCTGGCCGCGGTCATCAAGCGCCTGGGCGCGCGAGCCCGTCCGAAGCGCTACACCGCCCGGCAGCGTCGCGATCGCAAGCTCCGTGCAGTGCCGGTGAAAGAGGGAGACTGGGAGGTGAAAGCTTCCATTAAGACGTGGCCAGACCATGGCAATTCCTTGCGTACTGCATGAAAGGGCTCGATGAGAACCGCCAAGGCGAAGGCAAGTGGCAGGTCGCAGGCGTCGTTTTCGTGGACTCAGCATAGGACCGTTGCTCAGGTACCTCAGCGACGCCGTGGATGCTCGCGTGCCCGCCTGGAGGCCGCTCGCTCGTGTCGTTGCTGCTCAGCTTGCTGCTGATCGGCCAATGAAAACAGGTGGAAGTGGAACATGTGTCCCTCGTTTCCATGAAAACAGCCTCGGCCGTGCGCACTCGCCTCGCCATCATCATCAGGTGGAAGTGGAACATATATGTGTGCCTCGTCCGTGCGCACTCGCGTTTCCATGAAAACAGGTGGAAGTGATGTGTCCCTCGTTTCCATGAAAACAGCCTCGGCCGTGCGCACTCGCCTCACCAGTCACCACCAGGTGGAAGTGGAACATGTGTCCCTCGTCCGTGCGCACACTCGCGTTTCCGTGAAAACAGGTGAAAGTGATGTGTCCCTTGTTTCCATGAAAACAGCCACGGCCGTGCGCACTCGCCTCGCCTCCAGGTGGAAGTGGAACATGTGTCCATGAAAACATGTGGAAGTGGTGCATGTGTCCCTCGTTTCCAGGATAAAAGCACGTACGCCCTTTTTTTCTTCTACCTCGCGCTCAACCTGATCAGAGTATCAGACCATTCCATTTGGCTCTTCATCTAGACAGAGCACAGGCTAAGCTAGCTTAAACAGGAAGCCATGCGGCCAAACCATTTTTCACACAATAACTGCTGCAGGAGATTACCCTTGCCTATCCTTGGCCTTACTATTCTGCTGCTGATCTCCTTGGCCACCCCTGCCAGTTCCTGCACGGAGCTGGGAAGACCTCTCTCCTCCAGTTCCTTGTTGGGCTCTCTCGAGGGCGATGCCGCCTTGCCAAGTCATGGCAGCAAGGCACGAGCTGTTGCAAATGGGAAGGCGTCACCTGCAACACAAACAGGGGCTGTCACCCATGTCTCACGCCCTTCTAGGAGGCTTGAAGGGAGAATCTCACCGGCTCACAGGCAACCTCACAGGTGCTGCGGCATCTTAACTTGTCCTACAATTCAGCTGTCCGGTGACCTGCCCTGGAATTGGTATCATCCAGCGAAATCATTGTCCTCGACATCGACTTCAACGGATCGGTGGAGACTTGCATGATCTACCGTCTTCAACCGCTGGACAACCTCTAAAGGTACTTAACATCTCAAGCAACTTGTTTACAGGGGCAGTTTACATCCACAACATGGAAGGGGATGGAGAATCTAGTTGTGCTCAATGCCCGGCAACAACAGACTTTTTTGGGCGATTCAAGTCATTTACAGAACATCTCACCAAACTTTTACGTCCCTTGATCTCTGTTACAACAAACTCGGTGGCGGTATCCCCCGTGGCTCGATAATTGCTCCAAGCTCAAAGTACTCAAGGCTGACCACAACCACCTTAGTGGGACTCTCCCGATGAACTCTTCAATGCTACCTTGTTAGAGCATCTCTCTTTTTTCAAAGAACGGTTTACATGGAATACTTGATGGCACACATATAGCCAAACTCACTAATCTGGTCATCCTTGATCTTGGAGAAAATAATTTTAGCGGAAAGGTACCCAATTCCATAGGCCAGCTCAAGAGATTGCGGGAACTTCATTTGGGCTCTAACGGCATGTTTGGGGACCTGCCATCAACCCCTGAGTAAATGCACAAATCTCACAAAGATCAACCTCAAGAGCAACAATTTCAGTGGAGAACTCACCAAGGTCAATTTCTCCAACTTACCCAATCTAAAAATCTTAGATCTTATGGAGAACAACTTTAGTGGTAAAATTCCGAAACCATATATTCGGTGCAAAAACCCGACCGCACTACGACTAGGTTCCAATAAATTCCATGGGCAATTAACAGATGGGCTAGGCAATCTGAAGTCACTCTTGTTCCTTTCACTTCATCGGCAACAATTTTGCGAATTTGACAAATGCACTTCAGATATTAAAGAGCTCCAAAAACCTCAATACCCTTCTTATTGGGCTCAACTTCATGAACGAGACTATGCCAGATGATGAAAGCATTGATGGCTTTGAGAATCTTCATTTTCTTTCATTAAGTGGGTGTTCATTGTTGGGGAAAATACCTTATTGGCTATCGAAGCTAAGAAATTTGCAGATATTAACTTTAGATGGCAATCAACTAATCGGGCCAATTCCCTCGACCGGATCGGCGACCTAAACAACCTATTCTTTCTAGACATATCATATAACGATGCGAATGGGAAAATCCCTACAACATTGATACAATCGATGCTAAAATCAAACAAGGCTGCAGCACCTTCAGATTCAATAGTCTTTGAGCTACCAGTTTATGTAGCTACATCACTTCAATACCGCAAGGTGGATTCTTTTCCAAAAGTGCTCGATCTAGCAAACAATAACTTCACTGGTGTGATCCCTCCAGAGATCGGTCTCTTAAAAGAGCTCCATTCACTAAATTTGAGATTCAACAATCTATATGGGGATATCCATAAACGATCTGCAACCTCACAAACTTGATGCTGCTCGACTTGTCGAGCAACCATCTAACTGGTGCAATCCCCTGCGGCGTTGAACAATCTACACTTCCTTAATGAATTCAATGTTTCTTTCAATGACCTAGAAGGGCCTGTGCCAACCACGGGCGATTAAGTACATTTACAAACTCCAGCTTTGATGGTAACCCAAAGCTCTGTGGTCCTATGCTTAGTCACCAATGCAGTTCGGCAAGGGAAGGTCCTGTGTCCATTGTCTATGAAAACCAAGGTGGCGGCAAGATCATCTTCGCAAACCAGCCTTCGGTCTTTTCTTTGGAATAGGAGTGCTATATGATCGGATTGTATTATCCGGTACTTTGGCTAACACAAATCAATAGAAATGGGCTACAATAATGTGCAAGGGTTTTCATACAAGCGATTGATGTAATTGAGCAGAGAAACAAACAGTTTACTTTCTACAGCTTTATAATTGTATTACCAATTTACTTCGTGCAAAACTTGGTGGGATGTCCAGTGTTTTCACTTCGAGAAGATCGGATAAATGGCCTTGGGCACAGTTCGGCATTAGGGGTTCAGTAAGTAATCTTTGATCCAAGAACTTTTTGAGCTGAATCAATTGGGGATGGTGAAATTGGTGTGGACACAAAGCTGCAACATGTAATAATTATTATTATTGATTGGTAGCTTGTCATTTGTCAACGTTAAAATAGTTTGTTTCTACAGTACACGCTCAAAGAAACTAGCTTAGATTCTCTTTGGAAAGGCAGACTCTTATTAGCTCGGAGTCCAAATTATATAAGATAACAGTTTTTAAGAACATGATATAACCATCCGGTTATCTGATATTGGCGTGTATGTGTTTTTTCCATGGCAGCAGCAAACAGATATCATGTGGCATTTGAAATTATACAAGCAAAATGAAATGTAAAACTAAGTCTTCCATTTGAGTCGATAATTTCAATAAATGATTAGAATCTTTTTGCAGAGCTCGATCAGATCCATAAAACTTAGAGGCTTTTACCTGTATACCATTATGAAAAATGCTCGTAACACGTGTACCACTAAAAACTTCGGCCGCACTGTATTCCATCGGCCTAAAGTGGTGCAACAAGTCTAAAATACACTCACCTCACGAGGGTACATACAGTGGGTCCCATCTTCGATGCGTGAAAGATGGGGGAGGAGTCTTTTCCTCCCGCATGCGCCGACCGCTCGCCTCCCTCCCCGCATGTCACCCGCCTGCTTCCCTCCCCCACATCCGCATGCACCATCCGATCGGCCACCCGAATCCCTCCCCGAGGAGCCGCAACCGGATCTCACTCGGGCCGCACACGGCGCCACGCGGCAAAGCCGGGGCGGAGGCCACACGCACGGCGTAGCTCACCGGCCCCGAGATGGAGCCCGCGTCGGCCGCCCCATGGTGTCTTATTCATCGCCGTGGCGGCCTCTCGCCGTCAACTCCGACGGAACGGACCCGGTAGGCCGAGCACGAGGCAAATTTGGTCGATGGTGTTAGATATGGGTTCGGTTAAGGAGAGAGACGAGGCAAATTTGGGCCTCCACGCGTTGCAATCCACCGCCGGCGGTAGTCCACGTCCAGGCGCCGGAGGTAGAAGGAGAAGCAGTGAAGTAGGTCCCATATGGCAGTGAAAGGAGTTGTGGGAGACTAGAGAAAAGAGCAGGGCAACGACGACATTTTGCATGTGTGATCCCACATGTCGGTCGGTGAAACATTAGAAAGCCAACGACACATGGACTTAGTGGTATAGGAGACAAGAAACTTTAGGCCGATGGTATATAGGTGCGGCCCGAAGTTTTTGATGAATGCGAAACTTTTCATAATGGTATACGAGATAAAAGTCTCTAAAACTTAAGCTACGACGTCGCGGATAATGCGGCTACTCCGTGTCCGTGGTGATTGAAGGCTATATTACCTTGGGAGGAGAGCGGAGGTCGTTGAACACGCCACGCCTTCTGGCGTGTTGCTCGAATCTGAACTCGAGCCCACAGCCACCGTACGCCGGAGCGCGTGCGCATGCGCACCGTTGCCTGTGGAACTTGGGCGGTGGTTCGCTTGAAGGCTGAAGCCTGAAGCGGTGAAGCCTGCGAAAGGAAACGATGAACATTTTTATTTTATTTTATTTTTGAGAAAAGCGAAACGATGAACATGGGCTGGTCGTGGCCTGTCAGTGTAGGGATCCATGATACACATGGGCTGTTTTTCGGGTAGCACGTTCGGCCTGCGAAGCGAGTGATTTGGGCTGGAATCTTACCATGGACAGAGCTGGGGTTTATGTGTTTTTTTCTAAAAAAAAAAAAAAAAAAAACTAGTTTATGTGGGCTTGAGTACAGGCCTTGCATGGATCAACTGTAGGAGCACTTCTTCTGCTCAATCAAAAAGAAAAAGATGTAGGAGCACTGCTCAAACAAACTAAAATAGATGTTTTACAGGTCAAGCAAGCTTTCTATTCGAGTGGCTATGATGCTACATCATCAGGTGGATTGATTTAAGAGATGAAGATTATGGCACAAGTAAATTTTCATTGGTTCAAATGTGATTTTGTCCATAGAGGATGTAATAGAGCAGCTCATGTAATATCTGCTAGTGGGTATGACTGTGAAGAAGGGTTTGAGCAAGTCATGGGCTCTCTCTAGGTGCACATCAGTGTAATAGTTGCTGACGATTGTCAGTCCGTAAGCAATAGAATTCCTACCCAGTTTCCAAAAAAACTAAACCACTAGGGTTGTGCTCATCTTTGCTCTCAACATGATTTTGAATTACCTTTGCAACCCAACTTTTTTTAGAAAAAAAGAGGTTTCCCCTGATTTTGTATTACCAAAATCACAAGTTTACAATCAAGCTCAAAAAGTTTTATGCGGCGCATACCAAAGATCAAACCGAGCAACGCTCCCAACATTCATGCAGTCTAGATTATTACAATGCAAAGGATGACTCTCATCACTCCCAGGGCGGCGGTGGCGATCATCACATGAAATCGCTCTCACAGGACTTAAGCCATGCCGTGCACCCGATTGATCCGACCACGATGGTAATCCCCTCCGGGCCGGACCACAGTAGTTGAGGTGGAGAGTGTGCTCTTTCTTCCGAAATGACGCCATGTTCTGCACTCCTTCCTCCATGTCCGGTGGTAATAAAGGCCTCCAACTTCTCATCATTTTTGCTATCTTGATCAGTAGCTCCTTCAATCCCATCCATATACGCCCGAAAACACAATTCATTGCGAAATTTCCCCATAAAGACCATAAGATTGCTTGATGAGATAAAATTCACCAACTTATGCTTTTTATTTGCAACCCAAAGTCTAGCCACAGATTCATAACTAGAGCCAATATCAATATTCAGGTATTCGTGAGACATAATCCCATATCCAAACAGCCACCTCACATTCAAAAAAATAAGTGAGTAATAGACTCCCCGATCATTCTGAACAAACAAGATTTATCATTCAGCTCTTGCCTTTTGGCTAAATTATCTCTAGTTAGCAGTTTGTTCTTTGACATAAGCCACGAAAAAAAACTGCACTCTAGGTGGGATATTAAGTCTCCAAATTGCATTGATAAACACAGGTGTAATCCCCCTATAGTTAACTATAGCATACAAGGACTGGACCTCGATAATTTCTAGAAGTAGTATAAGCCCAAAGCATTTGATCATCATCATCATTGAGGCTTATGTCCGACACTAATTCACGAGCTCGAACCACGGGATCATAATTTGTTCGAAACCGACCTTCTAAAGGTTAGTTTGAGAGTTGTACCATCCCACACATCTTTCACAGTTCTGCCTTGCTGTTCATTAATGACATATAAAGGCCAATAGATGATGGCTAAACTAGTGTTACCTATCCATTGGTCCTCCCAAAACCTAATCTTTTCACCATTTCCTACCTGCCACTTAATACCCACTTTTGCAGCTTTCATAGCCCAGTCTAGGCCTTTCCAAAAAGGTGAGATATTGTAAGTAGGACAGCAAAAGAATATTTGGCTTCTCGCTTTTGTATTTGTGGTCAATGATCTTAGACCAAATTGCATCCTTATTCAGGCGGGTACCTAAAGATCCAAGCACTTAAAAGTGCCATATTTAAGCTTCTCAAGTCGAGGGATTCCTAACCCCCAAATTCTTTTTTCTCGAGCTACTAAAGGCCAATTAGCCAGTGATATCTATGTTTCTCATCTGTGTTATTCCATAAGAAGTGTCCCATGTGAGAATTGATTAACTCTATAGCCCACTTTGGGAACTTTATCACGTATAGCGAGATAAATGGGGATGCTTTCTAAGCAAGCTCGAGTAAAGTAAGTCCGGCGAAGATAAGAAAGCACCTACCCCTCCAAACTGATATCCTCTTAATGATTTTATCAATAACTGGTTGGAGATCAGCTCTAGTGAGTTTTGAAAAGTGCAAAGGAACACCCAGGTATTTTACAGGGAACTCACTCTTCTTGCAACAAAAAACCTTAGCTATGTCATTCACTCTATCTTCCTCCATCCCAATTGTTAGCAAATCACTCTTATCATAGTTGATTTTCATGCCGGACATATTCTCAAAGCGGACTAAAATCCACTTCAAGTTTTTAGCCTTTTCTAGATCATTTTCTAGGAATAATAGGGTATCATCTCGCATATTGCAGGCCGATAATCCCTCCTTCTTCTTCTACAGGGCAATAAACCAGCAATGAGATTATGTTTTGCTTTGCTTTCATAAGCATTCTAGTCAAGACATCTACCACCAAGTTGAAGAGTAGAGGTGAAAGTGGATCTCCTTGCCCGAGTCCTTTTCTAGGTTTAAAAGAAGGGGCATTCTCATCATTAATTCTCACACAAAAAACAGAGCCCCCTTGTACTAATCTCTTGATCCAACCTACCCAAGTCTGCCCAAAACCTCGGATATCAACATCCTTTCTAAGAAATCCCAACTAACCCTATCATAGGCTTTCTCGTAATCTAATTTAAGAATAATACCGAGAATCTTTGTTTCTATGAACATCATGAATTACTTCATGTGCTTTGCAACAACACTTTCTAGAATGTACCTTCCTTTAAGGAAGGCTTTTTGATTTGGAGCAATAAGTCTTTCGACTCTGATGATCAACCTATTATTTAAAAAGTTTGCCAAAAATCTTGAAACTACAGTTCAACAAGGCGATAGGCCTAAACTTCTTAAGAATTTTAGCCTCGGCTTCTTTTTGGAATTAGTGTTATCATAGCATAGTTGAGTCTATCCATATTCAACTCATTTTTTTTCAAACAATCTAATAAGACCAATGAGGTCATCCTTAATGATATCCCAGCAACTTTGATAAAACATAAATGAAAACCCATCGTCCTCGGGGCACCATCGGCATAAGAACCAAAAATTGCTTCCTTGATCTCGGTTTACGAGAAAAAGGAGCTTCTAAAAAGTATTTTCCCCCTCGAAAACCGATCATCCACCTCCCAAAAATTTTCCTCTAAGTTGACAGAATGATTCTCTTCCTTGCCAAAGAGAGTCTTATAAAACTCAACAAAGATGCTTAAGCATGCCTTTATTGTCTTCAATCCAAACCTTCAGGACCTTCAAGCCCTTCAATCTTCTTTTTTCCTATTTCTTTGATTGGCTATTGCCATAAAATAGGCAATATTTCTATCCCCCTCCTTAATCAATCTATCTCTAGATCTTTGTTTGGCTTTTGTCTCTTCCATCCTCCCTCCAGATGGCCTCCAACTCCTTATTTATTTCCTCTAGCCTTGTCTTGCCCCTAGGGTTAACCCCAAATCTTTCCATGTTATCATCAAGTTTTTGGAACTCCTCAAGGAGCTCCTTTTTAAGCTTTTAATACTTGCATTAATATTGATAGCCCACCCTTTTTAATTTCTTTCTAAGAAGCCTAATTTTGAACTGCCGGATGTCTAAGGGATTATCAAAAGCACATGGGGTAGCCCAAATTTTAGCAACAAACTCCTTAAACCCAGTCTGTTCCAACCACCATTTCTCAAATCTGAAAATACTTGGCTTCTTCTTCTCTTTAAAACCAAAATCTAAAATCAAAGGTATGTGATCACTCACAGCCCCTTGCCTTAATAGAGACAAAAGCCGGTGGAAACTTTTGTTCAAAAGAAGTAGTCTGAGAATTACGTCTAAAGTGGCCATAATTGGGTTTTCCCGGTTATTAGTCCGAGTAAACCTCCTAGCTGAGTTTTTCAATTCTAATAAACCAAACTTGCTAATCAAATCATTAAAAAGGTCAACCCATTTATGATTGATATTACCATTGCTTTTCTCACTAGCATTAGTGACCAAATTAAAATCACCACCAATGACAGGTAGGTCCATCCCAATTACCTAGATTGTCCTCTAATTCTTTAATGAAATCTGACTTTCCTTCCTCATAAGAGGAACCATAAACTACTATCGGTCTCCAAATGAAACCATCATCTAGGTTTTACGACCATGGCTGAAACCATAAACTTACTAATTTTCCAAGCATTTATTTCAAATTTAGTAGCATTGAAACCCACTAGAATACCACCGCCGGCACCCTCGGCGGGAAGAAAGTTCCAAACAAAATCCTTATGGATATAATTCAGAAAAGATTCATGAAAATTTTTTTTTTTTTTTCTGGAAACCGACAAAGTCTAGATTATTATCCTTAATGAAATCAGTAATGCACTGTAAACGACCTTCTTTATTAAGGCCTCTAACATTCCAAAATGCACCTATCATTGGAAACACAATTAGAATTTTTTGTTTTGCTTTCAGAAGCAATCTGAGCCCAAGTTGGGCCTACAACCTCATTATCCTTACTAATAACCTGATTCAGATTGTCCGTTATAGGAGGAAAATCAACACCTGAAAGGTCAACATCTAAGTTACTTGGTAGGGTCACCTCAGGGTTATTATCCTTAAAAGACTCTAACAGGGATAATTCATTTTGTTTTAGACCATCAATGGTCCCATCTATATTAACATCATCTTTACCAAAATTAACTCCAAATAAAGATGCTTTAGTCTTTAAAGACACATTGCTTTCAAAAGCAAAAGAGGAGGATTTTTTAGTACCTTCAAGATTTTTCTCTTTTTGACGCTCCTGAGCTTTTTCCATCACAGTTTTGCCATCTTCAGGAACCCTTCTTGGTCTTGGTGGCCTTAGCATAGGACCCCAACCCGGCTTCCTCTTATGTTTTTGTCCTCCCATATTCACCTGTGGCTCCATCATTTCCTCCATCTGAATTCCACTTGGCATCAACCCAGCTTCTTCAAGTGACATCATCTCAGAATCCATCCCATCTTCTTCTTCTCCATCTGACACTTCAAGCTCCATTCTTTTCAACAGATTTGAACACTCTGAAGCATTTATGTCAGAATTTGCTAATTTCCTGAACTCTTCCCACCTTGAGTGACTTGAGTCTTCCATACCCATTCTTTGATTGCCTTTTCCTTGAGGTGATGGTATTTCTTCTGAACTTGTCTTGCTTAACTGTGCTGTCAAGTTCTCAGTAGGAGAGTCAAACCGTGCAAAAGCAAAAGACTCTAGGTTGCTCAGGCAATGAGATTGATTGGGTGACTTCAAATCTTGATTCTGTCCATTGAGTTGTGTGGATAACTCAGGTAACTTTCCTTGCATAGGCTGATTCTGAGTCTCAAGACCTAAAATCATTGGTGTACCCCTCATCCCCTTAGGTGAAACAACTGTCATATCATCCTTTGAAGGAGTTAATATGGGTACTACTAATGTAGCACCATATTCATTAGATTTTTCTGCTTTACTGCCTTTACTTTCCATACCTACTCCCTCCATTTGGCTTAGGCCAGAGTTACCACATGGATCCATTCCTAGGGTGATTGTCATCATACCCTTAAGTATCTTATCCTGGTCCATAGCCTCCTGAACAGACTCAGTCATTGCTACAGTCTTGCTGCCCATGTTAACATGGGAGCTTGCTTTGGGTGTTGAGAATTTAGCATTTTTCTCTTTTTCCTCTTTCTTCTTTGCTTCCTCATCTGAGTCCAATAAATCATCATCCTCTTCTTTATCTTCCTGATTGTGTTTATCATCTCCATCATTCCCATCATCTCCACTTTTTCCTTCTGTACTGTTGTTTGTATTTGGATCCTTCTCTATTTGGAACTCAACAACATACAATTTCATATCCATTTCGAACAGCCTCTCCTTTGGTATCTTGTTTCTATCTCGAACTGCTACCTTGATCTTGATCATTTCATAGAAGGTCTTGAAGATGGAAGACCATTCTACATCCATTAAGAGACCAAAGCTTGAGGCAATGCATTACAAATACTTTCCGGTGGCAAAACTTTGGTGGGATACCTCTAAGCTCCAACCATACTTCTTCCGACTCACTATGAGGCTCCAACTCACCAAACCACTCAGTAACTTCCACCTGAACCCCAGGCTTCCTCAAATTAAAGGATGGATAATTCTTGATTTCACTGACCAACTTGTTAGGTGGAAATCTAACAAGGAATTTCCCGAGCTCAAGCTCCCCTAACTGCCATGGCCATTCTTTCTTGTAAATTTCAGCAAGCTCAACTTCTAGTTCAGGTTTTGATATCTCGTCCGATTTGATGTTAATAATTCCACGGTTGCCATATTTAGCCATTGGATTGACTTCTCATCAGGTACCTCCAAGTGGTAACACCCCAGCCCACGACTAGCACTGCCCACAAAGGCTGCAATAGGATGTTCAGACTTCCGGCTTGGACCGTGATCCATGTGGTGACCAGGAATTCCACATATGAAACACACTTTGGGTTTTGTACAATTCCCCACGAAGTGTCCCGGCCATCCACAATTGTAACATATCAGACTCCTATATCTAGGATCTATGATGAACGGCTGTTCAGCCTGCTGATTACCTTGCACCCGCACCTGATTTGGGTTTTTCTTTGGTTGCTGTTGATATTGTTGAGATGGCGGTTGCTGATTCCCCTGAACACGCCCCTAGCTGCTGATTTGGCTTTGTCTGTTTGTTGGTATTCTTTGAGGTAGCGGTACGTTGATTTCCCCGCGCACGACCTTGATTACGATGTTGCCTTCATTGTTCTTTGCCGGTACTCGAGGCGTGGCATCGATTATTGCGAGATTGTTGATTCTGCTGAGAGAACCTTGGTGGCTGAGGAGGTCTGTACCCTGCCCTCCCACCTTGGTCCGATCTCTCGATAGCCACGAGGGGGTGGTGGCGGCGGTTGTCCTCTTGCCGGCATAGGTGGGGAGGCGGTGGCGCCGGTTGCGACCCGCCCCTCCGCCATCTTTGGCTTCCGTAGCACTTCCGCGAACGTCTTCCTTCCTCCTCCCTTGCCCCGGGCGTCCTTAAAAGCCGAGCTCAATCGGAGCCTTGCCGAGGGTGTCGGTCTTCCTCACCGGAAGCGCCTCCGCCGGTGAGAAATCCCCCGCTCCACCAACTCCCGACGGATCCGGACTAGGTTAGGGCGGGGCGAAATTGGTGGCGGCTTGTGGAATGGTGGATAGGATCGGGTGGCAGCGTGGTGGTGAATCGATGGCCCAAAGCTGGCCAAAAATTCCTCCACCACCTCTTCTTCTAGCAAATTTTGCCCTAGGTCCCTCTCCGATTCCCCATCCTTCTTCGTATCCGTCCTCTTCCCCCCGACTCGTGGGGGCGAGAGTTTCCCCCGGCCGGGAGGTCCCTGCGCTTGCGGGGCCCTGGTTGCCAACCATGGAGGGTTCGGCCATGGCGGCTCGTCGGGCTCGGGCTCGGCCCGACGCCGCCGTGCGATGGCGCCAACTTTGTTCATAACTATCAACAAACAAATTTACTATAATAATTTCTAGCACATCATATAGTAAATTTTACAAATAACGTAATTTAAACACATAGGTTTTTGTTGGATAACACAATTATTTTACAAAGTTCCCGACAAACTTATGAATTCAAATAGGAAATTATTTATAGTATATAGAAGAAAGAAATAGTTGGTTGATATGAAAAAATGAAAAAAAGAAGAAGAAGAAGAAAAGGTAAAAAAAAAAAAAAAAAAAAAAAAAAGAGGAGAAAAAAAGTGAGAACAACAAAGACACGGGTCCATGAATATGGTTCGCTCTGAACGAACCATCGTAAAATGAAAAGTTTTTATCAATATAGTTTAATATGTAAAGATGTATCTTTTTTGTAAAAAACATCATGCTCAAAAAGTTGTCATGATGAGATTGTAAAATTATCAAAAAAAAATGCATTGGAAATGGTACGATAAGAAGTTTCGGTATTATGTTTGTTTATAAAAATATATTCAATAAATTGTTTTGAAAAAAATACAGTAACAAGTTATAGTAATAAGTTTAGCCAATAACATATTTCTTTATTGGAGAAAGATTGCGGGGTGGTGTGGTCTTGCAGTAGTTTGTTGAACAAAGGATCGTTAACATGGAATGCAGTGCACAGGTCAATTCGAGAAACATACCACTCCCCACGTTCTAAATATGATCCATTTTTTTTTTTTTTCGAGCAATAATATGATCCAATTTAAGGTTGTAGGTTTTTAAAAATATTTTTTTTTTCGAATCAGATGCGGAGTTTGTTGGGCAGCTCGACCGAGCTAGTACTCCGAACACACACGTTGGGTCGGTATCGGTACGCCGTGCGGACTCGCCTACGCACATGTCAGTTCAGTAGAACCCGTTCTCAGACTTTGAATCAGATGAAAGATACAAGTCCTTTGGGACTTTCAGACCGACGATGAGTGATGAAGTGGAGCACGTACGTACACGTTGGGTGGCGGAACGGAACACAAGAACGCGGTGTGAACGGATGAACGGCTGACGACGGACGGCCGGCCGTGCGACGACGCGTTTTTGTGGCATGTGTCGCGTCGCCGCCGCCGGCCGGTTTGGCAGTCCGCATTCGTGAGTTGAGGGCGTGGGGATGACCAGACCGCGTCCACTCATCACGCGCGTGCCGCTACCTTGGACTCTGGACGCGCACGGCACGCAGCGCGCTCCGCTCACAGCGGCCGCCCCGGTCTGTCTGGCTGCACTCCAGCAAGCAGAGTCTCCAAGCCGGCACATGTACGCCAGCCCACCGCTCCATCATCTTCAGCTGCAGGCCTAGCTCTGCTCTGCAGCTGTAGGCTCCATCTCCCAATCTCCCAGGTCTCTCCAGTTGCCATTCAACCTGAACACCTAGATGTGTTTAAGTTACGATGTGTTCCAGGAAATAAACAAACTGAGCATAAATGCAAGGAACACAGAAACCAAGTACTATATACTGTATGCACAAACAATTAGGGACCCAATGCCGCCTGCTCAGCAGATTGTTGAGCTCATCCAGCCACATGCTGTCATGTTCTGTTCTGCTCTGTTCAGCAGTCAACACCACGAGGAAATAGTAAGCCACCCGTGATGACAGATAATCATACAACGGCTGCTTAAGAACCAATATAAAATGTGCAGTTGCGCTCATACTGTAACCAAGTAAGCATAATCATTTCACAACCAATAAAAAATCACTTCCCCCTCCATTTGGATTTATCTACATCACCTTTTTACCTAGCGATTTTGACTGTTCTACAGTAGGTCAGAAAATTATTCGTGACAGGTAAACCCAAACAGAGTGAGGGAAGGACGAAAACACGGTGACCACACACAGGTAAACCCAAACGGGGGTAAGTAAATTATTGGGCACAAGTGAACCCAGACATAGGCGAGTGTAAACACACGAGATTATTGGCATCACCACCTGAATGAAAAAATTGATAGGCTATGTTCACACATCACACTTCACAGAAGCACCCACGCTCTGCATGGGTGTTCCATTCCAACGCTTTTGAATTCCACAGTCCAGACAGCAACACGAGCCTAGAACCAAAGTTTCATCATATGCGCCTCTGGAACCTGGGCCATTGAAAAAAAGCCATGCACACATCGGCCAGTCATCAGAAGAATAGGGCACCAGCACCAGGTCGCCCTCACCCTGTCACCACCACCACAATTGCTTTCTTATTTTACTTGCCTCCACTTGCGCCCGAGTCCAAACCATGTACACACCTTGACCGTTAACCGGATGATTGCTCTAAATTGTAGGCTTCTTTTGGAATCATGCGCTTTGCATGCTCTCTCAGACAATCGGGTCTTGCAGATCCTGAACAATTGTGGCTTTCAGTTTCAGAGATACGCGCCTATTCCTGCTCAACAAAAAAGGGCACATCGATTAGTGATTCTAATTTTTTTGTCTTAGATTTGTTAACACTAACGACTGAGGTTTCGGCAACTGGTTGTTTAATTGAAGCTAGCAGGAAAAGTTATGTCAGATCCACAGGCAGAGCCAAAAATGTTTTTATTTTTAAGCTAGAGGGGCCAACAGTACAAATTTTATCAAAATTTGGTCAAATTCAAAAAAAACTTCAGTGAGAATAGGCTGCACTGAAGTTAATGCCTCTAATGAGGTAAAATGGTACTGTAAATCACAACAGACTGCAGAAACTCAACAAGGATTCAATGATGTACGGCGAGGAAGCTTCCTCAGTGGATTCCGAGTGGACCACAGCAGGTAGCCACCAATGAAACATCTAGGTGTGAACAAGCGAGCTGCTCTGTGTCTGTTGCATATAATAGAATCATAATGAAGACTTTGTTGTACCGTCTAATCCTTGCCTCTATTTTTCTTTGTGGTGGACACTACTAAAAGGGATCAGCAAGATGGAACCGGCAGCCTCTTCCTTCTTCTACCTTATGTTCTCCCGGTTACACCATATCATAATATTGTCTAGATTGGGCACAAGTTAAGTGTCTGGTTTCCATGCTAGTTTCAATAGGAAGCCATGCAGCCACTCCATTTTTCATACAAGAAACACAACATTAGTTTACCCCTACCTGTCCTTGCCGTTTCTCTTGTGCTGCTGCTCTCCTTGCCCACTCCCATCAGCTCTTGCACGGAGGCGAGGAGAAGGCATCTCTCCTTCGGGTTCCTTCTTTGGGCTCTCGCAGGATCTTGGTCTTGACAAGTTATGGCGGGGAAAAAGGCACCGATTGTTGCAAATGGGAAGGGGTCACCTGCAATGGAAACAAGGCGGTCAGCGAGGTCTCTCTGCCATCTAGAGGCCTTGAAGGGACCATCACGTCTCTTGGCAACCTCACCCCGCTTGCGGCACCTTAACTTGTCCTACAATTCGCTTGTCCGTGACCTGCCGGGGAATTGGTGTCGTCCGGCGGTATCATTGTCCTCGACATCGGCTTCAACGGTCGGTGGAGATCTGCATGATCTACCATATTCAACATCGGGTCAACCTCTAAAGGTACTTAACATCTCAAGCAACCTGTTTACTGGGCCGATTACATCCACAACATGGAAGGGGATGGAGAATCTAGTTGTGCTCAATGCCAGCAACAACAGCTTTCCTGGGAAGATTCCAAGTCATTTCGTAATATATCACCAAACTTTGCTATCCTTGAACTCTGTTACAACAAACTCAGTGGCAGTGTTCCCCCCGGACTCGGTAATTGCTCCAAGCTCAAAGTGCTCAAGGCTGGCCACAACCACCTTAGCGGGAATCTCCCTGATGAACTCTTCAATGCTCCCTTGTTGGAACATCTGTCTTTTTCCAGCAACAATATACATGGAATACTTAATGACACACATATAGCCCAACTCACTAATCTGGTTATTCTTGATCTTGAAGACAACAATTTCAGCGGCAAGATACCAGATTCCATAGTTCATCTCAAGAGATTACAGGGAAATTTATTTGGGCTATAACAAAGATGTGCGGGGAGCTGCCACCAACATTGGGCAGTTGCACAAATCTCACAACCATCGACCTCAAGAGCAACAGGTTTTAGTGGAGAACTTACACAGTCAACTTCTCCAACTTACCCAATATAAAAATCTTAGATCTTCTGGCTGAACAACCCCGGTGGTGAAATTCGAAAAAGCATATACTCATGTCACGAACTAAGCGCCTTTGCGTCTATCTGCAAACAATTTCCATGGCCAGTTATCAAAGGGACTAGGCAATCTGAAGTCACTCTCGTTCCTTTCTCTTACTCGGAACAATTTTACTGAATTTGACAAATGCACTTCGGATCTTGAAGAACTCCACAAACCTCACCACCCTTCTTATTGGGATCAACTTCATGAACGAAACAATGCCGGATGATGACACTATCAACGGTTTTGAGAATCTTCGAGGTTCTCTACTTAGGTGGGTGTTCATTCTTTGGGGAAAATACCTTATTGGCTATCGAAGCTAAGAAATTTGCGGATGTTAGTTTTATCGACAATCAACTAAGCGGGCCAATTCCTCGACCGGATCGATAGCCTAAACTACACCGCTCTTTCTAGTAATATCAAATAACGATCGTTTGGAAATTCCTATAGCATTAACAGAGATGCCAATGCTAAAATCAGAGAAGACTGCAACACTTTTAGATCCAAGAGTCTTTGAAGTACCAATTTATCTGGATGCATCACTTCAATACCGCAAGGTGAATGCTTTTCCAAAAGTGCTTGATCTAGCTAACAATAACTTCATTGGTGTCATCCCTCCAGAGATCGGTCTTTTAGAAGAGCTCCATTTCCTTGATTTGAGCTTGAACAATCTATATGGAGGTATCCCCCAATCGATCTGCAACCTCACAAACTTCTTTGGTGCTAGACTTGTCAAGCAACCATCTAACTGGTCCAATCCACGCGTACCGAGCAATCTACACTTTCTTACTGAATTCAACGTTTCTTTAAATGACCTAGAAGGGCCAGTGCCAACCAGAAACCAATTTAGTACATTTACAAATTCCAGCTTTGGTGGCAACCCAAAGCTCTGTGGTCCTATGCTTATTCACCAAGCAGAGTTCAGGTTTGGAGCACCTTCCACCAGTCCCGCTGGAGAACCTTCCACCTCCAAGAAAAAAGTACATAACAAGACAACTATATTTGCACTTGCATTTGGTGTATTTTTTGGAGGTATCGCCATCCTGTTAGTGGTAGCTCACCTCCTAGTCTTGTTCCGGGGTAAAACTTTCACCACCAGAAACGGGAGCAACAATAATAGTGATATAGAAGAGGTATCATCCAACTCCAATTCAGGGCACTCGTTGGTGATGGTGCTGGGAAGCAAGAGAGATGAAGACAAGCTCACATTCACCGACATTGTGAAGGCAACAAATAACTTTGGCAAGGAGAACATTGTTGGGTGTGGAGGTTATGGACTAGTATTCAAGGCCGAGCTACCCGATGGATCCAAGGCGGCAATTAAGAAGCTCAACGGTGAGATGCGCATTATGGAAAGGGAGTTCACTGCTGAGGTTGAAGCACTCTCCATGGCCCAACATGAAAATCTTGTGCCACTATGGGGTTATTGCATTCATGGAAACTCTAGGTTCCTCATATATTCTTTCATGGAGAATGGCAGCCTGGATGACTGGCTTCACAACAGGGATGATGATGCTAGCACATTTCTTGACTGGCCTACGAGGTTGAAGATTGCACAAGGCACAAGCCGTGGTCTTTCCTACATCAATAATGTCTGCGCAAACCACATATTGTCCATCGTGACATAAAATGCAGCAACATCCTACTTGACAAAGAATTCAAAGCTAAAGTTGCAGATTTTGGGCTGTCAAGACTGATCCAGCCCAACAAAACTCATGTTACGACCGAGCTAGTTGGCACTCTTGGCTACATTCCACCTGAGTACGGGAATGGGTGGGTAGCTACTCGAGAGGTGATATATACAGCTTCGGAGTTGTCCTACTTGAGCTACTCACGGGATTGCGGCCTGTTCCATCCTGTCAACATCAAAAGAACTTGTACCTTGGGTCTTTGGAGATGAGGTCTCAAGGAAAGCAGATTGAGGTGCTGGATCCAACACTCATTGGCACAGGGCATGAAGAGCAAATGCTGATGATGCTTGAAGTTGCTTGTAAGTGTGTGAATCATAACGCTTCCATGAGGCCAGCTATAATGGAAGTAGTCACATGCACGGAAAGCATCAATGCTGGCTTGCAGAGACAAGAGTCAGCCAAGGCATAACGATGATGCTGCAGTTAGGTGAATAGAGTAGATATACTTTTCACTAGAGGTACCAGTTTGAGTTCGGCTAGTATTACAGTTCTTGTACACTATAAAATGTAAATTTTAACGAAGATAAGTACCCATCCCCAGGGGCGAAGCTAGGTATTAATTAGGGGGCTCAAATGCACAGCCCCTAAAATGTAAAACAGTGATTATATGATTTAGATATCTAAGTCTCGCCATACATGTCCATACAAGCACAAGACAAGTGCAGCCTCTCTAATTCTTCGTGTACTTTTTTTTTTCTTGAAGTACCAATATATATGCCCTTATCAGTTTGTGGGCTATTGTGGAAAAAAGCAAGTGAAAACCGAATGTGCTTGCTGAGTTGTGCTGTTCAAGTGCTGATACTAATGCATTAGATAATACTGTGATCACTCAGCTATTGGCTATGAGCCTATGATGAACAAAATTTTGAAACCTCTGGAATGGAGTGGGGATACAGAGTCCCTAATACATTGTGAGTAAATGCAAAAATGTCTCGATAAAGCATGAAATGGATCGGCCGCATAATAATATGGAGCACAACATTAGACAATGCGAAGTACCACAGTACCTGTACTAAGTACTCGTAGTATCCACGCATGCAGAAGTTTGATCCGGCGAGGAGACCAGGTGTCCTTGCAGCACGCGGCCGTGCGCCCAACGTCCTCGGCCTGCCCGACGCGCCGACCGTATCCGCCCATGGAACCCAGGTGACGGGTACTGGCGGCGGCATTTCTACGAACACCCTGAGCGCGCG
This sequence comes from Hyparrhenia diplandra, assembly GCA_015847255.1. Lineage (NCBI taxonomy): Eukaryota > Viridiplantae > Streptophyta > Magnoliopsida > Poales > Poaceae > Hyparrhenia > Hyparrhenia diplandra. The sequence continues at coordinate 380,860 of JADLZK010008803.1, read as the reverse complement.
GCCTCCGAGACAGCAGCGGCGCGTCCTCTGCCCCCACATCGGCATTGCGTCGTACAGCACTCAGCACTAAGCTTGGCACACACTCGGCCGAGCGGGAATGAGCGGCCATGCGAGGCAGAGAGGACACAGTGCGCGGGTGTTGGTGGTGGACCACTGGACTCTGGACTGGTCGGCGAGCGAGGAGCAACTGCATGAGTTCGCTAGGCTAGTAGCAGCCAAACGGATAGACCCAGTCATGGATCCGAAGGTACCGACGCCGGCGCCGCCCTGGTGCAGTTTGGTAAATGGCCAGTTGAGCGCGCGAGACGCGCGGCGATTGGGGTGCCGGTGACCGCGGACCGCCGCCGACCGACGGAAAGCGCGGCCATGACGCCGCGGAATAAGCATTGTTTTACAAAAAGACCCCCATGTTTTTAGTCTTTTCGGATCCTGATATTTTGGTACGGTAGAAGCCCCACACATCTTAGAGTATCTTACGTTATAACAGGCATGTTTGGTTTAGAGACCTTTTAGTCGGATTAAAAAAAGTTTTTTTAGTCCCTACCAAACTAAATAGAAGTAGACTTTTTAAGACTTTTTCTCTATTAGTCCCAAAAGACTCTATTGGAGGTTTTTTTTTTTCTTAGTCCCTAGAACTAAAAAAGGTTTAGTCCCTAGCAACCAAACAAAGACCATGATACCCCTACTATGGATCGTGTATCGTGATTAAATAATATTTTATATACATAGAGAAAAAGTCTAAACCGAATATCACATTAATCCCCATGTGATTGACTATGTGAGCGTGACAAAGAACTAAATGGTCCTCTTTGGACGGCAAAAGATAAGTTGTAGTTGATTCAAATACCTTATTTTGAACTGTTTGACCATTCAACTTACAAAAAGAAATGCTGTACTTTCTATTATAGCTTATAAAAGTTAGGGCATTTAAATGGGTCAATACATACTCCTATTATAATACTATGCATAACACAAACCAACAACAACATTTGACGATACCTGCATTCCAAACACAATCTAGAAGGTAAGAAAGTATAAAAATTTAAAGTGATAATACATGCATTCTAAACACAGTCTAGAAGGCAAGAAAATATAAAAATTGTCAAGTTTTAATGGCTTGGCTAGTTAAATACAAACCATTGGGAAATTTAGGATAAAGTTGAACCCAAATGTCACGGTTTAAGATAAATTCATGAAAAGGGGTTGCTACACAACATGTGTTAATACAATGTTAGAGCATCTTTAAGAGCTTTTTCCCCTAAAATTTACTCTTTTAAATCATAGTTTGGAGACCCACTTAAGTAAAAATCGTTTTCTAAATCTTTTAACCCTCCAGCAACTTTCTATATCATGTGCACACTCTAGAAAATCATCCTCGCTCTTCATCTTTAGCTAGCGAGAAATTTGGAATAAAAAGATATCTATATTTTGGGTATTTAATTTAAAAAGGATGCTACTATTCTTATAAATTATTAGACAGAACATAAAAGGCCTTTTGGAGTTGCTATATACACTGTGATATCGGGCACCAAGCATCGTGGCCGGCCATAATGTATGCTCTCGCCGTAAAAAAAAATATAATTATAAATTTGAACCAAATAAAAAATCACAAATATTCATTATTATATTTTTTAGATTCCCTCCGGCGTGGTAAACATTTGAAAGGATCCGAAGACGCGAGCCAACACGGAGCTGAGTCTAGAGTCGTTATGTCGATTCGGCTAGATTGGGCCGGAATTGACACGTGTTCGCCGACCGTTGGAGCTTCGAGATGGCGTCGGGGCTGCAGCTTCTCGCCGGCGGCGACAAAATGCGGCACGAGCAGTGAGGTAGAGGGGAGGAGCCGTCGGGGACGAAGGGGGGGCGGCGGCAGCGTTGCCGTGGCGGCGCGCGGCGGCGGCGCGGCGGCGGCGGCGCGCGGCGGGCGCGGGCGGAGGCGGGCGGCGCGCACCCGGAGCTGGAAGGCGAAAAGATATATTTTTATTTGCTTGCTTATCCCCTAGAGATTACATGCCTCTTGCTTATATAGCCCGACTAGTGGGACTTGTAATCTAAGCAATCTCTATAAGGTTTCCTTATACGATCGAATACCTTTTACAAGCATATCCTAATTTATTCTTTCCTAATAAGGGTCTCCCTTATAGATGAGATATCCCTTGCACATAAAAATTACCTAAGATAATCCTAACTTGAATATGAAGCAAACTCGAATCGTGACGAGAGGGAAGGCGGCGGCGCCGGCCCCAAGGCAGCTGGCGCCCCCCGCCCCTCCCGGGCGGCGGCGTTCGTTTTTGCCCATCTAGCCACTCTCGGGGTGGCCCAATTCTGTTCATGACATCTCCCCACCGTTCGACGAGGGCGGCGGCGTCCACGTGCCGCCCAACCCACCACGTAGGTGTGAAGGGCAGCCCGATCGGAGAGGTGACCACTCCGGGCACCCGAAGTAGAAGACGAGGGACCGCACTTGTCGTTATCGCCGCTGCGCACAATGGCGCCCTTGTCGGCGCGGGCGAAGTCGAGGTGGAGGTCGCCGGTATATGCTGAACTTGAAGCTCGGCGGGCTGCACGAAGGGACGTTCGCCCATGCACGACGATGACGAGGCGCCGAGGGTCCCCGACTCGATCATCCGGGCGGGTCGGCGGAGGAGACGTGTAGGTGTAGGTCGCTTCAAGACTGTCACCTTAGCATGGAGCTGCCGGCAGACGGACGGATCGACGTGGGCGGCCGAAGAGGTGAAGTCGAGGAGGCAGCCATAGAGGAGGTTCTTTGGGCATGCTCACGGGCGCCCCGGCTGGATCTCCCGCGTCCATGCCGCACCGACGGTGACGTTCCCAATGCGGAAGAAGATGTCGCCGTTGTTGTCGAAGAGGAGGACGGTGGCACCCTCAATCCGCTACGTCGGGGCGTGCCCGGCGAGGAGGACGTACCCGGCCGAACGCCTGGTCCTCCCGGGGCGATTGGGGAGGTGGAAGCCCACCGCTACGCCATGCGGGGGCGTTCTCCCCATCATGAAGTCCTGGAGAAGCTCGAGGCGCCGGGGATGTAGTAGCGGTGGAAGTACCTCACGATGCCATAGTGGAGGCTCCACTCTGGCGCCAGAGCCCGCAGCTCGATGGCGTTGGAGATGATCCCGAGCTCCTTGTTGGTCGTCGTGGCGGTGCAGCTCCGTGATCATGTCGTTCGACGCCGGGCCGCCGATGTCGTCCATAGCAATAGCGAGACGCTGCTGGCTTGGTATCGCGATCAACCAGGGGCGGTCATGATGTCGCTCGTCGATGTTGCCGGTGCCGCCCGTGGTGGCGGCGTTGCCAGCCGCCGATGCCGGCGCCCGTCCCGGGCGTCGTCCGGCGTCGTCGTCGTTGCTCTTGGGGCGGGCGAGGTCGATGGCCTCCTCCATCGAACGGGGCTCGAACCACTCGAAAGGCGCCCGCAGCCGAGGTGTGCGTAAGCCTTCGACGAAGAGGTCGTACGGTGGCGCTGTCCTCAAAATCCATGCGTGATGGCTAGACCTCGAAGGCGTCGATGTAGTCGTCCAACTTGCCCCCCGAGGGCGGCGCGTATGCCGCCATGGCGTCGAGGTGTCGGGGCGGACCTGAATGATGTCGTAGGGCGCTGGTGAACTCGTCCCCACTCGGCGGGGACTTCTTCTTGGACAGGTCGATGTACGGACTGCAAAGAAGAACGGTGAGGTGGAAGGCGCAGCGTAACTCACGTAGTAGTCCGGATCGATGTCCAAGTTGAGCTCGAAGAAGAGCTCCAGCTTGCGAATCCGGTCGTCGGGTTACCGGTGCCGTCGAACTCCCGGACTTGTAGGCGTGTGACGTAAATGGGAGGGTGCAATGCCGATGGCAGCAGACTTTGGAGTGCCGCGGGCGGCGGCGACAGGACAGGAGCGGGCGCCGCGGGTGGCGCCTGGGTAGAGGCGGGCGCGGGGTGCGCCATCTCGCCGGAGTCCTGCGTGGTCGCGCAGTGTCGGAGGAGAGGAGAGGGCAGCCTTTGCGCGTGGCGTCGGGATGACGTCGATCACGGCCGGTCGTCATGTACGGCGTCATCGCCTCCTCAAGCTGGAGGATAGCAGGTCGGAGCCGGCGTCGAGGGTCCGGGCGTCGAAGGGGCGGCGGGGCCGGCCCCCAGGCCGCGGCGGCCGCCGCCGGGCCGTCCTCCAGCGTGGTCGCCGTGCGTCTTTGGGATCCTCGAGGCGGTGTAGGCGTGTGCCATACGACGGAGGCGGTCCTCCATGTCGTCGGGAAGCGCTTTGCGATCCGGGCGCGGGCGACGTCGAGGAGCTCCTTCGCCGCGTTGAACTCCGTATCTCGGAAGCCATGGGTGGTGGGAATCGTCCCGTCTCGGATACCGGTTGCCGATTCGGCTAGATTGGGCCGGAATTGACATCGCGTGTTCGTCGACCTTTGGAGCTTCTCGAGATGGCGTCTTCGGGCTGCGGCTTCTCGCCGGCAGCGGCGAGCAGCGGCACGAGCGGTGAGGTGGTGGGGAGGAGCCGCCGGGAGGAAGGGGGCCGGCGGGCGGCGCGCCGTGGGGGCGCGGGCGGCGGCGGCGGCGGTGGCCTTAGGCTGCGCAAGCAGGGGAGGCGGTGGCGGCGGCACTCGGAGCTGGAAGGCGAAAAGATATATTTTTTTATTTGCTTGCTTATCCCCTAGAGATTACATGCCTCTTGCTTATATAACCCGACTAGTGGGACTTGTAATCTAAGCAATCTCTATAAGGTTTCCTTATACGATCGAATACCTTTACAAGGATATCCTAATTTATTCTTTCCTAATAAGGGCCTCCCATAGATGAGATATCCCCTTGCACACCAAAATTACCTAAGATAATCCTAACTTGAATATGAAGCAAACTCGGAATCGTGCGAGAAGGGAAGGCGGCGGCGGGGCCGGCCCCAAGGCTGCCGCGCCCCTCCCTCTGGGCCGGCGGCGCTGCGTTTTGGCCCATCTAGCCACTCGGGTGGCCCAATTCTGGTTAATGACACGTTACGTAAGCGGTGAGGTCAAATCTAAACCCACACAATTTGCAGATTATGGACATCGCCAGTCGTCGTGACCGGCCACACCTTTCCATTTTTGGCCCATTTTCAGCGTTGTGACTTTGAACCGAGAGTCCGAGACGGAGGGAGACCCCGAACGCGACACGGACTGACGCCTCGTCGAAAAACGTTCTCAGGAAAGAGCGAGAACGTTTTCCGTAACCATATATCCGATTTGGAAGTTGTTTTTCACCGTTTTATTTCTCATACCGCGAATCCTAACGACAAAACAAGATCCCACGTGCCAACATGTTTATATTTTTTTCGCGAACGTGCTTGATTTCCTTGCACGTTTGCCATGTTTCATAGTCAACAAAACGATAATAACATGTGAATCCTACAGATTATATTCACACAGGTCTAGCAAAATTTGGCAAGACAACCATCCAAACACTCTCTGCAGCTCTACATTTTGGCATTGGCCAAAATTTTGTTCCGTCACAAACAAGCATTTAGTTTACACTTTTGGCCATAACCAAAGATTTCGCTCAACCATGCACCTCCATGTTTGTTTCTGGGTGCCGTCCAACGCCCATCCAGTCGTGCATTGCAAATTGCAATGCAATGCAATGGGCGCGCTGACCGACCGCGTGGAGTCGGAGTCGGAGTTGGAGTGGGAACTGCGAAGGCCGCGTCCTCCACGGCCACACGCATGCATGCCGATGCCGTAGCTTGCCGTGTGCTTCCACTCCTGTCTGGATGCAGAAAGCAGAGAGTCCGAGCCGACACGCCAGCCACTCGCTCCTCAGCAAACTGCTATGTGCTATCCCAGGCAGCAGGTTCCTCTGCGATTGGCTCTGACTCCTGATAGCCGGATTATGTACTTTTCCAACTTCTCTTAATGCAGAACGGCTCCAAGTGACTGGTTTCGAAAAAAAGATAGCCGGGTTAGGGATTACGTAACATTCAGTAGATAGATACGTCTGCGAAAAATAAACAAGAGTGTGAATGCAACGAGCAGACAAGACCCAAAGTGTTCTTCTAGGAAAAACGACACAGAAAGGGACGCAGCACTAGCTTTTGCTCAGCTCAGCAGGCTCTTAAAGCCTCGACAGTGTTTAGTGCCATCCACTTGCTGTTCTGCAGTCGACACCACGAGAAAATAGTAGCCACCCGTGATGACATATAATCATACAACGACCACTCTCAAAATGTACACTGCACCCACTAACCAAACAAGTAATCATCATCAACATGAACATGATCAGGATGTCCCTGGAAAAATCACGAGATGTTTAGCATCACTACCTGAATAATTTCGATAGGCCATGTTTCACAGCAGCTTGCTTCAGGCACTCCACTCTCCGGGGCTGCTTCAAATCCCAGTCTGCCAGCCCTCTCGCACAGGCTGCATGTCCAGTTTACTTCGATCCAGAGCCGAGGTCCATCACGCACCTGTGGAACAGGGGAGAGGGGCATGGAAACCAGCAGCAACGTGCACACCTGCATCAGCTGCAAGGATAACAGAAAGTAGACGCCTCGGGCCGAGGCGGCTAATCAGACAAAGAATAGTACACCAGGTCACTCTCAACCACCACCAGCATGTTGATACCTTGACCGCAGCGCCGATGATGATTTATAATCCAAATTATGTGCCTTTTCCTGCTCACCAAATAGGGTGTAGGACATGTGACGCCAGATCCTGAGCTGAGATAAGGTAAATTCATGCAGGCTCTGTGTTGACTGTAGAGTGAATCTGGCAAAACATGTTATGTCAGATCAGGTAAATCATGTCACGCTGTAATAATTCAACACGGATTGATTCAAGGATGACTAGAAAAAAGACAAATATTTTGTGCAACCAGGAAGCGTGGCTAGTTGGACTTCTTAATTGATCATAGAAGGTACGGAGTAGCCACCAATGAAAAGTCAAAGTGCTAACAAGCGACCTGCTGTCTCTACTGCATAGAATACAATAGGCATGAGGAAATTGTTATAGCCTCTAATCCTTCACTCCATTTTTCTCTCTTCTAACCACACCAAGAAGGGATCAGAAATATGTAAGAGAGGGCTTCCTCCTCCTACCGTATGCTCTTCCCTGATTAGTCCATTTGGTGCTGCCTAGACAAGACACAGGATCAGCATCTGCTTTCCGTGCTTCTCCATTAGAAGCCAAGCAGTCACTCCACTTTTACAAGAAAACCATGAGTAGATTACCCATACCAGTCCTTGCCATTGCCCTTGTGCTGCTGATTTCTCTGGCCACCCCCACCAGTGCCTGCACAGAGCAGGAGAAGACATTTCTCCTCCAGTTCCTTGCTGGGCTCTCAAAGGATTCAGGTATCGCCAAGTCATGGAAGGAAGAAGGCGCCGATTGCTGCAAATGGCAAGGGATCACCTGCAAACGGTAACAAGGCAGTCACCGAGGTCTCTCTGCCATCTAGAGGCCTTGAAGGGTCAATCAGACCTTCCCTTGGTAACCTCACCAGCTTAAAGATCTTAACTTGTCCTACAACTCTCTGTCCGGTGTCCCGCCGCTAGAATTGGTGTCTTCCAAAGAGCATCATCGTCCCGACGCCGGCTTCAACCACCTCACTCGAGACCTGCATGAGCTGCCATCTTCAACCCCCGGCCAGCCTCTAAAGGTACTTAATATCTCAAGCAACTTGTTTACAGGGCAGTTTGCATCCACAACATGGAAGGGGATGGAGAATCTAGTAGTCCTCAATGCAAGCAACAACAGCTTTACTGGGCAGATTCCAAGTCATTTCTGTAACATATCACCAAACTTTTCTGTTCTTGAACTCTGTTACAACAACCTCGGTGGTGGTATCCCCCGTGACTCGAGAATTGCTCCATGCTCGTGAGTGCTCAAGGCTGGCCACAACCACCTCGGTGGGATTCTCCCGCATCGAACTCTTCAATGCTACCTTGTTGGAGCATCTCTCTTTTTCCAGCAACGGATTACAAGGAATACTTAATGGCACACATATAGCCAAACTCACTAATCTGGTTATCCTTGATCTTGGAGAAAATAATTTCAGCGGAGAGGTACTTGATTCCATAGTTCAGCTCAAGAAATTGCAGGAACTTCATTTGGGCTATAACAGCCTGTCTGGGGAGCTGCCATCAACCCTGAGCAACTGCACAAATCTCACAAACATTGACCTCAAGAACAACAATTTCAGTGGAGAACTCACCAAGGTCAATTTCTCCAACTTACCCAATCTGAAAATCTTAGATGTTAGGGTGAACAGCTTCAGCGGCAAAATTCCAGAAACCATATACTCATGCCACAAATTAACTGCACTGCGTCTGTCATATAATAATTTCCAAGGACAGTTATCAAAGGGACTAGGAAATCTGAAGTCACTCTCATTCCTTTCACTAACGGCAACAGTTTTATAAATTTGGCAAACGCACTTCGGATACTAAAGAGATCCAAAACCCTCACCATCCTTCTTATTGGGCTCAACTTCATGAACGAGGACATGCCAGATGATGAAACCATTGATGGTTTTGAGAATCTTCGTGTTCTTTCCTTAAGTGCATGCTCATTGTTGGGTAAAATACCTTCATCGGTTATCGGCTAACAAGTTTGCGGATGTTATTTTTAAATGACAATCAACTAATCGGGCCAATTCCTCGACCGATCGGCGGCCTAAACTACCGTTCTATCTAGAAATATCAAATAACAATCCGACTGGGGAATTCCTTCAGCATTAACAGAGATGCCGATGCTAAAATCGAGAGAAGACTGCAAAGACTTTCAGATCCAACAGTCTTTGAAGTACCAATTTATTTAGCTCCATCACTTCAATACCGCAAGTCATTTCCAAAAAGTGCTCGCCTCTAAAACAATACCTTCACTGGGTGTGATCCCTCCGTAGATCGGTCTCTTAAAAGAGCTCCTTTCACTTAATTTGAGCTTCAACAAATTATATGGAGATATCCCCCAATCGATCCGCAACCTCACAAACTTGCTGGTGCTAGACTTGTCGAGCAACCATCTAACTGTGTGCAATCGAGAGCTCAACAATCTACACTTCCTTACTGAATTCAATGTTTCTTTCAATGATCTAGAAGGGCCTGTGTACGGAGCACAGCCAAAGCTTAGTACATTTACAAATTCCAGCTTTGGTGGCAACCCAAAACTCGTGGTCCTATGCTTATTCACCAGTGCGCTTCAGCCGAGCACCTTCCACCTCCAAGAAAAAAAAGTACATAACAAGACAGGTTATATTTGCTATTGGATTTGGTGTATTTTTTTGGAGGTATCGCCATCCTGTTAGTGTTAGCTCGCCTCCTAGTCTTGTTCCGGGGTAAAACTTTCACCACCATAAACAGGGAGCAACAATAATAGCGATATAGAAGAGGTATCATCCAACACCAATTCAGGGCATTCGTTGGTGATGGTGCCGGAAGCAAGCGAGATGACAAGCTCACATTCACCGACATTGTGAATGCAACAAATAACTTTGCCAAGGAGAACATTGTTGGGTGTGGAGGTTATGGACTAGTATTCAAGGCCAAGCTACCTGATGGATCCAAGCTTGCAATTAAGAAGCTCAGTGGTGAGATGTGCCTTATGGAAAGGGAGTTCACTGCTGAGGTTGAAGCACTCTCCATGGCCCAACATGAAAATCTTGTGCCACTGTGGGGTTATTGCATTCATGGAAACTCTAGGTTCCTCATATATTCTTTCATGGAGAATGGCAGCCTAGATGATTGGCTTCACAATAGGGATGATGATGCTAGCACATTTCTTGACTGGCCGACAAGGTTGAGGATTGCCCAAGGCACAAGCCGTGGTCTTTCCTACATCAATAATGTCTGCAATCCACACATTGTCCATCGTGACATAAAATGTAGCAACATCCTACTTGACAAAGAATTCAAAGCTTATGTTGCAGATTTTGGGCTGTCAAGACTGATCCTGCCCAACAAAACTCACGTTACGACAGAGCTAGTCGGCACTCTTGGCTACATTCCCCCTGAGTACGGGAATGGGTGGGTAGCTACTCTGAGAGGTGATATATACAGCTTCGGAGTTGTCCTACTTGAGCTACTCACAGGATTGCGACCTGTTCCAGTCCTGTCAACATCAAAAGAGCTTGTACCTTGGGTGCTGGAGATGAGGTCTCAGGGAAAGCAGATTGAAGTCCTGGATCCAACACTCCGTGGCACAGGGCATGAAGAGCAAATGCTGATGATGCTTGAAGCCGCTTGTAAGTGTGTGAACCATAATCCTCTCATGAGGCCCACTATAACTGAAGTAGTCTCATGTCTGGAAAGCATAGATGCTGGTCTGCAGAAGCAAAAGTCAGCCAAGACATAATGCAGTAAGCATCCAGTTACACATGATAATGCTGCAGTTAGGTGAATAGGGTCGATATACCTTTCACTAGAGGTAACTGTTTGAGTTCGGCTAGTATTACAGTGCGTTATGTACATTTTTGTTGCACATTATCAAACGTGAGGCTAGTATTCTTGAAGTACTAATATATATGCTCTGATCAGTTTATCAACTATTGTGGCAAAGCAAAAGCAATTGAAATACAAATATGCTTGCTGAGTTATCACTAGTAATGTCATCACTCATCTAATGGCTATGATGAACAATGTTCTGAAACCCAACTGAATGGGAATGCAGAACGAGTAAATAATTTTTTTTAAAAAAAAAGACTGGTTAAAGTATGAAATGGAGTGGCAGCATAATAAAGCGTAGTACAGCATTTGGTTTTGAGACAATTGATAAAGGTGAATCTCGACATGCATTTAAACTATGCGAAGTACCACTGTACCTGTACTCAGTAGTAACCATGCGTGCCGAAGTTTGACACGGCCGGCTAGAAGACCAGGTGCGACGCCCAACGTCCTAGACTTGTTCGACGCGCCCATTCACACGAGTGCTACAGTATCCGTCCATGGAAACCAAGTGACAGGTCCCGGCGGCGGCATTTCCACGAACATCTTGAGCGCGCGGCTTCCGAGATCGATCCCTCCAGCCCTGAGGATCGGCATTGCGTCCTACAGCAATGGACTGGCCGACTGGGCACACACGGTGACGAACACTCAACGCGAGCGCCGCGAGGAGACGGTGAGCCGGTGTTGGTGGTGGAGTGGTCCGGGAGAGAGGAGCAAACTCCAGAGTTCGCTAGGAGTTGTGATGCTTGCAGTTGCGGCCCGACCGATAATCCAATCAGCAATCATGGGTCCGAAGGTGCTGGCGCTGGCGCCGGCGTCGCCTATCTGGTAGACGGGCAGTTGGGCGAGACGCGCGGCGAGTGGGTTGCCGGAGACCGCCGCCGACGGAAGCGCGGCCTCCCTCGATTGCCGCCATGACGCCGCGAATAAGCACTTTTAACGAAAAGCCCCTCTTGTTTTAGTGTTTTTCGATCAGGAAGAAGCCTCACGTCAAACCCCTATAACCCTATTGTGAAATACAATCAAATAATAATTTTTTTTTTTAGATAGAGAAAATCTAATTTTGTCATTCAATTCTCACGAGCGTCTAAACTTGACCGCGCGACTTGACCGAATATCATATTATCCCATTTGAGTTTGAGCCTAGCAATTTTTCTCATGTACCATGAAGACACAAACTAAACGGATAAAATTTGTAGTTCCCGTTTCAAGATTCAAACAACTCCTATTCAATAGTATACTTTGAACTATTAGACCACCCCAACTTATAAAAAAGTTGTAAGCTGAATTTTTCCAACTATTACAGCTTATAAAAGATTAGAGCATCGAACGATAAGTAGAAATTAAAATAAAAAAGGTCGATAAGTACGATACTTACCATAGCACATACCAACGACATAAGTGATGAAACATAATCTAAATGGCAAAAAAAGAGTACAAACATAGCCTAAGTGGCTCGTTGAATACACGCACAACATGAGCGAAAAATATGATAAAGTTGTCATGGTTCAAGATAAATTCACGAGAAAGTAGTCTACCTAAGACGAGTCGGTACAATTGTTTCTACAACAAACGATCGGTATTGAATACTCTCCGTCTCTAAAAAAATACAAATCTAGATTTGTGCAAACTAAAAAATCCTTAATTTGATGATTTTATGAAAATTGATGTAAACATTTTTTTAAAAAAGATAGATTTATTATGACAATATATTCCATTGTTGATTTCATGATACCCATTGATATCATAAATATTAATTTTTATATAAAATTATTAATTGAACTTAAAATCCTTTGTTGTTACCAAATTTTAATTGTAATATAAATATCTCCAGTCAATCACTTAACCGCATATATCTGATTTTATCTATATCTACAGAACAAAAGATCCCACATGCCATGTTTCGTTGAAGAAAATAATAACAATAATAACACCACGGAGATGTCTTATTTATAGGTCCAGCAAAATTTTACATGGCAACCATTCAATCCAACGATCCAAACATGCTTTGCAGCTCCAGAATTTGGTATCGACCAAAATTTTAGATTTGTCGCAAACCAAACATTATTTTATTGACCCAGTTTTCGTCACTAGCCAAATCTGGCCATAACCATAAGTCCATAACCAAGATTTGGCTCAAGCGCGCATGCCGTGCCATGCCCCTCCCTAGCGTGCGAGTGCAGTGTGAACCAAGGCCGAGGTAGCCGTGCCCCAGCCTCCACGTTTGTTTCTGGGTGACGTCCAATGCCCATGGCTGACCGACCGCGTGAAGTCAGGGTCCTCCAACGCATGCATGCCGTTGCCGTGCCATCTGCTGCATCCTGCCGTGCTCCCACTGCATCTCCTCCATCTCTGGCTGCAGGAGGCACAGAGTCAGAGCCAACACGCCAGCCACTCGCTCCTCCCTCAGCTGCTCTGCTAACAGGTTCCTCTGCAATTGGCTTTGGACCTGATAGAGTGTGAATGTGAGGATCAGACAAGACCTAAAGTGTTCTTCGAAGAAAAGACACAGAAAGGGACGCAGAGCTAAGCTCTGCTGTGCTCACCTCAGCAGGCAGCCCTTGAAGCCTCGACAGTGTTTAGTGCCATCCACTCGCTGTTCTGCAGTCGACACCGCGAGAAAATAGCAGCCAGACAACAGTGACCGTTATTATCATAGACAATCATACAACGACGGGCGACCACGATCAGGATGCCCACAAAAGAAGAAAAAGAAAAACGAGACCTTTAGAATCACTACCTGAACACTTTTGATAGGCCACGTTCATTCATGCGCTCCACTCTCCCGGGGACAGCTTCACATCTCAGCCTGCTTGCCTCTGCCTGCCTGTCATCGTGCACACGACGTTGCCCAGTTTACTTCGAGGAACGCGTTTGGATTCTGGTCAGCAGCCAACAAGAGCCGCCGGGGTCTGTCACACACCTGTGGATCAGGGGCCATGGGAAGCAGCCGCCAGCTGCAAGGATAATAACAGAAAGTAAACGCCTCGGGGGCCAAGGCGGACAATCAGACCAAGAGTAGGTCTCCAGGTCTCCCTCAGGCACCACCTCCATCATCCTCTCTGCCTTTCTTATTTCTCACAGCCTCCACTTGCGTGAAATGTTATTCTCCAAAGTCCAAACCAGTTGATACCCTGACCGCAGCGCCCGATGATTGATGTAAACTATTGTACGCGCCTCCGCCCCAGTGTGGACGCTCTCCATGTACTTTCTCTAATCAATTGAATCTTGAAGATCGTCAGTTTGTTTGAGAGAAGCACTGACTTTTCCTGTTCACCAACAAAAAGAATGCATTATGTATAAAAACAAAAACATTCATTCATCAACTGGTGATTCCATTTTTCATTTTACCTTTTCAGTACTAGCAGCTAAGGTTAAGACAACTGGTTGGCTAGCTGAAGCTGGTAGTGGTAGGGACAGGTGTATCCTGATATTAGATTAAAAAAAAAGGCAAGCTGTGGATCGAGTCAAATTTGTCACAAGAAGTTATGTCTGATCAGGTAAATCTCGGCAGCCTGTAATAATAATTCAGCCAGGATTGTTTAATGATGACTCGGAGAAGGCAAGTATTTTATACGGCCAAGAAGCTTGTTGAGATGGATCAGGTTGCCAGTTTACCACCATTGAAACGTCAAAGTGTGAACGAGCAAGCTGCTTCGTCTGTTGTATATAAAACAGAACCATAATGAGCATTTTGGTCTAGCATGTAATCCTTGACTCCATTTTTTTTTCTTTTTTGGGTGACCACGGCTATTAAGGCAAAAGCAAGAGCCAAGAGCCTCCTCCTCCTTCTACCTCATGCAATTCCCAGTTTAGACCATTGGTAGTTCGTCTAAACAGGACACAGCTTAAGCATCTAGTTCCCATTCTAGATTCAATAGGAAACCATGCAGTCATTCCACTTTTCATACAAGAGGAATCGAAACAGATTGCACATACCTTCCATTGGCCTTACCCTTGTGCTGCTCATCTCCTTGGCGTCATGCACCAGTTGCTGCATGGAGCTGGAGAGGACATCCCTCCTCCAGTTCCTCTCAGAGCTCTCGCAGGATGCCGGTCTCACCAAGCTTTGGCAAGGTACTGACTGCTGCAAATGGGAAGGAATCACCTGTAACCAAAATAGGACAGTCAGTGCTGTCTCGCTGCCTTACAGGGGCCTTGAGGGGCATATCTCACAGTCCCTTGGCAACCTCACTGGCTTGCAGCGTCTTAACTTGTCCTACAATTCGATGTCCGGTGACCTGCCGCTCGGATTGGTGTCATCCACAAGCATCATCGTCCTCGACGTCAGCTTCAACCAGCTCAATGGAGACCTGCATGAGCTGCCATCTTCAACCCTGGGCCAGCCTCTACAGGTACTTAACATCTCGAGCAACTTGTTTACGGGGACAGTATCCATCCACAACATGGAAGGGGATGCAGAACCTGATTGCAATGAATGCCAGCAATAATAGCTTTACTGGGCAGATTCCAAGTCATTTCTGCAACATATCACCATCATTAGCTGTGCTTGAACTCGCTTACAACAAATTCAGTGGTAGTATCCCCTCAGGGCTTGGTAATTGCTCCATGCTCAGAGTACTCAAGGCTGGCCATAACAACCTCAGTGGGACTCTCCCCAATGAACTTTTCAATGCTACCTCGTTGGAATATCTCTCTTTTTCCAGCAATCTGTTTAAATGGAATACTTGATGGTACACATATAGCCAAACTCTCCAATCTGGTCATACTTGATCTTGGAGAAAACAATTTCAGCGGCAAGATACCTGATTCCATAGGTCAACTCAAGAGATTGCAAGAACTTCATTTGGACTATAATAGCATGTATGGGGGAGCTGCCATCAACCCCGAGCAACTGCACAAATCTCATAACTATAGACCTTAAGAGCAATAGCTTCAGTGGTGAACTCTCCAAGGTTAATTTCAACAATCTGCCAAATCTAAGAATCATAGATCTTATGAGGAATAACTTCAGTGGCACAATTCCAGAAAAGCATATACTACTGTAGAAACCTGACTGCTCTACGGTTATCTTCCAACAAGTTCCATGGACAATTATCGGAAGGACTAGGCAACCTGAAGTCCCTCTCGTTCCTGTCGCTTACAAACAACAGTCTTTCAAATATAGCAAATGCACTTCAGATACTAAGGCGGTCTAAGAGCCTGACCACACTTCTTTTTGGAATCAATTTCTTTAACGAAACCATACCAGATGATGCTGAAATTTATGGTTTCGAGAACCTTCAGTTTTTGGACATCGGAAATTGCCTCCTATTGGGGGAAATACCTCTTTGGATATCAAAGTTAGTAAATTTGGAAATGTTGGTTTTAAGTGGAAATCAACTAAGTGGGCCTATACCAACCTGGATCAACACACTGGACTACCTTTTCTATTTAGACATATCAAACAACAGCCTTACAGGGGAAATTCCAAAACAATTAATGAATATGCCAATGCTAACTTCAGAGAAGACTGCAGCTCATTTGGACACAAGCATGTTTAGTCTGCCAGTTTATGATGGTCCATCACGTCAATACCGCATACTGGTTGCTCTTCCTAAAGTTTTAAATCTAAGCACAAACAAACTCACAGGTCTGATTCCCCCAGAGATTGGTCAGTTGAAAGCCCTACTTTCACTTGATATCAGCTCCAACAACTTAACTGGGCCGATCCCCACATCTATCTGCAATCTCACAAACCTGCTGGTGCTAGATTTATCCAACAATAATCTCACAGGTGAAATCCCAGTTGCACTGAAGAATCTGAACTTCCTTTCCACATTCAACATTTCTAACAATGACCTGGATGGGCCTATTCCAACTGGTGGCCAATTCAGTACATTTCAGAATTCCAGCTTTTTAGGGAATCCGAAGTTGTGTGGGTCTATGCTCGGTCATCCATGCAATTCAGCTGATGTGCCTCTGGTATCCACAAAAGGAAGAAATAAGAAGGCCATTGTTGCAATTGCAATTGCAATTGCAATTGGTGTGTTCTTTGCAGCAATTGCCATTCTTGTGTTGCTGTGGCGTGTCCTTGTCTCAATCAAGGCTAACAATCTAACAGCCCAAAGTAGAAGGGAGGATTATGGCGATTTTGAAACATTTTCATTCAACTCCAGCTCAGAGCACGAACTGATCATGATGACACTAGGAAAGGGAGAAGAAAGCAAGCTCACATTTTCTGACATTGTAAAAGCTACAGATCAATTCAACAAAGAAAACATCATTGGGTGTGGTGGCTATGGTCTGGTCTACAAGGCTGAGCTACCTGATGGCTGCAAGCTCGCCATCAAGAAGCTCAATGGTGAAATGTGCTTGATGGAAAGGGAGTTCACTGCAGAGGTTGAAGCACTGTCCAGGGCTAAGCATGATCATCTTGTGCCACTGTGGGGATACTGCATCCAGGGAAACTCAAGGTTCCTCATATACTCCTACATGGAGAATGGCAGCCTGGATGATTGGCTTCACAACGGAGATGACGATGCCAACACATTTCTTGACTGGCCAACAAGGCTCAGGATTGTGCAAGGAGCAAGCCGTGGCCTCTCTTATATCCATAATGACTGCAAACCTCACATTGTGCACCGTGACATCAAATGCAGCAACATCCTACTTGACAAAGAATTAAAAGCTTATATTGCAGATTTTGGACTGTCAAGGTTGATCCTTTCAAACAAAACCCATGTCACGACAGAGTTGGTTGGCACTCTAGGTTACATCCCCCCTGAGTATGCACATGGATGGGTGGCCACTCTGAGAGGTGATATATACAGCTTCGGAGTTGTCCTTCTTGAGCTGCTCACAGGTTTGCGACCTGTTCCAGTCCAGACAACATCAAAAGAACTTGTCCCATGGGTGCTGGAGATGAGCTCTCAGGGAAAGCAGATTGATGTCCTGGATCCAACACTCTGTGGCATAGGGCATGAAGAGCAAATGCTTAAGGTGCTTGAGGTTGCTTGCAAATGTGTGAACTATGACCCTAGCATGAGGCCAAATATCATGGAAGTAGTCGCATGCCTGGAAAGCATCAATGCTGGCCTGCAGACACAAAAGTCAGCCAAGGCAATACAGTTAGGCAGTTATACATGAGAATATTGTAATTAAATACATACAGGATATGTATCTTTAACAAGAGGTGATAGTTTTGATTAGTTTTGAGTTTGACTAGTGTTATAGTGTCTTGTACTGTTTTTTTTTTTGGGACATACTGAGACCTTTGTACCTCTTTGAGTAAAGTGTCCATCTGGACCATATCCCATCCCCTTCTTTTTTTTTTGACTGAAACGACGGAAGGGGTAGAAATCACCCCCACCTGATATATTACTGGCCACAGATGCCGGCAAGCCGGTAGGTGGCTGGGCTCATGGCCCAAGGCTAGTCATGTAGGACTAGCAGGAGACAAATCGCAGAGATTACAAAGTGGGGGGAGAGTTTAGATAGGCAAGTGATTACACCAAAAGGAAAAGAAACGGTTGTTGTTTTTGGGGAGTCTACATCTCCATTGTTTAGCAGTGTTCCTGCATGCTGCAATCAGCCTTGAGTGATCAGGGGGCATCCCTCTGAATACTACATCATGCCGATGTTTCCATATCTCCCAGCAAATCAGAAGGAGGAGCGAGGACTGAACCATGCTTGGAAGGTTGACAGGGGCGGTGGTCTCCCAGAGCCGTTGTACGGGGGCTATGTCATTGGGCTTCCAGCCAATCTTGTTCCAGAAAGCCTGAACAAAGGGGCATTCAGACATGATATGATCCGGAGTTTCAGCACCGTGGTTGCAGATTGGGCAGGTGTCGTCGGTGAGGATGTTCTTGCGCTTCAGATTGCTTTTGCAGTTAATCCTGCCTTTGGTAAGTAGCCATCCAAAAAATTTGACCCTGGGAATAGCAATGTTCTTCCACACAAAGACATAGGCTGGGCAGCCATCGCCTTTCACAGAGGCTTTGTACACCATCCCTGATCGCAGCCGTTGCCTGTTGTCGGAAAAGAAACAGGTTCTGTTGTCAACTGTATCGTCGAGTATCACCTCTTGCAGCCACAGTTCCAGTTTTTGAAGCTCTTCAGTTGCTTGTATGCTAAGGCGACTTTGGAATTTGGAGCGCAACGCCCCAGCCATTACCGTGTGTACTGACGCATCTCGGCCAATGAAGCGACTGTACAGCGCAGGGAAGCAAGACGACAGAGGCTGGTCTCCAAGCCAAAGATCGTTCCAAAAGGAGGTGCGGCAGCCGTTACCGATGTCTACTCTGGTGATTTTTCGGTATGCCGGCAGCAAATCTCTCAGCGCTTCCCAGTGTGTGCCCTCCAGGTCGCCTTGCAATGTGCTAAGGTCAACTTGTGAGCGAGCCCAGGATGCCCAGGCCGAGTCTTCCGAAGTGAATAGCCTGTCAATCAGTTTCAGTAGCAGGCAAGAGTTCTTGGTGTCTGTTCTCTTAATGTCCAGGCCACCATCTTCTTTAGATAGGCAGACGTTCTCCCAAGCCACTAAACATTGAGCCCCATTCACTTTGTCGCTGGCTGCCCACAGGAAAGCTCTTCTTCTTCCATCTAGTGCCTCTCTAAAGCCTTGGGGGAACAACAGGGCACCCATGGCGTATGTAGGAAGCCCATCCAAGACAGAGTTGATCAAGACAACCCTGCCGGCAGTGCTGAGGAGGGAGGCTTTCCACCCCGCAAGGTATTTGTCTGCTCTTGCTATCAGAGGGGCAAAGGCACTCAATTTGAGTTTCACATTGGACAAGGGAAGGCCAAGGTAAACCTGTGGGAATTTCCCTTCTTTGCATTGCATGACTTGCATCATTGGCTGGAGGTCACCATCTCTTACATGCATCGGTGTTACTGTGCTTTTGCTGAAATTTATTGCCAGCCCCGTGGCTGCAGAGAAGAGGTCCAAAGTTTGCTTGAGTTGTATGGCATCACTGAGCTCCCCCCGGACTAGGATGATTGTGTCATCTGCATACTGTAGCACTGGGCATGGCCCATCGGACAGGGGGTGACGGATGCCTACATTATCTTTGATCAGCTTCTGGAGAATGTCAGCGACAATTAAGAACAAATAAGGTGACAAAGCATCTCCTTGGCGTAGTCCTCTCTTACATGGGATCCATGGGCCAGGCACTCCATTGACTAGCACTCGCGGTTTGGAAGTTGTTAGCAGCGTCTCCATCCACCTCCTCCATTGATCAGGGAAGCCCCGGACCTCTAAAACTCTGTCCAAACTGTCCCAATCCACCGAGTCAAAAGCTTTGGCAAAATCAAGTTTGATCACCAAGGTGGGCTCCTTTCTTTTGTAACAGCACTGGACCAATTCTGTGGCGTAGACAAAATTTTCAGATATCGAGCGGCCGCGGATGAACCCTGTCTGGTCCACATCGATGATCTTGGGAATTTGCTGCTGCAGCCTTGAGGTGAGCATCTTGGTCAGCACCTTCACAGGGCAGTTTTGGAGAGACACCGGCCGGAAGGAACCAGGGGTGAGGGCGGGTATCGTCTTCGGGATGAGCACGATCACTGTCATGTTGATACGCTCCATATCAGCAGAACCGGCGTGGAAAGCATGGAGAAACTCCATCAGCGCGGGCTCGACGTAGTCCCAGGCAGCCGTGTAGAAGCTCGGACCCAGGCCATCCGGCCCAGGTGCGCTGGCGGCATTCATGCTCCGAACCGCCGTTTAGTTTTTCCTGAGGTGATATGTAACATGTATGCTGTTTAGTTTTTTGAAGCATTGTGAAGAAAGAAATAAATGAAAAAATGGTCAAGTTCATTGAGTACCTTACTAACCCAAGTATACTGACAGAGTGACAGGAAAGTGCTGTTACTAAAATCTTGGGTTCCGACTCACAGAATTCACAAACCACTGGAGCTTAAGAGTAGGATATTGGAATAACTAAAAACGAACAATGTGGTTCAGAATGAGAGCATTGTACGATGCCTCATGCTTGGTCATCAATTGGGATAAAACCACCACCTACTGAACAGAGTGCAGAACAGTGTAGGATAACAAGCTAACATGGCGATGCATTCCAACGATCCAAAGTACTGAGTACAAACCATTTGCAGTGAGCAGTATCGACCTGCAGCACTCCAGGAAGCTTGGAGTGTCCCTTCGGCCCGTTCAGTTTCAACCCGCCCGCCCCATACGAACTTCAGCAGTCAGGATGGAATCCAATCCAACGGTGGCATTTCATCGAACAACCTGAGTGCGCTGCTTCCGGGACGGCAGGCGCCTTGATTGATCCGCTCCAAAAGGATCAATGCCCCTTGTGACCAGGACCGGCATTGCGTCCAGCAGCCCGAGGGCGTCGACGAAGGCGATGAACTCGGGATCCCAGGCCACGGCGCGCTGCTGGTGGTGGTGGTGGTTCGAGAGAGGAGCTACTGCAGAATTGACTTGTGGTGCTTGCCGCCCGCCTGACGATCATTTTCGCGAGGATGGGGCAGAGGTTGTGAACTTGTGGGCGAGGGGCGACGGCACAGTGGCTGGCAGCGTTTGGCCTATTCAACGTTGCACAGGCGTGTAGCGGTCAGGCGGTGTGACAGTGGGGATTACCGCCGCCGGCGGTGGCCGATGGCGACGCGACCTCGTTGGCCGCCCTCATTGCGCGATCACAATAAACGTACAAAACGATAATTTTCATAAAGAAAAAAGTTGCGACGGCCCTAAGAATTTTCGTGTAGTTGAATAGATATTTCTTTTCAAAATGGTACCCGTTTTGATTTATTTTCTAATTTAAAATTAGCTAGTGCATTTTTTCTAGAGTATTCTAGATTCGTGTTACTTTTTAGAAATACATTTTACATTCTAGAGTAAATATGGTCGAATATATGCACCATCTATCTCTTTACCGTGTGATTATTTTTTTTTTTTTAAGTTCGATGGCTATAGAGGACCCCGATGATATTTTAATGGTTAAAAAAATGGGTCCTCTTTCTTTTTTAAAAAAAATGCCAAGAATGCCTTATTCAATGCATATAAAAAATTAAAAATTATTCTCTTATTCAGAGTTTTATTTTTCTTCCTTAGAAATAAGGGTACAAACTCGGCCGTACCAAGAGGGAAAGATGGATATGATCGAGTCTTGTCCAAAGTACAAAAACGGGATCGGATTTTTGGTCCAAAGCGTGGACTGGGGAAAAGTAATAGAGGACAACATCTGTTTATCAATTAGGATAAAGCTGCACGGAATGCTGACCAGAAATCTGAACCTTGAAATGCATTTTTTCACGAACCAAATCACACGCTAGGCCATACGTGTGCACCAACCATACAATGCAACGAGGAGTAGGAAACCACGTACGTACGGCATCCCAGTGCAGCAGCAACCAGAAGCATACGTGCGGTGCAGCGCGCTTTATTCGTGCTGCAATGCAATAAACGTGCGTCCATAGCCTCTGAAGTTCACACAACACAAGGCGCTCATAGAGACAGTGTATGTACGACTGTTTATAAAATATATAAGTGTGTAAGCGTCCATATATGTATTGTGATTCATAAAAAGAATCAAAAGATATACAATATAGTATGTAATTCACATATTTCCATATATACATTGATTCTTTGTTTAAGCACACATGTGGCAACGACGAAAAACTTTCGATGAGCAATGGTTTTATTTTCACCAAAAAGTTGATAGCCTCTCGTCTCTCCTGATGGTTCGCCTGGTGGTTCACCAAAAACTTTCGAGGAGCAATGGTTTCAGCACCAGCAAGCAAGCAGAGAGATTAGAAGAGAGATTTAGTAGCGGGGCTAGAGACGACGTGGCACAAATAACCGTGCCATGTCATCAAAAAAAGTCAACCATGCACCTAGACCCCATGCCACGCCAGCAAAACTAGTTTTGGTTTAGAACAAAACGTGAAAAGCAATCTTTTGAAAAATGAGAGATAGTTAAGTAGACGATTTCATAGTTGACCAGTGTTACTTGAACCGAGGGCAAACTTGAAGGTAATTTGGACTTCTTCCAATAGCATATCACCATCCAAGAAATATATATCCGGTAACTTCTAAATGGTCATATAATCAATAATGGCTGCCAAGAAACCATTTCCATTTTCTTCCAAAAAAAAAAAAAAAAAAAAAAAAAAAACATTTCCACTGCACAAAAAAGAGTTGACATTTCAGTAGATTGCAAATTTGATCATAGCAGCCTCTCAAGTGGACACAGGGCTGCTTCGATTTACGCCATTCGTTTTGATTATATTATCGATAGATATAATATATAGATCTGGTACACTGCAAAATGCCAGCCGACACCCGAGGTCAACTCAAGGAAAAGAAACAAGGGCAAAATAATTGAACCGATTCATGCACACGTGAGCACCACATTTTGGTCAATGAAACAGTTGAAGAAGATGAAATGAGAACTAGAAAAGTCTATCAGGCTGTTTGGCGACCCAAATTGGCCACAACAGCACTGAAGAGTAACAGCATTAAGTAAAGACTGAGATAATGAATGAATGAAAATAACAACACTAGTGTATATTAAATTATTAATATGAGATCATCTACAGTTATGCATATCCTGCAAAGGCTCAATAATTACATAATCAATGGGTGGGTGGGTATCAAAGCAACCTTTTTATTTGCGCAGAAGGATTGGACTTTTTCATAGATTATCACATATACCAGGCTGGCTCATCCAAAACGTGAAGGTCTGACCGTGTGTGAATCAGCCAGGAAGCTGCTATCTGCTGTGGCAAATGCGCCGGAATGTGTGGATGTGTGCCCTCATCAGCCATGCAGTACCCAGTACTTGACCCAATTTTCATTTCCTGCGGCTGCAACCTGCAACAGATAATCAGGACAGAATCAAACTGGGGGCTGCTTGTTGTTGTCTCCTACCTCTTCTTCCTCCTCTCACGCTCTTTCCTCATTTGGAGTCAGCATCACATTCAAGCACCTGCTTTGAAGCTACTAGTTTCATTCATCAAGAAGCCATGCAGCAGCAACCAGTGCATCATCCCTCATGCGAGAAGTACAGCAATGGAATTCTCAAACCTTTCTTAAGCCTCACACTGCTTGTGCTTTTGCTACTCACCTTTCTCCCACCCACAAGATCGTGCTCGGAGCAGGAGAAGAGCTCCCTCCTTCAGTTCCTCACTGGGCTCTCGCAGGACGGCGGCCTCGCCTTGTCGTGGCAGAATGGCACAGCAGACTGCTGTGCGTGGGAAGGGGTTGCCTGCGGCACAGATGCGACAGTCACTGATGTCTCCCTTGCTTCAAAGGGACTTCAAGGGCACATCTCTGCGTCCCTGGGTGAGCTCACCGGCCTGCGGCGCCTCAATCTGTCACACAACTTGCTGTCCGGTGGCCTGCCGGTGGAACTGGTGACGTCCAACAGCATCGTTGTCCTCGATGTCAGCTTCAACCGTCTCAATGGAGACCTGCATGAGCTACTTTCATCAACCCCTCCCCGGCCTCTGCAGGTATTGAACATCTCCAGCAACTTGTTTACAGGACAGTTTCCATCAACTACATGGGAGGTGATGACCAGTCTGGTTGCGCTCAATGCCAGCAACAACAGCTTTACTGGACAGATACCAAGTCATCTCTGCAGTAGCTCACCGGCCTTAGCTGTGATTGCACTCTGTTATAACCAACTCAGTGGACTCATTCCTCCTGGGCTTGGTAACTGCTCCATGCTCAAAGTGCTTAAAGCTGGCCACAATGCTCTCAGTGGGTCACTTCCTGATGAACTCTTCAATGCTACATCATTAGAGTACCTCTCTTTTCCTAACAGCGGTTTGCATGGCATGCTTGTTGGTGAACACATTGTCAACCTCAGAAATCTGGTTCACCTTGATCTTGGAGGCAATAGGCTAAATGGAAACATCCCAGATTCCATAGGTCAGCTAAAGAGATTAGAAGAACTCCATTTGAACAACAACAACATGTCCGGGGAGCTGCCATCAGCTATAAGCAATTGCACAAGTCTTGTAACAATTGACCTCAAGGTCAACAACTTCAGCGGAGAGCTTCAGAAGGTTAACTTCTTCAACCTGCCCAATCTGAAAACATTGGATCTTCTGTACAACTACTTCACCGGCACAGTTCCTGAAAGCATCTACTCATGCAGCAAGCTGAATGCATTGCGGCTTTCTAGCAACAACCTACATGGGCAGCTTTCACCAAGAATAGCAAATTTGAAGAATCTTGTTTTCCTGTCGTTAGGTTCCAACAATTTTTACAAATATCACAAATACACTTCAGATCCTCAAGAACTGTAGCAATCTCACCTCCCTACTTATTGGTAGCAACTTCAAGGGTGAGGCCATGCCAGAAGATGAAACATTAGATGGTTTTCAGAATCTTCAGGTTCTTTCGATGTCTAATTGCTCGTTGTCAGGGAAAATACCTCTTTGGCTATCAAAGCTCAAAAATTTGCAGGTGCTGTTTTTGCACACAAATCAACTCAGTGGGCCAATACCTGCCTGGATCAAAAGCTTAAAGTCACTTTTCTATCTAGACATATCAAGTAACAAGCTTACAGGGAAATACCAACAACCTTAATGGAGATGCCGATGCTAACAACAGAAAAGACTGCAACCCATTTGGATCCACGGGTATTTGAGCTACCTGTTTATAAAAATCCATCACTCCAGTACCGGATAACCAGTGCTTTTCCAAAACTGCTGAACCTTGGTTACAATAACTTCACTGGTGTGATTCCCCAAGAGATTGGTCAGTTGAAATCACTCGCTGTACTCAATTTCAGCTCAAATGACTTATCAGGAGAAATACCACTGGAACTCTGCAACTTAACAAATCTACAAGCACTAGACCTGTCTAACAACCATCTCACCGGTGCAATCCCATCAGCACTGAAGAATCTACACTTCCTCTCTGCATTGAATATTTCTTACAATAACCTGGAAGGGCCTATTCCAAATGGAGGCCAATTCAGTACATTCTCAAATAATAGCTTTGAAGGTAATCCAAAGCTGTGCGGCTCTATCCTCCTTCACAGTTGTAGCTCAGCAGTCGCACCAACAGTCTCAACAAAGAAACACAGTAGGAAAGCCATTTTTGGGATTGCATTTGGTGCGTTCTTTGGAGTTCTTCTTTTTGCTTCTGGTATATCTTGCTGCCTCATTCAAGGGTAAAGGTTTGATAAACAAAAAGCAGGACCTATAATAATGAAGATGTAGAAGCAACTTCACACATGTCTGATTCAGAACAGTCATTAGTGATAGTGCCAAGAGGAGAAGGGAAAGAAAACATGCTCAAATTCGCTGACATTGTGAAGGCCACAAATAACTTCCACCAGGGAAACATCATAGGCTGTGGAGGCTATGGTCTAGTCTACAAGGCTATATTGCCTGATGGGACCAAGCTGGCCATCAAGAAGCTTAATGGTGAAATGTGGACCATGGAAAGGGAATTCAAGGCAGAGGTTGAAGCACTCTCCGTGGCCCAGCATGAGAATCTTGTGCCACTGTGGGGTTACTGCATACAGGGAGATTCAAGGCTCCTCATATATTCCTACATGGAAAACGGCAGCCTGGATGATTGGCTTCACAACATCGATGACAACGCCAGCACATTTCTCAATTGGCCGATGCGGCTCAAAATTGCACAAGGGGCAAGTCGAGGCCTTTCTTATATCCATGATGTCTGCAAGCCTCACATTGTCCACCGTGACATAAAGTCCAGTAATATCCTCCTCGACAAAGAATTCAAGGCTTATGTTGCTGATTTTGGGCTCTCAAGATTAGTCCTTGCAAACAAAACTCATGTCACAACTGAGTTAGTTGGCACTCTAGGATACATCCCACCTGAGTATGGGCAAGGATGGGTTGCGACATTGAGAGGTGATATGTACAGTTTTGGAGTTGTTCTGCTTGAGCTGCTCACAGGAAGGCGACCTGTTACGGGCTTGTCTTTATCAAAAGAACTTGTGAAGTGGGTGCAGGAGATGAAATCAGAAAGCAAGCAGATTGAGGTCCTGGATCCACATCTACGAGGCATGGGGCATGATGAGCAGATGCTGAAGGTTCTTGAAATCGCCTGCAAGTGCATCAACCATAATGCGTGCATGAGGCCAACCATACTGGAAGTAGTCTCCTGCCTTGACAGTATGGACCCCAACCTGAGGATGCAAAATTCAGTTAGGATATAATGCAGTTAAACATGATACACTTGTAGCCCAATGTAAGCTGCATACATGTGTCTTCCGACAAACTACTATTCCTGACAACCTCATAATTATTTTTGTACAGCTTCTGACATATTGTCATTTTAGGTATTCTTTTGCAATTCGTTGATTTTCATTTTCCATTTTCCCAAATTATTTTGTAGCATGGGAAACAAAGAACAAAAAAAAAAAAAAAAATCCATGAGACATTTCAGGTTTATCTTCAGCATTGTTACTCCTATTTGGGAAAATCACAACATAGAAAATTGGATAGAAGGGTGAGAAATCAGGAGCCGATTGCAATAGTGCAAGGGAAAAATTATTTATGTATTACTGACAACTATACTAGTGTTAACTCAATACAAGGCATCAAGAGGGGGGTGCTCCCATATGCATCATATTCTGCTAAAAGGGGAAAGACTGCTATATCACCTGTTTAATCATGTAAATATCGTACACAGATAACAAAGTAAAGGAAAACAAGTAATAGACAGCTATGAAAGCAGCTACTTTTCATTTTAAGAAAAGCAAAGGAGATCAACAGAGGTACTAATATCTGAGCTATCCACCAGGTTGTCACAGTGGCCTCTTACTTATGTCTGCATTTCTGCAGTGACCACCATATGTCTAATTGGTTTTAGGCTTAAAACCAATGCCCACTGGGGGTTTCCGTTTGGACGAAAGGCTAATCCTTCACTGATCCACGGAGAACCAATCCGCGACTGGAAAATGGTGACGGGAGACAGGCTCGAGCACGGCAACAAGATGCACCGCGGAATGGGAATGGGAGAAACAAATTCAGTATACGAAGCTACGCATGGATGCTGGTTTAGGGAGCCAACAGGAACAGGGAGGTGCGGAGGCCAGACTAACCCTTGCGGTGGCTGCAGCCGGATGCTCGGCAGAGAAACCGAGGCGCCGCCGTTCGCCGTCGCCGGCTCCGGCCAGGAGCTGTGTGGGAAGCCCTTCTGCAGGAAAGCCAATAGATCATGGGCTCATGGGCCTACCACTCCGGCAGCCCAAAACAAAGACGTAGCCCACAGGTTGAATAATATCTTTTGCTAAAAAAAAAAAGGTCAACAGAATTTCCGTTGTCAGTTTCTTTCATTTCTTTAGTGGAGTATATAGCAATTCCTTTCTTTTTTAAAAAAAATCTAGAAAACTCCATAATAATTTGAAAGTCTGTTCCTGTGTAGTTCATCGAAGGCATAAAATTCTTTCACTTGATGCCTTTCAAATAAAACTCCAGTAGGTGATTATCATTATCTAGGGTCGTAAGTTTAATTTTGCAGAAGACACACTCCAATTGGTTCAGTAACACTAGTTTGCGAATGCTAATAGGGAAATTTTCCAGAATATGAATATTAGCTACTAGCCCCGAATTCCCTAAGAAAACCACGACAGCCAACTCCCAAAAAAATCTAGGGCAGCCAAGTAACAAAAATATGGGGTGAAAGTTAAAACTTCAATTAGTCCACCAACTTATTTCCCAAAAAATTATCTATTATATACCAAAAAAAAATGGCCGACAAAAATACAAATGCATGTAACATCTTCTGCTCGAAGCTGTTGTCCCAAATTATAAGAACTGACAGACCCTGAGACACACATAAACATAAAACAAGTGTGAGCTTCTGGACCCTTAAGAGCAAGTATTATAAAGGGGCTGGAGCTGGCTGAGATCCTACGTGGAATACGAGAGAGAATGGAGCCGACGTTAAACAAAAACGCCCGCTCGAGCTGGCTGGGAGCGCATACATGTGCTGCTATTGGCTGTTGCGATTAAATAGTAGTGGGGACCAGCACCAGGCGCCTTCTCTTTGCAGCCGGTGGTGGGCTTAAAAGCCGTAATACCTGCTCTAAGTGGGGTCTTAGAAACAAAATAGAATATTTTGGAATAAATGGCGCTAAAAATTAAATGCCTCTCTCTATTGTCATAGGAGAAATTGCAAGAAGAAAACTTGGGAGTTTACCTATAGGAAAAGGAAGAAAAAAAAATTGCCAACAATAGCTAAAACATAGTGGCCCGAAAAAAACAAACATGCAACACAAACAACTAACACCATAGCTGAAACACCAAGTCGATGTTAACCTGGCATGTGCAGGTGTGGCTTTCAAAAAAACTCCAGTATCACAAAGAAAAGACTGCTGTTACACGAAGCTCCATCGTAGTGCTTCTGCAGCACCAGACTCAACTACAGCTTGTTGTCACCCCGAGTGACCAGTAATTAATAACTTAAGAAGACGAATACAATGATCAGTAATACTCCAAGACGGATAGTTATCGTGCAAACAATAGCACAAAGCATGGCTTAAAATCTCTTAATTACTCCTGAGATCCACCTTGAAATCCATCGTATTTGCTCTCGATCAATAGGTTACAACAAAATCCTTTTTTGGAACCGCAGCGTGTGCAGCAGATATATTAGACACGATTTTGAGCCATGGCTTTTAGACTATATTTCCTCTCATTCTCTGAATCCTGATCGCGGTCATATTCTAACCCTTCATCACCCATCAGTTCCTGAAAAAACCAATAGTTAGAATGAAATAAGAATATAAGCAACCGTGCCTTTTTGCGGGTTCTACTGTAGAACCTGTACAATACAATATTGCTCTCAGGTGTCTTCTTTCACATTTTGATGTGATGGTTGGAAGATTGCATACACGTACGATTGTTATACATCTATCTTATCACTAATGAATCGAAAATTGACTGATAAATTAACTTCCATAAACTAGTAAAGGAGCACAACAGTCCCATGTGTACTTTTTTTTTTCCTTTGTATAAATCAATCTACCTACTATGTTGTAAATGTAATCAATTTTAGATTTTCTTTTCCTACCCCATGCATGATGCAAATAACCCTGGGAAACCATTTTTTAAAAGAAAAATAGGACAAAACATTCAAGAGTTTTTAAAGTAAAGCACATTCATCACAAGAGAAATCCTTAATGAAACATTATAAGACATCTAAAACTGTAGTCGGCGCAAATAAAGAATATTATAACAGGTACATTGGCAAGGGCACATACTAGTTTTTTTTATGTGAGCAAGCTTCAACTTGTTCTCCTCTGATTGACACCACAGCTCCAGGTCGGGGCAGCACGAAATTACTAGAGATTGCAGATTGGTGAGTTGTTGTATGCTATCTGGCAGAACCTTGATGCTTCTGCAGTTGTATATGCGAAGTTCGTCGAGGGAGGTAAGGTCTCCCAAACAGTCCGGTAGTGATGTAATCATTCCACAACAGGACACAACTAATACCTGGAGGGAGGTGAGACCTCCAAGGATATGTGGTGAGCTGCATGTGAGATCCTCGCAGTGCTCAATCCGTAAATGTGTGAGGCAAGTGAGGTGGCAAAGCAAGCTCCACTGATCCAGAGGAGCCACACAACATTGCACGCAAAGCTCAGTGCACTTGGCAGAGTAAGCACCGTCGTGACCTCTGCCCTCCCATGACGATAGTATTACTTCATCACTACTGCTTATGGACAACAAGTAGTCATTACCTCCAGCTCCAGGTAAACGCGGCTTCAACCTCAACCTGGGACACTGTTCTATATGTAAAATTCGGAGGCAGGGGAGCATGTGGTCATTCAAGCTATCCTAGCTACTAGAGTATAGCATGTTCCATTCTTCCAGGCATTCCATATACTGTAGACTTAATCTTTCAAGTTGAGGAAATGCTGTTATGCCCCCTTACAAGTCCCTGCCGATCTTCCTGTTGCTATCTATTTTTCCGATTCTCAGCATCTTGAGCTCTGGTAGCTGACCAAGTGGTGGTAGGTTGATACAATTGGGTAAGGCCCACAAGGTAATAGTGGTCAGATTAGGTAAATAAGTGGCAATACCCATCACCCAGGACGGAAAGTTTATGCTTCTATAACCATATAGCTTGAACTGTTTAACAGTTTTTGGCGGTAATAGTTCTTTCAAAACTTCATCATCCTCCACAAATCTCTTATCACCTCTAGTCCATACCAACTCTAACCTTTCAATCCTTCTCTTCTCCATTAATTTTATTGCAATCGGGAATTTGGGGAAGCTTCTGGCTGGGCATCGTTCCCCATCCAGCTCACTCTAATTATCTCTTCATTTTACATATTAGTCCTTGTACAATTTACTATTTACACCAACACTCCCCTCAAGATGGGCTAAAAATATCTAACATGCCCATCTTGTTACAACTCAACTCATTCTCACTAGGTCCTAGACCCTTTGTGAAACAATCCGCTAATTGACTACGTGATTTTACATAACCTAGCTTTAGGATCCCACTATCCAGCTTCTCCTTGATGAAGAATCTATCAATCTCAACATGTTTTGTGCGATCAAATTGGACCGGATTATTTGCAATATTGATTGCAGCAACATTGTCACAATGCAGCATCATGGCCTCATTTCTCTCAACACCCGAGCTCCTTTAGCAAGCCTTTCAACCATAACATTTCACACAAGCTCAAAGCCATTGCCCTATACTCTGCCTCTGCGTAGTGACCGCGCCACAACTGCTTGCTTCTTGCTACGCCATGAAACAAGATTACCTCCCACAAACACACAATAACCAGATGTAGATCTCCTATCATCCCTACAAACTTGCCCAATCTGCATCACAATACCCTTCCAAATTTAGGTGTCCATTCTTCCTAAACCATATCCCTCTCCCGGGAGTTCCCTTTAGGTACCTCAAAATTCTATAGACTATCTCCATATGTTCTGTCCTTGGGTCATGCATATACCCCTTTACTACACTCAATTTGCATAGGAAATATCAGGGTCTTGTATGACATAAATATATCAACCTCCCGACCAATCTTTGATATCTTTCTTTGTTGATAGGATCTCCGTTTGAGCACAAATTTGATGATTTTTGTCAATAGGAGTACTACATGGTCGACATCCAAGCATTCGGTTTACGCCAACAAATCCGGGACATATTTCCTCCGAGAGATGACAATTCCCTTGGGTGATCTAGCAAACTCAATCCCAAGGAAATACCGAAGTGGTCCTAGATCTTTCACCTCAAAGGCTCTTCCCAAATTTTCCTTCAAACATTTGATTTCCTCCTCATCATCTCCAAAGAATCACTATGTCATCCACATATATTGCCATAATGGTGATAAATGTCCCTCTATGCTTATAGAAGACTGTATGATCACCATTGCATTGAATGTATCCCATATAACAAACTGCCCTCCTAAACTGTCAAACCACGCCGGGTGATTGCTTTAATCCATATAGTGACTTCTTAAGTCTCGCACACCTTCCCAACAGTTTGACTATTTGCAAACCCCCGGTGGGATTTCCATGTAAACCTCCTCCAAAGAGATCTCCATGAAGAAATGCATTCTTCACATCCATTTGATGAAGAGGCCAACCAAAGTTAATCGCACAAGAGATTAAGGTCCTAACAAAGTACCCATCTTTGCCACGCGAGCAAAGGTCTCATCATAATCAATGCCATATGTTTGACTATACCCTTTTGCAACCAGCCTTGCCTTATATCTATCCACCTCTCCTTTTTTTTTGGGTTTTGCTTCACGGTGAAGACCCACTTACACGATACAGCTCTTTTCCCTTTTGGAAGTGGAACCAGCCTTCCCATGTCTTGTTCTTTTGAAGAGCATGCATCTCTTCTTCCATTGCCGCCTTCCACTTAGGGTCCTGTTTTTGCACACTTCCAAATCCCTTGGAATAGGCACTGTTTGTAAAGATGCAACAAATGCTCTATATGCGGATGAAAGACGAGAGTATGAGAGGAAATTAGCAATGTCATGATCTGTACTAGGACTAGGACACTCAAAACCATAACGAACAGGAGGTTTTCCAAAGTTAGATCTAGTATCTCTACGTTGTGCAAGAGATAACTCTACATGCTCAGGGGTAGGAGAGACATTACCACGTGACCTAGATTGGGTCGAGGAGCTCACCGGAGAGAGGTTAGTGGAGAGACTTGGGATCGAGAGACACTCATGTGGGCGTGATGCACTCACTTGCTCCCCTCGACTCCTAACTTGCTCCCCACGACTCCTGTACCTCTTCCTTCGATACACTTGCTCCTTGGCAAATCTTTTATCAATCTCTGTCCCATCAATCACCTTTTCACTGCTCTTAACAATCGGCTCTTCACTTTCACCAACAATCATCTCTACATTCTCAACCACCTCTTCATTCTCATGGCCATCACTTCCCATATCTGCGGTGTTATCCTCGATTCATAACCTCTTTTGGTCTTAGGCACACCCACTTGGACACGGGATAGTGCCAACAATTACTTCCCTTTGAGCATCTCCTTCTCCTTCATTCTCATTCTCGCACACTACCACTCTCCCCCTCTCTCTTCACTCTCGGTGATCAAGAGAATTCCTCCAACAACGGATCAAGATCCCATGGTCTTGTGTAATATGGTTCAAACTCACGAAATGTCACATCCATACTCACGAAGAGTTTCTTTCCAATGGGGTCCCAACACTTGTAGCCCTTTTGTGTAGAGGAATATCCAACGAAAAACACACTTTACTTTACCGAGGGTCTAACTTGCCAACGGAAGGTCTATGGTCCCCGACAAAGCAAACACAACCAAACACCTTTGGGGTACCTTTGAATTCTTGTTGTCCTAATAATAGTTCAACCGGGGACTTCATTCCAAGAACCCTAGATGGCATACGATTAATTAAGTATGTTTCGCATCCAACACTTGCCTCACTCGAGAGATACTTAGGCACATTCATTTGAAACATCAATGATCTTGCCACCTCCAACAAATGTCTATTTTTTCTTTTCAGCTACACCATTTTGTGCTTTGGGGTATTAGGACATGTGGTTTGATGGAGAATGCCATGACTTGACAGATATGCTACAAAGTCATTATTCACATATTCCTTTCCATTATCGGTCGCGGATAATTTTAATCCGGCATTAAAACCGATTGACAACCGATTATGGAAGTCTTGGAAACATCGGAGAACCTCATGCTTACCCCTAAGCAAGTAGACCCATGTCATACGAGTATGGCAGTCAATAAAAGTGACAAACCACTTAAACCCACTTAATGATGTAACTGAGCAGGGACCCCAAACATCAGAATGTATCATCATAAAAGGTTCACAACTACGAAGGCCAATACTAGAATAGGTTGACCTTGTATGTTTCCCAAGTTCACAGGCATCACACACAAGTTGGTTTCTGTCCACACCCTTAAATATATCAGCATACAATTTATTTAAGCTTTCAAAAGGTACATGTCCTAACCGGCAATGAAGCAAGATGATCTCCCTCTTCTGTGCTTCAACAGCTGCTGCCAATGCTGACTCTCCCTGGTTAATATACCACAGCCCATTACGCCTGACTCCAGTCCCAATCACTCTCCCCGTCCTCTTCTCCTGAAAAATGCAAGAATTTTCATCAAATGTAACAGTGCATTTGAATTGATCAACAAGAGAGCTAACAGAAAGGAGATTGACTGGGAAGGATGGGACATGCAAAACAGATGATATGCAAAGAGATGGTGTGCAATCTACAGACCCTACACCATGAATGGGTTGGGAGGTGCCATCAGCGGTTTGGATAGTCTCAGAATGGGCATGTGGAATGTATGCTTTGAATAAACTAGATATGCCTGTGACATGCTTGGAAGCACCTGAATCGATGACCCATTCTATGTTATGCCTATATGTGGATGCAAGTGCCTGTGCCTGAGTACCTTTGCCCAAGTGGGCATAGTTGGCAAAATTACCGGGAGTGACCGGAGGTGGCAAAAACACGAGAACCGGTGAAGTGGATTTGGAGGTCTCGGATGCTTTAATCTTCTCGCCATTGTTCCCATCGCTAACTTGTTCCCGGTCAAGACAAGAGAGGGAACATCCTCTTTAGAAGCAATCACGACTTGAGAACCACTCTCTATGGTAGCAACATTAGCTAGAGAACCACCACGGCCTCTGCCACGACCACCAGCACGACCTCCTCCACGACCGACACGTCCACCTCCTCGATCACCACGACCACCACCACGGCCTCCACGAGTTCCACTCCTACCACCATAGTTTCTAGGAAGAGGACAATTATAGCTTAAGTGTCCCGTCTCACCGCAATTGTAGCACTCCTTCTCTGCCACGGTAGTGTAGGCCGACTTTACAGGATTATTACTGCTCATCATCCTTAGTCTGCTCTCCTCAATGACCATGGCTGACACTGCCTCCTCTATGGTAGGCAAACTCTCCTGGTGGCAAAAGGCAGCCCTCCTGCTCTCAAACTCAGGATCCAGGTTCCTAAGAAAATGAGTCACTCTCCGATCCTCTATCCACTTCTGAACATCTTGGGCATCCTGTGGATCTCTCATTCGAAGTGGAGCATAGTGGTCCAGCTCTCCCCACAAGCGCCGCAACTCACTAGCATATTGCTCCACCGGTCGCCTGCGCTTGTTTCACTTTGCATCAACCTTGTTTTGAATTTCCATCATCACCATCACATTCCCTCGCTTGGAATACGTGTTACTCGAGTCTTCCATATTTGAGCTGCATTTCGCATTCTCTCCACTCTTTGGAGAAATAGACGGTGACATGGACCCCAATAGCCACGCCACTATAGTAGAGTTTGTTGTATGCCAAACTCTCCATTCGAGGAGCTAAGCTTGTTAGCCGGCTCAACACAATCCTCCTCCGGATAGTGTTCTACTCCTTTTCCTCCTAAAATCACCCGTACTCTTCTCCGCCCAACTCAAATAATTTTTACTCCCCTCAAGCTTCACATCATTTGGCATGAGTTCTAATTTGAGCTCACGCACCTCCCTAGGACCAATTAAACCCATCTCCAAAAGTCCTTGAATCATGGACTTCATTTCATCTTTCAACTCACGTTTGGTAATTGGTGCATCACCTCCACTCCCGGCACCAACCTTTGAGTTGAATCCTTCTTGGCCTCCTCTTGACTTTCTTCCTAGCTTCCTCTTCATCCATCCTCCTCAAGCACCAAATCAGCACAGCAGACAATTCGGTGTTCTACCACCAATCTGTGCACCGTAGAGCTGTAGCACCTCCTTTCTTTTTCTTTTTTTTTTTTTTTTTTTTTTTTTTTTTTTTTTTTTTTTACTCTGCTTTCGGATCAAGGCAAGCTTGTTCACGAGCAACTTGCTCCTCTGCTCATCCGCCTCCTCGGCTTGCAAAGACTCCACGCAGCATCAACTTTCCTCCTTTCCTTCTACCAAAATCGGGAAGCAAAGACAAACCACCAATCTCTACTTGCCCGAGCACACATACCAGTTCCCTTCTGTACCAAAGACACTCCTCGTTGAGAGCAGCCTCACGGGCCCTCTCTGCTTCCACGCTGCACACCCAAGGCCGCGCCCCCGCACTTCCCACGCGAGGGCCCGAGGGCGGCGCCGCAGGACCGCACAACAGGGCAGCGCAGGGCAGCGCCCTTCTTCCTTCACTGAAGCCGGGGCCGCGCGGACCTCGCCCGTCCTTCGCACCGCACGCCTGGCCGCTTCACGCCCTCCGCAGACGCCAAGGCCGCGCCCGCGCAGCTTCCGCGCGCCCAGCGACGCCTCCTCCCCGCAGCCGGCGCCACCACTCCACACACCGGCGCCGCCGGCACGGCCCTCACCACTAAACCCTAGCTCTGTATACCATATTGCAATCGGGAATTTGGGGAAGCTTCTGGCTGGGCATCGTTCCCCATCCAGCTCACTCTAATTATCTCTTCATTTTACATATTAGTCCTTGTACAATTTACTATTTACACCAACAAATTTTATTCTCTCTGCCTCTTCTGCAGATTTCACATTTCCAAGCCCTGTTATCTCCAAGACTTTTGGATTTTCATCCTCCAGCAGGAAAAAGATTGCTGCTAGATTCACCATCACCAGCATGGACACTAAAATGTGGCAACAAGATTGGAAGAGGTAGTAGCATGGACCTCTCCAAATACAGGCAATCCAATGTATTTACAAACTTCAAACTTTCCATTTGAGATAAACATGCCGGTAGCGAGCATAGGTTGATGCAGTACGGGAGTTCTAGTGTATGTAGCTTACCAAGGTTAGCAATAGCTTTAGGTATATCATAAAGATTATCATTACATGACAAATTCAGGTACTCCAAATTGGGAAGGGTACAAATGTGCTCCAGTACTCTTGCAATTACCTGTCTGTTGCGAGATACACTCTTCAGGAAACCGCATAAATTTAAATGGCGGAGCTCAGTGAGTTTCTCCAAAACTTTTCTGAGGCTCAAGTCCTGGTTGCATCCATAAAACGAGCACCATGCCAGATTCAGATATTGTAGCTTGGTAAAGCCACTAAAAGCTTCTACCACATGTCCTAGGTGAAAACAACGTGACAAGTCAAGATGCACCAAACTACAAAGATTCTTAAATTTGGTAATTCTGCCACATGAAAACCTGATAAGTTGAGGTAGTTGAGTTTAGTGAGGCTACCCAAAGCTTCAGGAAACCTTCTGATGCGTCGCAGTTCATTTGTAGATAAGTTCAGATATCTGAGTTTGGTTAGGGAGCCCAAAAAACTCAACCTCAGCAAGTAGGTTAAGGTATGAGCTGCATGATAAGTTCAAGTATTGCAATTCTGTGAGGCTTCCCAATTCCTTTGGTAGGTCTCCAATATTTTTACAGTGTGACAAGTTCAAATATTGCAGTTTAGTGAGTGTTTCCAGGCACGGTGATACTCCTGTAAGATTATAGCAATTTGTAAAATCCACATGCTCCAAATTTTTAAGATTTCCAAATGATTCTGGCAGCTTTTTAATCCCCAAACATCCTGATAAATCAAGATAAATCAGACCTTCCATTTGTCCAATGGACTCTGGTAGTGCTAAGATGGTAGAAGATCCATGAAAACTGAGGTACATTAGATTTGAGAGATTCGTGATACATTCTGGAACCATTTGATCCCTGATCTCTCAGGAGCATTAAGATATTTCAACTGCTTCAATTGACCAATGGAATCTGGCAAATTCTGAATGGAGCATTCGCTTAAATCCAATACTCGCAAGGACCTAGCAGGTGCAAATGCAGCACCGCTTAGTTCAGTTTTTGCAACAGTCGAGAAAACGCAGTGCTATTAGCCTTTCACAAGAGGTCAAGCATAATTCCAGTGGCTTGCTACAATCAGTGAGCAGCGCATATTGGCAGCTGCTTGCAACAGCATTGCCTTGTTTGGTCTGATCCACAATTTGATTGCCAAGGAGTAAAGTTGCCAAGTCATGCACCAGATCGTGCATGGTAAATAATGTGGCTTCTTTATGATACATTTCAAAAATTCTGCATAAAAGATACATGTTAGTGTCAGGTTTGTCAATTATACTTGGAAGTGTGTATACGCTGCATGAAAAAAAATACATGTAACACCCATATAATTGACAACTTGTAGCATGTCACTCACTGGTGACAAAATAGCGATGGATCCTACCACAATCCGCTACTTAAGTGGCCTTTGGGTGAGGACCCAACCCGTCATTAATGATCAGTCATTAGAGGGGTGGTAACATCATCATCATCAACAACAACAACAACATAGCCTTTAGTCCCAAGCTAGTTAGGGTAGGCTAGAGATGAAACCCATATGAAACAGTATAAAAGAACGTTAGAAAGGCCGAAGACAAAAAAAAGATAAAGATAGGATAGATAGAAAAGGAAACAAAGTCATGGTTCGTGCACGTTGATAGCTAGCCTCCATGCGCTCTGTCCAAAGCTAAATACTTGGAGATATTCCACTCCTTAAGGTCTCTCTTAACCGACTCGTCCCAAGTCAGTCTAGGTCGACCTCTACCTCTCTTTTCATTATACCCGCTCTAAAAAACTCCACTACGCACCGGCGCCTCAGGGAGGCCTCCGTTGAACATGTCCAAACCATCTCAACCGATGTTGAATCAATTTCTCCTCGATAGGAGCCACCCCGACCCTATCCCGAATATCTTCATTCAACTCTATCCCTTCTAGTATGCCCAAGAAAACCAACGCAACATACGCATCTCGGTCACACTCAGCTGCTGGACATGTCGCCTTTTTATAGGCCAACATTCAGCACCATATAGCATCGCCGGCGAATCGCTGTCCTATACAACTTCCCTTTTAGCTTCTGTGGCACCCTCTTGTCACATAGGATGCTAGAAGCTTGACGCCACTTTAGCTAACCTGCTGCGATCCTATGTCTAACATCTTCATCAATGTCACCATCCTTCTGTAGCATAGATCCTAAATACCGAAAAGTATCCTTCTTGGCCACCACTTGTCCATCCAGGGTAACGTCCCCATCCTCGTGCCTAGTTGGGCTAAAGTCGCACATCATATACTCTGTTTTGGTCCTACTCAGTCTGAACCCTTTCGACTCTAGCGTGTGCCTCCACAACTCTAACTTTCTATCTACCCCTGCTCTACTCTCGTCCACTAGCACCACATCATCAACAAAGAGCATACACCAAGGGATATCACCCTGTATATCCCTTGTGACCTCATCCATCACCAGAGTAAATAAATAAGGGCTCAGTGCTGACCCTTGATGTAGTCCTATGTTAATTGGAAAGTCACTGGTATCGCCATCACATGTTCGAACACATGTCGTCACATCCTTGTACATATCCTTGATGAGGGTAATGTACTTAGTTGGGACTTTGTGTTTTTCCAAGGCCCACCACATGATGTTTCTCGGTACTTTATTCTCGAGGTCAATAAAGACCATGTGCAAGTCCTTCTTCTGCTCCCTAAATATTTCCATCAACTGTCGTACTAAGAAAATCGCATCCATGGTCGACCTCCCGGGCATGAACCCAAATTGGTTTTGGGTCACTTGTCAGCCTTCGTAGGCGATGCTCGATAACCCTCTCCCAAAGCTTCATTGTATGGCTCATCAGCTTAATCCCTCGGTAGTTAGTATAAACTTTGAACATCTCCCCTTATTCTTGAAGATTGGTACTAATATACTTCACCTCCACTCTTCAAGCATCTTGTTCGACCGAAAAATGAGGTTAAAAAGCTTAGTCAGCCATACTACTGCTCTCACTCCCAGACATCTCCACACCTCAATGGGGACACCATTAGGGACCATCGCTTTACCTCCCTTCATCCTCTTCAAAGCCTCCCTGATCTCTGTCTCCTGAATATCCTCACAAAGCGTCTACAGGTATCGTCAAATGAGTCGTCCAACTCAAAGGTAGGACTATCATTCTCCCCATTGAACAACTTATCGAAGTACTCGTGCCATCTGTCCTTGATCTCCTCGTCCTTCAGCACTGTCCCATCTTTGATGCATTTGATTTGGTTTATGTCCCTTGTCTTCCTCTCACGTATCCTAGCGATCCTATAAATGTCCTTCTCCCCTTCCTTCGTGCCTAGCCGTTGGTAAAGGGGTGTACCCAGTGAGTGATGGTTCATAACGGTATTGAGTTGCATGCACTCTCACTTCAACCCGAAAGCCTAAGCTGATGGGAAAAGATGTGCAAATCACTTATACTACAACAAACAGCGTGCTTCCGTAGTTCCGTTAAATCTGAGATAAATTCGTGTCCATATCATTAGGTTTTTTTTTTCTGTTTGTACAAACAAAATATTGGCTTCAAACGATATACATGGGCTTCACCCACAGCCTCACTCCCATATTAACTGCCCAAACAAGATTTGACAAATCATAAATTCATAATTACTAGGCCAACAAAAATGGTCATGTCATGGTGCAGTCTTTTTCTACAGGACTTAAGGGGTGTTTGGTTGGTGTCGAGGCTCGCCATGCCAAACCTACGGCCGCCACACGGACTTGGCGGGTGTTTGGCTGTTGCACTAATCGTGGCCGCCACAACCTCATCACCGCATGCCTTTGTTATTTCTCGCCACACTTGTGGCAGCCGTTTCGTCTGTCTAAATTTAGGCGAGCCGCAACGCATGCAGCGGTGATGGCGGTATAAAGG
Source organism: Hyparrhenia diplandra (assembly GCA_015847255.1). Classification (NCBI taxonomy): domain Eukaryota; kingdom Viridiplantae; phylum Streptophyta; class Magnoliopsida; order Poales; family Poaceae; genus Hyparrhenia; species Hyparrhenia diplandra. Next base: position 340,404 of record JADLZK010008803.1, on the reverse strand, counting down.
AATATCCTACAAATGGCATTGATTTCCTTGATCGCCCACGGAGGCGAGGCCATCGGCGATGATGGTGTAGATCGGGATTGTGCACAACACCGACTTGATCCCGGATGAGTCTTCCGCTTCTATTCATGAGGGGTCCGTGGCAAGCCGGCATGCGCCTTGCGACTGTGTCCATTGCGGATTGGATCTTGGCCTTAGGCACTTTCTTCACGCTAAGCGGTAGGACCAGGTATGTGATGGGGAAGTCCGCGACCTGGCATCCCAAGATGCCCTGAAGCTGCTCCGTGTTGTTCTCCGGGACGTGGATTGGCGTGATGGAGCATTTCCGCCCTAGACCGAGGCGTCGCGGATTTGGAGAATCGTTTTAATTGCATTAAGCCTCACCCGAGCTTCGGTGCATAAAGAGGAGCGGGGCCGCCCCGTGGATCTGAGCAGGCTGTCCTGGCCGTTGAGTCCACCAATCGCGCGAATGCTTCCATGGCGATAATGAAGAGCATCGGCGATAGCAAGTCTCCCCCGGCGCACCCCTCTCCCCGTGCTCGATAAGCCGGCCGGTCTGCCATTGAGGAGGATCCTCGGAGGAGGCCGATGCTAGCAGTGTGGCGACCCAGCACCGCTAGTGGTCCCCGAACCCGAACGCCCTAAGGCTGTCCATCAGGAATGGCCATGACACGGTATCAAACGCCTTGGAGATGTCAAGCTTAAGCAAGGCCTTCAGGACTTTCTTCTTCCTCAAGAGGACGGCTGCCCGCTGGACGAACTTGAAGTTATCGTGGACCGTTCTTCCTTGATAAAGGCATTTTGGTTCGGCGATATTAGCTCCTGCAACCTTGGAGCCAACCCGGTTGGCCATGAGCTTGGAGGCCATCTTGCCGAAGCTATGGATCATCGTGATGGGGCGGTAGTCTGGCGGCAGACCGGCCCCGGTTTCTTAGGTAGGAGCACGAAGGAGTTGTTCAGTTTATCGAATGCTCTGATCCCGAAGAAGAGGCGTTGATGGTCGTTGTGACGTCATCCTTGATGACCGCCACACGGTCTTGTAGAAAGCCCCAATGAAACCGTCGGGACCTAGGGATGCCGGGGCATCTCGCGCACGACCCACCTCGACCTCCTCCACCGTGAAGGGCTGGTCCAAAGTGAGAGGTCCATTGGCCGGATGCCGATTGCCTGGAAATCGAGCTCAAAGCCGGCTTGCCCCGGCTGACCAAACACCTGCTTGAAGTGGCTATGGAAGGCCATCTCTATGTCCTCGTGAGTGGAGTGCATGTTCCCCCTTCTTCCAACCTGGTGATGGTGTTTCTCCGTTTCCCGCCGCGAACCAGGAGGTGAAATTACTTGGTGTTGGCGTCGCCGTCGGCAAGGTATCTCACCTCGGATCTCTCGTCGTGCTATAGTCCGCCGAGAGGATAGACCAAGGCATTTATACTTGAGTTCCTTGTGCAGCTCGAACTCAGCATCATTCAGGGGCCCGACGATCGGGCGGCTTGGTCAAGCTATAGGATGATATCTCGGGCCATGAGCAACGTTCCCAATACTGCTGGCGGACCACCTCTGGAGCTCTTTTTTAAGGTTGTGTCGCATCATGTCTAGCCGCCGGAGGGGGTCAGAAACTGTGTCCAGGCAGGTCCATCCTCTAGCCACCGCCTCCAAGTAGCCCTCCGACTTGGGCCAGAAGGCCTCGAAGTGGAACCAGGGCTTGGCGTGAATGGAGTCAAATGCATTATTTATCTACTGTTTACAATCGCATCCAACTAATTGGGTCACAATTGAGGAAACTGCAACCCTCGCATGACGTCCATTGCACACCGGGTCTAGTCAAGTCCGTGCAGATGTCATACTAATTAGGTAGCACAATGCCACTTCACAGTCACAATAACCTGTCTGAGACTGTACAATGCTGCTACAATACAGAGCATGGTATGTCATGTGGCTTGTCCGGTGTAGCGTCAGTCCCTATATATGTATTGCTTCTCCTACGTACCGTACCGACTGCCCTCCATACATAAGATATGTGTCCCACTTGGGCTCCCAGTCGGCTGCTCTTGCGCACCAAGTATGCCGAGTGGGTGATACATCATCGGATGGGGGTCATCCTTGGCCAGTCGTCCTGGCCTACTCGTAGTCTTGTTAGTCAGTTGTGGTCTACGTGGGGACATTAGGGGCCCATGTACTCGTTGGTAGCCCTAGAGTCCTTCATACTTGAGCTATCCTTATCTCTAACTTGTTTCTTCACTTTGAACTAATGATACGTAATAGGTTTTTGTAGCTTAACTCAATCTATAGCCAATTTTCTTAGCATGATTACAAAAGGGTGCATCACATAAGCCTCTTATAATAAACTATTAAAGGGTAAAAAAACTAGTTGTTCTAGGCTCACCGTGGGTGACACTGAAGGTTGAATGAAAGAGAATCCTTTGAGTTGCTCAATATACTTCTCACATAGCTGGATAGCGGAGTGAATTCTCATTGGCTCAATGAAACCCAAAGAAATCCATTGGTTAATTAACTCATCTTTATCTATCTTGTGGCCTTTTGGAAAGATAGCACAATAGGTAAAGCATGGCTTCAAGTGTGGATCCATAAAGCTATAGCTTAACTTCAAGGATGCGAGAACATGATTTGGCAAAGAGGCATCCTTTGATTCATTCCGGATATCATTATCTTTCACTTGTGACCACTGATCACATTCCATGTTTTGCAACATGAACCCAAGAGATTGAGCCGCTAAAGCCACACCTCTACACTTCCGGGCAATCTCCTTTCCTAGATCCTCTAGCTCAGATTCTTTGTTGTCTCTAGCATCAAAGCCACTTCTTTGCCTTATTATTTCCCAGCACATGTCATCCGTCAATGGTTCAATCTTGTATGGTTCGATGTTAGTACATATTTTCCTAGCTACACCTTCACTGCGTGTAGTTACCAAAACAATTGCGTTCATGCTATGACCAAGATTCAGCATAACCTTCAAATCCTCTAGTTGAAACTGATTATCCTCCCACAGGTCATCTAGAACAATTAGAATCTTCTTACCAGAAAAGTAGTTTTGTAAGGCAACTGTTTATTGTCTCTTTCTCATTAGCTTGCTTTCCTGCTTCAGATAGATGTGAAATTATAGAGTTACCAATCTTATTCAAGTCGAATCTTGGGGACACATGAACCCACACTCGAGAATGATATTTAAATTTTGTGTCATTGTAAATCAATTCTGCAAAGGTTGTCTTGCCAATGCCTCCAATACCATATATATAGGAAGGATGGTGATGATGTTTTCGCGTCATGCCCTCAAGTAAAGAATCCACAAATTCATTTTTCTTATCTTGTCTCCCTACAATGAGTTGTTCTCCTACATTCAATGGTATTTCGCATACATCAACAAATTCCAGCTCATTGTGCTTAGAGCATGTCATCAAGTTGAAATGTTGTTTGTTGATCCGTCATCTGCCTTGATTTCTTTGTGTCGTATTTTTCATCTCATTATTCATTGTCAACCCAGTAGTTTCATGACATCCTTGGTTTTCAGGAAGCTGCAAGATTTTAATTCAATTGTCAACACACTAGAAAAATATATTTGTGGTGGATATTGTTAGTCATTTAAAAGTCGAACAACATAGAAGGTGAGACTCCACTACCAAGCTCTTAAAAGTTTCATTCAAATAAAAAATAATTACATATTGTGAGATCATTATTCATGAAGGAATTTAGCATTAGGATTTTTTCGTAAATATAAGTAGTTATTATTTATATATAGGGGTTATAGTTAACAAGGATAAAATGATTTATCTTGTAATTGGAGGAACTGAGGAAGTAGTATTTTAAAATTTAAATAACACCATACATTTTTTGTTAGCCAATGCACTAAGTAAGCTATATATGCCAATTCAACATGACAAAAATTACAACTTACAAGGGTTAGTGCAGTATATTGCTGATAGTTTCAATAACAAAATATGCATATTTATTAGTGTGTCATGTGACTACAATAAAATTTCAGTATGGAAGTATGACAAAGTATGCTTCAACGGTAGGGAAAAGAAAAACATCTATGCAATAGTAAATTTGATCTTCCTCCAAATAATGTGTTTCTTACCCACAACTACAAAAAGTTTTTTAGAGACAAGCAGTCATAAAAGAGTCATTTGGAATCGCCTATGTAATAGGAAAGCCCTAGTTAAGAACCATTTCTAGTTACATAGGCAGGTGTTTTAAGGAATCTGCCTCTATAAATTCACTACAGTCGTATTCAGATGGCCACTCCTGTTAGACAGGCGTTATAAGAAGACCACATCTTTAAATGACTGTTTTAGAACCTTTACATGACTATTTTTAGAGGCAAGCCTAAAAGTGTCGGCTCTAGAAATCAACTAGCAAAGGGAACACCCTTGAGACATCTGCCTATAGAAATAGTTGTCTCGAAAAAGTATAATGTTTTCATATGAAGTTGGATAAAAAAATTCGTTTGAAGTTTTAATATATTGAATTTAAAAGTTAGAATTTTCAAGCAACATCGATTATTTACACCTCTGCTGCCACCCTACTCAACATGTTCTAGTCTCCTGGGTTTTTGAAAGGCAGGTGTAGCTGTTTATTCTCCAAAAATTGGGCCTGGCTGCCCTTTTCTCCTCAATCTACAACCACTCTTTTATGCAGCTGGTCGACTGGTGTGATCAGAAATGTTCCAATGGACAGAAGGAAAGGGCTAAATTCCATCATCATCCTTGTGGCTTGGGAGATTTGGAAACATTGGAACCCTTGTGTGCTTGAGGGTGTTAGGCTTTTGTATTTCGATAGTGTTACAGCTGTGGCAATCGGCAAATGAGAGTAATTCATGGTGTTTGGTTAGTCTGTTAGCTCATCAGGTCACTTAATCTTGGCACATAGGTTAAGGTCTATTTGGTTGATTCTGAGTTTTACTAAACTTTCACGGAATTGGCCTCCTATGTCGTTCGAGAAAAATTATTTACACGGTCTAAACCAAAGTTGTAGTTCTCAATGTGATTACAAGTTTGCAGTTGGCATGTTTTTTATTTGAAGTCATCTATATCTCAACATGCAAGTCATCCACATCTTCCACTAACTTTTAACCTCTTAACGCAACCAATTTTGATACGAATGGATGTAAGAACATGTAGATGATTTAAGTCACATATACAACAGTTTTATTTCTAAAAGAGTCCCAAGAGCAACGCTGGTATCCTTCTAGTTTCGAGTAATTCAGCAAACGACCTTGGATGTTGACAAGGTTTATACCGAAGTTGCAATGCCCGAAACGACCTACAACTTTGTAGTTGATAAGTATTTTTTAATTTGAAATCATTTAGAGTCCTAAAAATTTGTTTTTAAAATATTATCATATTTTGAAATTCAAATTTTCAAAAGTTTCAAATGATCTCGGATAGAGACACATGTGCTAAATTAGACTGTTTTCATTTGAGATTATGTAGGGACCGAAATATTTAAAGATTACTAGAAGTTAATACAAAATGATAGCATCCTAAACCAAATCACTAGTGACCCAGTGGTCTGTTGATAAGAAAGCCTCGCACAAGGCCTGTCTTGGATCCTAAGAGGCGCATGCGTGTGTTTCATCTCAAATTGCATGACTTGTGGCATGTGGCCGCGATACCTAGCTAGGGAGGTTTATCCGGGGATTAAAAAGATGTTTTATTATTTTTTCGGTCTCGCTTTTGTTTTCAAAAAAAAAATGTTTACAAAAGTGGATGTAGGTGCAAATTATAGACATCCGCCTTTGTTAATTGATTTACAAAATTTCTGAAAATGCTAACTACAGAGGTGGGCATGTGTCTTACAACGGCGACTCAGCCAACTGCCTACAGATAGCCCATGAAAAGGGTAGTCGGCCTTGCATACATTGAAAATGGCAGCTCTATAAATTCCTTTTGTAGTAGTGACCATTAATATGAGGTTTAAAGGTAGAAAATTGCAATTTAATGTCGTACTCTTGAATTCTGGAGGTATCAATATTGCTAAGCAACAGCTCCTGACAAAGTGGGAAATTATTATGAAATGAAGGGAGAACATGATTGCAGATTTATTGAAATGTTTTACTGGCATAAAGTTCCAGAACTAAGTACATTTTGATTACCTTGCCAATGCCAATTTCTGTCTTATTCAACTCATGGATGATCTGCACAATACTGGGCCTTTTCTGGCTATCTTCTTCCATGCAGGTCAATGCTATCTTAGTGCATGTCTTTACTTGGAGACAATATAATTCAAGTGAGAAACGACTCCATGTTTCCGGGAACCTATTCCTCCAGTTTGTTTTTACCTAAAAAGCAAACTGTTAATCATGGCTGATTTTGTCCAGATGTAAATGTGGCACAGTATTAGTAGACTAATAAAATATGATCTTCTTAAAGAGAAAGGTCGTGTCTCACAAAATCAATAAAGTCGCCGCCGTTACGCATGTCTAGATGTATCGAGGGGCCCTCGGATCCTGACACTATCTTTATCATCATGACACCCAAGCTAAATATGTCAAACTTTTTTGAAATTGCACCTCTGTCGATGTATTACGGTGGCTGGTACCCACTACATTGCATCAAATACAACCAATTTATAATCTGCACATTTTGGAGGATAACTAAAGGGATATGTGCACATGAGGTATTCAACTTACCGAGTTCCTAGGGGGCTTCGTGTGGTCCGTGTTAGTTCTTCATGAAAGATCTTGGACAAACCAAAATCTGCAATCTTTGGCACCATGTTCTCATCTAATAGTATGTTACCGGGTTTTAGGTCCAAGTGGTAAACAGGTTGTTCCAATTCCTCATGAATATATTTTACACCATCACAAATCCCTTTAATAATTTTGAATCGTGTATGCCAGTCAAGCCCAGAAAAATCATCTGCCACATTAAACAAATGAATCAGTAATCAAAATACATATGTGCATGACAATTTCTATTCATGACATACCAAAGAAGGTGCAGCTGCATACCAGAAAGATGCTTTTGAAGGCTCCCATTGGGCAAATACTCAAGGCAGAGTGCAATATGTATCTCTTCAGCAGGTACTTCCATTCCGTTGAGGTACAGAGTTTTTTTCTATTTCATAGCAATAGCCAAAAATCTGAACAACATTTCGATGCTTAAGCATAACGAGTTTATCAAACTCATTTCGGAATTGCCGGATATCAAGATCTGGACGTTTAATCTTCTTAACAGCAACAACCTCTTTGGTTTCAGTAACTCCCTGTTAAAGAAAAGAATGAAAAATGTGAACTCCTGGTTTTGTGTTTTGCGTGTTATTATTATTATCAAGAAGTTCGACCAAGATGCTGCTTAGTGGTTGACCGAGGTTCTTAATACTATTTTCACCTTAAAATCCTGCATGATAAGTTTTTACCTTATAAACCACCCCAAATGCTCCTTCACCAAGTATTCTTTTTCGGAGAACTCATCTGTAATTTGTCTTAACAGCTGAAATGTCACATCCTCTGGTTCCATACTTAGCTTGTTTCGTAGCTCGCTGTCCTTGCTATTCTTGCTGCTGTACAGTTACAGAAGACCTTGGGTGTAAGCAACTTGATGGAGACGTCGTAGTAAGCAAATAAATATCGCAGGAACAAAAGATGAGCATTCTATGATTATTATTTATTATATCTAAAATCGTATCACCGTAATGTAGCTTGACCTACTGGATCTGGTTGTCCTCTCTCCCTTTAGCAGCTTGCCTGAGCATTCAAAGCTCCTGCAGTCCTGCTGCTGCTATGCTACTGCTACCGTTTTGAATAATAACGAATCAGACCAGCTTGTACGGTGATTTGGAGGCGCATTGATTGAAACACGTACGGTGATTGTATAGCTAGGCTCAAGATCAAAGGATGAAACCTGACAAGGGAGCAGCACTGCTGAACCTGCATTCGCCCGCCGGGTCTGGAGACAGATCTTGGATCGAACGGACGAGCTCAGTTGGAGAGTGGACGCATGGGCGGAGGCGGCGGGGAAGTCAAAGGTAGGCGAAAGCGATGGTGGGCGGTGAATGTGGATCTACTCCCTCCGTCCCACTGACTTTGTCAAATTCCCCGGTTTCCGTGTAAATCTTATTCGATCTTTCGTCTTATTCAAATTTTTTGCACAAATATAATTTATTTTTTTACGACTTATTTTATCAATGAAGATACTTGAATATTGATTATTTTATTTTATGATTTACATAATTATTTTAAATAAGACGGATGGTCAAAGATGAAGTTGAAAAAGTCAAAAAAACGAAGTCCATGAGACAGAGAGGGAGTATCTTATTACTGCGACTCCATCACACGATAGGTGTTGAGCTCGCTGATTCGACCCTGTTTTAGTGGGTCACAGACTCACATGGCAGTATGGAAAAAAGTTTTTTTCTGCTTGCAAACAGGCCATGTGAGTCCATTTAAATTTAGAGATTTTTATGTTCTTGCTTCTACTTTATAGTGCAAATTATGATTTTGCCTTTATTTTTCAAAACTTTGTGATCTTGTCCCTATTTTGACCTTGCCCAATGTATCTTTGCTCTAGTCAATGCAATTTTGCCCCTGTTTGAGCGTTGACTATAGCAAAATTAAGTCGACTTGCTAGTAGTGAAGGGCAAAATTATAAAGTTAAAAAACGAGCAAAATCATAAAGTCACTTCAAAGTAGGCGTTTAGCCCCTTAAAATTAACTAGAAGAAATAAATATGAGCTTATTCTCTCTCACAAAATATTATTGCATCAGTCGAAATCAACTGACTTATAGATGAGCAGGATAGAAAAAGCTAACACATAGTATCTCATAATAATTAGTATCATTTTAGGTATTCTTTTGTAACTTATTCTCCTTTTCCATTTTCCATAATTTATTGTAGCATGAGAAACAAAGAACAAAAATCCACGACACATTTCACGCTCATATTCAGCATTTGTTACTCCTATTTGGGAAAATCACACCAAAGAGAGATTTGGATAGCAAAGTGGGAAATCATGAGCCAGTTGCAATAGTGTGGACTAATATATATACTAGTCTTAATTAGCTCAACACAAGTCAAGAGGTTTCCGAGATCAATCGAGCTAACCACCAAGTTCTCACATTGTCCTCGTACGTTCTGCATTTCTGCAGCGACCACCACATTTTTAGAACCGAGGATTGATGAACGGCATGCCTTCAAAGCTAGTAGTTGCTAGCTCCTAAAAAGACTTGGCCACCACCATAAGTCCTGACTCAGCTAACAAACTAGAAATTGAATGCATGCACACATGCATATGAGACCAGGTAGAGCACGCACTCATTGGAGTCAGTCCCATGGACTCAAAGCATGGATCCACACGTCGCTCACACGACTCAATCGACCCAGTCCCAACACAAGCTCGAACACGTGTACCATAGACCCAGCCTGACAGGCTGACACACACTATGCACGATCATGGCGTGGTTTATGCTAACACACATCTCTTTGGTTTTAAGCTTAAACCCCAATGCCCACATGTGAGCTCGATTTGGGCACGATAATCCTTCACTGATGCATGGAGAACCAATCCGCGCGACTGGAAAATGGAAACGAAAGACAGGCTCTAGCACACAACACGACAAAACCGCAGTATACCAAGCTACGAACACGCATGGATGCCGGTTCAAGTAGCCAACAGAGGTCATTTCACGTCAGGGGAGAGGTGCGGAGACCAGACTAACCGTTGCAGCGGCTGCGGTCGGATGCTCGCCGGAGAAACCGAGGCGCCGCCGTTCGCCGTAGCCAGCTCCGGCCAGGAGTTGTGGGCTTGTGGCTTCATGGGAGCCCGAGAGAGAAGAGGGACCGTTTGCACCTAACAGCCCAGAACGTAACCCAGGATTGCCGCTGTCAGCTCCCCACTTTAATATGACAACGATTCCTTTGATTTTGGTTTTAAAAAATCATTGCATAGAAAACTTCACAATAATTTCATATGGTTCAGAGGATAAAATTCTTTCCATATGACTTGATGCCTTTCAGTAGGGGACTATCTTTATTTAGGGTCATAGTTTAATTTTGCTGGAGTCACTTTCTGTTTGGCTCGGCAACACTAGGTGCAAGTAAAGAAATGGCGCATAGATAAACCAACAGAATTTTGCAGAAGAATATCAGCCACTGGCAACGAACTACGACAGCCAAGTCAAAAATATAGAAGAAAGTACAATTCAAACATCAATTGCACAACCAGCCCCAAAAAAAAACGTCAACAATGTACAAAAGCATAGCCCCCAAAAGACAAATCCATGCAATATTTTCTTTTCAGAGCTGATGTCCCAGTCTGAAACCACCGGCTGGGTTTATTGACTCGCTTCTACACCTAGCAACAGGTCGTCGTCCAAAGCCCCCCGCAAACCACTGGTTGCAGCAGAATGCAGAATTAACTTTGCAAAGGCGTACATCAGCCACAGCTACTCTTGGATGATGCCAACAGCTAAGCAAGAGCACTCAGCCACAATTCCACCATAAATCTGCAATCTTCATGTGTCTACTTGTCCTGCTGTAGCCACGTCGATCATGACATGGATGCCTGCTTTGAATCTGTCAACCCAAGAACACGGTAGGATTTCCTTAGAAGAGAATGATAAGCAACCCAAAAAGTATGAGCACCCTGTTTTGAATGCATGCTTTGCATGATGCTCATGGAACCTTGCAGTTGCACATTGGAGGAATTTGTTGTTGCCCCGAAATCATGTCTGTTCCTGAACTAATCATGGATAACTTTTCCTTCCACTTACTGTATTCCTGTTTCACGCATGGAAGCCAGGCAACTCGGACACGACACCAAATGGTGTGAACTAAGAAAACTCTGTAGCAACTAATCCTTGACAAATTCAGTACATTCTCGAATAATAGCTTTGAAGGCAATCCAAAGCTGTGCGGCCCTATCCGCCTTCACAGTTGTAGCTTAGCAGTCGCATCAACAGTCTCAACAAAGAAACACAGTAGGAAAGCCATTTTTGGGATTGCATTTGGTGCGTTCTTTGGAGTCCTTCTGTTGCTTCTGGTATATCTTGTTGCCTCATTCAAGGATAAAAGTTTGAGGATAAACAAAAGCAAGATCTGTAATAATGAAGATGTAGAAACAACTTCACACATGTCTGATTCAGAACAATCATTAGTGATAGTGCCAAGTGAAGAAGGCAAAGAAAACACGCTCAAATTCGCTGACATTTTGAAGGCCACAAATAACTTCCACCAGGGGAACATCATAGGCTGTGGAGGCTATGGTCTAGTCTACAAGGCTCTATTACCTGATGGGACCAAGCTGGCCATCAAGAAGCTTAATGGTGAAATGTGGACCATGGAAAGGGAATTCAAGGCAGAGGTCGAAGCACTCTCCATGGCCCAGCATGAGAATCTTGTGCCACTGTCGGGTTACTGCATACAGGGAGATTCAAGGCTCCTCATATATTCCTACATGGAGAATGGCAGCCTGGACGATTGGCTTCACAAAATAGATGATGATGCCAGCATATTTCTCGATTGGCCGATGTAGCTCAAAACTGCACAAGGGGAAAGCAGAGGACTTTCTTATATCCATGATGTCTGCAAGCCTCACATTGTCCACCGTGACACAAAGTCTGGTAATATCCTACTTGACAAAGAATTCAAGGCTTATGTTGCCTATTTTGGACTCTCAAGATTAGTCCTTGCAAACCAAACTCATGTCACAACTGACCTAGTAGGTACTCTGGGCTACATCCCACCTGGGCACGGATGGGTAGCAACTTTGAGAGGTGATATGTACAGTTTTGGAGTCGTTCTGCTTGAGCTGGTCACAGGAAGGCGACCATTTACGGGCTTGTCTTTATCAAAAGAACTTGTGAAGTGGGTGCAGGAGATAAAATCAGAAGGCAAGTTAATTAGCAAATGATCCCCCCCCCCCCCCACTATCTTCAGGATTGCCTCTGTCTATAGGATTTCCAGTTGACCTTCACTCCAACTTCTCCAAAATCACCCAGCTCTGCCACTTCTTCTTCCATACAGTGATAGCTTGAGCCAAAGCTGCACTTCCACCAAGAGCGCGTCACTTGCTCCTCCTGCCCAAGGACAGGATTGCTTCTGGGAGACCCTTCGATGTAGAGATCAAGGTAGTTGTGCATCTCCACTGCGACAACAAAGGTCATCACAGCACCCGGCTTCGGAGCAGAGTCTTCAAAGAGTCGGATCACCTCCCTGAAGCCACTAGTCTTGGCATATACCTTCAGGTTGATACCACTAGCAATGGCACCCAGGCGGAGGACCTCAACGTCAATGCGGGCTTCCACTGCATTGAATAACACCACAAACTTGACATCCAATGCACAGTTATTGCCGTACAGGCGCCGGTGTTCAATGTATGAAACTGAGGAAACCAAGTTGGTGAACTCCGTGCATCCCTCGATGAGGCAATCATCTTTGGGCTCACTCTTCAGGTCGGTCTTCAGTCCGACATAGAGCTCAAACTCGAGCAATGCGCGGGGATACCATTGAAATGACTCGAGCTGGGCTGGTCAGGGAAAGATGTGCCACGCCCTGCAGCACAATAATATTTAAATAGTTGATCAGGTAATTGCAGAGGCTTCATCAATCACATACCCAAGAATATATATATATATGTATGAAACAACAAATAGACTATTTCAGTAGGGATTCTATGAGCACCAAATATACTAAAATAGAGAATCCATTTCCATGTAGATAGTTCCTTTGCCTATGAATTACCATGCAGATTGTTAATTTTGCAGCATATATGCAACACTTGCCAAGAAATGATGGCTATATGTGGATGTCTCAATGTTTAATGCATGGCTATTTTCACAATGATACAAGGAGTGTAGAAAAATTGTGAGTTTACAAACCAAATTATCCCCTTTCTCTTTGCATACGCTGTTATTTAAAATGCATGCTGTTCTTTTATTGTAGCAGAGACTGAGATTTACATCAAACACTTGCAAGTTTAAAGCCTGAAAATGGTCATTGCAAAAAGACATGCAGCTCTGACATGATGCATGTAATGGTATCTTTACAATGGTAAATAGGAGCATGGACCAAAATAATTTTGCGACCTTTCAAAGTGCATAAGCATAACAAATAATAAAACCATCATGTTACATAAAAAATTACCGTGTTTAAACTTCACAAGTACAGATTCACAATTGCTTATCGGACGCCTATAGACATAATTGCGCAAGGGGGCTCAACTTTATCTCGTGCCGCAACAAAACCAAAAGATCTTAGCAGGTCCAGGTCGAGCATGATGGTATCCAGCAATATTAATATCAATGAACTGAACCAGAAACATTGAGGAACATCGGCATTTAGTTGAGCAATCCCTAACACTGATGCTGCTAGCTGAATAAAAAAAAAAAAAAGAATTACAGGAAGTAGTTGATAACAGTATAATGTATTGTATAGTAATTAGAGTATGAACGAATGAGAAAACTTGAAGGGGCACTTACTTTCAGATTTATCATGAAGATTATAATCTTCTCCAAATATATGTGTTCCATTTCTGAATGCAGGGAAGAGTCTAATTGGTGGAGGCCCTAGAAGTTTAATGTTTGGATATCTAAACAAAATATGATTCTGCTCATCATAGCTACAACCAGCCTTCGAAATCAACAAGTGTATCAACTCCTACAAAAGATCAATGAAATCAGCTATCTGATTTTATGTAGCAGACAAGTTACTTGACTTAATGAGATAATCCTGTTACACATGGTGTTAGATAGTGTATATTTGTTATATAGTGGAATGTGATTATGTGAACTGAAATATTTAACTTCATTTCAAGAGGAACACATTTATGAAGCCAGCAGTCTCAAGGGTGAGTACTTTGGATATCTAACCTTCCCCTATTTATTTAGCAATAATAAACAAAACGAAACGGTATTCATGTCATGTATGATCAGATCACTACCAAATTTGCAGCTATATATATAGACAAAAGTATGTAGCTGCAATGCCCGACTGTGCCAGAATATTTTATTACATTAGTGATTGCTAATTGTCGGTTGGTAATCCTCCGTTGCAGATTTACTGCTACTCGACAAAGAGTTGCATCCTACTCTAACACAGTCAGCCATAAAAAAAGTAAGCAAACTAATCTCTATCTCCCACCCGAACAAAGCGCTGTGAAATCCTGCAGTGGGTAGCAAGAAAATGTAGCAATATTTTAGTTTACATAGAAGCTAAAAAAAAATACACTGCTCTACTTAAATGACACGTAACAAAAGTACCTATGCATTCAAAACATAAATTGCCATCACATACTCAATGTCTCGTAGAACATATATACTTCCTCAGTCCCAAAATATAGATTGTTTTGGCGTTTTTAGATTCATAGAATTTTTTTATGCGCTTAGATATTCCATATGTCGGATGCATAATCCCCTGTTTTAAGCTAGGCGCTAGGCGGATTCTAGGCGCTTACCCTCCGACTAGCATCTAGTCGGGAGTAATCATGCCTAGGCGTTGCTAGGAGTTTCTAGGCATTTTTGTAAGAGATGAATAATCATGTATAAATACTTAAAAAAAAGAAAAAGAGTGGGAAATGAGGGGTCATGAAAAGGAGAAAGGGAAAAAAAGGCCCATAGAGAAAGGAAAAAAGGCCCATTAGGAGGCCCATTCGAAGGCAAGTACACATCTCTAACCCTATCCTCTGTTCCCCTCGTCCTCTTGCCCGCCGCCCCCCGAAGCCGCCGCCCTGCTCTCCCCGAAGCTAGCGCCCACTCCTGCTCCCGCCGCCCCCCAGCGCCCGCGCTGCTCCAGCCGCGCCGCCGCCCGCTCCCCCCCCTCCTCCTATCCGCGGGGCGTTCCTCCACCCCGTCGGCGCCGCCCGGCAAGCTCTGCCCCGCCTAGGGGTCCGACTACCCCACTAGGCTCCACGGTACCCCGTCGATTAAGCGCCTAGGGCGCTGCTGAATCCCGCCTAGGCGGCGCCTAGCGGAACAGGGTGCAAACTAATATCTATGCATTTTAAAAAGCCAAAACGACCTATAATTTGGGACGGAGGAAGTAGCATCTAGTTGTTCCTCATTAGAATGTAGTAATTCTGTTGAAAACTGGAATTCCGTACTATTTCCTACATAATACAATGGTTTCTTTAAGCAGACTTCTCTATGGAAATCAATAAGGAGCATTGTTCTATGTGTCGGCGTCAATCACAAGCGAGTTTGGATGAGGGCCGTTACATGCATGCCCACTACCCAGACATGACCTAGAAGGGGAAAACGTTCAATTGCTGGAGTTTGGAGATGTAAGCAGACACGACAACCAATTTCGGCACAACCAAATTTTACATGATAAAAATGAAGCAAAACAAAGAGGCGCAATTTTTAGAGTTATACCGTCATGGTCGCAGTCCTCGCCGCCGCTATCGCTAACCAACCATTCATCGTCATCGTCGCTGGATGATTCCTCGTCGCAACCCGGAGGAGAAGGCGGCCGCTTTTTGCCGCGGGCAGGATCGGATCCGCCTGCCTCAGACTCGATTGGATGCTTCTCGATCTCCCCACAAACCCTAGCTGAAGAAGAGGGACCGTGGCGACACCCATATGGAATTGGATCTGTTACCTGCTCGTCCGCTAGTAAGCCCGGCCCCGTCGCCGCCCGCCGACCGCAAGAAGATTGCGCCGCCGCCGAGGAGGGCTCCGGATGCTCGGTGGAGAACCAAGGCGTCGCCGTTCGCCGTCGCCAGCTCCGGCCAGGAATCGTGCGTGGCCTTGTTGGCTGTGGCTTGTGGCCTCATGGAAGCCGATCTACTGCAGGGAGTCTAGATCATGGGCCCAAAGGCCTAGCACCCCGGAGGCCCATAACAGAAAGTAGCCCAGGTTACCTAACAGGTCAACATAATTGATCCCTAAAAGAAACAGGCCAGGTCAACGGATTTCGCCTAAAGAAAAAACAGAATTTCCGCTTTGAGTTTCTTTCTTTTTTTTCAGCTAAGTAACAATTTCTTTTTTTTGAGAATTACACACAGTACAACGCAGACGCTTACAACACGCACGCGACACACTCACCCCTATGAACACACGCACACAAACCCTACCCCTATGAAGCACCTCCTCGGAAGGGCTGGCTTCTAAGGCAGATCTGGAGATTCTCGAAAGTCACCATAGCGGCCTCGTCGTCGGCGGGAACGTCGCTTACCACTTAATGCACAACCCGGTAAATCCTTGGGAAAATCCCGGGGAAAAGGTCGCGAAAGCACCGGGATTTGAACCCCGGTGGGTAGCGTCCCATTGGACCGTCCTACCATTGGACTACAAGCCAATTCAAGTAAGTAACAATTTCCTTTGATTTGATAAAAAAAATCCTTTGGTTATTTTTTTTTTTTTGGCTCATTTCATAGAAAACTCCATAATAATCACAAAATTCTTTTCATAGGACTTGATGACTTTCAAAAGATAAAAAAAAAGGCCATTATTTAGGGTCGTAGTTTAATTAATTTTGCAGAAGTCACTTTCTGATCGGTTCAGTAAAATGCCAATTAAACAAATGACTCATAAATGAACAATAGGGAAAATTTACAGAACATGAATATCAGCTACTAGCACCGAATTAAGACAGTCATTTGCCTAAGAAAACACGACAGCCAACTCCCTAAAAAAACAAAAATTGGGGCAGCCAAGTAATATAGATTGAAAAGTACAACATCAACTACTAACAACATTATCTATAGTGTACAAAAACATAGCCGCCAAAGAACAAATCCATGTAACATCTTCTGCTCGACGATCTTGTCCCAAAAGAAGGACTATGAGAGACACCATAAACATAAAACAAGTGTGAGCTTCCAGGCCCCTTAAGTGGAGTCCTAAAAACAAAATAAATTATTATTTGTGAACATACTAGCACTAAAAATGGATTTCTCCATTGGCATAGAAGAAATTACAAGTAAAAACTTGGGAGGCTACATATAGAAAAAAAGAAGAAAAAAATTGTCAACGATAGCTAAAACTCAGTGGCCAGAAAGACAAACAACACCATGGAACACAAGCCACAACAACACACCGCTGCCAACTAAAGCTGGCCATCAAAGTTTCAAAAAAAAAAAAAAAAAAGGCCGGCCACACCGCTGCTACGACACCAAGTCGATGTTAACTTCAAGCCACGTGCAGGTGTGCCTTTCAAAGACTCCAGTAATAGCTCTTTGCCATCAAAAACCGAAAAAATCAGAAGAGCGTCATGGTAATTGTGGTTACCGAACCAGACACCGACGTACAGTATTCATTAAGCAGAAGAAGTAGAGTTTTACAAATTAAGGCCGGGACGGTATTTGTGGTTACTGGACCATACACCGACGAAGCTCATATAGTTGTGGTTGCAAAAGAAACTATTTGGTGACCGTGAAGTGGATCAAGCATAGGACAACCACACTAGGTCTAAACTGCACAGCTAAAGAGCGTCATGCTCCAAGCCAGTAAGGTTCAGCTCCATGGCTGTCAGTTGTAGTGATAGGAAGCTTCTTGTTGCGTTTGCTTTCTGGCGCTGGTGGCAATGGATTGATGCATAATTGCATATATATATTGAGACCAGATAGAGGATCAAAGAATATTTGATTTCGTTTAAGACTTCTTCGTTCTAAGTAAATAAGCACAATTTGAAAGTAGCCATCTCAATTATATCTTCATCATCTTTTGATCTTCTATTCCAGTTCGGTGTCGTTGTGCCACACCAAGATTCTGAAAATAAAATTGATACCAAGTAATTTAGACTGAAAGGTAATGAAAAATTCTCAAATGATTAACTCGATACAAAGGACATGTTATAGTCCTAATCAACCTTCATTTTCTTTTGAATTGATTTGCAATGAAGAGGGTCCAACTGAGATGGCCCATTTCAGTTTGACTGATAGGACCAAACTTGGGAACTTACCGATGGGTGCACAAAGACAATAATGGCACACCAAATGAATGTGCAGCATAAATCAATGGCCAAGACTTTGATTAGGGTATGTTGAAGATCTCTAAGAAAGATGCCAAATTTGCTCCACAAGTATGAATACAATAAGGTTCACTTGCTTAGCTAATTTCCCTGTGGTCAGTATCCTCTCAATGGTCAAAGCGACAACATCATGAGGTATCTGAGGTGTTCAATGCTTCAAGTGAAAATAGTGGTTCTATTCTCTGAATTTGTGTTAGTCTGTTTTTTTTGGGGGGGTCACATCAAGGACACAGACAGACATACTATGTAGATATTAGTCATTGTACAAATAGATAATAGTTCAGTGTAAAAAATATATTGGTAATGTTCACAAATTTCCAACAGAGAACACATGGGTCTGCTTAACTGAAGACTGAGCATGCTTTGAAAATGCAAAATTAGAAACACTAGGTTGTCAATAAAGATGATATCGACTATTTGATTAGAAGTTCATTTTAATCAAATTTGGGCAGCCCTTCTTTGTGCATTCGTAAGTATTTATTTGGTTTCAGCATGGAGTTACAGACTTTGGAAGATCGATAGCACCAAATTTGGTTTTCTCTAGTTAAGTTAGTGTAGTCAAGGATCTTTGTAAAGATAGGCTAAATTAGCAGGAAAACATTGTGAAGCTGAAAATTGGTGTTGCTACAAGTAACTTAGCATGGTTTGAGGAATATATATATAATATATAGGGTCATTCTATCCTACGGAGAGCCCCGGCCAACCCCCTAGTCAGCCCAACCATTCAGGTCCACAATGCTGACGTGCATCTCAGGTGGGGAGTACACCTCCACACCAACAGACATGACGCATAAAAAATCCCTATCAAACTGCGTAGAAATGTTTTTTTGGTGACGATGCATAAAAAGCAATGGTTGAGTGAATTAAAAATCCATTCATCACCACATAAAAACCTCTTCGCAAACTGACACATGCTGACAATGGCTGACGCGTGCATGCAGGCATGTACCTCATCTAATCTGATTCGTTTTTTTTCGCTATAACTTTTCAATAAACAATCCGATTCAAAAACCGTTTTCACCATTGAACTCCTGACATTTTTGTGCACGATTCAAGATCCATTGTGAGTATTTTTTAAAAATTTTTGAAATTCAAAAATTTATGCATGAGTATATAAAGACGTTTATGCTACTGTCTGCGCATAGAATCTTGTGAGCGAGTGCATAGCAACATGCTAGGCGCTCTCTTATCCTCCAAAATTTGAAATTTGAATCACCACGCTTGAATCATAGAAAATTAAAGGTAGATCAAATGCATATAATCACTTGTCAAGATGCGTAAAACAATTTTGAAACCGATGTTATGTAGAAAATTGTGGTTGGATGAATAAAAGTTTTGCGGCCGACATTACATACGTTTTGCCGATGACACAGCATAGAAATTAGTGATTGAACGAGTAAAAGTTAATTTTGTTACCGCGTCAAAACCTCTCCACAATACACTCAACTTGACAAAGAATCACGGCACTTCACTCATATCATTTCAAAACCGACCGGGCCGCATAGAATCACATGTCAAGATCGTAGAACAATTTTGCCACAAACATTGCACGGAAATTTGTGGTTGGATGAATAAAAGTTTCATATTTTGTCACGTAAAAAGCCTCTCCACAAGACAAATATTACAGACAACCGTGATGCACAATATTTTTGAAAATCATAAAATTTGCAGATTATGAGATAGTTATATGCATCCGTCTATGCATAAAAATCCTATGGGCGTGTGCATAAAAACATGGAGACGATAACATCTTCGCCAAAATTGAAATTTAAAAGTTGAATCATGCCACATAAGGACCGATTGGATGCATATATTCACTAGTTAACATGCATATAAAAGTTTAGGCGTCCACGCTGCATAGAAATTAGTGGACAAGATGCACAAAAAATAGTGATTGGATACATAAAAACATGGAGACAATATCATCTTCTCTACAATTTGAATTTGAATCATGACTCATGTTGCCCGATTGGATGCATATAGCACTGGTCAACATGCATATAAAAGCTTTTAGCACCAATGTTGCATAGAAATTACCACAAGAAAACCCTCTCCACGAGATGAATAGAAAAGTTTTGCCACTGACATTGTATAGTTTTGCCTATGATATTGCATAAAAATTAGTGATTGAAAGCACTTGTGAGTAAGTGCATATAATCTTGTGAGTGAGTGCATAGCAACATGGTAGGCACTCTCGTATCCTCCAAAATTTGAAATTTCAAATTTGTGCATGAGGATAAATAGTTTTATGCTATCTTCTACGAATATAATCTTGTGAGCGTGTGCATAGCAACATGATATGTGCTCTTGTCTTCTCTAAAATTTGAAATTTGAATCACAACACTTGAATCATAGCAAATGAAGGCCCATTGAATGCATAGAATCACTTGTCAATATGTGTAGAACAGGTTAAGATGTAGAATTTTATACTACCACCTTCGCATAGAATCTTGTGAGCGTATGTATAAAAATATGAAATGCGTTCTCGTCTCTAAAAATTGAAATTTGAATGACCACACTTGAATCATAGCAAATGAAAGCGGCTTGAATGCATAGAATCACTTGTCAATATCATGTAGAATAGTTAAGATGTAGAGTTTTATACTACCATCTCCGCATAGAATTCTTGTGAGCGAGTGTATAAAAATATGATAGGCGCTCTCGTCTCCTCCATAATTTGAAATATGAATCACGACACTTGACTCATAACACTTGAAGGCTGATTGCATGCATAGAATCACTTGTCAAAATGCAAAGAACAATTTTGACACAAATATTCTTGAGAAATTTGTGGTTGGATGAATAAAAGTTTCATATTTTTTCACGTTAAAACTTCTCCACATGACTAACATTCCACATGACAACCGTGTCGACTCTCTAACAGCGTGTTTCTCAATTATGGGAGTATATAATTAGCATAAGTACAATGCATATAACGAGGAGACCACACGCATAAAACTTGGAGATGATCTCGTCTGTGCATAGAATCTTGTGAGAGAGTGAATAAAAATATGATAGGCTCTCTCCTCTCCTCCAAAATTTGAAATTTCAATCACGTCATTAATATGGGGCTGCATAACCAACATGAGAACCATGCATATAACTTAGAGACAACAAGCATAAAATATGGAGCCAATCTCTTTTTCTCCAAATTTTTTGAAAACTAGCACATGATGGACACTTAGATTCATAGAATCAGTGGTCAAGATACGTAGAGACATTTTGGTACACATGAAACCCGCTTAGGAAACTGCTTAGATAATGATGTATAGAACAAGATACCAACAATGTATAAATTGTTTACAAGCTTACACATTTCCAACAATGTATGCCAAAATTGTTCTATAAGTCACCAACCTTAAAGATTTCCAAAACGTAATGTTCACGCTAAAATTACCAATTGGTTGCATAGAAACACACATACAAGTTTTTTTTTTTTCACGCCTCAAAAGACAGTTTCAATATGCATATATTCCTAAGCTTGCTAAAGAAAAAGAAATCTTAGATGAACAATGTTGTCCAGGCCACACAACCCGCCAGGCCACCTAGAGAGGCGACGCGACGCAATCGTCGTCCATGTAGTAGTCCTCTGCAGAACAAAAACACAACGTGCATATATATTCAGTTCCAAGTATCCATGTTAAGCATGAAATAGCGGACAAATGATAGCTTGACCAAAGGAAAAGCAAAAAAATAGTAGAGCTGCAGACCAACATCCCGACAATTAATATAATTCACAACTATCGCATAAAAATCTAAAAACACATGACACGTAGATATATCGAGCTACGACACCACCAGCTAGACAAACACGAAACATAGCGCATAAAAACGTGTACACAGGAAGCATAAAAATTCAGTTCCCCCTAAATCAACAAGTGGCCAGACAAAAAGACGAGATGCGGATATGTCTGCTCACCTCGAGATATCACCGCCGGAGATGCGACGGGATAAAAATTCTACCCATTTCCCCGCTAGCACCACAACTGGCCCTAGCTCGCCATCCGCCGCTGCCCACGCAAACTGAATGGAGCAGCCACCACCGTAGCTACCTTATTGCCCTACACACAAATTCTGTTGTGTTTTTAGGTGCATTCCAATAATGCATAGAAATATGCAGCGACAATGCATATAAATATGCTCCAATTCAAATGCAAAAAAGCGAAACTGTCTCTCGCTAGAAATAATCTAATTCACAAAATTGTCTACACACAATTATTTTAATGTGAGCACATCTATGAATAAATAATTTGACTCAAGCTAATAACAAGTCACAAGAAATGCATAAATAATTTAAATAGCTGGTAAATTGAGGACTCTTCATTCTCTAAATTTGATATGCATAGAAACTCACTAATGCAAGAACAGAAACACACATTGATACAAAAATTGAAACCAATGACTGTATTCCTCACACAAAAAAATATTTATACATAGCATAGAAAAAATAAAAAAAATCTATTGCACATGAAGCATAAATTTCTATTAGCAGCCTAAAGGAGTAATTAAATAAGCACATGGAGGCTAAATTTTTATGCATCCAAAAATTAACATTTCAATGTCAATGAACGTCGTATCAAGGAGATGCATACAGACTCAATCAAGCGCATAGAAATTATGCTTCCCTATGATTACTAGACTAGTTGCCGGAGCTCCACACAAGCACAAAAAAACACATGCAGCCAGTTAGTTTCACTACAATCACGAGAAGCATAAACAAAATTCAGCCTGCTACTCACTGAGCGTAGAAAATTACATGCATAGAAAATTACAATTTGTATGCGGCAGAGCTCACACCTGCACCACTGCGCGCCCGGCATCGCCAGAGGGTCAGAGCCGGGACCTGCAACCAAGTCAATGGTGAGGGGCACACACATAGAGAAGAAACATGTTTTAGCAGGCACAGGATACATTAAAAATCATAGCCAAAAATCATTTTAGTACAAATTGACTACCAACACTGTACACAAAGGACAAAGTACACCATACCAATCTTGATTCCACAATTCCACATCATACTAAAATATGTATTAGTTGCATAGAAACAAATAAATTATTTGTCCTAATCAGGTCTAGCATGCATATAAAAGTATGCATGCAAAGCATAGAAACCAAAAGAAAAAAAAAAAAAAAATCTAGCACTAATGGCTTTCGCTGCGTACAATCTGATACAGAATTTGTATTCAAGCCATGGATGAAAAGTTAAACATTTCAGGAACACAGCTCACACAACTGATGCAGCAACGTTTCAGTATAGAAGCAAGCCCGAACAAAAATCACGCACCTGTAGACAGATGAGGAGGTAATCAAGCAAGAACGAATAGCAGCAGAGCAGCCCACTTCCCAGTCTTCGGATATCGTTGCTGCTGGAGGCTTCAACCTCGAGCCGCTGCAAAATCACATGCTTTTCTCTCTCCCCTCTCTCTCCAAGATTGCATTGCATCTCCCGCAGCACCAAATAAACTAGTTAATTCCAAGGAAATTCGAACCAAATGATTTGAATTTGGGATTTGCAAAGAAGAACACACGTACTACCTAGAAAACAAGCAAGCATGCATGGAGATTCTGGACATTAGCAGCTTGACGCAATACACTAGAGCAGATAACGTGATTTTTTTTAAAAAAAAATAGACCTTGCAGAAGGAATGTACAGATAGACTCAAATCCGGGGCAGGGGCACACAGAACTGTACACGGAGAGGGTGAGGGTGCCGCCGTAGCCTCTGGGTGTCATCTGTGCGGGCTCGAACTCACGCCACCGCCGAGGCAACGTCTATCTGTATCATGATGGTCAGAACACAAGAGCACTGCATCAATGATTTGAAATTTTATTCACACAAGCTTTGCGCATATAACAAATAAGCATATGATTTCAGTACATGTACATACAAACAAATGTTTGTAGAGAATAAAAATTAATATTTTCCATTTGAAATTTGATTCCAACTTCACATAAACCAACTCTATGCCCTGCTGGCCGCATCCACCAATAAAAGTGCATCAAAATCCACCTACAAGTGCACCAAAATTCACCTATCCTATGCTCTGCTGGCCGCGTCCACCCCTCTCCATTAAGGTTGATGGAGGTGGCGGTGCCATGCTCCGCCGGCGGACGAAGCAACGACGTCATGGCCCTGCGGCCATCGAGTGGAGACAGCATAGATACAATCAGCTATATAGTAGGAGCTCATCAAAACAGTAGACGCTAGACCACTGGACTATCATTATTGCATAAAAAAAGTTTCACAGGGGCATAATAATTCAAGAAATACATGAAGCATAGATACAATCAGCTATACCACCTCCAGCTAGACAAACACATGGGCATGGCGCATATAAACTTGGTGGAGGGGATTAGAGGTGCTGTCGAATGGGGATTAGGCGCCGCCGCCGCCCATCTGCAATTGGCCCCAACGCGAAGCATAAAAAGCATACAACCATCTACATCACCTCAACGCATGGAGCATAAAAACTTTTGCACCTCGGCATTAGATGAGCAGACTGTGGTACCTGCATCAAAATTAGGAGTTAATAAATAATCAGCTCTGAACCGCATAAAAATTTAATTGAGCTTCAGATTTCATCGTTGCATAGTTAGAATTGGTTTCTATCCTAACTATCAATTCATCCAAACTATCTGCAGCCAATCAATTCATCAAACACCAGCAGGGCATGTCACGAGGCATCAATTACTCGCCAAATTCGAGACCAAATCATGGGAGAAGAGGCACTACTGCTTACAAGGGGGTGATGTGGAGGCTTTGTGCACAACCACCGTGTGCAGGCCGCCGGTCATGGGAGAAGAGGCACTATTCTTATTACTATGCAAGGCACTTGCTACTGTTTGGCGAAAACGACTCTTGCTCAAGTATGCGGGAGTGCGTGATTATTAGTGAATATTAGTGAGTATTGCTATTGAATGATAGCGACGCGTGCTTGAATATTCTGAAGTGCGTGAATATTTAGGATGTGAGCGGTGCGGGTTATAAGTATGCGGAATTAAAATTCACAGGATCTTTGCGAGGCTAGCGAGACCAAACTATTCTGCCTAAACGTGCGACTATGCTTGTGTTGATCCTACTCGGTACTCACCGTATGCATCACTAGCTCTTTTTAACAAGAACAGCAGCAGCTAATCCTATCCCTCTAACGCTATCCTGATCGCCGTTTTCCGTCGTGACGTAGAACGCTAAGAGACTTCTGTTCGTCTCCCCGTGCGGTTCCACCGAAGGGAACACTTCTCTGTGGACACAAAGTTCTCTACAAACGCCTCAACCGGGCTAACACGAGAACAACTCAACACAGAGGTTTCTCCTCTAGGGTCCCTAGAACAGACACGCTCAAACTTACATGGACGGCTACAGAAAAGCAGGGATTCTCAAAGCTAAAACTGCTCCATTAAAGCAAACAGGCTTACATACGGCTTTCCCTTTCGGGAAACCCCAAGCACTTAGCACAAACCTTATTACCTTACAAGCGGGGAGAGGATCGCGAGGACCTCCGTCACAAGCTAATTTACAAGAATGGATTTATACAAAGTGGTGGTAGTGGAGTACTACTACTACTACTATGGTGGTGGATGATCTTCAGAGGTGTTCTGAGATCATGGTCTTCATGGTGGTCTTCAGTGGAGTGGTGGTGGATGCTGATGAGTGTTCGTGTTCTCCAGGCGATGCTTCTGCGTGTGCTGAGCGGTTGTTCTTCGTTCTTGGGATCTTGAATGCAAGCGTCGGGCCTCTCGCTTTATAGAGCGGAGAGAGTCTTCTAGAGTCGTTTAAGAATAAGTCCTCGAGCTTCGAAGTGTCCTTGAGCTGAGCTGTCCTTCATCTTCAATTATCGTTGTCATAGTTATCTTACGGCGAGTCTTCGAGGTGAAAGCGACATCTCGCCGACCCGACTTCATCGTCATCGATGCATGGTCTTCGATAATTGACTTGTACTATCGCTTGATGGTGACACTCCGTCTTCACTTCTCATGAAGATTCTAAGAGTCTTCAACAATAACCAAACTTAATCTTATTCGGTTATGCGTTTCCTTCGAGCATATTTTTTTTTTCGAAAAATTATTCAGGGGGGGTATGGGTATGGCCTTCCACGCCCGATTGATTGATGTTTGCAAAACATCAAATCAAAACTCCGGCATGTGTATATTGTTATTCCCCGGCCAAATTGTTGATAACACCTTATCAACATATGCAAATATATTCATTGGTATTGAGCTTCCAATATATTATTTTGCTTACTTAATCAATATCTTCAAAATCCGTATCCTCGGGTTGGCATATTTGATGGATAGCCAACAATTCTTTGTATTCTTTTCTTAGTTGACATTCTTCACCATAGTTGGGTTTAATCAATCTTCCAACTCCTCTTTGTATTACCATATATTCATTATAATATTCTTGCATGAATATTTTTGTTATCTTATTTTGATACATCATATGATAGTTGCAATCAAATATGACATTACCTCCTAATTCTTTTGCTTCGCTGAATATTCTCCGCTTATTATGATTCGTTTTCTTGGCAAATAATTCTTCATAATCTTTCTCAATTCTCCAAACCTTAGTTAACCTATATTGACCCTTTTTAATATATATGTCATGGGTTGCTTTGGTCTTATTGGTTGTGTGAATTTTGGAGGATTGGAAACAAATTGATTTTATATTTTCCACTAATATATGCTAACTTCTTACATGCTTCTTTGATGGCCTTTCCAAGATCAGATTTATTTATTTCTTCTAATGTACCATAAATATCATGGATTAGCCCATGATCTATAAGAGTTTGGAGTGATATATCATCATTATTAATTCGTTGTATATTTCTAAAGTATTTCAAGTCTATGTCACCATGAATATTAAAAATCTTTGATGAGGCTTGACAATGAGTATATCATCAATATGGATCATAGGGAAGACATTTGCTTTAACAATTATCCCCTGGATGTCTTTCCTTTACTTCATATATTTTTAAGAAATATTCTTATATATCTTGAAAGGTCTTATATTGCCTTCAAAGATATTTTGCCCATATTAAGTCTATAATATCTTGTGTAAAGTATGATAGGATTTGTTCGGTTTGAAAACTTAATCTAGGAATGAGAAATTCTTGTGGAATATTATTCTCATATTTACTTCTTTCTTTTTCTAATCCTATATCTTCTGATTTATTTTTCTCAAATTTTATACTTGCTATTATACTATTATTTCTATCTTTACGCTTGGTGAGCATAGCATACATGCTTGTTTTAAACAAAGGCGCATGTAGCTCTTTCTTACGGATCTTGATAATATATGCAAAACACACATCTTATATTCATTCCTGCAAATGAAGATAAACATGTATCGATATAAAATATGGTATTCTTTTTTTCTTATGCTTGGAAGTTATTTGATCCATCATTTCTATTTTTAAAACCAGATAATTCATCAATTAAATCTACTTCCTCATCACTTGATTCATGTTCTTCATCATATTCTATTTCATCTGTTCTATGATTGAATATATTGATTCATCATCCATTATTTCATCATCACATACTAAAATGTTTTCATTTACACTATCTATAATTAGAACCTTTTCTTGTTCTTCTTGCTTATTAGAATATCTTTTCTTATCTTTATTAGGACAAGTTCTGCTTAAGTGATCCGGAGAATTACGGATAAAGCATCTGCAAGTATGTAACACCGGTTTTAAGGACAAAACCGAATGCACACCATATGTGAGCCCCGGAAGTCAATTCTCACATATAGCTACAAATGAATGGTAATCAATTCACATTGCTTAAAATAAAACAAACCTAACAAGAAGGACATAACCTCGGCTAGCGGACAGCGGAAAGACACTTTGTTCTTCTGATGTAGGCACCACCAGGGAACGACCGACGGTATGGTTGATCACAAGCCTAACTTCTTCCCGAGGTGTGGGGAATAGCAAGAGTGAGTCCATGTCGAACTCCGCAAATATAGCTAGGTAATATCTACCCCAAAACCCATGATCATTATAACATAAATAATGAATAGCATGAAACGATAAATCATGAATAATTTAATAAGCATGTATAGCCAACAGTTATATCATCAACAACATCATCAACAGAAAGTAAATCCTTCCCTCGGTTTTCCAGGCCGTTCATAACCGCGAACACGGCTGACATGTCAGTTTAATTAACTCTGCGCAGAGGTGTACACTTTCACTACGGGTCATGAATTTCCACTGCATGGGCTCTAGAACCTCCACAACACTGAAAACCCACATAAAGCCTTTCAAAGGGGTTATCTAAATATGCCGGATAGCGATAGGGCTACAACCCATTCTCTTCCGCCGGTAACCACCGACATAAGTAAACACTATCCCCTGAACGACTAAAGCCGAGCCATGTGACCCCCATAGCCGTACGGTAAATCCCGGATTTTGCCAAAGGATAAGTCTTTATGGAGAGCTAAGAGCATCATAAACAAAACATAGCTCTTTAAGCCCTATGAACCATGTTATCAACAATTCATATTTAACGTTCAATGCATAAACATTAAGCAAGTCATAAGATCATGGTTTAAAGCTAGCATATCCCAAAACTATACTTGCCTTAAATATAGATCCTTTCTTCAAGTCCAATGCTTTTCCAAAAACACCTTCTTCATCAACTTCTTATAGATCACGGTCTTCTTCGAGATCAACAACGTAAAAACTCACCGATCTACTCGATTCCAATCAGCAACACACAAATACATGGATCCAATCATGCATGGCAAACAAGACTACCATTAGAACAGTACACCAACAGTGGGAAAACAGTTTAAAAAGCTTATAAAACTAATCTACACGTTGCTACGATCACACAGACGTAAAGATCACCGAAAAACGGAGCTAGAACGGAGAAGATACGCAATTTACAAGTTTTGCAAGAATAAAATAATAAATTAATTATGACTACGAAATTTAAAACTTGAAAATCTACTGGACAATAGCGTAAACACCTAGATTACAAAATTACGAATCTAACGCAATTTGAACAGGTCAATTTGGATTTAAAACGAAGAAGTTATGGGCATTTGAATAGAGTGGCAAA
Organism: Hyparrhenia diplandra; assembly: GCA_015847255.1. NCBI lineage: Eukaryota > Viridiplantae > Streptophyta > Magnoliopsida > Poales > Poaceae > Hyparrhenia > Hyparrhenia diplandra. The sequence continues at coordinate 311,422 of JADLZK010008803.1, read as the reverse complement.
TCTGTATATACTGGACATTTGATTTCAAAATAAAATAAATAAAAAGGAAAATCAGATTTCATCCAGCTGAATGACAATGAGAAGAGGTATAAGAAAATATAGGGTTTCTCTAGCAAAATAACCAATGAAGGGGTATGTTTTAATCTTGTCCATGGATTGAACAATTGATGGCTCAAGATGATTGATGTGCATGTGTATTTAGATTGTATTCCTAGATTTATTTTTCTCAAGGAAACCGGCAAGAAAACCTATGTGAGGTCATCATGATGTCAGCAAGCTAATCATGCAATGGGATGGTTCGATTCAGATAGGAGTTGTAGCACAAGCACCGCACGGTTACTGGCATGCATACAGAAAGCAAAGCTAGCGAGCTGCGCCGGCGAGGATCGGTGATCTAATGTCACAAGATTGAAGTGAAACAAAGATAATGCCTAGACGTGATAAACATGCATGCACGTCGGTTGAGTACACAAGCGAAGAGCTCACCAGCTTGGATTTCTGAACGACGATGAACGTACAGCGAGGGCGTGCTGCATGTTGGGCGTACGGTGGCTCCATTGCCGGCTGTACGAAGCTCGGAACGGCGGGCATCAGAGCTCTGCAAGGTACGGCGACACAGAGATGGAGATGGCGGACAGTTCGACGCTGCAAAGTGCGACGTCGTCGGGTGAGCGAAACCGAGCCAAATTAACAGCTCCGGCAAGTTGAGAGAACAATAGAGATGCTCGCGTGACAACTTACCGCGAGAACCTGCAGACTGCAACCGCGGCAATTTGCTCCGGCGGCGGAAAGCGAGTGCGACAGCTAGGGCTTGGCTGCTGCTTGAGCTAGCCTAGGGACGTGATAGCTGGAGCGCGAGTGGTGGCGGCGGCTGAAAGATTACGGTTCTCCGTGGCTGCTGTGTTCAAGTTATATATAGGTGCCAGGGATCATGGAATTCCATCGGAGGGTCACGTCCAGCGAGTCCTTGTGGAACACGGTGGGGAACACGTGAAACAAGACGCGACGTGGGATAGATTATTAGCTTATCTCAAGGGTTTGGAAAAGATATGATGCCAGGCTGCTATATATATATATAGACAACAGATTCATATGTCAAACATCATGAGGGAGATTACTATATATGGAGTAGTATCGCAGACACTAGTAGATTGGAAGGGAAACACACCGACATGGATACGGGTGCTTCATCAAAGGCAGAACGACCACGTTGTACGGTGATGGTGGTGACTGCGCTGGGTTGCTGGTCGCCTGGTCCTGCACGAGAGGTGTGTTGGGCTGTTGCAAGCGAGCGGCCAGGCCAGGAAAGAGAGAGGGAAAGGCTTGGGCTGAAAATGAAAATAGAGAGGGGAAGAAAATAAAAATAGCTTTCCTTTTATTTCAAAAGCATTTGAAATCATTTGGTCTTTGAAAGAAAAACCACTCAGTACAAAAACATAAATGCACCGGCATGAATGCACAAGCATGTCTCTATCCTTATGATGAATTTTAATTTCATAAAAATATTTATTTTCCTATATTTATGAGCACAAAAATACATAAATAAATCATTTTATTCTATTTTCAAATGAGGCAAAATTTGGGGTGTTACAAATCTACCCCCCTTAAGATGAATCTCGTCCCGAGATTCGGAAGATAAAGATCGAAGAGATTGAGATACTCCGTCTACGAATCTTGGTCGCTACTTGAGAAATTTCATTTTCTCGGTAATGACGTTGCCTTGCTTTTCCTGTCCTGATAATCTTACTCAAAGTGACTTGCTAACTTATTCCAAGTAGGTAATTGAACAACTCTGAGTGACTCCATCCAACTCCTAGTAACATCCAATTGTTAGCACACTTGTTACCTTTTTAGTAACCTTAGATGTATTGTTGCAATAGATGCTAGAACACTCTTCACACTGCTGTTCTTTATGACCCTTTTGAGATTAAACGTCTGTCAATTCCTTGTCCCCGACAATTCCAAACTACAACATCTTAAGCCTCAACATGTTCTGCTTTGTCACTTTCTAATCCACACTAATCAACCTCCTACTTCTGATACTCACCTCTAGTTCCTACCATCTGGTGGTCAACAATGATAGCCTTGATAAGGATAGATGGTCATATAAAACTTGTGATAATCCAAGAAATAAACAAACTCACAACTTAGAGACAACTCATAACCTTCAGATAAGTCAAGAGAAACATGCACGTGAGATTAGGGCACTACCCCCCTTGAGATATGATCGACCCGGGGTAACTATGGAGTAGTTTTCGTAACCTTTTAAGCACCTTAACCATATTACAGACCTTCCAATTGACCCACATGGCTCTCTTGATCCAAAGTAGGTTCCGTTCCAAAGTTCCAACTATTAGTATCCTTACTATTCATGTAGACACACTCTTCAAAATTATGTGACTGCTACACTGGTAACCAATACGAATATACTGCCAAATCCATATGCTTCACAGTTGACTTGACATCCAACCACAACTAATATCTTCTCTTGTAGTATCATCCTATGAGACTTGGACCAACCTTTCTTCAACCTCCAATAGAATCATCTCATTTGAAGGAAACAATCATTCATACTTGGACGGCTTCAACTCAACACCTCACTCTAGAGTTCTCCATGCAATCCACCATTAGAGATGTCATACCTAAGAAAGGATCTTCCTTCAAACTTACTCACCATGATGCTTGTTGTAAGTATTGGAGTTTCCAAATTCATCATAGAACAACTATGGAGAAGTCCAACATGCAGCACACTCCTTTATCATCATTGCTAACTTGTCTTGAATTGTAAGTTGAATTCCAAAGTGTTGTGATAGCTTGAGACATAATCCAATCATGTCAAGCACACAAGCTCCTTGTAGACGATCCATCTGTCATCAATTGAGTGAAAGATGCATGTGCTCAAAGTTGACTTCTCAACCAAAAGATAGCATATGCTTCCGAGTGAAGAACTAGAATATATCAAACTTCATCTTGCAACTTCTTCAGTGTGGCTACCCCCCTTAAGAAAGGATTACTAGGGGATCAACAAGGGTTAGCATATATGTTCTCTTTATGTGAGTTAATCCATCTTAGTGACCTCATGATATCAAAGAAAAACTCACGTGTATAGGCAAGACCAAGTATTCTGAAATTCTTTGCGAGTAGAATAACAGCAGCTCAGTAAAACATCAATAATTTGAGTTCTGTTAATCCAATAAGGCCGTGCTTTACACCGTTGGAAAGCTTATGAAATTCTCTACAACTTCCTTATAGAACTCTTCTCCAGATTCGACACTTAAGTTGGTCGAAAACAGTGCACAACATAAACTAGTCCAGATTCCTGACAGCACAGTTGCATCACCTTGTGATTTTCATAACTCTCAAACCAGATAGGCTATGAAGGTGATTCTTGCGCTCAGATAAAGATATGGAAGTCTACTTTTGTCCAGATTTATTCCATGATTTTTGATGATCCAATGATAGAGGTATAAGCCAAAGAACTCAGATTGCTCCGAAAAATAACAGGATGGGCAGAAACAAGAAAACCAACCCGACTATTTATTTCATTAGTCCTTATACCTTAAGCCTATGTACTAAATGAAATTGTGGACAAGCCAACAATATCATTGCACTCAATACAAAGATCCAAATCAAACATTAATCATAAGCACAAAGCAACTAAACATTTCAAGTTCACAACCACACAGACTCAACTTTGGCTACTAACGTTTGGTTGCATAAGGGGCATAAATTCCTACTTAAACATGATGTGATTTCAGCGACATCCAAGATAACACCCTTTTGCATGTGGATGGTCGTAACACCTCCTCTACTCCGTTGATCCTTGGTAATCCAACATGACTTTTCCACTCGTCAACCTCATCAAGAGCTTCCTCATGATGTTCCTTACTTCTGCCTAGCTCTAGTTGACTATCTTCCAAATTCTGATGGAGGACTTGGATTACTACAACCATCTCCTTTATTTGTTCATCTTTGTATAGTGTTTCCCAAGATATTCCAAACGATCTTGATGAGCAGCAACACTTATACTTAGGATGCATCCACTTAGTGCATCTATACTTCACTTGAGCATGTTGATCTGAGTACCGGTCTTGCAATATATGCACCAACCGAGGATGAAAGAAAGCTAAGGAATCCAATTCTAACTAGGCTTGCGTCCTACAGTCAGCACGGAGCTGATACCAATTTGTAACACCCGGTTTTAAGGACAAAACCGAATGCACACCATATGTGAGCCCTGGAAGTCAATTCTCACATATAGCTACAAATGAATGGTAATCAATTCACATTGCTTAAAATAAAACAAACCTAACAAGAAGGACATAACCTCAGCTAGCGGGCAGCGGAAAAGACACTTTGTTCTTCCGATGTAGGCACCACAGGGAACGACCCGACCGGTTGATCACAAGCCTAACTTCTTCCCCGAGGTGTGGGGAATAGCAAGAGTGAGTCCATGTCGAACTCCGCAAATATAGCTAGGTAATATCTACCCCAAAACCCATGATCATTATAACATAAATAATGAATAGCATGAAACGATAAATCATGAATAATTTAATAAGCATGTATAGCCAACAGTTATATCATCAACAACATCATCAACAGAAAGTAAATCCTTCCCTCGGTTTTCCAGGCCGTTCATAACATGAACACGGGCTGACATGTCGGTTTAATTAACTCTGCGCAGAGGGTGTACACTTTCACTACGGGTCATGAATTTCCCTTTGCATGGGCTCTAGAACCTCCACAACACTGAAAACCCACATAAAGCCTTTCAAAGGGGTTATCTAAATATGCCGGATAGCGATAGGGCTACAACCCATTCTCTTCCGCTTCGGTAACCACCGACACAAGTAAACACTATCCCCTGAATGACTAAAGCCGTAGCCATGTGACCCCCATAGGCTGTGCGGTAAATCCCGGATTTTGCCAAAGGATAAGTCCTTATGGAGAGCTAAGAGCATCATAAACAAAACATAGCTCTTTAAGCCCTATGAACCATGTTATCAACAATTCATATTTAACGTTCAATGCATAAACATTAAGCAAGTCATAAGATCATGGTTTAAAGCTAGCATATCCCAAAACTATACTTGCCTTAAATATAGATCCTTTCTTCAAGTCCAATGCTTTTCCAAAAACACCTTCTTCATCAACTTCTTATAGATCACGGTCTTCTTCGAGATCAACAACGTAAAAACTCACCGATCTACTTCGATTCCAATCGGCAACACACAAATACATGGATCCAATCATGCATGGCAAACAAGACTACCATTAGAACAGTACACCAACAGTGGGAAAACAGTTTAAAAAGCTTATAAAACTAATCTACACGTTGCTACGATCACACAGACGTAAAGATCACCGAAAACGGAGCTAGAACGGAGAAGATACGCAATTTACAAGTTTTGCAAGAATAAAATAATAAATTAATTATGACTACGAAATTTAAAACTTGAAAATCTACTGGACAATAGCGTAAACACCTAGATTACAAAATTACGAATCTAACGCAATTTGAACAGGTCAATTTGGATTTAAAACGAAGAAGTTATGGGCATTTGAATAGAGTGGCAAATCTGTATATACTGGACATTTGATTTCAAAATAAAATAAATAAAAAGGAAAATCAGATTTCATCCAGCTGAATGACAATGAGAAGAGGTATAAGAAAATATAGGGTTTCTCTAGGAAAATAACCAATGAAGGGGTATGTTTTAATCTTGTCCATGGATTGAACAATTGATGGCTCAAGATGATTGATGTGCATGTGTATTTAGATTGTATTCCTAGATTTATTTTTCTCAAGGAAACCGGCAAGAAAAAACCTATGTGAGGTCATCATGATGTCAGCAAGCTAATCATGCAATGGGATGGTTCGATTCAGATAGGAGTTGTAGCACAAGCACCGCACGGTTACTGGCATGCATACAGAAAGCAAAGCTAGCGAGCTGCGCCGGCGAGGATCGGTGATCTAATGTCACAAGATTGAAGTGAAACAAAAGATAATGCCTAGACGTGATAAACATGCATGCACGTCGGTTGAGTACACAAGCGAAGAGCTCACCAGCTTGGATTTCTGAACGACGATGAACGTACAGCGAGGGCGTGCTGCATGTTGGGCGTACGGTGGCTCCATTGCCGGCTGTACGAAGCTCGGAACGGCGGGCATCAGAGCTCTGCAAGGTACGGCGACGCAGAGATGGAGATGGCGGACAGTTCGACGCTGCAAAGTGCGACGTCGTCGGGTGAGCGAAACCGAGCCAAATTAACAGCTCCGGCAAGTTGAGAGAACAATAGAGATGCTCGCGTGACAACTTACCGCGAGAACCTGCAGACTGCAACCGCGGCAATTTGCTCCGGCGGCGGAAAGCGAGTGCGACAGCTAGGGGCTTGGCTGCTGCTTGAGCTAGCCTAGGGACGTGATGGCTGGAGCGCGAGTGGTGGCGGCGGCTGAAAGATTAGGGTTCTCCGTGGCTGCTGTGTTCAAGTTATATATAGGTGCCAGGGATCACGGAATTCCATCGGAGGGTCACGTCCAGCGAGTCCTTGTGGAACACGGTGGGGAACACGTGAAACAAGACGCGACGTGGGATAGATTATTAGCTTATCTCAAGGGTTTGGAAAAGATATGATGCCAGGCTGCTATATATATATATAGACAACAGATTCATATGTCAAACATCATGAGGGAGATTACTATATATGGAGTAGTATCGCAGACACTAGTAGATTGGAAGGGAAACACACCGACATGGATACGGGTGCTTCATCAAAGGCAGAACGACCACGTTGTACGGTGATGGTGGTGACTGCGCTGGGTTGCTGGTCGCCTGGTCCTGCACGAGAGGTGTGTTGGGCTGTTGCAAGCGAGCGGCCAGGCCAGGAAAGAGAGAGGGAAAGGCTTGGGCTGAAAATGAAAATAGAGAGGGAAGAAAATAAAAATAGCTTTCCTTTTATTTCAAAAGCATTTGAAATCATTTGGTCTTTGAAAGAAAAACCACTCAGTACAAAAACATAAATGCACCGGCATGAATGCACAAGCATGTCTCTATCCTTATGATGAATTTTAATTTCATAAAAATATTTATTTTCCTATATTTATGAGCACAAAAATACATAAATAAATCATTTTATTCTATTTTCAAATGAGGCAAAATTTGGGGTGTTACAAAGTACTATCATAATTCTTTCTAGGATTATATCTTCTTACATTTCTCTTATGTAAGAATGGAGCTCTATTATCGGATCTTCGTAGAAAATATCTCTTCTTTCTTCTTATATTTTCTTGTCTATAATTCCTAGGATATTTTTTATACTTGGATCTTTCTTCTCCATATGTCAATGGTATTTGAACTATATTATTACAAAAATTATAATCAGATTGCTTCATTGATCTTTGAGCTTGTATATTAGTGCATATCTTTCTTAATTGTTTAAAAACAAAAGTTATAGCCCGAGAGATATTATATGCATTGGTACCTGTTTCTTTTTATATTCTTCAAATATCATAGATCCTAAAGGATCTGGCAACTTATGAAAATATTTTTCAACTATTCCTGTATTATAACCTTGTTTAGCAGTTGTAGCATTATATAAATAATGTTGAGAAAACTGCTTTATCTTTTTCCAATTAGTTAATGATAACTTTTCTAATTCTCTTAATCTTTCTTTTTGTAAGACAAGTAAAACCTAATTCAGGATCTTCTCCTATTACTATACTTGATATGATATTTGCAAAATTATGTGGATTACTACCAGCTCTTTTTAATTCTCAAGTAAAATATAGGGAAAAGATTCTACCCATTGTTCCCCATAAAACTTTAACTGATTCTCCTAAAAAGTTTCTAAATATGTGATCATATCTTCTACTCTATTTTCTATATTATGTTGATTCTGTATATATTTTTGCACTATTAAGTTTTTCCATATGCTGAGTATATTTGGCCAATCTATAGGATCATGTGCTGCTAAATTTAATATCGCACCATCATTTTTATGATTCTGAAATTGAACTTTTTTCTCAAAATCTCTTCTTTTTGAACCCATATGAGTATATTGGCCTGGTATATAATTATATGTAGAATCTTCTTTTTCTGGTGGCCATTTTCCTGGATTTCTAGTTGGTCTTTTCTCTTTGATCTTCAACCTTTATATCTGGACCTCTTTTTCTCTTTGATGAAGATGGATCTATATCCATTGCTTCTATAGAAATATCTATTTTATGTAAATCTTCATATTCTAAAGGGTTTGTAACCTCTACCAAATTATTATTATTGTTTAGCTCAATTATATTTTCATCGTCTTCTTCTTCATAGCTTTCTATCAACAACTTCACGGCACGGCGGCGCGACTTTGGACTCGGCAGCCGCCAGGATTCTTGTGCCCGCTCGTCGTTGGTGCGAATTCCTCTTCCTCAAGTGCAGGTACGCCTCTCTCCGTCTGACTTGATTTGTCTGTTTATGTGGGGATTTAATGAATATTGTATCACGTGATTCGATTCGGGATTGCTTCTATGGCTTGTGTCTGTTGTGTGGCCGAGATATACATAAAGCTGTAAACGTGTGTATGTGTGTGTGTGGCAGAGATATACATCAAGTTGTAAACGTGTGTATGTGTGTGTGGCAGAGATATACATAAGCTGTAAACGTGTGTGTGTGGCAGAGATATACATCTAGCTAGTCCTGCAAGCTGTAAACCCGCGCGTGTGTGGCACTAGCTAGTAGTATGCATGTCAGTTAAGGATACGTGTGTGTGGCTTCTTGAGCATTGATTCTCGTGTGATGACCATGTTTTTCTGAAATTGGAAATTAATATGTGACAATGATACTGCAGATGGTGTTTACCGACGATGAATATGATTTTTTCAGCAATGGTGGGAGGAAGAAGAATCAGATGATGATGATTTGGTTGCGCTGCAGCTAATGCTTGCTGAACAGAAAAGGCATCCGAAGAAGCAACGCCGTGGTTCAGTGCATGGTCGTCAAGTGATGCCAAGAGACATGCATGCTGGTAACTTGCGCATTGTTGCCGATTATTTTGCAGATCCTCCAATTTACAATGACAAATTATTTCGGAGGAGATTTAGAATGTCTAAACCATTGTTTTTGAGAATTGTCCAAGGAGTTGAGGCACATGATGACTATTTTAGGCAAAGGCCAAATGCAGTTGGGTTGCTTGGAGCAATTGCTCTTCAGAAAGTGATGTCCGAGTTGCTCAGGGTACACAAGGAGATTGAAGATAAAGAGGGGCACGAGAAACTTCAAATGATCTTGTGGAGCATTTGTGGACGCGACATGGCGCAAGTTAATTATTTTGTTCAACTTTATGTTTCATGATTATGCTATTTCATTTGCAAACTTTGGTAGACTATCATTAAATTCGAAGAAAATTGTATTTGAATTTAAATTTAAAATTCATATTTTATTTGTAATGTTAGGTGTGGTTCTTTTATCGTCATTGTTTAAGTAAATTATTTTATATTATGATGTTCTCAAGTACCTTATACATATACTTGTGTGACAAAATAGAGGGAATTAAGAAGTGGTGGCCCTGTTTTTGGGGCTACTGCTGGAGTTCAGAACTAGGAAACAGAGACCCCAAAAAGTAGAGGAAGCACCCAAATAAAAAGTAGGGGCTCTATTTTTGGGCTACTCTTTGGAGTTGCTCTTACGACCGAAATATTATTTCTACTGGGACATTAGGTACAGGGCCAGCATGGAAGCATCCATGAAAATAAAAACCATTCAATATGTTCGTTTTTTAAGATGCATCCGACATTGTTTTCTAACTTTACTGGTTTTATAATAGAAAATGCAGCCATCAAGCGGCCGGATTTGCCATTTTTAAGGCATTAATGAGAATCATGTCAGTCTGCCAAGAAGAACTATTTGATTGCTGTTAGATTGGCTAAACACCACTATATTTGTCGTTGCATATTTGTCTTTTCGTTTAGATACTTTATATCTAGAAGCGGCGCTAGCGGATTTGCTTCTGCTCGTGAGTCTATATATGGATAGTCTATGTATATATGGACAGTCTTCGAGAGCATTCATGCTCTCATATTTCGGGCACGTCCTTCATGCTCTCTTAGCATTGAGCTGCTGAAGTTCCAACTAATTTCTTTACAGTACAGCTAATGGTCCGGTACCTTTTTTTACTGCATTTTATTAAAAATATATCAGAAATGCTTGCAAACATAGGAAATAACTTATACATAATCCTTAGTCTTCAGGGCAAAAATCCTAAACGTCATCAAATAATTTCCCTCAGAAAGACAAACATGTGAGCTTTAGGGCACCTTGCAATCCATAGCTAAGATAAACTTCCAACATGGACAACCATTTTAATTTTCCAATACTTCAAGTTCAATATAGTCAAAAGCCGGTACACGTGCTCCATGTGCAACAGGAAATATGGGATAAATGTGTCATCGTTATCGCTTATCTTCCCTCTCTCTTTTTTTTTGAGAAGCTTATCTTCCCTCTAGTACTGCGTTTCAGATTGAAATAGACTGATCAGGATTATATATTGATTTGAATTGTCCAAGAAGATTCATTCATTAGAGTACACTTCTTCCAGAATATGAACTACAACGCCAGCGGCCCAAAACTCCTCATCCTCCATGGCCAACAACAGCTTCAGAACAGCAAGCAACGGTATCAGGACACCTCACTTGTGAATACCAGACAACACCAAGCAAAGAAAAATTAGTCCACACCTCACATGAAACATAGCTGCGTAAAAAAAAAAAAAAAAAAAAAAAAAATCACCACACCTCACATGAAGTCAGCAAAATCCCTGCTCTAATCCTATAAGGGCTACTTTGGAAGCAGCGATCCCCGCCGGGATCCCCGTCGTTTCCCGGGGCGAGAAACCCGTTGGTCCAGCTGCCACGCCGCGTTCCCGTGTCGAGTTTGGAAGCACATCCGGCCTGGGCTGCAGGCCCGCTTCCCCTCGTTTTCCACGCGGAAGAGTTCCACTAGTCCGGAGGCCGGGCTCATTTCCTCGTCCCGTCCCCGACTCGTTTCTCGCTCCGTCTATCGCCCGAAGGCCGCCAACGCGAGGACGCCGCCAGGGCAGCATCCGACCGCCGCCGGCCTGCCGCCCCTCCGCCGCCTCCCCATCCCCCTGCGGCACCGGCTCCTCAATCGCCGCCAGCGCATCTTCCTCCCTCTGCCGCATGCATCCGCTCGTGCAGCTCTTCATCCGCCGTCCGCCGATCTGACCACGCCGGCTCCGAAGTCTGACCCGACCTTCCTCCGCTGTAGATCCGTCGGAGTACGATCTACTTCTTCTCCAGCTGGGTGCTGGTGAGTAAAATATTTTTCATGTATTAGCACTATGCGAAGTCATTATAATACGAAGTTTACTTGCAGTTCAGCCGCTCAGTCCTTTTCGATTTTCCCCCTCTTTCTCTGTGCTTGCGCCAGCATCATGGATTCGTAGGTTGTTATGTGATGACATGTTCTTTGGACAATAATAAAATGCACCGTTTCTGAAGTGAGGAGGAAAAAATGCACCGTTTCTGAAGTGTTAGTTCATCAAGTGCTGGCTGACATACATGAGAAGTTGTGTTTGCAAGTGCTCTAGGATCTCTGCAGTTATCATAGTCTGTCGTTCATGATAGTGTTCTGTTTCTCATCATCCAAATCGAACCAATATCGTTTTAAATCATAGTCTGGCCAATAATGTCGTTCATGTATAAAAGTACTCTATACATCGTTGCTGCAAATAATATTGCCACATAATTACACATCTCCACATAATTACATTACTTTCTTATTCGTTTTCTATCAACAATGCCATGGTAACTTCGTTTTCTATCAGCATATATCCAAGGCTGCAATCAGCATCTGTTATTTCAACTAGGACCTATAGGCGGTTGCTGTGGAGGGGAGATTGTAATTTATGTGGGGAGGAGGCATATAATATATTAGCATAGCATGGAGTTGTTGAATTATACATTGGAGCTTTTGCCTAGCATGGATGTGTTGAATTATAAGTTGGATGTTCTTTCTTGCCTGCTGGAGTTCTTGAGACAAAATCTCTGGAGCTATAGAGTACTTTTTAGGTAGAAGTTGCTTTTGGACCTAAATCTGCTTATTTAATACACTTGCAATTTCTAAGGATTAGAGGTTGTCTATTTGAACACTTGTGATTTAATTTAGATATCTAGCACACTTGCAATTGTTCAATTATTTGTCTGATCAGCAACTACTGTTTTCAGTGACTGATCCTTGAAGAACATTTCTGTCGAAGTTTTATTTTTCAGATCAGCAACAACAATTTTTCTGATCAATTTTCTTGAGTGAGCTGCCTCTGCATGTTGTGTTAGCTTGCTGCAGATTTAAGAATTTCTTTCTGTATATGATGCATTCATATGAAAACTTGTTGGAAAAAGCCAAATCTGTTACAAGAGTTAACCATTTCCGTTTTATGTTATTTGCAGATGTTTTGGTGGAAGAAATGCATGTTGTGAGACAAGTGGAGTGTGGTCAAATTTTGTAATGATTCGAACATTTCTGGCTTTTTACGTAGCTGCGCAAAGACTTTATTTTCATATTAAATACCTATATAATTTTTATGTATACCTGAGATTATATCATTATGAGATGCTAGCGTTGATATGTAGTGGCTCTCTTATATTATTTTCTTTTTCTGAGTTTTCTTGATTTTTTTCTTATTTTTTTAAGACTGTTTCTATACTATATCTATAGTTAAGTTGTCAAATAAACCAAGACGTATTTTTTGAAATCCTGAACATGATAGATGCACAGCAGAGAAGCCTATTAGCCATCAGGAAGGACTGATCCATGTACGCATGCTTATCTGACAACCTTGTTTGTGCTGGAGCTATTTGATCCCCGTCTCCCCCGGGCTAGTACATGCTTCCAAACAAGCGCAGGGAAATCACCCCCCACGTGTAATCTCTCCACCGGGTGGAGAGGGGATTAGCATGTCCATTTTAATCCCTCCCCTCGGTTCGCTTCCCTGGGTTAGCTACCCCGGGCTGCCAAAGTAGGCCTAAGGCACATAAAAATCCCTCCCAATCATGAAATGATTAAAGAATCATACTATGGTCCCAAAAAATGAATCATACTGCAATTAGTCGGATTTGATCAGCTAATCTTAAGAGACATGTTTCATCTAAAATAAGATTAAGAAGATGAACACGCGCGCACACACACAACAGCTAAAGAATCAGAGAAGGCCCATAAGGTGTCCAATGGACCAATATATTAGTGAACTTATGCTATATTTCAGGAAAACCGCCGCAGCAGAATTAACTTCCTGCTATCTAAATTGACTTACCCGACTGGCCCACTCCAGATACACCGGTCACCATAGCAATAACATCTAGCAACAAAAAACGTTATTAGTTCTCAGAAGCATTAAAATTTAATTTCGAAAAGGAGGAGCACATTATTAAAAAAATTCTAACCAGTAAAATATAACTGGCTGCCAACACAGGAAGATATCTCCGACAAAGGCGTCAAGTTGTACACAAAACGCGGAAAATCATCCGGACCATCAGCAACTTTTACCACCTTAGTCCACGGTGTAAGTTCGATCATATATTTAGCACAAAACGGTCTGTACGATAACTTGCTAGGCACCACAAGAAATTTGCTGAACAAATAAACATAACCCTCTGAAGCAGCGCTGTTAACTCCTTCAGAGTCCATTCCAGCAGCCTCAGCATACATAGCATTACCCTGAAACGAAAAGGAAAAAATAAAAATAGTCATCAAACATTCATATATATGCACCAGGAAGAACCGACAATCTACCAGTTAAATGAACTTATCAAAGAATAGACCTCATCATCAACAAGAACCATATCCACATGTAGCGGCACGTCGCTATCCCTTCCACCGCAGTAATCCCACATACGAGACGCGCAAGAACCACCCAGCCCTTGCTGGATGGATTTATATCACAAAGCTTAGAATGAGCCATATTACCTATAATACCACATGAAGAGGCGGTAAAAATCTTGCTTCGCAGCGAAATATTAAGCACAACCTAAAAAAAAAGGAAAGCGAAACATGCAAGATGAACAGATTAAGAGAAGTGGAGAAATAAGAGCATACAAGCAGTGAGAATTCGATGCGCCCAAAAGAACTCAAAACGTTCTGGCGACGGGAGGCGCTATCCTACTACTAAAACGTGGGGAAAGCAATCGTCCACGGCCACTCCCCTCGCTCCTCCAATCCTTGGCTCCGCCCGACCTCCTGCACCCCACTCCCCTCGCTCGTCCCAATCATTCGCTCCGCCCTGCTCCCCACCCTCCCCATAGCTCGCGAGGCACCTCCCGTGCCGCTCCCTCCTCCCCCCTCGCTCGCCCCGCCGCCCCTCCCTCACTCCATCCCCATCCTCTCCCACGCCATCCCCTGCACCCACGCCGCCGGCGGCGTGTGTCCTGGCGCAGTCGGACGAAGGTCCCGGCAAGTCTCCGACCAAGGGCGGTGTCGGCAAAAGCGTTGGATTCCGCTTCCCCCCACGGCGGTCGCCATGGATGGGGCCGGGTAGAATCGACGGGCTGTGTTCCCGCTCGGGGAGTGTGCGCCGCCGGCGTCGCTGATGCCACACGGGCCGCCGGGTCCCGCCCCAAGCGGCGGCGCCCCTCCCAAAGATCGCCCGCCCTTCCCGCGGCCGGATCTTGTCGGCGGGCAAGATGGGCTCAACCACGCCCAAGTACTTCTGCTTCACCCGTTGGTCACCTCCCCCGCCTCGCCAAAGCGGGGAGATCCGGAAGTACGTTCCTGGACCGGAGCACGAGGACGAGTGAGGTCAATCCGCACCGCCGCCATCGACTCCAAGTTGAGCACACCAACCAGGGGGGCTTGGGCTTGACGAGTGGAGACGTGCGTGTACGTTCCTGCCTTCCAAGACCTCACGCTCGCCCTGTAAGTTGTTGCTCTGTTCCAATTATCACTCAAAAACTATGCACACCACCTGTTTGTTGAATTGTGTAACTAATTCCAATTAAATTGGTGTGCGCAGTCATTCCAAGCCTTTGTTTATGCTATCCAAATGGATTGTTTAACCCCTGCGTAGCCTTCCATAAACCCCGCAAACAAGCCGTCGTTGCAATATCAGAATGAGGCAACTCAAACTGGTTAGTGCCACTGAACTGAAAAATAAAAGATGGTTTCTCTCAACTCAAACTTTATAACACAAAGTGATTGCTGAGAACAAGATGAAAATCCACTAGCAGATGTTTTAGTCAATTTGGTTGTGCAAAACTAAACTGAATCTATATTAAAAAATTTGAAAACATCCTGATAGAATTCTGAGCCCACGTTCATGATCCAATTATAGCACCTATCCAACAAGCAAATTGGAAGCCATGCTATCACTGTCAGGTTTGGATCATCTAATTTCTATTATATGAACCTAATAAAAACATCAAATCAACAAGGCAGCCAGAAAGCCACTGAGGACAGGTGACTCATTATGAACCAAGTTCTACCAGGCAAACTATAAGAGGGTTCTGACCAACTTCACCAACGTCTCATCCATGGAATGGTAAGCAATTAATTTCCAATCTGAGACTCTGAACTGTATGTGTATAGGAGCAATGACAGCCATGGTCTTGGATCTGGCAGCTTTGCAACCTGGCAGCCATGGCTTGTGCAACTTTCTGTTATTGGCATATTAATGAACATCATATCTTTTTTTTAGTTATATGAGCATCAGATCTGCATTTAGTGTCATAAAACCTTTTTAGCATTACACGTGTTTACCCCTGGAATTTCACAGAAGTTACTTAAAACTTCAGAGTAGTTAAACTCTTCGCTGAACGGGAGTAGGGGGAGAAGATTGTAATTTGTATTCACAGGATACTCCTCAGATTCCGACAGGTTGCTTTATTTGAGTCCTTATTAAATGCTAGCATCTGCATACGTTGCGTGGCACATTAGCACTTTCATATTGGGGTTGCATATCATAAATACTGAACTTTATTTTTGTGAAGTCAGAGCTTGAAACAGTGAAGTGCAGGTTGCTTGATCAATGTGCATCTAGGCTATTTGATGTGAAATCAATTTATTATATGCCATGAAAATTAACTAGAGGTACCTTCTTGTAGTGTGCAGTGGACCTCTCTGATGTATGTATTTTGTAGATCAACTATATTAGCCTATTCTTATGTGTTAATTGTATCCTCTGTTGATTGCAGATCAAACCTGAGCCACCAAGGTTACAAGTTGAGCTATATGCTTCAAATGGTTTCTACAGTCTTCCAGTGACACTGACACCAGTTTGCATGCAATCAACGCTGTGCTGCGCTGCTAATCATCCATGAAATGAACAAACAAGGACACAAGGCAAAGGTGACACCATCATTGTCATTGTTTCTTCAGTTTTCCAGCTGTTGCAATTTGTCGTGTTTTTTTTCTGAAGTTTTTGTGTCTTCCAGTGTTTTATTCAGTCTTTTTTGTGTTTCATTGTTCGATTCAGTCTTTTTAGATTTTGGCGACTGATTCAAACTATTGCAAGGCCAGTCCAATCTCAGAAAACTATTTGGTTCATTCTTTTAGTCTGAAAGTGCATGAAAAGCACTATTCGGCATTATTGCTTGCCACTGTTGCATGCCAGCAACATCCCTGTCTCAGTCTCACTCATTTAATCAATTTGTCGTAGAGAAAGTCAAAGTCAGTTGCCTCTTAGATTCAGACTTTTTGGCAACTTGCATTGATCTTAGAAGTCATGTTCTTCATGGATTGACAATAGATGCAACCGTATCAATTTCAGTTATACATGGTTTGGTAGGATATGGTCTTGGAAATGGCAAGGACAAGGTGATTGTTTGGGCCCTAGATTATCACTTGATGCAAAACAAATACTCAAGGGCACATTTGTTGCTGCTCTATACATTGCATCCACTTTATGCATCCTTAGTGTTTTGTGTCATTGGCAGGCTTCAGAGAGTGCTTCGATGAAGTAGCAAGATCTGTTGAGAATGAGAGCTAAAATGCTAGAGATTTTAGGCGCTGACCTGCCTGTAACTGTACAATCCGTAATGAGAGAAGCTGATGTAATGTTGGCATTCATATGGTTGGGAGTGTATTTCACAAGCCCATGGAAGCAAAGCGAGGGCACATGGGGGGGGGCAAGCCGGAGGTCAGAGGAAAGAAGAGCCAATGTGAAATGAAAGAAAAATGCGTTGTGTGGGTAGAAAAGACCATTATCAAACAACTTGCGTGTCGCCTTACGATTTCACTCACACATACTAAGTTTAATGTAGGATAATATTGTTTAGATTGATATAACGGTGATATATCCTTTATCCTGTTTAGCCAAGTATGATGGGCTATAACTGAAATACCAAGTCACGTTTGCTATATATTTATCCGTACTCAGGAATTATTAATTTCGTTAATTGTTGCATGTCATACTATTATATATATATTTTAAGTTTTAACCATGTAGATGTATGCCATGAAATTTTATGTAAAAACCCGTAGCAACGCACGGGCACTTAGCTAGATTATAAGGAAAGAAGAAGTATTCGAACGTCGCACTACCTCCCACTTAAAATAAGGACGCAAAACCAAAGCGGGACGACGTGGATAAGCATAAAAAATCAGACGTCAAGACCAGTGAAAAAATCCAGCTCATGATGGATCAACAGCCCAACTTCGACGACTTAAGGCCCATTAATTAATAAATATATGTACGTATGTGTAACATTCTAAGGGGGCGAGTTGATAAACACTGAAACGGTTGTTTTTTTTCACAAAATCCAATGAAACTGGATAAGCATAAGAAATACAGCTCATGATGGCCCAACAGCCCATTAATTAATAAATATATATACGTTACAGCCACTTATGAATAAGTGAGCGAGTTGATAAACACTGAAACAGTTGTCTTTTTTCGCAAAATCCAACGAAATGTTGCTGCAACATGAACCGCACGATATGAAAGCATCCAAGGGCGACGATTTTTTTGTCTACGTGGTCTCGCAACTTAGCTCCCTTTCACGGCAAGTTGAAGTATTTAGATGCGTGACTGTGTCTGCACTACAAATCTATATATTTTCGGGGTGTCTCCTAGGCAAAACGGGAGAGTCGAGCCAGGACTGCCGGCGTTCTCCTCGGCTGCCACATGTGCGAGGGTGGGCGCCCCTGGCCGCGCCGTGCTGGGACTGGAGGCAGTGGGCTCGGGAAGGCCTGCCGCCCCCATTCGCGCCCGTCGCCCGTCCGTCATCTTCACGCGAAGGCGGGCGCGCCCGCCCGATCGAACGAGCTCGAGCGAGGAGGTCAACCGAGCGAACAGAGAAGAAAGGAGTCAAGATCGAACGGAGAAGCGGAGGAGCACCTGATTCCTGAACGAAAAAGCTGAAGGGTATTTTCGTCCGTTCACATAAAAATAAATCGAAAACCTTTTAGGAAAATAGAAAAAAAGCCGGCATGGGCATTGTAGCGGTGAGGCCAACATAGAGATAGGCATTATAACGAAGCCCATTGTAGTAAGGGCATTGTAATGAAACCCACGAAAGCCACAGGCAAAATAGCAAAAATCTCTTAATCGATGGAAGGGATGACGTTGATAGCTGGAGCGGTACCTTTGTGCATGGTGAGCCAAGAACACAGGATAGACATCTAATGCGGGACTTGCTTTGCAAAACAAAACCATGATCGACAGCGCCATGGCTGATGATTGGAGATTTCATCGAAGCCATGTGGTCTTTTGAACATTTCTCAGCTAGGAGGAGGCCAGCACGGCAAATGATGGATTTTCACCGAGTTTACATGATTTGCATGATTTGGGATCTTCCGGCTTGCCATGGACCTATGATAAAGCGAGACGCTCAACAAAACCGTGAAGGCCCCGTCTCTTATCTTTCCAAGTCTTCTATGTCAGACAAAATCATATATGGCATCTCCTTTACGTGAAGGCCCCTTATCTTTCCAAGTCTTCTACGTCAGACAAAATCATATATGGCATCTCCTTTAGAAAGCTGATGCCGTGGTCATCATGTATATGGCATCCGTGTCTGCGAGAGGATCAGTTTTTTGCGTAGCTACCTGGCTTGCTCCCTCAACATAGAATCAAACTCCATCTACAAGCAAAGGAAGTGTTGCACGTTAGTTATTCGTTTCCTCCGGTCGAACCCAAGCAAAGAATATTTAAATACAACAAAGTTGGCAATCCAGAAATTCTGAGGTGCCACGCCCTTTATATATACATCCTCGGCGGCATACATGGGAACTATCTAGGATCAACATTCAGAATAAAAAGAAGCTTTGTATATGTGCGTGAAATGAGGATCTTGAAAAATGCTGGCAGTAAGGTGGGCAGCGCCCTACGGATGGATCAATACCGGTGAGAAAAATATCCGACTATTTGATTTTGAGCAATTTTGATTTCCTCTCTTTTCCGATGTTGAAGTTGAATGTGTGAAACCAAGTATGAATCAATAATCTATATAGTCGATTATATCCATTTGTATGCTCTTCTTCAAAGTGATGCATCCTTCTTTTTATTATGAAATGATTATGATGTTTATCTTTTTTATGAAACGCTAGATGCAATTGCTCATACGCATGCACACTCACCCCTTACGAAACACCAAATGCAATTGTCCATACGCACGCACACTCACCCCTTAATTTGATATATCACATTATGTTAATTTGACACCTCCGGTTTGAATTTTCATCTCTACACTGTTTAGCCCATACTGGTTATGTATTGTCCTTAATATCACAATGAGAGCTGTTAATTAACATGGTCATTTTGGATCGACAACCCACAATGACAAATAAAACTGAAGAAAACCTAAAACCGTCCTCCTAGAACGTCAACATTTTGTTAGGGAATAAATTTCAGTAAGTTTAGCTGATTTAATTAATTAATAAGTTGGAATGTCGTTTCTGAATTATGGAAAGCCTACTCGATCAATCCTGTCTGGAGTCTGGACAAAACTCATATACTCATAAAGCCATGAGTTTTGGTGTTAATAATAACCCTGAACTGTGTAGAACTCTAGTGTTGACTAAAATTGAGAGAAACTAGTAGCCATGTTGATATATAATCAGGTTTCTGAATTTCGTAATGTTGATGAGATCAGGTTGACAGCCCATGTGGAAATGGAACAACTCTGGCATGAATGGGAAATCCAGTCGCTGGTGATCATGAGCTTTGCCGTGCAAGTGTTCCTTCTCTTGTTCTCCGGCGTCAGGAAGCGCACGACCTCTAGTTTGCTCAGAGGATTGGTATGGCTTGCCTACGTGCTTGCCGACCTCCTCGCAATCTTTGTCCTTGGCCGTATGGCACAATACAACAATGGCCCGCGGCATGGGCTAATTCTCTTCTGGGCGCCGTTTATGCTTCTGCACCTTGGCGGGCAGGAGACGATCACGGCCTTCTCCCTGGAGGATGACATGCTCTGGATGCGCCACCTCCTGAGCCTAGTCACCCAGGCAGGTTTCGCTGCCTATGTCGTCGGCAAACAGTGGCAGGGAGACAAGCGGCTCCTGGCTCCCCTGGTGCTTATGTTCATCTCAGGCACCCTCAAGTATGCTGGGAGAACATCGGCACTCATGCACGCCGCCAAACAAATAACGCCTGGAGGTGGCATCAGTTTGTTGGCTAAGGCTTGGGCAGCTGAACCCAGTGGTGGTACCACAGTGTGGACGAGGCAGGAAGCATAATCCTACCGACATCTGCTGTGGTTCGCCAGTTGGAACGTGTCCAATTGCCTGGCCTTCCTGATGGATAAGACACCTCTGTCACCTAGACCCGAAAATTTTTCCTTTGAGGGGTTCCTCTCCGATGATCAACGAGTCCACATTTCTTACAAGCTACCTGAGCTCCAGCTCCGGCTTATCTATGACTACTTCTACACCAAGCTTGGAGCCATTATACGTATAGGCCCAGACGACCGACTAAACTCCTTCTTCCCCCAGCTTGTTACACTGGGATCCACCGTTGCATCCCTCGTTCTATTCTCCCAAGCTGATCTTTTGAACTACAGTACAGCTGACATTCTAGTGTCCTACATTTTGCTATGCGGTGCTATCATTATGGAGATAGTCTCCATCTTTATTTCCATCTCGTCGGTCGGGAATCAGTTTGACCAAGGAGAGGGTGACATAATCTTCACCGTCTTTAGGATTGTTCATCCAGAGAGCAGACCACAGTGGTCGCACAAGCTGGCACAGTACAACCTCATTGACGGGTGCATAGAAGTTAAGAGAGCAGCTAATGGTGATGGTGGTGTACTGAGGCGCCTCAAGCATGTGGCCACCTGGACACACACCGAGGTCTCTCGTGAGCTGAAGAGGCTCGTCCTTGATAAGCTGGTAGATGTGGCAAGCCGGATTCATGAAGATGTGTGGGACATCAGCAAGTTCACAGGCCAATGGGCAAAGTTGGAGCTCCGGAGCAAAATACAAGAGAGGTCGTCGTCAACTCTGCTGAGGCTGCTCACCAAAAGCATTGAGCGCCCCTCTTTCGTTTCCTCCATCCTCACCTGGCACATAGCAACGGACATATGCTACTTCGATGAAGATGACTCTCCATCGAGCAGAACTCCAAGCCGGGAATTATCCAATTATGTCATGTTCCTTTGTGCAGAGCATGGCATACTGTCTGGCAACGATGGGCAAATTCTGCTGGAAAAGGCTCGGGAATTCATCCGAAACTCTCTGAGCTCCTACAAGGAATCCCTAGATGAAAGTGCTGCTATAGTCAGGCATATAGTTGGCATGATACCCCATGAAGCCCAACCTTTAGAACTGGTCTCTGTTAAACCTGTCATGATTCTAGCTCTCCAACTTGTCAAGGAGCTTCGTATGATCAAAGCAAGTGACCGATGGGGGATCATCATAAATGTATGGATGGAGATGCTTTGCTACATGTCATTTCACTGTGGGCCTGACTTTCACATTAAGCATCTAAGTACCGGTGGGGAGTTCATCACTCATGTCAAGGCTCTGATCCATAACCTAGGCCTTCCGTATTCTATGCCCGTGCCTGAAAATGATGAAGAACCAAGCAATCCTGGTCAAGTTTCATGATATGGAGTAAACCTAGCTTTGATCTGAACGTGTTATAAGGTGCAGGTACTGTGGATACGGGATCACCTAAGGGCTCCAGAGAGTTGTTCGCAGGATTCTATCCTAGCCTGAAGCACAAACAACTCCCAGAAGGCAATGGAAGCATAGCTACGGTAGACTTCTGTTGTAATCAGGATAGAACTCTAGTCAGATTACCATGTTTAGAGTTTGGGTGTTCGAATCCTCGACGGACAACCCTCTCTCAGATCCGACTAGGTCCAGAGCAAAGCTCTTTGGCCCCTTGAACTATAAAAGGCGGTCAAAGAGCACCTCGTAGAGGAGAGCGCAACTTGAACACATCAAGTGCTGTAAACTTTACAACCGATCCTCGGTTGACCCCATCAATCAAAAACAGGCTCACGCCGACTGGACGTAAAGGTCTTTACTCGATCAAGGATCGAGGGCCCGAACCAGTATAAAAACCCCGTCTCCATGTCAACCGCGCAACAAACCGCCGGACTCCAGGTTCATCGAGGCCCGGACAAACCGCCCGGCTCACCCCGTGGCGGGCTCTCGGTCGTAAAACATCGACAGGTACCTGGATAATAAGTGGCCAAAGTGTGTGTGTGCGCGCGCGCGCAATTCCTGTGTGTATCCGGCTAGCCATCACACCCATCATTCGAAATATATGTACCCAATATTTACATTGTGTAATGTAATGTTTGTCCAAAGTACAAAAGTATCAATGATCACTCATCACTAGAAAAACGCTCAGCTCATACTACCCAAATTCCAAAAACCCTGATCTCAGATGGTTTCAGAGCCATCATATATGACACATATCTTTGATGTGAGGAACCGTCCAAACCGAACTTGGTTTAATTGAACCATAAGACTCATGAAGATGGAAAAGCTTCAATGTTGCGAATTTCAGCACGACTTGAGGGAAGCTTCAAGGTCCATGCATATGCACGGGAGGGACCGCATGTACTACGGTGTGTGTAGTCAAAGAGAGTAGTGTAGTGAGATGGATGATAGCTCCTGGAGATTATGACCGGGAATGATGACATTGATGAGGTCGCTTCCTATTTGATGTTATCTCTGCAATGGCTCCCCTCCAAGAGAAAAAAGTGATGGAGATAGTAGTATTGAAAACAGGTTTATTTGAAAAGTGCATGCTCGCTTGATCTGAACATGAGAGTCCCTGGCTTTTTGCAGGAATTCAGAGCAAGCCCTATCTCTATCTTCTTTTTGTTGCGAGGAATGATGATTGATTCTCAAGTGCCGTGTCACAAATTCTTTGATTAGTACTAGCACAAACTGTGTATACTAGTAATAATATAATTTGCTGAATTCGGCAGCGTAGGTAGTACAGTACTAGCTGAATGGCAGGGGAAGAGAGGTCCTCGGATTCGGCTTAGCTGGCTGCTTGTGGTTGCCGGTTGAAGAAAGAAAGAAACGAGGGGCAGACATGCATGGTGCAGGTGCAGCTCGATCGAAGCGTCGTCCCGTGAGCTCCATCCAGCTCCCAGGTTCAGTCAGGACGCCTGAGTGTTTTTTGGAACTAATTTTTGCATCGGCAAACAAATTAATCAAGCTGTCCTGAGCTGAACGCAGACGACAAGCATAGAGATACTGCAACCACAGAGGTACGGACAGCTACTGGCGAGCGTAGCAGAGGTGGAAGAAGAAGGCTCCGACGGGCGCGACAAAAATGCTGCCGGGCAGCGCAGTCGCTGTCTCTCTCTCTCTCTCTCTCTCTCTCTCTTCAATTGTCTGTATTTGTTATCTAAGGTTAATTAACCGCGTCCGGCCGGCTGCCAATCGTCGCTGCCTTTGCTTGTTCCAGCCGCGTCCACCATTAGTCCATGCAAATGCAACGCACGCACCAATGCTCATGCGCCCTACCAGTACCTATTAATATAGTAAGAAGATGCATGCGGCCATTTCATTTCGTTATCCTCCTGCTGCACCTTAATTTTCTTTCCTCCAATCCATACCACCAGAATGATTCAAACACAATATACTTTGGAGTTAGGAGAAGCAAGTACTTTACTAAATTGGGGTAGGATTGCAGTGTTGAATTGGAGGCACTAACCACTAATTAGCTAGGCTGAATCATCATAATCATAACATCAGGGAGTGGAGCCTTTTCCTTTACCTGAACAAGAGATGAAGAATTAAGATGCATGGCTTCCCTTTATCAAAAAAAAAAAAAAAAAAAAAAAAAAAAAAGATGCATGGCTTCTCGCCCAATGGGGACAAGCCTCTGATCATGCTTGCAATGCTTTTAGATTAGATTAGATGCCCCTCCTATAGATGTTCGGCCATCGCACCCAAGCGATGGTGGTCTTGTCTGCCGCCGTCCAATACAAAAGCCAGTCCTAGGATTACCTAAAGCGGCGACATGGAAATGCAAGCTCAATAATACGGCCACGATCGACGAGAGCACATACGGTCCGCGCCATCGCAAGTCAAGCTCGAGTAGTTGATCCTTCCTTCCTGCCCAGCTGCTCTAGTACTCACTGATGGAACTATCTTAGCATTCGTTAATTAATAAGTAGAGGCTAGCTAGGTCGAAAATACTGATCTCCTTAAAAGTGTAGTACTGCTTCGCTCGTGTGTTGAGAAAGCTGACCCGTGTGCGTGAGAGCTAACGAGACATTCCAGCAGTAGGGGGAAAAACACAGCCTTTTGGCAGCATCCACAACACGCTTCTCCTCTTCTCTTGAGGAGACAAGATATTTAGGACTACTGATTATGTTTCATTTCCATTCTCTGAGTTGTACGTACCTCAAGTTTTTGACAGCACAGCACGGCGGGCGAGTAGGGAAACAAAAAAAAAAGAACGGAAGGAAATGGTGCATGGATCCAGGCAGACAGCGATGACCTCGAGAAGTATGAGCATGCATGGCTGGACATGGGACTCCACCACGGGCAAATGCAAAAATCAGTAGTAGTGGTACGAGATGGGTCGGCCACACTGGGCTCCAGGCGGAGGACGAAGAAGAAGAAGCTTGATCCGCACTCAAAGCCAGAAATGCTCGGACGGAGCATGTGTGTTTTTGTGTGCGCCCCCCTAAGCAACAGCGCCGGCCGGACCAGTCTGTGGACGGCGGGCGACATTGTTTGTTGAGAGTCAAATGCAGCAAGGCAAGGAACCAAAAACCCTTCTTTTGTTCGTCGAGCATGGCACGGCACGGCGTCTTGCGCTGCGGTTGTTTTGGCGTTGTGTTGTGTGTGGTTTCGCGTAGATGTTTTCACGGAGTTTCAAGGCAGCCGAAGACAAAACGGAGTGAGGCGACCTTCTCCTGTTGTTTGATGGGAAGTGGAGAGGAATTCCGGGCATTGGGAGGCACACCTCCGCGGCGCCCCCTTGCGTTGCGTTTCACAGCAGCAAGGGAAAAAATTGATCAGTACTGTAGCTGTGCCGTCTAGAGGACAGGGACAGGACAGCGAGATCTAAACCCCGGAGACATACGGCTTCACACAATCCACCGTACCACGACACTGGTAGGTACGTTACTGTTCCAATTGAGGGAGGTCGTATGAGAGTACTGTACTCTACTCCAGTAGTAACGGGCACTGGCACGTTCCACTTTGACGAAAATTCCTGCTCCAATCTGTCATCTCCTCTGACGGTAGCCATCACCATCACCACTCACCAGGTGGGTACTAGTAGTAGTTTGTTAAACTTTGATTAGCGAGTGGTCAACGCCGGGGGTGTGGGAACGAGAGGCCTTTTCGCACGTGTCGAGACTCGAGAGACAGCCACCAAAGCAAAGATTGAGCTTGATCAAAGAAAAAAAATTTTGAAGAAAGATTGAGATGCTCAATCAACTGAGCAAGAAGCAAACCCGTTGGTAAACAGCAAAGCTGTGACAGCGAAAAGGAAAGGAAATCGGTGTGGTACTGTTTGCTGCACGTCGTCCTCAATCGCTCGCTGCGCACTGCACCAGAGAGAGGAGCAGAGCATCAATCGGTCCACAGTCGCAGCCTGTACTATAGCGATGGTGGGCTGGTCCTGCCGGGTACTGTAGCTGCTGGCAACTGTAGCAAAAGGACACTGTAGCGCGTAAGCTACTGTATCGCGAGGGGTAGAGTCCCGTGCTGCTGGTCAGCCTCGAGCATGATCAAGTTAAAAACCAGGTCACTGGAATAACACGGGTTAACCCTTTTACGCGAAGCGAGGACGAAAGCGCAAGCGGTTATATGCAGTGAGGTGAGGGCTGCACTGCGCAGGCTTGCGGGACTGATGCCGCTATTCTGGGCCTGAGATGTTACAGAATGGTATCAGAGCCGACCTTCGCTGGGTCACGGGCGCAGTCACGGTGTGCATGGCGCATGGTGCATGGGCCCCTGTGTGGGACACGGCATGGCATGGCACGTACTGGACGTGGCCAGGAAGGGAACGATCCTGTGCCTACTGTCCCCTGGACATCCGAGATATCTGGGATATGCCCGAGTATGGGGGGTAACTTGATCCGCTGCTCGACGAGGACGTCGAGTTTTAAAGGAGGGGTGAATGTGACATCCCGGCCCCATAGGATTTCGGCCCGCTACTGTAGCTTTGGGGGACTGTGAGGGTCCCGCACTGCGCCGCCTTTTCCCCTCACCTCGCCATGTGTTGCGCCCTAGCCACCGCTTCGCTCTAGCTCGCCACCGACGAGGAGGAGCTGTCGGACGTTGCCACCACCTCGACGACCTTCCTCGTGGCCCCCCGGCCCGTCAGGAGCTCTCCATGAAGCCGATCGGCGGGCCACCCCAGCGGCGTCGCCAACCTAATTCGCCCGCCGTTCGTCGTCGCCGCCCTTCTCCGACCTCTCTCGCCTCCGCGTGACCCGTGGTGAGCATCCCCGAGTTCTTCTCTCTCTTCCCGTCGATCCCGCGCATCGTGGTCGTTGGCGCCGCCTGGTCGTTGAAGCCGCTCCCGCCCTCCGATATGGAACCAACTGCAACGATTAGAACCACCCGAAGGGGTATAGGCCCGGTTCACCGAGGACCGTAGACCCTTGGTCCACGAGGCCATGAACCCGTCCACGGGTTTTTCTTAAAAAAATAAATCTATTAAATGCGCAGTAATTCATACTTTTGCGTATGGGCCCCTGTAATTTAAAAATAATTATGTTTAAACCCTTCTATTTTATAAAAAGGACCCTGATCTTCTAATAAATTATCTACTAGTCCTGTCTTTTTGTAGAAAGGACCATGTACTTTTATAAAATTATGTTTTAGCCCTTACCTTTTCTATTTTAGCCCTTTTAAATTATTTAATAATAAATAGGTCCTGTTATAGTCTGTTTTTACAGTTTAGACCCTAGAACTTTGTTTTAGCATAACTTTTTAACCGTAGCTCTGTTTTTAACGATTCTTGCGCTCAGGTGATCGTAGAAACGTGTACTAGATGATCGTAATGTTTTTGTAGATGTTTAGTTCTATTTTGTCTGCTGGTTCTTAGTGTTCATTCGTTTGTCTTTTTCGGTGTGATAGTTTAGAGCTCGAGCAGTTCGAGAACTTCCAGGATCTTCAGCCTGAGGATTTTGAGCAGCACGTGGGAAGAGGCAAGTGCCCTTGAACATTTTGCACCTGCTTCTTTCTTATTTCAAATAAACATGCATGCTTGTAATACTGAATCCTAAGTCATTTACCTTCCTTATTATTCCTTTGTTGCCTGGTTGTGGTAGTATGATAGGATGGGTAGGTCCTGCTTATGCTACTCTCTGGGGATGGGTACTCTGTTAACGTTAACTTGACTAATGGTTCACTTCAACTTAACGATCATGGGAAGGTGCTGCTTTTTAGTAACATGGCTTAGGATTTGAACGACCAGATGGTGGTCAGAGTAATTGTGCATTGGGAGTACGGGCCCAGTTCAAGAGTTGTTCCGAAAAGGTTCGGTAGTTCGGGGGTCTACGGCTGGGTGGTATGTTGGTGATTCGTATGCTCTCTAGTTAATATTCATTAATCCGCAAGCACACGGAATACCATTGTAGTATTTCACCTAGGAGTATTCTAAGGTATCGTATTTATTTTCACAGGGAAGCTAGGCAGAAGCTATTCGGGAATTAACAGCTAGATAGTCTTCTAGGAAAAGGCACACTATCCAATATCGGGGGTAAGGATATTCGATAAATATTGGATAGGGTAACACACACATAAAAGAATTTCACAGGAAAGTGTAACAGAGGTAGTAGCATCTAGTGGGAGGACAACAAGACTAGGTTAGGGGATCATAATTATCATCCTATAAACATGTCAGTTGTCTAGTATTCTAGTCACTCAGTTAGAGGCTATAACCGAGCACAAGGCTAACGGTTCCTCAGACTGCTATCGTATAGTTCACATCGGGGTACAACCCGGTATACATGGAGAGGCCGATAATGAACCCGAAACACCGTGCATAAGCAGATTGCTACAGAACCCTGTCTAGACTTCCCAAAACATGATGGACTACAAGGGACGGATAGGGCTGTCACCACCAGCCGCCTACCACCGATCCGTGAGGACGAATACATATTCTACTAGGTTCTACCTAAACACCACGTTTAAGCACAAACTAGCAGTTCTCCGATGATCAATCGGAGAACAAGCAAGAAAGGGACTAAGCAAAGACTTAGCAAAATTCTAGCTAGAACACTCGTGAACGTATAGGATCAAAGTAAAGAACAAGCCGAAGCGAACGTGGTCGCGGAAATGAGTACTGAGGGAGACAAAAGATGGGGGGTCCAGCGGCGTGTCGATGCCGGGAGGAGCACGGGGGAGAAGCGGAGGCGGGCCAACGTGCTTTTTTTGTCCCCTACCGGACGCCGCGAGACGACCGGTGGTTGCTAGCGGCCACTGGAACTGCTCCTTGGGCATCTTGACGGCGCAAGATCGCCCCACCTCGATCTTCGTGCCGGCAAATTTGTTGAGCACAAAGGCGGCGGCGAGTTCCGGCGCCAAGTTGAGTCTGGCCGGGCGCCGGGAACACGCCGGCGTGGTGGGGAGGCCGCCGCCAATTCTTTTGCACTGCGGAAGCATAAGCCGCGCTCACAGCGATGTGGGAGCCTGAAGGTTGCGAGCTACAAACTGGACAGAGCAAGGGAGGCAAGCCGATGGGAAGAGGGAGGAGTGGTGGGAAAGAGGACGGGAGGGTGGGGACATCGGCCGAGAAGGGTGGGCGGCGGAGCCGGCGGCGGCGACGGGGCGTCGCCTTGGCTGGAAGGTGCTCATCCTTCCCTCTCTGGTGATGTCCTTTCATTCATCCGCACTCAGTGGCAATTCTTTTAAAATAGGTTCATCCAACTCTACGGCTACTTCCTAGGGCCGCCAACAAGTGCACCACCCGACGCATGCACTACTACGGGCGGCTGCTGTTGCGCCGGCCATTTTGGCGCGATTACGTCGGCCTCCCCGCGTGACGCCTGAAAGCGGCGCTGCTGCGGCCTGCGATAGTGCCGCGTCGCCCGGCGGCGCCAGTAGCTACAAGGCCGCGGCTACGCCGGCCCGGCTGACATCAGCGCGGGGCGGCGTTACTGCGGGCGTTGCGATAAGCGCCACCCTCGGCCGACATCAACCGGCCGACATAGTTGCGGTATTTGCCGTTACGCCGCCCAACCCCGACATCGGCGCAGGGCAGCATTATCGCGGTAGTTCAGTAACGCCGCCCTCGCGATGACGTCAGCGAGGGCCGGCGTAACTGCACGTAGATCCCCTAACAACACATGCTGTTTCACCAATTTCATCTCACATTTACACACAAAAATGACAGAATCAGAACATACATCTCAGAATCAATCTATACATCTTAGAATTAGAATATACATCTCAGAACCATATATACATCTCAGAATCACAACATATGACCATAGATATAAATTCTTCAAGAACCATATGACCATAGATATAAATTTTCCAAGAACCATATGACCATAGATATAACATTATAGCCCAAAATTCATGGCAGCAAAGTTCAAAACACACATATGACCATAGATATAAATTTCCCACAAACCAAGATAGAAATGAGGATATAATTACCATATAAGCTCCTCCCGTATCAATCTCCCATAACAAATCTGAAATTCATGTTAGTTCTAGATAGATAGATAGATGGACAATACAATGAACATATCATAGAGATCAAAATAAGAAGTAATGCAAGGCATAGAGTAATAAACACGTCAATATTTACAAAAATACCCAATCCATACGAGATCCAAGTGTTCATATTGCTAAGAGTACACCTCTATGAAACTACTACTCATCCACAACCCCTACCCACTCATGCCACTCTTAGCCTTCCCGTTCATTCAGCCACTCATCCTCTAGGTTTTTAAGTTGTAGCTCGATTGTAACAGAACCTCCTAAATTATATGGCCCACATGCACTGTCATTATCTCTAAGACCTCGGCGACCATGCATATACGCCCGATAACTTAAGAAGCCCCATTTGTAACTCATACCGGGATCAACAAAGGAGTAACTACAACATTACAACATTTGTTACAAAAATATTAATCGGAGTCTGCGAAGAATTATAATATTAATTTATAAAACATAAATAAGTTACTTTTGAGTAAACTTAACTTATTTTGCGGAAGGCGAGAAGAACTAGGGACAACCGGATCATGTCGAGCCCACCGACATAATCTTGGTTGACTGCACGAGTCAGCACCTGCAACAAGGGTTAACAAACCCCGATGCGGGAGTACTCAACAAGACTTACCCGAGTAAAGAAAATAGGAGAAGACTCGGGAATGCGGTCGAGGGGATTCAAGGTAAGGCTTTTAGCAAGAATCAAGGACTCTTTTGCTTAAAAAGCTTACTAATAGTGAATCCTTTACTTTCACCTTTTTTTAATCACAATTTAGTATCTCACCTACTCTAGGTGATTCTAAACTAGAGCACACACTTCTTAGACATTCCATCACTCATCCAACTTTTCATTGTTCCATCTTTAAACTACGATGTAAGGGGAAACCGAAGTCTCCATATCCGAGAAGCACGGCGATTTCGAAATCGATTAACCCGGTGGGGGAGTCCTTTCCACACGACATATGTAGCACTTAAGCTTGCATATATCAACCCTTTCTTGGATACTCAAAAACGGAACCGCGTCCCCACGCGAGGAAACAAAGACACCTCACACCCGGGAATTTAACCACACGGGCATCCGGGGACTCCCCACGAGGGTACACGCTACTCCCCGCCTTCTCCCATCACACCCCCTTGCGGTTGTATGCGTTTCCGATTTGACACCCCCGAGATCGGGCTTACCGAGTATGTGTCCAAGACTAGTTTCGACCGACCGGGGTGACACCCGCATGACGGCGTGCTATTGGCCAAAAGACCTCGAGGCGCGGTGCGTTCCATAGTCTCGGTCCACATTGCTTACAACGAACGGTCCTTAATCGACAAGTCGGAAATACTACACCGAGACTCCATTCTCGGTGCAAATTACCCGACCCGGTCTCAATTTCAACACCATATCCCAAAGTATGGTTTCATAATATAGCATCTTTTCTCATCAAATGCCCATTCGGGCTAAAATTAGAGACTTATCACATTTTGACTCAAAAGTCTAACTAGTTTAGCATGGCTAAGCATTTCTAAGTATTTTTACCAAAACGGGTTATCATGGTAGATATCGAAATAATCAAGGATGGATAATGCATCAATTATGTTATCACTCAACTCCTATCACCTAATGCAATAGATTAAACAAAGGTGATATAAAGTTTTATAAAAACACAAGGAAGGGTTTAAAAGCACCGGGGGCTTGCCTGTTTTGCGAGGAAAGTCGATTCCAAAGTTGGACCACCAACGCCACACTTGATACCGACACCCTCGAATGAATGCACCTTCTCCAAAACTCGATCATCGCGAACCACAACACTCTCATTTACTACACATAAATGATGATGCATGCTTTAGCGTGATAAAGTATAAATATGATGCTTGATGGATGCATGAGATGATAAACAACTTAAGTACAACTTTCCTTCATGATAAAGTTGCAACCCAACAAAACCAACTTGTTGAACTACTCATATGACTAAATGAGATCTCAAGGACCATTTGATTATGGTATGATCCAAGATTCACAAACAATCCAAAGCCACACAAAACCTAAGTTATTATACACTAAACATCACATTTAACCATTAATTAAATAAAGCATAAAATAATAAATAAATAAATTTTGTCAAAATGATCTCAAACTTTTTGTACAGCTAGATCATGGCATAAAACAGCACCAAATCAATTTTCATGATTTTTAAATAAATATTTTATTTTCTAAAATTCATGGAAGATGCATTTTTTAATTAAAGATTGTAATTTTAATACATGCAAGAACTAGTCAAAATCAAAGTTTCATAATTTTCAAGGGTGAACATACTTATAGGAAGGCTACACAAAAATTTTCAGAATTTTTAAAGCTATACATGAATTTATATGAAATTCACAAAGTTTAGCACTATTCACATAAAAAGAAATTCATAAAACATTTATTAAAAGAAAAAAACTTCGGGCCGTAAGCAACCGACCCGCCCAACGTGTGGCGGTGGCGCGTCAAGAATCGCGGCCGCCCGACAATCGCTTAAATAGGTCGGCCCAACTTGGCCTCAACATCAAAGCCCCGCCTAGCAAAATTTATAAAAAAGACCCCCGACCTTTTACAAAATTATAAACAAGTACAAGACACTATTTAGCACTATTCAAGTAAGTCACGCAGACTTTTCACTTGGCCCCTTAACTTTTTCTAATTCTCACCTCGAGATCCCCGGACAACACTCGAAAGCAGCGAAGGCAGGCGCGGCGGCGTGGCTTGGCTCGGCCGTTCCCATCGACGCAGCTCGGTGGCGGCGAAGGAGCGCATGAGCACCGCATGCTCGCCGCGCTCGTGGGTGACTGCCGCTCGGCCGGAGATGGTCCGTGGCCCTCGACCACGCAGCGCCGCGGATGGACCGGAGCGGTTGGCGCGGCGGCAAAGTGGCGCTAGGTGCGTCCGGGACCGTCACAACAAAAATGAAGGGGCCGATCACAACCATGACGTCAAGGAGAGCTCAAAGAAAAAAAGCGGTGCGGCGAAAGACCCACCATAGAGGGCGACGGCGGCGAGGACTCCCCGCGGCCATGGCGGACGATCACGCGACAAAAACGGCGTCGCCACGGCCGTCCCCTCGGCGATGAGGTCGCGCAAGCTAGCTCAAGAGGTGCGCAAGGACGAGGTGAAGATAATGACGCGGCCAATTCAAAGGATTGGGCGCGGTGGCGGCTGACAACGGCGTGGAGGCGGAGGTGGTTGCCGGCGGCGGTGGTTTTCGGAAAAGAAGGAAACGACGCCGATGCCGGCCTATTTATGGCAAGGGATGGGTGGTGAGGTGGCCAAGGTCGCCGCGAAGCTCCTCGGGTGTCTGCAGGCGCGAGAAGGAACGGCGGTGGCGGGCGGCGCGAACCTCAACGCCGGTGGTGGCGTTCGGCCATAGGGCCATGCCCCTGCCCCCCAAAAACATCAGAGCGCCTCTCCTTTTAACCCTAACTTCGCAAATTCTCCCAAAAATTGAATAAAACTCAAAAATCTCTAAAAACAAAAGTTGCTCAACTTTTTAAGATAAACATTTTCACTTTTTGAAGCATTTTCAAATTCGGCCTAGATTTTGAAATACAAACTTGGGGCAAAATAAAAGTATTTTGGGATTTAAAATTACTTTAAAATTTTGAACTAAACTTTAAAAACTCAAAATACCATTTTGGTTCAATTTTGAAAACTCTACCTTTTCGCTTTTTGGAACCAACCCCAAATTCTTTTTAGATTTTGAACTATAGAAAAGGGGGTAAAAGAGGGTTAGAAATGTAGGATTTTCGAAAACCAAAACAAATCACACTTATATACTATAAACTAAACTTGTTTTATCCAAATCCACTGTTTAGCTGGTAATTAACACCTGGGGTGTTACAGCCCTTCCCCCTTAACAGAATCTCGTCCCGAGATTCAGATCGGAAAACTTTCAAGAAGTCAGGTGGGCTTTTCGCAGTTTTTAAAACTATGTCAAAGATGACAACTTGCTAGTGATACGAACGTTACAAAACCATTCAAAGATTTAAAGAGGATACAAAGATTATTTCTTGGGACTAGTGATACATCTATTACATAGCAAAGCCTCACCCAGAGGAACTTAGACAGACGAGGGACAAAGAGGAACCACCACAAAGACAAACAACCAAAACATAACAGGGCCCCAACAGATCCGAGAAACAAATGGGATCAAGGAGACACAACAGTCAAAAAGACACGTAATAAATCCTAAGGCCATAGGCTAATTTGATGCGAGACTCAACCTTCTAAGATGGAACCGGGCTTCTTCAACGAGGGCGTGCAACAACCTTTAGCGGTGACTGGATCCGCAAGTAAGAGCTTGATCTTGCAAAGATCGATTTCACGTCTTCTTCTCCGCTCAACTACTTCTTGAGCTAAAATGTAAAATTCACTTTGGAAGAGGAAATCGACTGTGATTCTTAGAGGAGATTTGCGGTGGGCTTTGGAGGGATGGAAGTGATGAAGCAAGGTACCCGGGTTGCGTTTTTATAGCGTGAGAGGAGCGGATAGAGATGCCGTGGGCACAATGAGAGGAAGATGAAGCCGAGAGACGTAATCAAAAAAAGTTTCACGGGTGGAGCGACCACCGGCTATGGTGCACTCGTGCTCAAGCATAGGGTGACGAGGATTCCCGCGACGTGGAGGCGGGTAGCGGGCCAAAACCATGGAGGGGTCCTGCGACGCAAGGCGATGGCAACAAAATGGATATGGTGCAATGAGAGAGATGGAGAAAGAAGGCGTGATGCGAGAAGCACGCGTGACCCCGACGAAGTGAGTGCGGGCACGCGCGGACCGCAACACGGAAGTGAGCGCGAGAGCGGCCGGGATGCTCACCGTGTTCAACAAACACGTGGCGACAAATGGATGCCACAAAGGATGCTGACCTTCAGAAATGGTTAAGCGAGTCCCTTATCTACCACTTCTTGTAGTCCGGTTAATGTTGATGTCGCTGACTTGCTCTTCAAGGGTCACCTTTCTTGTAACGCCTTCGAAGGAACTCACAAAGCAACCGATCCGATATACGAGTCCTCGGATAGAATATAGATAAATAAACAAGGAAAATCACAAGAAGAAAATGCTTAGTGTAGTTTTGTAATGGATCATGATTAGAAATCATTAATCATAACACCACGGCCAAAACCACAACCACGGAGAGAATCCATATGATAAAAATTAATGGTGACCAAGGATTTACAAACGAAGGATAGCAAACAAAGGAGTTCTAAGACGTAGAGTCACTATGGAGGTGATTCAAGATTAAAGCCAAGAATATAATACTAGAAGAGTTTGGATAGAAGAGTTTGGAAATAATCAATCAAGATTCTAGGGGCGTAAACCAAGGAGTTATCGAAGATCAAAGAGAGATGTGCATGACAAGAGTCGTCAAAAGAGACCCAACAAAAACTTGGCTTGATTCCACACGACACAACACAAGCCGTGGCAAAAACTTATATAAAACATCCTAGCTAGACTAGGGTTTAACCAAAGTTACATACAAAGCTAGCAAAGAGAACACAAACAACACCCAACATTGATAAAATTCATTCATGAAAACTAACTTATTAAACATCTAATAAATTCACAAAAATTTACCAAGCTCTCAATCAATAACAAAAAAACCTCATTTCATAAAACATGTGAAACACCACATGTGCACTATATGAATGCTAAAATCAACATATGCAATGCAATGATGTCTACTAATGATGTAACCAGATAATCATGAATAAGCGATATGAAGATCCTTCCCTCTTAATGTAAATCTAATTCGAATTTCAAGGTGACAAATCCGTGGGACAAGTAATGGGAAAGGAAATGTGTCAAAAATATATATTGACTTATAAGAAATTTTTGCAAAACAAAAAAAGTTGATATAAGATTGCAACCTGAAAGAAAAAGGTGATTGCACTCAATAAGGGTTTTTTTTTTCGATTTTTTTTGAGGAGTTCGGATATGAATTTCGAAAAGAGTTTGCAATGACGTTGAAAGCACGATAATCGTGAATTATAGGGAATCATGACCATAGACCCTGCTCCCTGGTCACGGATCATGGTTCCACTATAGGACACAACTATAGTAATTTCCAATCAACATCCGGTGACTATCAAAATGAAGGATTAGCATGTGTCGGGATTGAAGGAATCGAAACTCGACACATGCATGAATTGAGAAATTAAGGAATAATCGAGGCTTTTACATAGAGTTAACACGGCAAGGTGCAAGCTCCCAAAGATTGGAACTTATGAAGCAAAAATTATCAAATGGAAGTCCATTAACCAAAAACCCGGGTGCAGGACGAAATTTAGGACAAACAACTATAAAGAAGAATAGTTGTCCGAATGGAAGGAGGAAGAAACAACATTATATGGATGATATGATGCATGCTCGCCCTATATGTTTTCACAACATTAGGAGTATTCTGTCTTCGTCATGTTAGATGTTAGTAGATTATAGGGCTTTACTTTATATACTATCTTCACCGCACCAAACGAGATGTTGAGAAGTACTTAGCAAAAACATTGCATTGTCGGTGAAGTTAACTCTCCAGCTTGTTCTTCAAAAGATGACATGAAAACTTCTTAAAATCTTTTACTTGAGTCATCAAGATATCTTCCCGAAGCCTTCCAAAAGCATAAGGAAAGATAGGAGATCATTTTTTAATTTGTTACTTTCAAAAACTTTTAGATTATAAAACTATTTTGAAGTTTTCAAAAGTAATGTTGTAGCTTATCCTAAGTATGAGCTCCGATACTACTGTCAAAGAACCTCCTAAATTATATGGCCCACATGCACTGTCATTATCTCTAAGACCTCGACGTACCATGCATATACGCCGATAACTTAAGAAGCCCCCGTTTGTAACTCATACCAGGATCAACAAAGGAGTAACTACAACATTACAACATTTGTTACAAAAAATATTAATCTGAGTGCGGAAGAATTATAATATTAATTTATAAAACATGAATAAGTTACTTTTGAGTAAACTTAACTTATTTGCGAAGTTTGAGAAGAACTAGGGACAACTCGATCATGTCGAGCCCACCGACATAATCTTGGTTAACCGCACGAAGTCAAGACTGCAACAAGGGTTAACAAACCCCGAAAGTACGAGAGTACTCAACAAGACTTACCCTAGTAAAGAAAATAGGAGAAGACTCAAAGAATGCAGTGAGGGGGATTCAAGGTAAGGCTTTTAGCAAGAATCAAGGACTCTTTTGCGAAAAAAAGCTTACTAATAGTGAATCCTTACTTTCAAAAATTTTAATCACAATTTAGTATCTCACCTACTCTAGGTGATTCTAAACTAGAGCACACACTTCTTAGACATTCCATCACTCATCCAACTTTTCATTGTTCCATCTTTAAACTATGATGTAAGGGGGAAACCGAAGTCTCCATATCCGAGAAGCACGGCGATTTCGAAATCGATTAACCCAAATTGGGAGTCCTTTCCACACGACATATGTAGCACTTAAGCTTGCATATATCAACCCTTTCTTGATACTAAACGGAACCGCCCCTACGCACCCGAGAGCACAAAGACACCTCACACCCGGAATTTAACCACACGGGCATCCGGGGACTCCCCATGAGGGTACACGCTACTCCCGCCTTCTCCCATCACACCCAAAGGCGCCAGACGTTTTCAATTTGACACCCCGAGATCGGGCTTACCGAGTATGTGGCCAAGATTAGTTTCGACCGACCTGGGGTGACACCCGCATGCACGTGCCATTGGCCAAAAGACCTCAGCGCAGATTGTGTTCCATAGTCTCGGTCCACATTGCTTACAACGAACGGTCCTTAATCGACAAGTCGAAATACTACACCGAGACTCCATTCTCGGTTACAAATTACCCGACCGTCTCAATTTCAACACCATATCCCAAAGATGGTTTCATAATATAGCATCTTTTCTCATCAAATGGCCATTCAGGCTAAAATTAGAGACTTATCACATTTTGACTCAAAAGTCTAACTAGTTTAGCATGACTAAGCATTTCTAAGCATTTTACCAAAACGGGTTATCATGGTAGATATCGAAATAATCAAGGATGGATAATGCATCAACTAGGTTATCACTCAACTTCTATCACCTAATGCAATAGATTAAACAAAGGTGCTATAAAGTTTTATAAAAACACAAGGCAGGGTTTAAATGCACCGGGGCTTGCCTGCTTTGCGGGAAAGTCGATTCCAAAGTTGGACCACCAACGCCACACTTGATACCGACACCTCGAATGAATGCACCTTCTCCAAAAACTCGATCATCGCGAACCACAACACTCTCATTTACTACACGTAAATGATGATGCATGCTTTAGCATGATAAAGTATAAATATGATGCTTGATGGATGTATGAAATGATAAACAACTTAAGTACAACTTTCCTTCACGATAAAGTTGCAACCCAACAAAACCAACTTGTTGAACTACTTCTATGACTAAAGGAGTTTTCAAGGACCATTTGATTATGGTATGATCCAAGATTCACAAACAATCCAAAGCCACACAAAACCTAAGTTATTATACACTAAACATCACATTTAACCATTAATTAAATAAAGCATAAAATAATAAATAAATAAATTTTGTCAAAATGATCTCAAACTTTTTGTACAGCTAGATCATGGCATAAAACAGCACCAAATCAATTTTCATGATTTTTAAATAAATATTTTATTTTCTAAAATTCATGGAAGATGCATTTTTCAATTAAAGATTGTAATTTTAAAACATGCAAGAACTAGTCAAAATCAAAGTTTCATAATTTTCATAGGTGAACATACTTATAGGAAGGCTACACAAAAATTTTTCAGAATTTTTAAAGCTATACATGAATTTATATGAAATTCACAAAGTTCAAAGCACTATTCACATAAAAAAGAAATTCATAAAACATTTATTAAAAAGAAAACGCCTTCGGGCCGTAAGCAACCGACCCGCCCAACGTGTGGGCGGCAGTGCGGCTGGCTCAATCTTGCCGCCCGACATCGTTTAAATAGGTCGGCCCAACTTGGCCTGTCCAAAGCCCGGCCTAGCAAAATTTATAAAAAAGGCCCCCGACCTTTTACAAAATTATAAACAAGTACAAGACACTATTTAGCACTATTTAAGTAAGTCACGGACTTTTCACTTGGCCCCCTTAACTTTTTCTAATTCTCACCTCGAGATCCCCTGATCGACACCGAGAAAGGTAGCAAAAATGCGACGGGCGTGGTTTGGCTCGGCCGCTCCGATCGATGAAAGGTCCTAATGGCTAGAGGGGGCGTGAATAGCCTATTAAAAAACCTTCAACAACACTTAAGCCACTTGTTAGTAAATAAGATGGCGGCTAATTAAGCGGAGCAACAAGCTAGCTATGCAAGCCACTTAGCAATTCTAGCAATTCTAATATCTCTAGTCACACACAAAGGCTAGGTTGCTAAGTTACTCCTAGGTGGACAAGTTATTCTAACTAGTTCTACCACTAGGAGCTAAACTAATCTAGCAAGCTACACAAGGCTACACAAGCAAGCTAGTGAAAGTAATGCGATGTGTCAAGAATACAATACCACCGTTGTAGAGTAGAGGTCGATGCCAATCACCGAGTCAATGAAATCTCCAACGAGCAAGCACACTTGACAAGATGATTTTTCCTCCGAGGTTCACGTGCTTGCCAAGACGCTTACGCCCCGTTGTGGCGACACACCAACTAGATGGATGCTAAGCTAAATGGCCGGTGCCAATCCCACGGTGGGCGCTCAAGCAATCCAATCGCTAGAAGGGGTAACACAAGCCACGCTCAACTAGTGCTCCTTTCGCGAATCTCCCGCGGGGTAAGGAACGACCCCTCACAAGAACCACCTGTGGCCTCGAACAATCACCGATCGAGCTCAAAGACCCAACCGTACTCCAAGCCGCTAGGGAACCGGGCAAATTCCCAAGAGTAACAAGAAACCCGCGGCTCCTCCGAAGAACAAGTGCCTCTAGATGCAACCACCAAGACCAATGCACTTGCATCTCACTCAATCTCACCAAGAATCGGGTTAGTGGGAGAGGAGATGAGTGGAGGGGAGTCTCAAAGCTTGCCAAAGTGTATGAGTGTTTCAAATGAGCAAGAGAGCTCCAAAGTGGCCGGCCACATCTTTTTATAGCCCCCACCACGGCCATGGCCGTTGGGGGCAAAATGGCTCGCCTGGCGCTCGGCACGGACGCGGTCGTCGCGGCACCGGACGCCGGCCCAAATATCCGGCCGAACCGGGACAAGGGTGGCCAACGGTCGCCGCATGTTTCAAAACCGCCGCGACCGGACGACTGCTTCCAGCGTCCGGTCGGGGACACGGACGCCCGGTCGCTCCCGAGGCCACTTCCAGACCTCTCGAAGTGACCGGACGCTGCCGACCGGACGCGCGCCGGTGGCACCGCGTGCCCGTCGGCCGAAAGCGTAAACGCCGCTCGTCGTTCCGTCGCCGTTTCTTCTCCGTTCCGTCTTCCGTCACTTGTCGAAGTTTGCCAACATGTCAAAGATCAGCTTGGACACCAATGTTAGCAATCCCACAAGATTTGCATCCGGCCAAAATGGAAAATATGCACCGTTTTCCCCGAAGCGCCAATCCCGCCGCAAGCTCACCGGAGGGTGAGCGGTATCCAAAACCCAACTCAACCCTACAAACACTTCCGCCGCTTGAAACTTGTCGCCAACACGTCGAAGAACACCTCGAGCTCTTGTGTTAGCATTTTGAAAACCTTTTTTCAAGCGCGAAGTTAGTGCTCTCGATTCTAAATGCACCATGCAAGTTAGTTGAATCTAGAGGCACTTCCAATTCGAGTTAGCCGATGATTTCCCCTCTTGATAGTCGGCTATCTATCCTAAGTGTGGTCACACTCGCTAAGTGTCTTGACCACCGAAAGAAAACCCTATTGAGCAAACCTTTGCCTTGACACCGGGTTCCTTTCAATCTCCACACCATGAGCTCGATGATCCACCATGTCCATCCATCGTCCATGTCCATGATCATGAGGCTCCATGTCACCAACGCTATCCTTTCTTATAAGCACACTTAGAAGCAAAGGATTAGCAACATATGGTGTCATCAATTGTCAAAACCAAACATGAGATTACAATCGACGCAGTTCCGTGGCGGCGGGGAAGGAGCGCATGAGCACCGCATGCTCGCCCAAGCTCATGGGTGACCGCAGCTTCGGGCGGAGATGGTCCGTGGCCCTCGACCACGCCGCCGCGGATGGACCGGAGCGGTTGCGCCGGCGGCAAAGTGGCGTTCGGTCGCGTCGGGACCGCTACAACAAAACGAAGGGGCCGATCACAACCATGACGTCAAGGAGAGCTCAAAGAAAAAAGACGGTGCGGCGCGAAAGACCCACCATAGAGGGCGTGACGACGGCGAGGGACTCCCCGCGGCCATGGCGGACGACTGCGACAAAAACGGCGCGCACGGCCGTCCCTGGCGATGCGAGGCTGCGCAAGCTAGCTCAAGAGGTGCGCAAGGACGAGGCGAAGATAATGACGCGGCCAATTCAAAGGATTGGAGCGCGGTGGCGACGACAACGGCGCGGAGGCGGAGGTGGTTGCCGGCGGCGGTGGTTTTCGGAAAAGAAGGAAACGACGTCGATGCCGGCCTATTTATGGCAAGGGATGGGTGGTGAGGTGGCCAAGGTCGTCGCGAAGCTCCTCGGGTGTGCAGGCGCGAGAAGGAACGGCGGTGGCCGGCGGCGCGAACCTCAACGCCGGTGGTGGCGTTCGCCATAGAGCCATGCCCCTCGTCCCCCCAAACACCAGTGAGCAGCCTCTTTTAACCCTAACTTCACAAATTCTCCCAAAATTGAATAAAACTCAAAAAATCTCCAAAAACAAAAAGTTGCTCAACTTTTTAAGATAAACATTTTCACTTTTTTGAAGCATTTTCAAATTCGGCCTAGATTTTGAAATACAAACTTGGGGCAAAATAAAAAAGTATTTTGGGATTTAAAATTACTTTAAAATTTTGAACTAAACTTTGAAAACTCAAAATACCATTTTGGTTCAATTTTGAAAACTCTACCTTTTAAACTTTTGGAACCAACCCCAAATTCTTTTTAGATTTTGAACTATAGAAAAGGGGGTAAAAGAGGGTTAGAAATGTAGGATTTTCGAAAACCAAAACAAATCACACTTATATACTA
The DNA here is from genome assembly GCA_015847255.1 of Hyparrhenia diplandra. Classification (NCBI taxonomy): domain Eukaryota; kingdom Viridiplantae; phylum Streptophyta; class Magnoliopsida; order Poales; family Poaceae; genus Hyparrhenia; species Hyparrhenia diplandra. The sequence goes on along the minus strand of JADLZK010008803.1, from coordinate 269,154 downwards.
TAAACTAAACTTGTTTTATCCAAATCCACCGTTTAGCCGGTAATTAACACCGGGGGTGTTACACCGATCCTTCAAGAGGTCGTCGAAGGAACCACGATGATAGATCGTGATCCCTATTGACGTCGCCGTCTGTATCCCCGTAGGTTCCCTCTCGAGGAATGACTTCGTGAATGAGGAACCAAAGAATCTTGGCTCCAATGCAACGAAGCTTCTTTACCCTTGAGTCTACCCTCATATCGTGAAACCGGCACGCCTATTGCCTTCCCATCATTCATGTAATCATTGTAGATCTCAAGAACCTCCTCGGATCCGTATGACTCAACCATGCAACCCTCAAGGTGAGCACGATTCTGACGTATTTCTTCAAAATGTACATGTAACGCTCATATGGATAAATATGATGCGTGCGTGGGACCAAGGGCAAGAATCGATCGGGTATATGAACCATATAGTGCTCCATCATATCAAAGAATGATAGAGGAAAGCACATCTCTAGCTGGCACATTGTCTCCTTTATCTCCTTACGTAAACTCTCCATCTCGTCACAGTCAACGACCTTCTTAGATATGACATTGAAAAAGTGACAAAGCCGTATGACCGCCATCTTCACAAAAGGTTGTTTCACTACCCTGACTGTGATAGCGAGAAAGAGTGAAAGCATGACGAGACAATCATGAGATTTGTAACCGCTCATCTTCAGATCAGACATCGAGACAAGATTATTGACATTGGAAGAGAATCCTGTTGGCACTTTCACACCGCGTAGGCATTTGCAAAAAGCCCTTTTCTCCTCAACTGTTAATGTAAAGCTGGCTAGCAGTAGGGAATACTTTCCATTACCCCTATCTTGAGGGTGCAGCTCTGGCCTTGTTTCCAATTCCTCCAGGTCTCTACGTGCACTGAGACCATCCTTGGTTTTGCCAGGTAAGTCCAACAAGGTGCCAACGGTGCTTTCGAATACACCCTTTGCAACATGCATACTGTCGATGGCATGACCGATCTCCAATTCCTTCCAATAGGGTAAGTACCTGAAGAATATGGACTGCTTGTTGAATGTTGGATCCTTCTGAATGGGTTCAGTTCTCTTCCGTTTCTTGCCCTTGCCCTTGCCTTTTTTCCCGAAAAGTATCTTGATATGCTGTACCATTTCAAAAACCCAGGAACCATCACGATGCTTCGGGGCGCTTGCTGTCTCCTCTTTACCGTTAAAATTGTTCTTATTGAGCAGATATGGGTGATTCTTTGGTAAAAATCGACGGTGTCCCATGTACACCAACTTCATTGAATATGTCAGATATTGGAAGACTGTTTGGTCCACATACACTACACATCCTTTCTTTCCTTTGACCTACCCGGTTAGAGTCAGTCGTGCCGGATTGTCATTGATGGTGCAGAAAAGCGCGGCGTACAGTGTGAAGCTCTCTTGTCAGTGAGCATCCCATGCCCACACCCCCATGAACCACAGTTTCTGCATTTCTTCCATGAACGGTTCCAAGAACACGTCAATGTCCATACCTGGCTGCTTCGACCCCGAAATAAGTATAGTTAGGAGAAGATACTTTCTCTTGTGGCATAGCCATGAAGGAAGGTTGTATACGCATAGAATCACCGGCTCGGTGCCGACGGTGTCGGTTCCTGAGGTCCATATCCGGCGGCAGATGAAGATGGCGGCGGCGGCGCCGTGCTCGGGCCTGCTCCGTCACGTCGTTCGTGGCGGTGTCCAAGATGGTCGAGTCGAAGTCCAAAACTGCTGCGCCAGCGATGAGCGTGGTAGTTGTTCCGGCGGAAGCGTCCGCGGAAGAAGACTCCGGATCGAGGAGTTCGTCGATCTTGGAGATTGACGCGAAGAAGGGCAGAGAGAAATGCCAAGCAACCACTGGCATCTTGACTCACCGGCATTGTCTCCGGCAAGAAGAATTCGAAAACAAGAACTCGTCGAGTTCAGGGACTCGGCGAGAACGTGAAGTCGACGAAAAAGTCGCTCTCTGTGGTAGGCAAAGTGTCTGATAACGTGTTTAGAGTAAAAGTAGAGACTAGACAAATGATAGGAACAGTAATCCTCTTTATTACTGATGTTTACACATATATAGGGAATGAGAAGACGTGAGTACACAGGGTCATGCCTGTTCGGGATTGGAATCACCGAACGGTTGCCTCCATTCTATACAAGCACGCGAATGATGTAATTGACAACTGCTCTTAGAGACAGTTATACAATCTGATCATTATCTTTGTAACACGAAGTGTATATCCGAAGTCTTGCGCATGCGTACCCGAAGTGTACGTCCGAAGTCTCCGCATTCACACACGAAGTCTGCAACAAGCTGCGGTCACCTTTCCAGTAAAGTCCAAGGATCGGCATGGAAAATCTAAGATAGTCACCCCGAAGATCATGTTTATTCGAGAAACCTCGAATCAAGTCCAAGCAAAAGCCACCACGAAGATCCTATTCTTGAAGCTACCTGGCCGGGGCAACTACCAGTGCTGCCCAACAAAGTTAATCATTCAAGATTACAGCAAAGTCAAGGCGAAGTCAAAGCTGTTGCTGCACGCGAAGCCTCTGAGCAATAATGATAACCAGAAGTGAACAAGGCACATGGACTTAGTACGAGGTCAATACCTGCTAGCAACAAAATCAAAGTCACAATCCGTTGCATAGCAACAAAATCAAAGTCACAATCCGTTGCATGCAACCAACTCGTGATTCTCATCAAGCGAAGGTAGCTGGTAACATTCCGTAAAGGCCCAGAATTGCGGGACTATATTCTTTATCGCTCATATGCGCAACAGGCATTAGCAACTTGCCTGATATGACTCAGCGTCACTCTATATTTAATCATGCTAGAACCGTCACTTCATCTTACGTGTTCATTGTAAATCTTGACGTCAAAACTAGCAAACACTTTTATAACTCATGCTTTGTACAGTTTCAGACATCGCTCTAGGCATTTATATCTTTACCCAAGTGTACCACCCATTACACGTATTGTCTTTTGCACAATGATAAGAACATTCAAGGGAAATCTGGATATCGAAGGCCATATTGTGGTTGATAGAACATAAAAATATTTTGTGCACCTTCGGTAGTAACCAAACCAAAGATAAAGTGCAACACCGTATTTTTTGACGCATTAGATCATTGCATAATCTTCATGTCTAGCCTGCATGTAAGGTACAACTGTATCTTCTTTGCCGCTTAATTTAATTGAAACGCATACCGTGAATCGAAACCTTAAAGTGCTCCAAATAGTAACGAAGTGCATATCCCACCATATCGAAAGATAGTGGAATCATACTGTAGAAAATCAGAATTTGAACAGTACCTGAAGAATTTGAATAGTAGCAGAGTATTTTGAATAGTGAATATCTGAAAATTTTTGTTTCTCTAAATTTTTGAATCGCGAATAGCAATCCAAGAAACAGCATACCTGAAAATAAAGATGAAATTGAACTTAGTGACAGTATAGAAACATATTATGTAGCAAATACAAACACAGAATGCATAGGGTTGCAATCATTTGCTCCAAATTGGTATAGAGATATAAAATCCAAAAAAAGATATAGAAAGAATTGTACAACGGTAAGAAGATATACAAATAATTAGAGAAATACCTATGCAGTATTGGGACAGAAATTTAGAGCAGCACTATTTGGACCCCGGGGTCTGAACCATTCAGTCCCCACTCGCACACAAGGCCGTCCGCACGCCCGCGCACCTGCCACTGCACAGGCTTGCACAGGCCTGTACTACGAAAGGCCCAGGCCACGAGCACGCGGTTCCTGAGTCCAGCTGTTTTTTTTTTTTTCTCAAAACAAAAGAAAAACTGATCTTTTTGAGTTTTTTAATATCACAGCGCAATCTAGAATACGGTTCATACAGCAGTTTTTTTTTCAGCTGGAACAAGTTTCTTTTTCCTCACGTGGAACGAGATTTCCAGTTTGCATTTTTATTGGTTTTTTCTTCTGAGCTGGAACGAGATTGCTATGCTTTTCTGAGCCATGCGTCGAGGACAATTTTGAGACATTGGTTTTCATAAATGGTGGTTAATCTGAGACAGGTAAAAAATGGAGAACATTTTTACTTCAACAAATTATATATGTTACTAATTACTTATATACAATAAATTAGGAATGGAAGCGTAAAATGACCTCATCTATTGTTTCGAGCATACATAACATTTATCGACACTTTCAAGGATTCGTTATATCAATATACACAGTACACTTTGGAGTGCCAGCAATAAAGAATTCCATTTCATACATGTACATTTTTTGTCTCCATTTCTAAAACTTGAAATACCGGGAATTGCGCAGTGCCCACTGAGAAAATCTCCTTTCTATAATCATGCCACAAAATTTATTCTAAATTGAAGAGGCTGCATCTATGCTGCATTTGGATAGCTTGTACCTACCAACAATTCATATTTCCACACCATTCGTGTAGCTGGCTGGTCAGAGCAAGTTAGTTTCAGGAACACTTGCACGCAGTAAATAGGTACTACATATTGATATTTCCAAAACATTCGTTGTATAAAATCTTTAATACACTGATCCAGACATCCTAGACTTCTGCAGGATGATAAAAAAAGGGTCAGATTTTCAGGGGTTACTGATTAAGAAAAATTATCAAATGAAAGAAAACTCGAAGCTGAGTATAGTCATCTTTTGAATGCATTTTACTTACCAGTGCCAACATGCAGTATCTACACACTGCGGAAAGTATATCGTACCAATAAAAAACATACCGAGATCTAGAAAATCAGAAAGAAAACTGCTATTCAAATCAGCATCAGAGACTAGTAACGTTCTAGCTTATAAACATGATGCTGATTTGTCTTGGTGCGGTCTTCAAGATCATACCTTAACCATTATTTATACTATTGTATATAATTACATTGACAATACAAAGTCATACAGTAGCTGATGTCCAAAGACCGTCAAACACAGAAGACTAGTTGGAACTTGGGTGTTTGGACATTACCAATAGAATATCAGAAGACAACAAAGATAATATTTTTCACTTTCATAATTTTAACTTACTAGCCAATTAGCCATTCATTCAATAAAGGACCAGACATGTTGAGAAACAAATATATATTCAGTTGTTCCATTTGTAACTCAAGCTAATATAGTTATTTAGATATTAGGTGTCATATCTTCAGTTAAATACTAGACCAAACATTTGAAATGCATATTGTTATGACAAAACATGTTGCTGATGTCCACTACTTTATGGGCTAAAGAAGGATCTAATTTTATAAGAACAGGAGTGAAGTCTATATGGTGATAGCATAGCTTCATTTAGATCCCAGATTCTTTTTATGGAAGTAAATCCTAGATTGATACAACAAAAAATGGAGCGCTGTAATATGTAATGACCCTATATCCAATCTGTAAGCAATGCATAGTATAAAATTTCATGTGAACACAGAAATTTCATTGCAAAAAAATTATAGTCAAGGAAAATAAGGAGAGCACACAGATCAGTATTACCAAAGAATATCAAACTGAATAAAAAGAAAACAAAAATGAACAATAGCCTCCAAGCTGAGTACTTTTCCCCAATTATAAGTGCGATTTGCCACAGGATATGGAAGTAATCCATCTTTCAATCGGAGCATTACTTATGAGATTCTAGGGAAATTCTGAAGTTGTGGTTGTTTGGCTGACCTGCTTGCTCATGGACCTGCTATCTCAGCTCTTCACCCAATGCCATTCTCAGCTTGTTGAAATCTTGCTCCAAATCAGCATCCAGCTCGATCTGGGTTAGCTGCAGCAGCATATTTATCAGTGGATATAAAAACAAAGAAAAAAAAGTTTTAAAATATAATATCCATGATGATAAACATGCATGCCGGAAGCTCATAAACTGCATGATTGAGAACAAGTAAATAGCAGAAACAAATACCTTCTGAAACTGGATGAATCAGGCTGCGTGTCTATTAACAACAAGTAAACTAGCGAAACATAATGGCATATCTAATTAGTGGTGGATCTAGGATTTCAGTAGTGGGGTACAGACCTAAGTGACGCAATTCACTAACGATATAGGTATATATACTTAGTGTTTCTATAGAAGTTTTGGGTGTACAGCTGTAGCTCCATGCACCTATACAACATCCGCCACTATCTGATTAAGAAAAAAAAACTTGTGGCAACCAGTGCTGAACAAAAGGCAAAATGTCAATGAAAAATGCATGTATATCGATGGCGGCACAATGAAACAACAAGGTTAATTCCAATGATCAGAACCATTAGAGTTGCCAGGAAACGCATGCCATTCAAACATATGAGAAATTGAGAACAGATTTTTACTTTCTAGGCAAACACTGCCCTAGAAAGGATACAGTGGCAAATTAAAATGGGGAGGGAGAGCATTAAAACGTAACCATGAGAACCACAAAAAAATGATGGCACCTTGTTGCAAGTGCCTAGTGTGGTAGTGCACTCTGGCAACAACTGCAGGTGCATGTTAACCTCCATATCACACTCAAAAAATAGTTGACCTAGCAAGCAAGAACATGCACTAAGAACATATATGCTTAACAAATCATCACTGCAATGTGTGTAACAAATCCTAGCCGAGCACTATTTTCCCCAAGCGTGGGTGTGGTTTGCCACAGGATATGAACTAATCCAGCTTTTTATCAGATCATTACTTAAAACATTATAGGGAAATTCTAAAGTTGTAGTTGTTTGGCTGACCTGCTTGCTCGTGGACCTGCTATCTCAGCTCTTCTCACCCAATGCCATTCTCAGGTAGTTGAATTCTGGCTCCAAATCACCACCCAGCTCGATCTAAGTTAGCTACAGAAGCATATCTATCAGTGCATATAAGAACAGAGAAAGAAAAAGGTTTTAAAATACAAATAATATCCATGACGATACATGATGGAACATTCTGTTAAGTCAGAAAGCAATTTCAGCATACAAGATGTACTAGTGCTAGATAGCAAGAAAAAATCTACATAACTTCGAATGGACTGTCACAAGGCATTAACTAATGGGACCCATCACGTGTGAACTCATCGACTGAAAAAGGAAATAGAAAAAAAAAAAAAAACAGACCAGAATGTGGAGCGACCACAACTTGCTGGCATCCGCAGGCCATAGAGCGCCGCGCATGACAGTCACCGGCTCGTGTGTCTCCTTTTTTTGTTGTCCACCTCACGAGTCCAAACTTTAATCTGCCAACACCACCATTTCTGGCCTTACTGAGTCCATATCCCTTTTAATTACATCTGGCATGTACCTGCAAGAAGATATGAAATATTAGATTAACAACTCCATGTGAATCCTTCCAAACTACCTACAAATCAAATTGTCATAAATCTCTTCCAAATATAATCAGGCATGGTAAAGCCTGTAGTTTCTAGAAGAAGCAGAGAGATCCAGAGGTTCAGAGCAGACTGGGTCTGGAAACCACAAATAAATCATGGGTGTGTGGGGAGCTCGATAATCACCTGAAATACAATTGTAGCGGTCCTAATGGATAGGCATTAAATTGTAAAGGAATAGATGTAGATCTAGAATTTTTCAATGGATAATTAATGTTTCTTTTTAGAGACAAGGTGATACACAGAACCAAGGATAGTGGTTTTGTAAGAAACGAATACATCTAATAGCAGCAGATAAATGGCCAAGAAAGAAATGTGAAGAAATAAGAACTCACTTAGCTTCCAGTTTGTTGTCACTGTCACTGCCTGTAGCTGTAGCATTCGTGGGAGAACAGAATAGAATCCTCCCCTGAAAGTATTTCATTTGTTACTCCGGTGAACAAAACTATTTGCAGTAAGCAGCTACAGCTTCATATATACTAAACATGGCAAGATATATCTAATAATGAAGCAACGAGTTAAGGAGTTTGGAGATCAAGTTAGCACAAATTGCAGTTGCAATGGAACATATCCTGTATATGTTGGCAACAAATTAACACAATTTCCATAAATCCACAGGCACTAGAAGAAAAAAAAAGTCAAGAAAACTTTGAAGAGAAGTAAACATCATAATGCAACAGGAAGTAAAAATTCTATAACATGAAAAGGAGATCAAGAACTATAGTCTATAGAAAAGGGAAACAACTAAACGCACGGGTCATATAAGAGCTAATAGCCCCCACTTCGTTGCTCCTTTCAGTAATTGAACCTCGCCATGATATTTAAGGTCAGAAGAATTTTGGTAGGTCATACGAAAGAAAATGTAGTCACAAAAGCTCCAGTCCAAAACGTTGGCCAATGTAAAAGAGAACATTCTCCTAAAAAATAACTTTAACCACTGTTGGTTACAATTTCTCTTTTTTTTTGAAAGAAAAAGGAATAGAAGTGTATTTACTTGCATAGAATCCAAATAGTAAGTCATGATGAGCTTAGCCAGGAGATTGCGTGGTAAGCCCATATCTTATCGACGAGCGCATCAGAACTTACAGTCAGCGAAAGCCTAGTAGCATGCAGTGAGCAATCGTAAACAGCACAAGCACACATCAAAAGCCACTCGCGTCCTGAACGGTGAGAGACACATCAGCAATGGAAAACAGGGACGCTGCGAGGACTGAAGCGAGAGATTCACGACGGACCTGATCTCGCCCAGTTCAGGGCCTGGAGGCCGACGCCGGCGCCGGCGTTGGAGAGTCTGGACAACATTTGGATCCACGAAGGCAGACAAAGGGAGAATCGCTGGTAGTGTTCTCTATTTGACATTAGGAAATACATTAACATTCACTGAATGTTTGAAAATTGCAATTGAACAACTAGATATGATAATGTTCTGTATTCTGTTGTCACCGAGATAGGGAGAAGGAAATGATGCACCTTCTGCTCGCTCGTCATCCCGCTCGAAGCCCGTGAAGAGGGAGGGTGCTCGCCCAGCCAGGACGACCGGCCAGCCGACGGCGCCGGTGCAGGGTTGTGCCCGCCCGCACAGGCCTCGCAAACGAGGCGGCCCACGGGGCTCCTCTCGAGCAGAGCAGGGCAGCGGCACCTGATCCGACTGGTGCCGTGAGGGACCACGCGCCGGGGGTCGGCGAACCGGCGCTGGGCTCCACGGGGTGTAGATCCAGGTTCGAGCTGCCGCCGGGCAAGGGAGCCACGGGAGGCCGCGCTGCCACCAAGATGGAGAAAGGGCGCCGCCGCCGGGTGGCAGGGAGAGGGCGCCGTGGACACCTTTCGGACGGGTGGCCGCGCCGTCACCGCGGGGAGGACCGCGCCGTCGCCGTGTGCGCGGGGTGCTCTGCGCCATCGACGGGAAACAAGGTGGGGACAGGGTGGTCCGCCGCTGGTCCAGGGCCTCCTGCAGCAGAGCCGCGCCGCCGGCACAGGGCAGGGAGGCAGCGTGACGGGGTTGGGGCGGACCGGAGGGGCGGCGAGCAGGGGCGCGGAGGTAGCGGCGGTGAGGCGCGGCGCCGGCAGGAGGGCGGATGGATTCTGGAAAATGGAACCGCAAATGAAATCGTGGGTCGGTGGGGGAGCTGAGCTGTGCCGCTGGATATTTTTTTTTTTTTTTGAATCACAGGTAGTTTCTCATTGCACTGTGGTTGACATATCGTCAACAACGATTACATTGACACTATCCTAACGTCACATGAAATGTGCTCCGCTCCTTCAGTACTACCCACACCTAATGCAGCAAGACTATGAGCTGCTTTGTTACAAACTCTAGGAACATGATTAAACTCAAAACTAATAAAATTTCTTTGAGATAAGAGACTTTAACTCTTCCATCGGGATCCCTTTGGCCGACAAATCAAGGGATCGCTTGCTCCCGTGCCTGTTTCACATTCGGGCGTCGGTCTCCCGAAATTAATCTTCCAATACCAAGGTTGCTAGCAGCTTGGACCCCTTGCAAACACACAATAATTTCAAATTGGAAGGCATTCAAAGATGTGATTGACCCTTCCCGACCATTCAAAGACCACGTCTCCTTCGCTATCTCGGATCAAGAACCCCCATCCTCCACATCGCTTGGCTGGGATAAATGAGGCGTCGCATTTAGTTTCAAAGACTCCTCCGGTGGCCGTTTCCATCACTCATTTCTACGGCCAATTCCTTGTCTAGCGGGTGGCTTGGAGGCTTTCATCTCTTCGGCATAAGTGTTAATGGCTCGACAATGAAGTCCACCGTGCGCCTTTTACCCTCCTCCCGAATCGATTTCTTTTTGGCCCAAATGAAATATAGGGTAATGAATATGAGCTGCGTCGTTCTTCTTTCTCTCGCAAGATATGGTTAACGGCGTCCTTCGCATTGGGCAATTCTCTCAACTTGTTGCGAGGTCTCTTCCATCTGCGGTGCTCTCCAAACATTTCTTGCCATCTTACATTTCGAAAAACAAGTGACCCCCATCCTCATCAAGACGACCGGCAGAGGCCGGGCGGTCGTGTCAATTTTCATCCCTCTCCTCCACGGGTTCCTCCTCGGTGGGTGGCCCCGGTTATGGGCCGACCTCCATACAAAATGATTAATCTTATTCGGGCATTTTGACTTCCATTTTCTCCCAAATAGGGTCACTTTCTTGGTTATTTACCGCCTATGGCGCCGCCCCTGTCTTTCCGGCGTAATGAGGTTATCATGGCGGGACTTTGTAGGCGCTTCTAACGCCGAATCGACCCTTCTCGTCGAAGTGCCATGCCAGTATGTTGTCTCTATCCTTGATCACCGGAATCGCAAGGATTAAATCCGCATCCTCTAGCCAGAATACATCACGTACCAGCGCTTCATCCCAACAACCCGTACCAGGGTCGATTAGTTCATCCACATTGGAGAGGGCGCTCCCCCCTCTTGGTGTAATCGGTCGTCTAGACATGTCCCTCGGTATCCGTGGGGTCGAGACCAAATCTTAATGTTTCTCCCATCTCCAACACGCCATATCATTCCCATTTTCAATACCTCCAACCCCCTCAGAATGCTCCTCCAGGTATATGACATACCTTGTTTCGGTTTGGCTTCCAGGAGAGTCGAGTTGGCAAAGTATTTTGCTTTGAGAACTCTTGCACAGAGAGAATCCGGATTGTTCCACAATCGCCAACACCGTTTTGATAGCATAGCAAGGTTAAATGCATGAATGTCTCCGGAAGCCCAACCCTCCCTCTTTTTTTTTGACAACGCATCATATCTCTACTAAGCCAATGTATTTTGTGTTTCCCGTCTTGTTGGTTCCACCAAAAGCGGCAAATCATTTTACTTGATCGATCACAAAGAGACTTGGTCAAATCAAAATGTTTCCATAGCAAATATTGGTATAGCTTGAGCCACTTTGCCTTTATCGGGATTTCTTTGCCGGCCCATGATAAGAACTTCTCCTTCCACCCCTGAATCCGCTTCCAAACTCTATCTTTCAAGTAGGCGAAGGTACTGCCCACAGATCTCCCCACGTGCACAGGAAGGCCCAGGTACCTTTCATTCATCGTTTCTTTTGTAACATGGAGTGTGTCACAGACCGCTTTCCTATCTTCATTCTTTGTGTTCTTGCTAAACAAAACAGCCGACTTTGCCTTGTTAATCATACTCCGCGAAAGCACCTTTCATACAAATCCGGGATATCCTCAGAGATGTTGAGCGTCCCCCATTCGCACGAATCAGGATCAACGAATCATCGGCGAACAGTAAGTGAGACACACTAGGTGCTAATTGGCAAACTTTAACTCCGGCTATTCTCCCATCTTGTTCGGCTTTACGGCGGGTGAGAGCCCCTCCGCATAGAAGGAAAAAGATACGGGGATAAGGGATCCCCTTGTCTTAGTCCTCTCTCGGGGTGATAGTCTCGGTTAGGTCTCCATTTACCTTGATTCTATAAGTAACGATTGGACACACATTCCATGATGAGCTTTATCCATTGCTCTGCGAAGCCCATTTTTCTCATCATCTTCTCCAGAAAACTCCATTCGACACGATCATAAGCCTTACTCATATCAAGTTTCAAAGCCGCATAACCCAACTTACCCTCTCTTTTATTTAACAAGTAATGTGTTATCTCATAGGCAACGAAATGTTGTCGATATTATCCGACCGAGGAACGGGCGCTTTGAGAAGGGCTAATTACTTCATCCGAATATCTCTTAATCTCCCTACTAAGACCTTTGACATGACTTTGTATGTCACATTGCGTAGACTAATCGGACGCCGTCGGCAACTTGTTCAGGACGATCTCTTTTCGGTATTAGTGATATCACCGTATCATTCCACCCCTCCGGGATCTTATCTCCTTGTAGTACCTGCATCACCTCGGCAGTCAACTTTCTTCCCACTAGATCCCACAAGTTCTTGTAGAACACAGAGGGCATGCCGTCCGGGCCTGGCGCCTTGCAATCACCGATCCCGTCCAGGGCCCGTTTGACCTCCTCCTCTGTGAATTCTTTGAGAAGATGATCATTCATCGCCGAGGATATACGGGGTTGGATAGCATCGAGCAAGCTGGCCGCATGTTCCCCTCATCGATTGGATTAGACCTGAAAATTTGTGCAAAGTGGTTTGCTATAAACTCCTTTTTCTCCTGCTCCTCCTCCACCCAACCCCCATTCTCCTTTTTTAACCGGCCTATTCTATTCCTCCGCCGCCTCTCCGAGCACACCTTATGAAAGTAGCTGGTATTTCGATCTCCAAACTCGAGCCAATTCACATGGGCTCTCTGTTTCCAGTACAACTCCACTTGTTCTTCTAACCGATCCACCTTGAAACACCAAACCGCCTCCCTGCCCACCGACGCATCACTAATCGGCTCTCTTCTCCACCTTTCTAACTCCTTTTTTGCCTTCTTTAATCTCTTCTCCAGATCACCTAAGATGTTACTATTCCAATCTTGTAAACTCATCGCCACCCCTCTCATCTTGGCACTTAAACTACTTGTCTCCTTCCACCGCATTCCACCCTTCTTCCACCACTTGTTTAAACCCCCTCCTCCTTGACGGTTTTGCCTCAAATTTGAAAACCCTATCGGCCCTATTTCTCCCGTGCGGTACTCCTCCTCTGTGGTGATAACCACGGGCCGATGGTCACCGTGAAAGGGGTCCCCATTCTTGACATGGACCGGCCGGAAACATTTGCAACCATTGAAAGTTCGATAATGCTCTATCAAGCCGCTCCCCTACATAATTGTCCCCCTTCGTGTGCTTATTTCTCCGGTGAACACATCACCGCGAAACCCGAGATCATGCGGCTCGCGGCGCTCCAAAGCTTGCTTAAAGCCGTCCGACAAAAGCTTTGTGGACCGAGGAGCTCCCCCCTCTCTTTTCGTGTTGGAACAAGACTTCATTAAAGTCCCCTACGCACAACCAAGCTTGGTTATTACATTTGTTGGCCCGCTAAGTCTTCCATAAGCTTCCATGTCTTATATTTCAAAGACGCATCCGATTCACCATAGAAGCCCGTGAACCTCCAAGAACTTCCACTGCCCCTCGGACCTCCATATCGATATGGTTTTTGATTTACTTCGCAAAAACCAAATCAATCCCCCCTCCTCCACAACACGCCAACACCTCCTCCTTTGCCCACGCACTCCACCACCTCCATATTTTCCAAATTTCAAGTTTCAATCGCCAAAACATTCATCTTTTTCTCATTAGCTTTAGTTTCGACAAGAACATCACATCCGGCCTTTCGACTTCGACAATTCAGCGGCCCCGAACTGCCGGGCGTTTCCCAACCCCCGGCAATTCCACACCACAATCTTCATTGCTTCTCGTAGAGCCGGTCACCCTACTGCCGCCCGGTAATCCGCAGCACCACCCAACAACTAGCACATCCTTGGTTATTTGTTTTTACCTTTACAGTGAGACTTCAACTTGGACTTACCCAACTAACAGCTAAACCCGGCTAGAAGTAAAAACCCAATTTTTTTTTTTTTTTTTTTTTTTTTTTTTTTGCGCTACAAACTGACTCCCTCTACTAACAAGCAGAGGCAAACTTCAACTTGACGTACCCTAACAGCTAAACCCAGCTAGAAGAAAAACCAAAATTTTTTTTTTTTTTTTTTTTTACCTGACTCCCTCTACTAGAGGGCAGTGGCTAACTTCAACTTGACTTTCGCACCTAACCGCAAAATCCAGCTAGAAGTTTTGTCCCCTCTACACAATAACAGTTTGGATACAGCTGTTACCAACCAGAATAGTAGACGACCTTGGAAGCTCCCAGAGGCCTCCCGCGCGTGTGACGACCGGCGAGGATACGCTTCGAGACAGGGCGACGATGATCCGGCGAAGTGGCGGTGCGGCCACCCAGGCTGCCGTGGCTGGGGCTCGAGCTGCCTCTGGGGCTCGAGCTGCCTCTGGCAGCACAGACACCGCTCGATCTGGGAGGACAGGGGCGCAGAATTCCACACGTCGCCTGTGGAAGGCCTGCGCCGTTGCTGCTGGACGGCTTGGCCGTGCGCGCCGCCGGTGGGGAAGAAAGCCACGCGCCGCCGCCGTCCCGTGAAGCCACGCCTGGGAGGTGTCCGCCGCAGGCCTCCCCGGAAGGTGACGGCTACCTTTGCCCAGGGACGGGCGGCTTTCTCGGGCTCAGCTGCGGGTGGGGTTGGATTACAGGGAGGAGCCCCGCGGAGGGAGGGAGATGGAGATGGGCACAGGTACGAGAGATGGGAGGCAGTCCGAGGCGGAGCGTGAGGCGGCCGCCGGCGAGAACGAGGACAAGGAGGATGAGGTCGGGGTCAGCGGCGCGGCAGCTGTCTAGCCGCCTCTGCTCGATGGACTACGGCCGGCGAGCAGTGGGGCCTGGGCGAGCGGCACAGCCTCCCGAATGGACGGAAGAGCAGCAGGCGAGCTTGGGAAACGCCGCGATGAGCGGTACAAGCTCCGACGAGCGGAGATCGGCTCCGAGTCGCCCGTGAGCGCCGGAGAAAAGAAGCCTGTGCCGCTGGATATGGTGGGTAGGTGGGCCGGGCTGTGAGCCTCCGGTACGAATGCGGGCTGGGTCTGTTTGGCTGCCCAATGGACGCTGGGGACTGAATGTATTTGGTACCCGGGTACCATATAGCAATACTATGGGTGTGTTTATTCTAAAAAAAAAAAAAAATACTATGGGTGTGTTTGGTTTGTTTCTTATACTAGTGCATTTAGGCCAAAAACCAAATTTGGCCTAAGCTTTGCTCCCCGAAGCCAACCTTTGGTTGTTTGGTTGCGTGTACCATGTTAAATAAGGCTAACCCTAGAATGTGTTTGGTTATGCGGATTGTTTTACGATCACGATTACCTCTTCTTCAATTAGTATGGTTACCTCCCTTTAGACATTTCGTCGAACAACTACGAGGCGTTCTTGGTGAGCACGGCATCTGCTGACGTGCACATAGCGGATGAGCAAGCACACGGGCCGAGCAAGCACACATGACGGATGAGCAAGCACGCGGGGCACCACAACTTTAGTCAACTTCTTCCGTGTGGCGGATGAGCAAGCACGGCCGTCAGATGTCGTCTTTGTTCGACGATGAAGCAACCATTGCTTTGGTCAGCGAACAAGCCGCGGGAGCACGCGCCGGCGGGTGTTCTTTGCTTCGACGATGGCGTGCTGTTCCACGGCCCACGGCGCCCCTCGGAGGAGGTGACGGAACTGTCCTCGAGCAGCGCCATGGCGGGCTTGGCGCGCCCGGCTTAGCGACGGCGACGCGGCCGGTACTCCTCGGCGTCCTCGGAGTCCCATCGGAGTAGGGCCGCACGCGAGGCACTAGAGCCACATCGAAGATGCGGCGGCTGGCGTGAGCCCCAAGGCGAGCCGCTCGAACTTCGACACGGCGTCGGCCGCGGCTCGGACTCTTCGGCGAGGAAGGGGAGAGGGTGGCGCGTGGCGCGGATCAAGGGGGAAGGGCGAGGATATGGCGAGGGTCACCAGCGTGCTGCTTTGCCCGTGGCATCGGCGGACAAATCCGGTCGTCCCGCGGACAAGATCCCGCGCCGGCGGGGCCACGGCACGGGCGGCACCTGTTGTCGCCTCGGGAGATGCGGCGCCGCCCAGCCCCCGCGCGGCGTCAACCTCCGCTGCGCCTCGCCTCTCCTCAGGGCTCTGGCTCTGGCCTCCCAGCGACGTTGGGTCGCGGGAGCTGGTGGCGGCCTGGGGCGGGCTTCGCCGCGCCTGCGCCTGATGGTCGTGCGGGAGGGCGAACAGCGGGCGGTGGGACACACCTTTGCACGAACCTTGATGCGAAGATAGCCCAGGGGAGTTGGGAAGGCCATCGGGCTTCCTACCCCCCCAGCTAACTAGCTCCCTTTTGGCCTGTTACGGCCTGGCTAGGGGAGGGCTCGGCCAAGCAACAAACAACAAAATTTGGCCCAACCTAGCAGCGGCCAAGAAAAGGTGCCAAACTAAACACACCCTATATATATATAGGTATGATATATATTCCCACAGGAGGCTGCGAGGCCTTAGAGCCCAAATCACGGACCACGACCCGACCCACCTTGGCGCCCCAAATCACCGTGACCAGAGTCACCCGGCCATCACGCGCCCGGTCCCCTCGCCCGCTTCTCACCTAGGCGGCTCGGCCCTCCTCTCCCATCCCAGGGCGGTTCCCACGAGGCCCGCGACCTGCTTGTTGGTTTGCCGCTCCAGAAGCTCCACGATTGCCGGTTTCTTTTTCTCTCGCACCTCCGTGCGCTCTCAGTCGGTCGAGGCGCCGCGCCCGAACCTTACATCTCAAAAGGGCGGCCGTGGAACTAGCGGCCTTGGCAGGAATCCACGCCCTCAACCTTCGGCGCGGCTAGTGCTCAAACCCTCTGAGGCGTATCCTGCTGTATTTGTCTTTGTCGGTGGCGGGGCGCTCCACTCTGGCGGCGGGGATGGGGATGGCTCGGGGGGGCCGCGGCCACGGGGCGCTCGAGTGTCCTGGCCTAGAGCTTCTTGCGTCTACGGGATATACTGGGCCGTCAGCCTGTGGCTGCTGCATCCAGCTGCTAGGGGCGAAATTCTCAAATTTAACCCGTTATTCGCACGTCCCCCAAAATATGGCCCGCACATAAATTGCGACGCGCTTATCGAAATATGGCCCATATGCGCAAACTGTTATCAAATCTGAGCTTTTGACGGTGAACGCGAACGACGTGCGGTCAGGGCGGCAGCGCTGATCTCTCTCGTCCCACATGTCAGCTCTTCCTTCGACCTCCAGCCGTGGCCACGCGGATCCTGGTCCGCGTCGGGCTCGCCGTGGCCGGATCTTTGCCCTTTGGAGCGGCAGCGGCGGACGGCGGTCGGACAGGCGGAGACGTGCCCGCCGGCGACCTCGCCCCGGCCCGGTTCCCGCTCTCGCGGGCTCCTGCTCTCGTCGGCCCCAGCCCCACCAACTCGGCGCCATGGATGGCGCTCGGCTCTTGCCCGTCGCGTGGCAGAGGAGTCTCGGTGGCTGCCCCTGCTGCCTAGGGACGGAGAGCCGCGGAAGCATGGTCTGCTGCAGTGCGCCGGTGGCCGAAGTGGCAAGCTTCCTTGGTAGCAAGCTAGCTAGCACTTGAAGTCCAGTACTAGTCTATTCGACGCTGCCTGCTGCTAGCTTTGCCAAGCTAACAAGGTGCCGATTCATTTCAGCACTAGTCCATCTCTCAGCTGGATTCACCGGAAGAAAATTTCCGCGACATGCCCGTCGGCCCCGAGGCCCAGTCCTTCGTGAGGAGGTGCTCAGCTGCTGCTGCTCCGGCCGGCCGACGGGAGGGACGACGGCGACTATACGGCGTTCGCGTTCACCGTCAAAAAGCTCAGATTTGATAACAGTTCGCAGCATATGGGTCATATTTGATAAGGCGTGCGAATTCCGGGTCATATTTGTGGGAGCGTGTGAATAACGGGTTAAATTTGATAATTTCTCGCTAGGGACAGGCCTGGAGCGCCAAGGAAACCAGCGCGACAGCAGCACCAGCACAGCGCCCAAGCACCGGTGTGCACACCAGTTTGGGATGACGGAATCCAAGGTGCTCTTTTTTTCAGATTTTTTGTTTTGCCATGTCTAGGATCTGATTTTTCCTTTTTCTATGTTGTTTGTGATAGCTCGGGTCCCTTGGAAGTGATTGATGGATTATTGGAATTTCATTTGGAAGATATGACAAGGGAGTCGATAAATGTTCCTTTTCTGAATTGCATTGTAATATTCTATAGTGTTTATGTTCACATATTCAGGTCTAGTTAAAGTAGTATGGTATGTGTTTTACTAGATTATCTCAATTAGTAATTGGATAAGCAATGGTACAGTTTTTGCAAACCCGACAAAATGATAGAACCATAAATAATACTAGTAGTACAGGTACTTCTATTTTTGAAAAGCTGTACTTAATTTGTCACTATAGTATAAGCCAAGCTGACAAGCTGTGTTCGAAATGGAGAAACTTCGAGCTCCCTTGGATGAAGGCCTTTTGGACCTTCAACTTTACATAGACAAGTGCATGATTTTACTCATATTTACTGTGCAACAGTCCAACATGCCGCACATGCATACCATATAGTGCTTGCCAAGATTGTGCATATTGGATTCCTTACATATGGTAGAGGATCTCCATATCTTGAGCGTGTTTTTCATTCAGATCTATCTGTTGGTGGTGCCTCCCAGATTTAGTTAATTATAAAATCATAAGTGATTAGAAGGATCACGAGGATTGAGTCTTGAGAAATAAAATATTTATTTCCCATTTTCTTCCATTCCTACCACATTGCTGCGAGACCCTGAAATGAAGTTTTTGTTTCTCTGCATATACTGCATTTATATAGTGAAGTTTTCATTCTGACTTTACTAGGTGATGTTGGCCTCATCGGCACTTGATCAGCCACAATAGTGTGCCACTTGCATGAACAAGGTATGCTGGAGTGCTCTGGACTTGTTTGGACTGATCTTTGTCTCCACCATGCATAAAAATTGATTTTGATTTTATGATTTATCTATCTTGATTTATGTATGCACTAGCTGACATTGCAGAAATGAGTTATTACGGCTACTACAGATGTGACCATTTGTATTGCTTTCATCGTAGATAACTATCCGTTGGTTGCTCTGCCACTATACTGAATTTTTGATCTGTGCTACCATTTAGTTTTGTGAGTTTGACCTGCTATAATGCACACATGTTAGCAAGCTGAGGATCTAGAGATATAATGTGTTAGGAGAGGTGGTGGGCGGTGGTGTGGTACATAAGTCAAACTTTTGATGCCTTTTCCTTGCTCAATTACCTAGCATTACATTATTCCTAAATGTAACAGCTAATTCATTGAGCATTAATTCAGTACATTTTTACATCTAGCATAGAGTTCACATATTTCTAATTCTTTTTGGCAGAATACATACATGTAGGCGATGCTAAACCTGCAGGAAGTTGAAGGGGGTTAATTTGGCTTATACACTAGGTCACATTTCTTTCTTGGTATAACTCTTGTTAAACTTGTTGGATAAAATGATTTCTCCCTGTTTATTGACACCCTTTTATGTCCAGTAATTGGGAATCCCTGGTCATGTATCCTAGTTCCATTTTTCATTACATAATCTGAAATAATCTTGCACCAAGTTCCCTATCATGCTTAATGAAACTATATCAAAGGTCTCTGCTAGCTGGCTAAGTAATATACATGATTTCAAATTAGTTTAGGCACTTGATTTAGATGTTTTATGGCTTATACTCTTACTGAATAGAGAACCAATATCAGTACTATTGAAATTGTGTTTGCCACCTGAGGAGCAAGTTAGTACTAATGTTTTGATCCACAAGACACATATTTAAAGATGTACGTCATTGTATCTTGTCACTTTGATACGCATTTCATGATTAAAATTTCCCAGAACATGGAAACTATGGTGGATGCACATTGTATGCTATCTGGTTCTGCTTGGCTGTGTAAAGTTCTTAAATTTATTATGTAGCAGTGCCTACTAATTTATTATATGTATTGCTTTAATATTTGTATTTTTTAGGGCGTGTTCGGTTGGCTACCACAATTTTTTTTTTTTATTTAAATTTACAGGTTTATTAGCTCTTGGATAGTTGAATCCTAGTCAGTCCGTGTATGTTGGATTAGTGCATTATATGAAGGTGCTTTGAGCTTGCTATGGACCATTGCTGCCTTTTTTAATAGTATGTACCATCTTCAATCTTTACGAGATTAATTTTTTCATATATTATCCATTCGTGTTGGATATCAATGAGAATGTGATGTGTGTATGTGATTTTTTTTTGTAATATTAGTTATGGTGTGCTTGTTGTCGAATGGGGCGGAGCCGACAGTTTGTGCAGCTGAATGCATTGCTGTGCCAATACCGTTTGTGCAGCTGAATGCATTCCAGATATTGTTTGATACCTCAATATCTAGTCGATGCTAATTTAACATTTTCCAATCTATCCCCGGATTACATTGATCTAGTATCTTAATATTCAATTGTATGATATTTTAGTTAATGTACTACTTTTCTTTTCATAATATGCATCCTATCGAAGTTACTGGTTGTATGAATAAACTAAAATTGTATATCACTTAAAAGCTTTTGATCTGCTACTTCAATTTAAACCTTGATATATTTTTTTCAAAACTAATGGACAGGTGAAAATGGTCATTTTACGAATTAGCAACCATGGCATAACAATTTTGTTTCTGTTAATTTTACTGGACATTCTTGACTGCATGCTAATCCCGTTTTCCTTTTGGTCCAGATATGCTGAAAAATTCTTGTAAGTGCTACAAATGACCCCACATGTTTGAAGAATGAGGACACAAATGGAATGAATCATAGGACCTACTGTACAGGTCTCTTTTTTTTGCTTAACCATCTTAAATTTCCCTTATTGTGAACTAAACAGCCAATACATATTGCTGCTGGTGCTAATTAGATGAAGTTCGAACAAGCATAAATTATTTTGTTAACCCTGAAACTGAACTGAATCTTAGCTTAAGAAATAGAATACCAGGTAATTTTGTCTTCCTCCTGTCTTGCCCTCATTGACTCTGTCTTCCTCTGTGCTGTTTTAAACTTTGATTTTTTTTTTTTTTTTTTGATTGTGGTATGCTGGTTTCATATTCCTGTCCTCTCCAATTATGTTGCTAGAATCTGTCGTGTATTCCTGTCCTCTCTAGTTTTGTTGCTCACGATGTTTCATATATTTGCAACTGCAACTAGCACTTCACTGCATTTGTGAAGTTCATTTGTTTTTATTTTTTCCTTTCCAATTAGACTTCAGATATAGGAAGATGCACAAGTTGATTTGTTTTGGAGTTGTTGGCTGCATGGTGCCCATTTTTTCTGTCAATATACTTTGATCCCACTCGTAGATCTGGCATGTGTAAATTCAGCAATAGGAGATGTTTGTATTGACAATTTCTCTGCTTCAGATCAGGTCAGATCACACGGTGCGAACCGCAGCTCTTCCCTACCTCCACGGGATCCAGTTGAGTTTTTGTCCCTACTCCCACTTCCCAAGCAAATAGTAGAAGCTGTAATCTAGAAGAGAGACACAAGCTCCCTAGAAGGCCATTTTTATCAGCACCTTTATACAGACAAGTCACACGAGCTTCCAAATCGTTCACACTAGTTATGTCTGTTTCTAATCATTTTAGTTAGCCTTCCACCAGTAGGAGACGCCCGCTTCATCTGCACTCCAACAGCAACACTGCTTAGATGCTCGCACCTTGGAGCCGGCCGACGTGGCTTGTGGCAGCTGCTTACGGTTGCACGGGCGCTTTGGTATATCTTGTCTTCCATGCAAATTGAGTTATTCTGTGGTGATTTTCACATTAAACCATAAACCACTCACATTTTCCTTTTGCCTTACACAGGGCGAAGGTAGACTGAGAAAGAAGCCTTGAACTTTGCCTTGTGGAGCTGGCTCTGTGCAGACGATGTGTTGCCTACTGGACCACAAATGGTTTCTCTCATGTGCAATTTTCATCATTGTTATTTATCATCTTTTTTATTTTTGTGCAGATCCCACTTGGGCACTAGCGCTATCACTTGTGGTGCAATATCTTTCACTTGCTGACCTTCAATCCATCTATCAGCCCAAAAGAGAGTCTCTAGTCTGTTTCTTGAAGATTGCATTCTATGTGAAACAAAGCCAGAAGTGGGATCAGAGTTGCTAGAGGCCAGAGTATCAGAATTCAAAACAGTCTGGATATCTCCTACACGGTGCACTGCTAGACAAGTTTTGCATGCACATGACATGTTTGATTTATTTCCTCATGGATAGGAAACTTATTCTTATTAATTTATTCATTCTGCAAGGTATGTTTTGCATGGAAAATATGCACATCTCTTTACCATATTTTTAAAACCTTCATTCAACAACATCATAAACTCATTTTTTATTCAGCTCCTTGTGTGTCCCATGGTAAAATCATACATGTTATTGTACTGATAGTTTGTATGCTTACACTACCTCTGGATGACAAATATTCCCACTCTAATTAAATATGCATCTCATGTTACTTGATGCTATATTTTGCCCCATATGCTACTAGCTATGTTGTTCCTTCCATTACTCATTAGGCATTCGCTAGGACTAGGATTTTTATATATAAGATAGAGGCATTGCATTTTTGTCAAAAGTTAACAGCGTCCTAATTTGGTATTCTTTTCTGAAATTGATCTTTGTAAGAAACCAGAGTTTTAGTTTGCTTATATGTGTACCAAATCCGTTTTCCCATATTTATTTGACAAAGGCAAAAAGATAATTGCTTGTTCTGTTTGGTGCTGCTTGCAAGCATTGTATTTTGTCCAGTACAGATTTTAGTTGGTTGTTTCTTTTTTATTGTAGATCAAAGGTGGCAGCTAGTGTAAGTGGCTATTCCATGAACTGTCAAGTGGGTGTGTATATTGGAATTAGAATCAGAATGATTGGAATTAGAATCAGAATGTTATTTCAAATATGAATGTTTGCAACATATGTGAGAGTTACACAGATTTGAACTTTAGTTTTTTAGTACCATCTTCAAATTTGTCTGCTTCCCTGGTTCTTCTGTTCTCTGTCTTTTTCCTTCTTGTGTGAAATGAGCTAGCACATTGTTTAGCGTATTTATACATACTTATTATTTATATTTATCGTTCACTAAATTACTACAGGTTGTATGGAGGATTGACGAGGATCTGGACCTTAATCTATTTCTATGCTACATTAAATATAATGGAAGGCTTATATGGTCACACATGACAATATTTGTGACTAGGCTAGTATGGCTGAAAATAATTGAGGTTTTACAGGGTTCCCTAGTTCTTTGTGCAAAAAACAGATCAAATTAGCAATAGAAAAAATTAAAGAAATACATTCTAATGTTTTTTTAGCTTTTATTAACTATTGAATTTTGTCTCTGAGACAAGCAATCAATTATCAAGTTGGGTCTGGTGCTATATAAATGAAGGTCAATGTTAGCATCATCCCCTAGTGTTTGGTGAACGGCGACCTATAATCAGAAAGAAAAATATTCATGATAACAGGCCATCATTTAGCAAAGCTATGTTGCATTGCTGCAAACTACAAATAGCCCTCAATGGTGCAGATTTCAGTTCATCAGAAGGAAGCACTTGGATTTAAATTAAAAACATATCCTGTGCATCATCATTGCAGTTCTTAAAAACAAATGAGTATCTGCACCTTCGGGGATCCAAATCTCCTCTTCAGCATCGTAGTCATTCATCTCCTGCATCAGCAGGTTACATTCAGATTTATTAGAAAATTAAGTGTGCTCTTGGATCTGACTTCTAATTTTGAGCTATTTCAAACATATATGTTGCATTATAACCTGTGTTTGCAGGGTGGAGGAGCGAATGAGGCGGGGTGGAGGAACGATGCAGCCTTTCCTCAACCAAAAATCAGCCACATGACACATGAGTACAAGTGAAGAACGCAAGCTGGGTGTTAGTGATAGGAGTGAAGGATTTGAATTTCTCAAGGAGAATCCACTGGGCAAGTTCCCAACTAGAGTTATTCATGTGTCTGGTTCCCTCGTCCAGAGGGTGTACTTGTGATCATGCTGTGGAGTTGTTCCCTCGTCCAGAGAGGTGTACTTGTGATCAAGCTGTGGAGTTGTTTTTTTTTTTTTTAAAAGAATCAAGCTATTGAATTAATAAACCGTATGCTTTCTTGCCTCTTTGCTACAGATTTTGGGTTCCAGTTGTCCCAAAGAGTAGGCCAACAGATTCCATGTAACTACGTACTATTATTGTAGACAAGATATGTTTGTAATGATCAAATTAATATAATATTTATAGTTTAGATAATGAATTGCTGTTGTTGACAAGTAATTCATCATAAGGAAGTACAGAAAGAAAAAGAAATGATCAAATATTTGCATCTTGGCCTAGCGTCGTAAAAATGGCAACAAAAAAAGAAATCGGCTACAGACAAAAAAAATCGATTGGAAACAAAATAAAAAAAACAAATCCGGAAACTGGCATGAAAGAAACAAAAAAATACGTCAGTGGCAACGGCACGTAAGAAAAAGAAATTCAGCGAGAAAAAAAAACGGGCTGGAAACAGCCACGCAAAGGAAAAGAAAAAAAATGCCGAGAGGAGTGTCGGGCTGGGCTGTATGCGGGTGTTGTGTGCGTGCGTACTTGCCGCGGGGGACTCGACCTGAGGTGACAACAGATACTGTATGTCGTGGTTT
This sequence comes from Hyparrhenia diplandra, assembly GCA_015847255.1. NCBI lineage: Eukaryota > Viridiplantae > Streptophyta > Magnoliopsida > Poales > Poaceae > Hyparrhenia > Hyparrhenia diplandra. Next base: position 244,624 of record JADLZK010008803.1, on the reverse strand, counting down.
TAATAAAATAAAATAAAATTGTCCATGGCTTTTGCATAGTAGTTATTGATGTGCCTAGTTGGCAAGCAGCAAGACTTAATTCAATGTTCTCTACAATGAAGGCAGTGTGGTTATGAATCTGATGTTGCTGGGCCATGTAGATGCACCGCGGTCCTTGCAGAGGCCATAGTAGGGACTTGGTAGTTGGATGATTGGATCCGTATTGTAGCAGTGGCTCCACGTTGAATGTAATCACTTGGCAATAATTTTAGTCCCATCGCGTGTTAACGTAAGGACAGACTTATGATATGAATCAGTTGGGTGCGAGACCATAAAAATGATTATGTATGATGTTTCGTGAGTCCTTCCTCAGCTGATGGCACAACAGCCGTACATTGGCCGAGACATGAAGGAAGCATGTAGGGTCCTGAGTTTTAAGAAGTAGCTTCCTTTGTTAGTTGTGGAAGGAGACTGTTCATGTCTATAGGCTACATCCTTTTTGCCGACATTAAATTCAGTTAGGACAGTGCTTGTTGGTAGAAACAACTTGCTCGGCAATTTCTTATCGGCATTGTGCATTGTGGTCCAGCGAATTAGTCCCAGCATCTCTAGTGTCCAATTTCCTCGTTTCTTTGGGCTATTCCTGATAGCTCTCTACGACTACATCAGGACTGCAGTTACGAGAGCTGTCTGAATTCATTTGGTCTACTTCTTTTTAGAAATTGTCATGCTGCGACCTATGTTTTGTATGGAGAATCTTAGAAACATATTTTCATGTTGAAACAAGATTACCTCATTTGCAGATCTGATTCCACTCCAGGTGTTAATCACACTCGGGCATTCTGCTGAGCTGAGTATTTCAGGCTTTCAACTGATCCATGCTCTGTGAAGAAAAGATATTGACATCGCGTGGTCAGGTTTATTCCTCTCGTAGGTGAGTATGTGTGTTTTACTTCATTAATTCTGTCTTCACCCTTTTTGTTCTGTATTGGACCCTATGCATCCATGCATCTTCTGCAAAATTAGATGAGTTTTATTTTTCATGAGTCGGAAGTGGAATAGCATGGTCTATAGGATCAGGATGGCCAACTGTTCTGGAGCATATGTTACAAAGGTCAGTACGAGAACACAGGAACAAAATGATAAAAAAAAAAACTTGCGTGCAAATCTTCTTTTATACGTGATGCTGATGCTTGGTTTCACTTTTTTGTTTTGAGCAATTTTTTACTCTGTAACTGTGCAGCAAGCCAGCAAGCATGTTCCAGATGTACTTCGTTAGACAATTGACAGGGTTACTGCTTCCAGAGAGTGAGGTATTATGGGCCAGGCTAAACAAGCACTACTCATGGCCTTGAAGAGTTCGGTCCAGCTGTTTGCTGTCGATCTGGGCTAACAAGGCCGCAAGTAATCTGCGGCCCAGCCTGTCTTTTTGATCTGCTCAAGTCAAAACTGCTAGGGAACAGGCTGATCTGTGAATCCGTCGTCACTGCAGTCAGGCACCCGGTACTAATGATGCTCTGCAGTGGCACAGCTGCACAGGCACTCAGGAACAATATGGTGCACTACCAGAACAGTCAAAGAAGCTTTACTGAGCTCTTGCCAAACTTCAGCTTCTCCTGAACAGACGAGCCAATTTCATCTCATTTGTGATGGATATGTATCGTTGAATTCATAACAAGTGCAGTGGGCAGGGGCATCTCCACCTCCAACTCCCATCGCCCTCGCTCTGGTTCAGGGACTTTGTGATGGATACCTTCTTCTGTCACTGTGATGACAGGTACCCTTCTAGCCTAGTTGCTCCCTCCTCAGTCCCCATGCACCAGAATCTGAAGGCCAAGGGTCGATGAACCTATAGGCAATTCTAATTTTTGAATTCATATATATACAGGTTTGTTCGACCGTATTTGTTTATGGAATCAAAGTTCCTGAACTTTCTATGGAACTTTAAATAAAGTTACAGTTTGTAATATCATACACACATAAGTTACCAGCTCCCTTTGGGTTATCGTTTCTGAATTACCAGCGCCAGAAACACATTTTCCTGTTTCGTGTGTCAGTCCTACTAGATGTCATGTGCAGGTCAAGTTATGTGTTTCTTCTATTAAAAAAAACAGAAAAGTCACTCCTTTATGTATACAGAGCTAGGGAAGCAGATCTTCCTATTAGTACTGTAAAATGTAAAAAGTTAAAATAAGTGCATTAGAGTGCATCGTGAGGAAAATATTAGCAGTGAAAGAACTTTACTTTTTTTTGAACTCAAGAGCTTTTCATTACTCCTCTGTCACAGCTAAATCGCTGGACACCACACCCCTCAAAAAGATTGAGGTACATGATCTCAGGTGACTCTCTCATCACCGGGAAGTTTACATCCTATCGAAGCAAGTTCGTGTGCTAGCTTATTACATTCTCGGGGACAGTAATTGACAATGCAAGAAGAAAAAATTCTAGGGATATGAGGTGCTTTATCTCGGTGATAATACCCCCATCGATGATAGACGGTAATCCGCCTTGACCATCTGTGCATCCGTTTCGAGGATCACATCATGCATCCCCAGGTGGACTGCCGCCCTCAACCCTTCAAGGCACCCTAGCAGCTCTGCATGGAATGCTCCCTGTAACACGGCTACACAGCCAGCTCCAGCCTTTCTCACATCACCATGATCATCTCGGATAACATAGCCCTAGCCTCCCGCTTCTGTCTGTTGTATGAACGCTCCATCAGAGTTGATTTTCAGTTTCCCCGCAGCCGGCTTGCTCCACCGTTTTGCCTGACCGAAATCCGACAATAGCGATGGTGCTGCAGCTTTCTTCAGTTCAGCTCATGCAGCCACCATGTATGCCAGATCCCGTCCAGCTCTTCGACGGCCCTCCTCTCGCCATCTATTTCTTTCCTTCCACCAGAGCCAAAGCATCGTGACAACTGTGGACTGCTGATCCGGCTTCAGCCTATAAATCTTCTCCATCAGCTCCATTGGCGAGCAAGTCTGCGCCAGGTCTTGTCTCAGCTCCATTGAAAGAACTTTACTTCACTGACTGCAAGATGAAATTGCATAGTTTGCTCTCTACCTTGAGTAGAATGATTTATTATCGTGAATATAGCAGGAGTAGGAGCAAGTAGTATTCAACGAACCGAGGACATCTTTTTTATTCGATTTGATTTGAGTGATCATTTATGTGCTTACCGTGGCGATACATGTGAGTGCTGCTGCATTGTGTGAAAAGAGACATCCATCCTAACCAACGAATTTGATTAAGGGAGCCAAACAAATATGATTGTAATTTTTAGTGTGATAAATCTATATATAATGAAATGTTTCAACAGCTCATGCATAAAATTGAAAAATTCTAACCAAAAATCATAATATTTTAATGAAAAATATGTGAAATTGATATTTTCTGTGCTACAAATTCAAAATCTATATAGGGCTTAAATTAATGTACCGTGTTTGGGGGGGGGGAGGGGTGACCCCTGGTAGCCCTTGGTTCCGTCACTGATCCCACGGGACACGTTAGTTATCTATTGTGCTAAGCACTATATTACTTGGCTAATCCCGGCCACGTGGGATGGCTGGAATATTGGTATTACATCTCAGGCTTCAGGATTGTTCCATGTGCCATGCTCTCGCTGGGAGATCATCAGGGCCCAAGAAAGTACCTCCACTCCAATTGACAACCAGCTTTTGCTAAAAAAAAATTGACAACCATCTCGTGGAGTTCTCCAAGATCAGCGCCAGAGTTCTTGTAAAAAATATCGGCCGATAGAGGTTGTCCTAGCGAATTGCCAGCATCATCATCTTGTTGTCTATCGCTAGATCTGATTAGCTCGAGTATCAACCACTTGAAGGGCTTCTTGTCATTGAGGTCAGTGGCGTCTCCAGAGGGAGGGGGGCTCAAGCCCCCAACCCCAGTGCCAGATCCACCCCTAGTTGAAGTTCTAATGATGCAACACCCAGACGCTTTGTTCCACCACACACGTTATTGTTGCCTTGGATCTCAATGTTTTAGATGTCATCTGGAAAATAGTGCAGGAACCAAATGATTTATGGTTCAGACTTGTAAAGGCCAAATACATGAAGAGGGACAGTTTTTTTCTCTGGGCATTGCAGGAATAGCTCTCAATTCTGGAAGGGCCTTCATAGGGTGAAACACCTATTTCATTGGGGAGCCATCTTCAAAGTCAAGAATGGTCTAAATTGTAGATTCTGACAAGATGTGTGGCTGACAAATGTTCCTTTAAGGATTGAATATGAGGATCTGTTTAAATTGACCAGAGAACCTGAAGTCAGTGTGGCCAGGTGCATAGAAGAGGGGGAGTGGTATATAGATTTCAAAAAGATCTCTGAATGCTCAAGAATTTGAGAAGTGGCTAGAACTTAAATCCAGATTGGATTCTTTCAACCTTAACCATAATAATCCTGACAAGGTCACCTGGGGGATGGAACCCAAAGGTGCCTTTACAACTAAATCCTTGTACAGCTTCATTCTTAATGGGGGGTTCCTTAACAGGTTGGCTGGCCATTTATGGAAATGCAAGATACCCCTTAAGATCAAATTTTTCCTGTGGCAGATTTTCAACAATAAGTTGCAATGCTCTGTCAATCTTGCTAAGAGGGGGTGGCAAGGAGAGACTAGATGTTGCTTAGGGGATGATCAGGAATCTACTAATCATATTTTGTTTTCTTGCTATACTGCTAGATTTGTCTGGGGGGCAATCAGGGAGATCTTTGGGATAGGGGATACTCCCAGGTCTATTAAAAGCTTAGCTGAAGACTGGCTAATGGGCAATGGCCCCATGCCAATCAGATTACTGATTTTCATCTTTGCTAGCTTTGCTTGGGCACTGTGGACAAGTAGGAACAAGATGGTGATTGAGCATGTCTTTCCGAGGAGCCCATCTGATATTATCTATATTGCTCTCTCTCACATGCAGAAATGGTCTACTAAGCTCAAGGAGGATGACTGTAATCGCATCAAGTCGGTGAAGGACGAAATTACCCGGTGGATGCAGAGCTTTCAGCCTAGTACCTGCTTGGCAACTGATGTCTTCGAGATTTAGTTGGTCCTAGCTGTTAGTTTTCTCAGTCGTTGTTTTCTTTTTCTGGTTTTGTAAGTGAACTGGTAACCCTAGCTTGTAAAACACTAAAACCTGTTATGTGTGCTTTCTTAAAAGCAGAGGGAAACCTCCTTTAAAAAAAATTACATTATGCCTCTAATTACCTTATATGAAAGTGCATCTCTTATATCATATTATGTATCTTGTTGGATGTGGAGATTGCTTACAATGGAATCAAAACGTACACCATCCTTAACAGGTGGCGAAAATATCAGAAGCGAATGTGTGGGGATAGAGATGTCAGAGTACACAATGTCTTCGAACCTCATCTTATTAAACAATTTTTATGCATTTTAGTTTATAATCTATCTATAACCCTTATAAAGAAGAGACCCGCTAGGGAAATTCTCTGAATATGCAGGCATACGTAGCCAATCCTTCAGTTTCGGTTTCAGTTCGCGGTTAGATTAGGCGGCTTCTTCGTGTCGCCCGTCGCTCCTGTGCCCCACGCCTGGCTTTTCCACTACCTCGCGTCGATTTCCCAGCGGCCGCATTCATCTTCCTCCCTCAGCCGTCTCCTCCGCCGTTCCCCTTCCCTGCCCGTCCGCCTTGCCCGCACAATTCTATAAAATCGCATCGGGCGGATCCGCACTCCCCGGCGATGGCGACCTTTCCTGCGGCTCCTCGCCATGGCGGCGTGGCCCCAGCGCCCCCCACAGCCGCGGGCGGCGCTGCCCGTCCGCCCCGAAGCAGCGGGCGGCGCGGTGAGGTCCGCGGCTCCTTCCACGACGCCCCGGGCGTGCGGCTTCCCCGACGCCCACACCCACACGCCTTCCCTCCTTCGACGGGACGCTAGGCCGAGCACGCCCCCACCACCGACGCGGGCCTGGAGGCTGCGTGGACCCGCGGCTCCTCGACCGGGCGGCGCGCGGGGGCTCGAGGGGGGCGCGCACCGCGCGCGGCGCGCGGGGACGACGGCGTGCTGGCATGAGCGGCGGTCCAGGCGCTCCTTCCATGATGCTAGCGGCGCGGCTTCCAGGCGCCCCCACACCGCATCCTCGCCCGGCAGCGCTGCAGCGATGGCGACGGCACGCGCCGGCACTCGCGGGGATCGACGCCGCGGGCGCCGTGAGGTGCGCTGCATGCCCGGCGAGTTCGATTCCGATGTCGAGGCCTCCGACTCGGAGGACGCAGAGCAGAAGCAGAGCGAGTTCGCCATGAAGATTTCCAACTACGCCAATATCGTGCTGCTGATTTTGAAGGTGAGTTCAAGCTTCTGATTGTGCAGTTGTAGAGTGGAAGGAACATGGGGTAGTACAGACTCTACAGAGTAGTACAAACTGCAGAGCGCGAGGCTGCGTGCTGTACTGATCCGTTTCGGCGGCTGCGAGAATCGCAGGTGTATGCAACGATCAGGACGGGGTCCATGGCGATCGCGGCGTCCACGCTTGACTCGCTGCTGGATTTCATGGCCGGGGGTATCCTTTGGTTCACGCACCTGTCCATGAAGAAGGTCAACATTTACAAGTACCCAATTGGGAAGCTGCGTGTTCAGCCGGTTGGGACCATCGTCTTCGCGGCCATCATGGCAACTCTAGGTGTGCCATCTCCGATTCTTATCAAGAACGAAACGAAATGCATAATAACTTTCCTCAAAAAAAATGCATAATAACATTTGCTATCTGTCAGACAAATGCAAAATGATTAACATGAGTTTCTTCGCCTATGTTTAGGTTTCCAGGTCTTGATCCAAGCTGTTGAACAGCTGGTGGAGAACAAACCTGGCGAGAAGATGACATCGGAGCAGCTCATATGGTTGTACTCCATCATGCTTTCAGCAACTGCTGTCAAACTTGCTCTCTGGCTCTACTGCAAGAGTTCAGGGAATAGTATTGTCCGGGCTTATGCAAAGCAACGCGCGGGGAATTTTTTGGGTCGATGTTGATTCACAAATTAATTTGTTGATTGACTATATATTTCATTAGAAATTTCTCATTCACATCTTTTCTCCATCCATCTCCAAATATGTTAACAAAAAAAAAAAAATTCAAACTATCATCTAGATCATAACAGCAAATTCCCTCAAAGCAACGCGCGAGGAATTCATCTAGTTCATATATATTGTAGGATTTGAGCAAGAAGGCATTGTGTAAGTTACGTGAGGATAAAGAAACCCAAGCTTTTCACACTTAATGCATGATCCACTTTGTCTATCGCAGAGTTCTAGTTCTTGCACTCAAACTGGATTCAAGCTTACAATCTATTCTTTTTCTCTCCTCCACATCATCATTTAGCTGGATTACACCTTACTATTGTACTTGCTCTTAAGTAAATGGCACGAGAAGGATTCCAATATGTGCCTCTTTTTCACCGGGATGGCTAAGAGCAGCCCGCCGTCCTAGCAGGCTCGCGACGCAGATGTCGTGACATAGTGACATGTATACACTATACACAAAAATGTCTCTTTCAGCACGCCGGCAATACCTGCATGATCTGGATATGGTGGTTGTGGCATTCCTCCTCAAAACCAAATTAGAAATATAGACTAATAGACATGTACACTACTCTACTCCAAGCACAGATCGAGGCCCACAGCACTGCAGTCTACTCACAGGGTGACACGTACTCCCATATCCTGTCTCAATGCATGGGATAGGGAATCTTTTTGCTAATTTGACAATTTTTTAAACTAATTACAGGATTAACACGGGTTGACTTTTTTTCTCCAAAACTAGCACATTTGGAGTGCCGTTGCCAAAGGGCGCCTCAAATACACTCTCGAGGCGCCATGCATGGCGGCGCCTCAAGGCCACCACGCTGGCACGCGCGCGCAAAGCATGCGGGGCGTGGGCGGCCCTAGGAGCCGTTGACAACGGCGCCTCAGACTGAATACAGCCCTGCAAAGCATCTTTCCCTTCCTAATCTCTCACTCTGCTCGATTCGAAAACTAGGGTTTTCGACCCCCCGGCGCCGCCGCGCCGCCGGGCGGTTTTTTAGCGGTTATACCTCTTAGTTCCAATAGTTACGCGATATACCTCTTATAGTAGTTAGGTTTAGCGATTCTTAGTTGCAAAAAGTTAGGCATTACACTTAGTATTGGTAGGATATGGTGTCCACTTCGCCGCCCTGATGAACTAGTCATATGCTTTTGTAGATGGATTGTTTTGTCCGTGTCTTTTTACAGACTGTGAGTAAAGAGGATTGTATGTTTGATGGTATGGAGGAAGATTTGGAGATGTTTGACGAACCTCCTAGCCGATGCTCTTTTGCTTAGCGACTGAAAGAAGTTTGGTGTCGGAGCGGAAGCGGACTTTTAGAAGTCGGATAATATATGCTTATATGTTGTTTTTTATAATGAGATTCTTAGGCAAAATCAGTAGTTACCGACCGCCGGCCTGACTCCGTATGTGTCTCTGTATTAGGCTTAGGTAAATAGAAAAATAGACAATCACAAGTGCCATCTCCGTTGCCTAATGACACCTAAATTAGGCAAATATGCAATCACCGAATGCCATTCTATATATATAACAAAAACATAATTAAATTATTATTGTTGCCGTTTTGGGCGGCTAAAAATATTCGGATATCCTATTGTAGGCATCGGATAATCCGCGTTCAATTATCGGATAATCCATATCCGCCGGATTTTGCTAATACCATATCCTACACCACATCCGCATATAGTCGGATTCGATTATCTCAGATCCGCACGGATATTAAAAACATTTTTCTCTCAGATCCTTAAAAACCGGATTTGAAGCGGATCGGTGCGGAGGATTATCCATGCCACTTTCATCCCTAATGATGAGGATGACGATGACGGTCCTTACTCGAGGGTGACACGATCCGGGGGGCGCAACGGCGGTGGCGGGGTTGAAACCCTAGGTTTCGAATAGAACAAAGTGAGAGATTGGGGAAGGGAAAGACGCGGCGCGGGGCAGTGGTTCAGTCCCGAGGCGCTGTTGTCAAAGGCGCCGAGTTCACCGAGGCGCCGTTGTCAACGGCCCTCGGGGCCAGCCACGCTCGGTTGCATGCTGATTGGGCGCTGCGCCGGGCGCAAGTGCGGCGGCCTTGAAAGGCGCCGCCATGCATGGCGCCTCGAGTGTATTTGAGGCGCCTTTAGCAACATCGCCTCAAAATGTACTAGTTTTAGAGAAAAAAAGTCAACCCGTGTTAATTATGTAATTAGTTTAAAAAACTGTCAAATTAGCGAAAAGATTCGGGATAGGCGGCGGATTCGGTCCAGACTCCAGACAGGCAAGAACACACAAGGAGTCACGGAGCTCTCATGATTAGGGCTGGTCGCCGCGTATCAGGCCAGCACAAAGCCTGATCCACCTTGTCCATCGCAAATGTTTCCCGCATAAAACAACTCGCAAATCGCAAGTACGTACGGCCACCAGATCGTACAGATAATCCCGTACCTGATCCGGTCGATCTTGTGCCTCCATTGTCCATGCGCAACGCCGCGGCAGCTTCCTCCGCCGTCGCCGGCCGTGGAAACGCCACGTACCCATGCTGGTACTCCTACGTTCACGCACGCCCAGCCGAACCGATCGACCAACCACTCCGAACCGATCGCAACCGCCCTCGTTTATAATCGTACGTACAGTCCGTGCTCGTCGTGCGTCGCTGCTGCCGTCGTCGCAGGTGGCACGCCAACCAGGCCGAGGCTGTGCCGTCGGGCCCCGGCCCCGGCCGCCGACGACATGACAGCGCATGGAAACCTGCCATGTCTGGATGCGTCCATGCATGGCCTTGGTATATATGCTCTTGGCGTGGCGACTCCACTGGATCAAAAGCGCCTCCCTACCTCTGAGAATCAAGCAGCACAAACTCGTACGGTGGTAAAAAGCCCTGGCGGCCTACCACGTGCTGAGAGGACTCGTCGGCCGATGAGTGGCCGATAGGTTCCCTACTGGCTGCTCAATTGCCGATAGGGTACTAGATTTGCAATTTCTTAAAAGTGACATCTATGTAAAATTACTTATTTAAATAATATTATTTCAAAAACAATTCAGTGATGGCCGGTGGCCACCATGGATCAGCAGCACGTACTCGTCGCGTCCTCCTCCTCCTCCTCCTCGATCGGCAACGGCGATGGCCAGCGCCCTGGAGGGCGTGCATGGCACGCGTGTACGATGACGACTCGACGAGCATGCGGAGTCGCTGCCTCGCTGGCGCGGTCCTCCGTGCCGCGCGCACCGACCAAGTGGAGAACGAGCTGGAGGACCTCCTCCGTGGCATTTACTCGACGCGTGCGCCGCGGGGCGGGACGACGTGCTGGGCGCCATTCGTCACGATGCAAGTGGGTCATCATTTGTTGACCCAAACACTGACCCACACAACCCAATACTGTTCGATTAGTTTTGGGTCAACCCAAAACCCAAAACGCATATAGCACTGGTTACCAATGGGTTGACCCATTCTTGGGGCTGGTCAAGTGTCAACAGAATCAACGGTGCAGACATCTGTTAGAATTTCGAAATCATTGGCATGCTGCTACACAAGCATTCAGTACGAGCAGCTCGCAGATCATCGAAACATTCAGTAGGTTTAAACACAGCTTGCAGATCATCGGAGCATTCAGGAAAAACACTTTGCGAAACATCGAAGCTATGCATCTGCTTGCAACTAGAATGTGAAACTGATATTGAAGCGTTGCATTCACACAACACACAAAAAAATATATAGTGCAACATTCACTCGAGTTAACTGAGTACAAAATCTCACAAATTACAAAATTGCATTCACAAATTACTCCAAGTCCACATACTACAGTACAAATTGCATTTCACACATGATTGCACTCCTTGCATATTACAAAATGCAAACGATGACAGACAACTGTAAATTCTCAGTGCCGATGAGCATTCAACCAACAATGTCGAGATGCATCCATAGGATTCATATAGATGCTTTCACCCTGCAGAAATAAGAACATTTCAGCATTCTCTAGAGAAAAGTGCAGATAGTGTTCTCTAAAGAAAAGTGCAGATAGCATATCCACAAATGTTTGTGCGCTGCTTGTATGAGCCACTAAAAGAAAACTGAACTGAGAATTAAAGTTCGACTAGCAAAAAAATCAGGAAGCAAATATATAATGACCAAGGATAGTTACACTACGCATAGATATACACAATCGTTGTTTGGGGAGAAGCAACAAAATAGACATGGGTACAGCACTGGCTATTACCAAGAAATCCTTGCACATACAGAGATCTGTAGGAGAGCTACTACTATCAGCTACAGTGAGTTTGAGCAACTTAACTTAGCTTTGTGAAATTCAGATGGAAAAGAACAAGTGACCAGCTACAGATAGACTCTATAACAGCTACAAGGTATGAGCTACAGATAGACTCTGAATGAATGGTGACAAAGAGTTACTGACAATCCAGGTACCTGTTATGCCCATGAAGTAAGGTCAGATTGATATTCTGTGTCATCACTGGTAAGGTCCGAATTTGTCAAAACTTTGTAAGTCTGTAACAGCAAGAGAATTAATTAAGAAGATTAAAACTTAATAACAAGAGAACTAACAAAGTATCAATGCATATCCACAAGTTTCAGACTAGAATACTAACCGGTGGTGCTACCACTTGAAGAACAAGCAGATCTGGAGAGGGAACACGCATCCAGTCTTGAAGGCAAATCAGTGCTTCAACAGTATCAGTGCTTAGCCTGCTCCGAAAATCACTAACAACTCGCTGACCAGTGCTAAACGCTGACTCAGATGGTACAGTCGTCGCTGGTGTTGACAACACATCACAAGCCATTCGAGAAAGGACTGGATATGTTGCAGAGTTTGATTTCCACCATCCCAAGATATCAAAGTTTTCAACTCTAGGAATTGTAGCTTCAGCCAAGTATGCACTAAGCTCATTAGAAGACTGAGTACTTAGTTGAACACTTCTATGATGGTCCCAGTCATCAAATATGTCATCCCTCTGAACATTAACTTCAGCTGAGCCATTCATTTCATGTGCACCTGAGACATTCATTTCAGAAGAATACTCGCTGAAAAGCTTCTTAAGTGTACTCATTATTATATTTAACTTGAACCTTGCATCTGAGCCAAAGAATTGTTTCATCCGAAATCCACATAAGAATATTTGAACCTTGGATCAAGAATAACTGGGATGGAGAAGGATAAATATGTAATGTCCCAATATTGCATAAACTTTTTTCCATCTCCTTTGCCATAGCCGCAATATCTTGATCTCTATTGTACGATTCTTTATCAATTGCTAATTTGATCTTCCAAAGTTGTTGAAAGTAATGGTGAGCAGTTGGATATGAAGACCCAGATAAGAGGTCGGTAGCATCAGAAAATGCTTTCAAGAAAACACAAACAGCCCTAGATCTTTCCCATTCCAACAATGAGGGCGCAGTCAAAAAATTCTGATCATGTTTTCCTAATTCATCAAAAAACCTTCCTAAATGGATATGCAGAATCAAGCATTAAATAGGTCGAATTCCATCTAGTACAGACATCAAGGGTGGGCTGTTTTTCAGATACTCCAAGTTGCTTGGCTAGTTCCTCAAATTTCTCCTTTCGTGCCTGGGAACTTTTGACAAACTTTACACTCTCTCTAATATTATGCACTATGGCACTGATTTTTCTCAATCCATATTGAACTACTATATTAATGACATGTGCACCACATCTCACGTGAAAAAGTCTTCCTTCACATGGCAGAATCTTCTTGAATAAAAGATTCGCTCTCAACAAATCCATCATTGAATTGTTGCAGTTCTTGGACGGATCTGGCAAGGTAAGCCAAGAAGAGATTGGGGAGGCAAAGGATTGATCTGGAGAGGAACAGACTCACCTCCACGTTAAGCACGGGGTCGACGGGCGTATAGGTGGGGGAGCGCAGCTGATGTAGTCCGGCGACGCCACCATCATCGCCATGGCCGGCAGAGGTCGGATGGGCAGCGGCGGCGGAATCCATCGATGAAGGCATCGCTCGCGGAGGACTGCCGGTGCTGTGGTGGTAGGTCTGCCGGTGCTGCTGACGTGGTGGTGGTGGCCGCGGCAGACGGGTGCTCGCGGAGGACTGCAGCGGCGGCGGCGGCGGCGGCGGACGGGCAGCATCGCTCGCGGAGGACTGCGGCATCTCGCCTCGCGAGTCCGCGACACTGTGGTGGCCGCCGGGTCGGGTTACCCAGACAGCCCAACACTGTTTAACACCAAATTGTTGTGGGTCGGCCCAATGGGTTTAAACACCAAATATTTGATTTTGGGTTTTGGGTCATTGGGTCAACCCATTCAAACGTGCATCCTGAGCCATTCGCGGTGGCTTACAGCGCCGCGCGCTCGCCGAGCGAAGAGGGCGTTCACGGACGCCAGGAGGCAGCGCCGCCGTGCTGGTTCGAGTCCGTCATCAACCAAGCTGGACGGCCACGCGCTGCAGGAGACGTGCGGCGGCTCACCGTTGCTGTTCTGGAGCGCGCGCCTGGTGGCCTGGCACTATCTGTCCCGGCGTGTGCCCGTGGTCGGCGGCGGGAAGCATTGGTCGGCGAGCAGCTGGTCCAGGTGCGTGGCCAGGGCGTTCCGGAAAGAGCGTCCGGGTGGCATGTGAGTACGGCGCCCGTGACATGTTGGCCGCCTTCTTGTCGTCGCATTGTCCAAGGACTCGAAAGGCGGCGCTGCAAAACCTCACATCACTGGTCGACACGATCCAGCAACTGCAACTGGAGCCAGGACGAGGGTGGACCTTACAACTATACTCTAACTCTCAACGAGGAAGGGTGGACCGTACACAATACTCCAACACTAATGTCATACACTTGGGCCTTAAATTTGGAATAGTAAATTGCGTTCATCATACAACAACTTGTCAGATGAGTGCAGATTAGTTCAATAACTTGTAATATGCTCAATCTAGTACAATAACTTGAGAGGTGGGTGCGGATTGGTACAACAAGTTATAAAATGGCCAATCTAATACAATAACTTGATAGTTTGGTGCAAACTAGTCTAAAAATTTGTAAAATGCTTAACTTAGTGTCCAAATCAATGCAATCCAAATGTTATCACAAACAATATAGTTTCTAGTATGGACAAGTCTATATTCACGCCGGAATAAGTTATTTTGCATTGTTTAAAAATTGATATTCTTGTAGTGATGGTAACATATTCCGTAAAAGAACATTTGGTGTTTAGAAAATAATTGTTATGTCTTCGTTAACTATTTTTATAGAAAGATTAAATTCTAATTAGAATTTTTAAATTTCATATTCAATATTGATTTCAAGTTTGATTATATGCATTTCTTGTTAGCTGAAAAATCAAATATGATAATATGTACTCACAATTAATACCTTTTAGAACATTTTCATAAATATTTTTTGAAGTCATGTACTGGTTTAATCTCTCAAGAATCTAATGGTGTAAATCTAAAATTTGATTCAATTTTAACTAATGAATAAATAAGTAAAATACATAGTTGATTCACGATTAGAACCTTAAATTGAAAAAATTATTAGTTGGAAGAAAATTTGAATCTATCTAATTTGTTTAATACATTGTCATTTGTAATTTTCGATTATATGTGCACCATTTTGCCAAGGTAGTACGCTAAATTGAGCATTTTACACAAATTTTTGAACTAATATGCACACACCTATAAAATTATTGTGCTACATTGATTATTTTACATGATTTTGGACCAATTAGCACCCATTTGATAAGTTATTGTAATAAGTTGAGCACTTTACAACTTGTTGGACCAATCCGCACCCACCTAACAAGTTATCGTAGTAGATTGAACATACTACAAGTTGTTGGACCAATCTGCACCCACTTAACAAGTTGTTGTATGGTAGGTGCAATTTACTCATGTGTAAACATCAGTAATAAAGAGGATTACTGTTCCTATCATTTGTCTAGTCTCTACTTTTACTCTAAACACGTTATCGACACTTTGCCTACCACGAGAGCGACTTTTCTCGCGACTTCACGTTCTTCGCCGAGTCCCTCGAACTCGATGAGTTCTTGTTTTCGAATTCTTCTTGCCGGAGACAATGCCGGTGAGTCAAGATGCCGCTGGTTGCTTGGCATTTCTCTGCCCTTCTTCGTGTCAATCTCCAAGATCGACGAACTCCTCGATCCGGAGTCTTCTTCCGCGGACGCCTCACGCGAACAACTACCACGCTCATCGCCGGGCGCAGCCAGCTTTTGGACTTCGACTCGACCATCTTGGACACCGCCACGAAACGACGTGGATTCGAAAGCGTGCCCGAAAGACGGCGCCGCCGCCGCCATCTTCATCCCGCCGCCGGATATGGACCTCGTGAACCGACACGGCGGCACCGAAGCCGGTGATTCTATGCGTATACAACCTTCCTTCATGGCTATGCCACAAGAGAAAGTATCTTCTCCTAACTATACTTATTTCGGGGTCGGCAAACGTATGGACATTGACGTGTTCTTGAACCCGCTCATGGAAGAAATGCGTAAACCGTGGTTCATGGGGGTGTGGGCATGGGATGCTCACCGACAAGAGAGCTTCACACATCGCACGCGCTTTTACGCACCATCAATGACAATCCGCAGACGACCGACTCTAACCGGTAGGTCAAAGGAAAGAAAGGATGTGTAGTGTATGTGGACCAAACAGGTCTTCCAATATCCGACATATTCAATGAAGTTGGTGTACATGGGACACCGTCGATTTTACCAAAGAATCACCCATATCCGCTCAATAAGAACAATTTTAACGGTAAAGAGGAGACAAAGAAGTTTCCCAAGCATCGTGGATGGTTCCCGGGTTTTTGAAATGGTACAAAGATATCAAGATACTTTTCGAAAAAGGCAAGGGCAAGGGCAAGAAACGGAAGAGAACCCAACCCATCTCGAAGGATCCAACATTCAACAAGCAGTCCATATTCTTCGTGTACTTACCCTATTGGAAGGAATTGGAGATCGGTCATGCCATCGACAAAGATGCATGTTGCAAAGGGTGTATTCAAAAGCACCATTGGCACCTTGTTGGACTTACCGGGCAAAACCAAGGATGGTCTCAAAGTGCGTAGAGACCGAGGAATTGGAAACAAGGCCGAGGCCGCACCCTCAAGATAGGGGTAATGGAAAGTATTCCCTACCGCTAGCCGCCTTTTACATTAATGTTTGAGGAGAAAAGGGCTTTTGCAAATGCCTACGCGGTGTGAAAGTGCCAACAGATTCTCTTCCAATGTCAATAATCTTGTCTCGATGTCCGATCCAAGATGAGCGGTTACAAATCTCATGATTGTCTCGTCATGCTTTCACTCTTTCTCGCTATCACAAATCGGGGTAGTGAAACAACCTTTTGTGAAGATGGCGGTCATACGGCTTTGTCACTTTTTCAATGTCATATCTAAGAAGGTCGTTGACTGTGGACGAGATGGAGAGTTTACGTAAGGAGATAAAGGAGACAATGTGCCGCCTAGAGATGTGCTTTCCTCTATCATTCTTTGATATGATGGAGCACTATATGGTTCATATACCCGATCAGATTCTTGCCCTTGGTCCCACGTACCTGCATCATATTTATCCATATGAGCGTTACATGTACATTTTGAAGAAATCTGTCAGGAATCGTGCTCACCTTGAGGGTTGCATGGTTGAGTCATACGGATCCGAGGAGGTTCTTGAGATCTACAATGATTACATGAATGATGGGAAGGCAATAGGCGTGCCGGTTTCACGATACGAGGGTAGACTCAAGGGTAAAGAAGCTTCGTTGCATTGGAGCCCGTTGATATTTATTAAGTGCAAAAAGAATATAAAGGGTTCATAAGCGCACAAAATATATATACCATTGTAGCTTTTACCCGAGAGTATTCCAGTATATCGTTATTTATATTTTCCACGAGGGGAAGCAAGGGTAAAGACTATGATAAATTACCATCATGTATCTACTAACTTATTATACCAACTAAACTAAAGTGAGGGGGTAAATGATATTTGATAAGATAATTAATGGCACATAACCCGAGAATATTATAATATAGAATAGATAGCTAGGTCGAGAGGACAACGGGAGAGATCTAGGTTCCTGAATACTTCTCTAGTACTTTGGTTCTTGAGTAACTAAGGCATGGAAAGGTATAGCAATCATAAAAGAACACTTCGGGACATCGTAACACTAGCCGCGGAAAGGGATGAGAAGGGGCTAGGAAGCTCCGACTCACGGTCCTACACTACCAATCCAACATGGTGGAATACGCCGGCCGTTAGGGCTGTCACCACCTAGGGCTACCACAACTATCCGTGGACCTGGGTGCAATCTAAGGTAACCTCTAGTCTAGACACCATGTCCACACTATTAATTACTACTCTAATCATCATGAATAACCGTAGCACTCAATACGAGCGAAGATCCCATGCAATTATATAACAACTATATTCTAATCAATAACATGAAAGGCATAAAAGTACTAGAAAAGATAGATCTAATTATGGCATAAAGTCTAATAGAGTTGAGATACAAAGATATACCGTAACCTGAAGACTTCTCCCGAACCGGAGCGCAATTCCGCTCTCCCTAACTCTCTACTAGATCTATTCTATTACATTGTAGCCGTCTAATCTAATTCTCCAGCGCCGTGCCTCCATCCGATGAGATATGAAATTGATGTATGAGATGATCCGAGATGATTGAAGCCGAGGGGCACCGGGGCTTGCTTATATAGTCGGGAGGAGGTACCCGTGGTTTGACCTAGATACAACTTCGTACTCCACCGTCGCCCTCGGATCAAACCGACATAAAACGAAATGGATTAGATTGCGCCTCGGGGCGGTGGAAGAACATTCTGGGGGCGACGCGGCGTGGCGGCGTGCCGAGCCGAAAGGCTGTTATTTGGGCGAGCGGCCCGTGGTGGGTCCCACCACGGGCCCCGCGATGCGTCGTGGCTTCGGAGTCTTCTAGATGATGTTTTCTTCGGTATTAAGTTTCGTTCACGCCGGGGTAATCCGGAGCCTTCTAGACTTGTCTCGGGAGTTGGATTGCGTTACGCTAAGGCCCCGTCGTATGACACGCCAATTACGGTGTTTTTCCGTTAAGTCCCCGCAAATCACAACTTTACCAAAACTCATGGAAATCATTAGTATAAACCCCTAATAAGGTTATCTAATTATATTTTAGTCCTTTTCCATGTTTAGTTGACAATTAAAAGTATACGTTAACATGTGTCAACAAACTCTCCCACACTTAGGCTTTTACTGGAGCCCCTCGATAAAAGGATGGTCTAACTTTTAATGTAACCGTAGAGACAAAGAATGGATCATAATTATACTCCATGGTCATACCTCGCACTTTGGGATATCTGAGCATAAAATGGTTAGAAACGTATCACCTTAAATTCTTAAACCAAGTCACTTGGAGAGATTTTGCATAAGTTTTGAAAAAGAAAACATAGCTCTACTTACTCCTTTGTGACATTCTCAAGTCTCTCAAAATATATTATATCCTCACAGTTCATTTATTATATCATATGTGGAGCTCAAGAACATGTAGCACACTTACCTTGTATTTATTGCTAAGTCAACTGTGGATCCATGGAGATAGATGTCATAAGTCATAGATCAAGATGTGTATGTGAGTCAAGATTATTATTACCAATTTGCTCTCTCTAGTTGAAAACGCCTATCTCCCTTTTTGGAACATTTATTTTCCAAGCGAGGTAACCAAATTATTTAGTGGAGAGGTGGGTTCTACTCACCCTCGGACACTTGTCCATTTTTACTCTCTTATTTATTAGAGAAGTGGGCCCTACTTACCCTCTGACACTTGTCCATTATTCTTCTCTTCATTTTTGCCTTTTTCTTTTTTTTTTTTTTTCGAGAGAGGGGGTTCTTCTCCTCCCGTAGAACACTTGCTCATTTTCTCCTCTCTCTCACTTTTCTCTCCACTCTTAGAATTTTGAACATTTGGCTTTTTCATAGTCGTACCTTTTGCCATCAATTAAAATTATGGGAGATAAAGATTAAAACTTTTTAGAGCATGGATACTTTAGTGAAAGCAAAGTAATGCGTGATCTTGATCTTAGACTTTAGACAAATTTCAACATGGGTCGTGGTTTTGACAAAGCTCAACACAAGAAAGCAACAATTAATTAGATATATCTTTAATGATTGCTACGGCTCTATTAGGATGTATCATTGATCACAAAGGAGAAGCATAACTAATGATTTTAATATTTTGAAATAAATAACTCTCCAAAGACAAGATAAAAAGAAAGAGGATCTCATTATTCTAACTTTATTCTTTCTCATGTTTTAAGCAATTAAAGCATCCCAACAAGTGACAGTATATGTAGGAATTTAATCATGCAAAACTTTGTTCATGGGTTAACAAGACATCTTTTTTTCATATAGGAAAACATACCATAACAGAAAAGACTTATTTTAATTCGAATGGAAAGTAATTTGCGAAAATTAAAAAGTTTTAGGAAGCAATCCGAAGCGGTGGACGAAGCGGGGCCTACGGGGGACCAAAGGGGGCCTGGTCGGCCGGTATATGGGCGGTCGGCTTCCCAATCGACCGTGTCGGGCGCGGTTCGTCGTCGGCGAAGTCGATGGTTCCGTCTTGGTTCCGAATTTCTTGATTTTCGCCGCGAAAAGTTTCGTTTGGTCGCCGAGGATCTCCCCCACACTTATTTTCTCGTTATCTTGCATACAAAGCATGGTGGAGACAAAAACATATCCAGAAATATATGGAGAATAATTGACTCAACTTGTGGATGACCTCCATAAGAGCACTTTATTATATAATTCGAATCCTAATATTTAATAGTAAACTAGTTTTGACTAAACCAAACTAAACAAATTAATCGAACTAACTTTTATAACTCACATGCTAAGACTCATTAACTCGTATATAATAACTAGCTAATATTAAAAAGGTAAAGTAGCATTACTTATCGTGATAACCGGGGTGCTCTCCCCAAACTGAATCTTAAAGTAGTCCTTTTCGTTCATCCTTGGAACTCGTTCTCTCCTCGGGTTCTCCTTAAATGTTCTCCCCGCACATATTAATTCCGCATATACCCGAAGAAACAAATTCTAGGAACATATTGTGAGCCTTCATGTGCACACGTATTTTTGGATTTTTCTCAGAAAAGCGTGGACCTTCATGTGCCCACATATTTTTTTTAGGAATTTTTCTATGCAAAAGAATGATGATGCAAAAACATATGAATGCAATATTTTTGGATTTTTATTTTTATGCCGCCACAACAAGGAGTACTTGCATGGGGCTAAAAGAAACTGATGCAAAAAAGCAAAACATATTTTTATGATTTTTTTTTATATGCAGGTATAGGAAAGTAAATATGCTAAAGGAAATATGCTAATTTAAATATGCTTTGTGTAGAAAATAAATATGTAGATAAATACTTGAAGTTACCTCGGTGAGAATTTTGAGTACTTATTCCCATAGCGCGTGCGTCATCGATGGCATCTCGTCGGAATGTCGGTGGTTGCGAAATGGTGCCTTCAATGATCTCGGCGAGTGGCGAGATGAGGTGGCCGATGGAGATGGTGTTTGCTCGCTTGATGACGCGGGTAGTGGTAGGTCTTCCAAGGTGTACTCTTGACGTCCTCTTCAAAGTAGGTGATGCTTCTTTCTTTTCCATGTCGCTTCTTCGAGGAGACCTTTCTTGGAGTGGCAGTGCCGAGTGTTCAGGTTGGTCGGGGCCGAGCGAACTTCTTTAATCTTTCTTAATGTCTTCCTTGTTCGTCAACTCTGTTCCAACCGGTCTTGTGATTTTTAGCAGCGTCTCCGCGTCTTGTTCTTCTTGGGTCTTGTGGTGAGGTAGGCAATAGTGGTGGTGTAAGGCCCTCTTGATGGAGTATGGGGATGAATGTTGACCCATTACTCTTGTCAAGTGGTCTACACCTCCAAATATGTCGTGCTCACTTTGATCTTCCTTGGTCACTCCTCGTGCATCATCTCGATCTTAATAGCCACTTGGTGATGGCGTTGCCCATGTTCTTCGCCGATTCACCTGCTTGAAGGAAGATTGGATGGTGGCAGTAGCAAATGTCTTGTTTAGTGTGCATATTTGTAGGTTGGGGACTTCCACTTGTAGGAATTGGGGAAGTAAGACTTCTCCTCTTATTGCGCAAAAGTGAGTCCCGCTTGCAAAGACAAGGTAGAGATCAAGTGCATGGGCTCTATTGGTGGGAAAACACCATCAGAACCAAAATTTCATTTACTTCTACTCTAACCTTGTGGGCACATTGAACAAGATAAAGATAATGTATAAGTTCATTTATGACAAGGGTGGTAAGATCGGAAGGTAAATCTAACATGTAAATATTTTTAGCAAAATAATGAGCGAAACAAGAAAGTGATGCTAGAAACAGTTTTAAAAGCTAACATGTCGAGTTAACAAGATTGAATCATGTGAAACTATAACTCTAGCATGTTTGACTTTTCATTTATGAGAATGCCATAGTAAAAGAGGAATTAACGACAACTTACCTCAAGGTGTTACCTTTATTATTGGAATATGATGGCGCTATTACACCTTGTGGTGGTCCTTCTCTTCTTCTTGAGTGGCATGTGGAGTGACAGTGCATGTCGGGAGGAAGAGGATGGCTTAATTATCTTCAATGGAATTGGCCTCCCTCCTTGATGCTTCCATCACCCATGAATTCCTCCTTCGAAAGTGAGTGATTCGATTGTGGATTTTGTCTTGTGTCACTCTTGTTCTTTTTTTTTTCACATGTAGCCCAAAGTCTGATAATGGGGTTGCACTCCCCAAAGCCGGATCTTGACAGTCTTTTTAGAGATGTAGACGTGAGGTAGACGTGATGGTGTGGTAGGTTCATGCTAAACCGTGCACACCGATGATTCTTTCTGCCCGAGATATTAGTGGATGTATACCCGAAGGATTGCAACTATTTGAAGAACATGTTGTTGTCCAAAAGGTTGATATAAACTCATCTATGCTAACAAAAAGATGGTTCTTTGATTACTTTAGCACATATATTGTTTATTATATATTTTTTTAATAAATTATGTTCTTAGCTGCACTCTAGCATGGATCAAGGCAAATGTAACTTTTAGCAAAAGACAAAATAAATGATGTGATACTTACGAATCTTTCTTCTATGAGGAACGATCCGGGTCTTCCTTCTGCGCGAGTTGTTGGAGTTCATCATACGCCTTGCCTCACCTCTATTGTGAGTTCATCTCTTGACTTACCCGCATTGAATATGATAGTTTTCTGCAAGGGTTAGTCAAAATAATCAAGTATCTACTAGAGCATACTCTTGGTTCAAAAATCAACCTAGACACCACGTCTAATTTGATTTAGGAAAGCAATTTAACTAGCATTAAAAAGCCTTTGAAAGCACGATCAACACTCCTAAACTAGGCACCCTGCTTCATTTAAGAGATGTATGAAAAATACTTCAAACTAGAGCATACTATAACGGACAACGGTGGCATGAAAGCATCATAGAAATTTACTTAAATAGAGATGAAAGAGCATGATCATGGTGAGGATAATATTTATTATTATTTTTATTTTATTTTTTTTATATGCAAACGACATGATGGGTGATTGCAAGGAATTAAACATGCAATGGATCTACGATGAAAAAAAAAAAAATAAACTAAGTGGAGTGAATGCATGGATTATTCAAAGTAAACATGCATGCAATGCAACAATTGAAAAGATAACTACTCATAAATTAAAGTCCATGAGCAAGACTTTTACATCGCACCCGATTTATCAACAAACCGGAGTACTATCTATATGTGTGCCCAGGAAGTCAAATCACACATATAGCGACAAAATTGGAAATTATCAAGAGACAATGCTTTATTATAACAACCATTATTAAACAAACTTACATATCAGAGTAGCGGAAATGTAGATTCTAATCTTCAAGCGAAGCCTCGAGCCACGGGGGACGGTTGACTGGGGTACACACGCCTAGATCTTCTCGGAAACTCTCTAGCTCCATCTTACGTACCCATCCGAGATTTTCCAAATAGTAAAAGTAAAGCAAGCATGAGTACATATCGTACTCAACAAGCATAACATGGGGTTATGAAGCTCAAAAGGCTGACACTGGCTTACTGCGTTTAGCACTTTTAGTAAGTCAAGATTTTAACATTTATTATCATCAAGTTCTGCTTAAACCCCTTATCCCACATGATCATAAACATGAGTATCATCATCTTGCCATCATTGCCATCACAGTTAACCTTTCTCATCATCATATCCATAATCCATCTCTGTCATCCATCATCATAGTAACCAACTATTCTGTGAGTTTTCCGGGCGCTCGTGACCGTGAGCACGGGCCGATATATCGGTTTGATCAAACTCTGCGTAGGGTGTACACTTTCACCGTGGAGCGCGTGAATTGCCCCTTTCGCCTCGAGGCGAGGTCGACCTCTTAACCCACTCCCAAGGTAGGTCGGCAGGGGTTCACTATGAAGCCTTTCACGGTTCCGTCCCTAACAAGTTAGGGCCACTAGGTTTCCTCGGCCCCGCGAGATATAGAGAACCCTCTTTCACATGGCACACTCCCTCAAGGCTATACACATATGAACAGAAGCATTACTATACCCAAAGTGTCAAGGCCCTTGGCGCCCACTAGGGGTAACCTCTAACAAGCTAGACAAGACCCTGGGTACTGAGCTAAAACCAGAGCCATGTAGCCCTCACAGTTGTACTATAAATCCCAGCTTTGCCCTACAGATAAGTCCTTACGGAGGGCCAAGAGATCACTCTCTCACCCTATAGTTCAGTTGCCAATACCATTCTTTATCATCATTTCCATATTCCGCAGTCATTGATAAGATCATGTTCAACTATGTTGAGCACTAGCAAACTACCCACAATGCAAGTATCCCACGGGTGTCAAGGAACAAGATATCAAATTACTAGGATAACCTTAGGGGTAACAAATTAAGATACATGCAAAATGATTAAATGATTATTAAGATGAATAGGACAACAAGGAGGATCCCATGCTATACTTGCCTTAAACTTAGATCCTTCTTCAAGTCCAAAGCTTCAAAGGTCTACTTCTTGATCATCAACTTGTTCTGGATCACCAGCGTAAAGCTTAGCGTCTATTCGATCAATGAGGCAACAACACGCATTCCAATTGCAATCATACAAGGCAAAAATGACTATGATTAGAACAATACACCAACATAGGAAAAACAAGATAAAAGGTTTGTAAAAAGGATCTACGCCTCGCTACGATCACGTGAGATAACGAAGATCCGAAAAATCGAGTTAAAACGTGAGAGCTATGAATTAAACAAGATTTCCTATAGAAGAATAATTAACTAATTAAATCCAACTTCGAATTTTAGTAGTCTAAAACCTACTGAACAGTATTTCTAACATGTAGATAATTTCGTTCTGAGCCTAGCGCAACTTGAACGGATCGAATCGAATTAAAATGAGCATTTTATAAGCATTTGAATACAATGGCAGTTTGGTAAATAGACTGAACTCGATTTCAAAAATAAAATAAATCGAAATCAGAATTTGGATTCGGCCGGGGACTAGATTCGCGATTTCCGGGGAAACAGAGGGGGCTCTTTAACAAGTTTGCCCCGCGAAGGGGTATGGGCGCCTCTGGTCCGTTGGATTAGAAGTGGATGGACCCCGAGATTTGATCAAGGGAGGGGGGAGAGGGGGGGCCGTGCAACAGTGGTCGTTTAATGACGGCGCCGCCTGTGTCCGACGGCGGGGCATCGCCGGCGTGCAGGAAAGCTCGGCGCACGGGCCACGGTTCGAGAACTGGAGGGCACCGGGATGGAGAGGGAGCCAAGGTGGACACACGACTAGGGTTTTATCACGGGGGGAAAGGCTCAGCGGCGGGGGCCCTTGGCCGCGGCAAGACACCTCGCCGGCGTGCGCGGAGACAGCACAAACGGCCATGAGTCTCCAAACCAAAAATACCGGGGTGTCGGGGGCAGCGAGGCGGGTCGATAACGCGACGCTTGCCGTGTGCGGGGGCTTCGAAAGCGGCTCCAGCCATGGTCGGCGGCGGGTGGAGCACACCGGCACTCGATAATACGGCGCTAGAGGCCATGAATTGACAAATTGAAAGGACGGGGAGGGACAGAAGAGCAACGCGGTGCCCCAAGTCACCAATTTGGTTGAAGGCGCGATGACCGTCGGACCACGCGGAGGCGCTGGTCGCGGGCGGCGGTTCTGCGAAACCGACGTTGACGGATGAGGGGAGGCCAAATTGACAAGATGAGAGTTTCGGGAGGAGGATTACGGCGGGGGAGGAGCTTCGACGTCGGTCCAAATTGACGGGGGGCGACCTCCGTGAGCACGAGCATGAGCACGGCGGCGGGCGTCTTGGCGCGTGGCGCTTTGTTGTTAGAGGGCGGCGGGGTGCGGGAGCGAGGAGTAGAATTGGAGCGGGGGCGGCTCTGCTTAACAGGGTCTAGGGGCGCGGGGCAGACGCTCCCACGACGCAGGGCAGCGACGGTTCCGTCGCACGGCGCTGCGCTTGCGAAGGCTGGTGCGCGTGCGTGAGCGGCGAGAGGAGGAAGGAGGCAGCGGTTTCCAATGGTGGCCAAACCGGACCGGACCCGAAAAGAAAGGAAGGGAGGGAATAGGAGGGCGCTGGGCTGGTCTTCGTTGGGCCAACAGGCCGAAAAGCAAAGAAGGGATGGGAGAGGGAAAAAGAAACTCCTTTTCTTTTTTATTTTCTAAACTTTTGCAAAGCATTTTCAAATAAAGTTTGAATTCATTTTCAAGTTTGTTCAAAAAACCAAGCATCACAAAAATAAAGGTGCAACAAAGATGAGTGCATCAACATGTTTCTAACCCTATGATAAATTTTATTTTAATGAAAGATATTATTTCCTCTATATTTTATGAGCACAAAATAAACAAATAAATCAATTTAACTATTATTTTCAAAAGAGCAAATTTTAGGGTGTTACAATTCTACCCCCCCTTAAGATGAATCTCGTCCCGAGATTCGGAAGAGACTCGAATCACGAGAGAGAGAAACAGAAAAAGGATCTTGATTACTCTTGCCAATCTTCTCGCAAATTGCATTCCAAGCTTGTTAAGCAACTCTCGCCTCATGATCACAACTTATGATCAAATATTCAACTGAAATATTGCTATTTTTGATTGATACCTGTCTATCTTGATGGCTAGCTATATTGATTACAACTCAAAGAGGCGTAAACTTGATCCACGTATATTCCTCGTCTTCCCACGCTACTTCTTTTCTTTTTGGTTACTTCATCAACCTTACACACGTTACTCGGTCTTTTGTTAAGCATCCTTTGTTTGTGTACCTCTGAACAAGTCATCATCTTCCTCATTTAGGAGTGGGGTACCTTGATACTTTATTCTTTCCCTCGACGACGCTGTTGTTAGCACTATGCATTGGTTACCTTCAATCACTCCTTTATGTGCACATAACCAACCATTACCAAAAACCACGTGGATATCCATTGACTCTAAAACAATGAGTGTTGCATTGAACTTTTCTCCATTTATGACAAGGCTAACTTTCAGGCATACCTGATCTACTTGTATTTCACCCACCAGAGAATGAACTAGCACTGGTCTCCTTGTTGGGCACTTCATGATCTTGTTCGATTCTACCATCTTGGCAGAGATGAATGAGTACGAGGCACTAGGGTCAAATAGAGAGAACAACACGAGTTGAGTTTACTTGAGTATAACCTCTCACTACCTTCATATCTCCATGAATGTTATTCGTATCCATATTATTTAATCTTCCTTTGACATAGTTTTGTTGCAGTTTACTTCCTTGAGCATTTTTCTTATGGGCCTTCCGTTTTCTCGTCATTTGTGGATTTTGGGTTGGATCATATGGAACTTGCTCTTTAAGACCGTTGTTGTGCTAGTGCTCAACTTCACTATATGGATAACATCTCTCACTAGTAGGAGCATTATTCTTCTGCAATGTGTCGATATGAAATGGCAAATAGGACTCCCCGAGTGTTAGGGTGCTAGTCTTCAATTTCAAGCGTAGATCGTGTCATCTAGTGGCCAACAATGGTGACTTTAGCAAGGATAGATGATCTAAAACATGGGATAATCCAAGACACAAACTTACAACTTTAAGATAGAATGCAACTAACATGCTCTGAGATCTACACACTACCCCCCTTAAGATAAGATAGAATAGGGGGACACCGTAGGGTAGCTTGCATCTTCCTTCGGGTAAATCAACTAGCATAAAGGCCTTCGGCATCAAAGATAACCTCGACATGCAAAGGTATAACAACCGGCTTGAGTTTTCCTTACGAAAGCGTAAAAAAGCAGCAGAACAACAAAAATTGCTCCGGGTTCCTGACAACATGGTTTCTTCATCTTTTGATCTTCAAATTTCCCAAACCAAAACAGCTATCAAGGTGCTTCTTGTGCTCAAAGAAAGATATTGAAGTTTACTATCGTCCCGTAATTTTCTCAAGATTTTGGGTTGTCCAAGAATAGAGACATAGGCAAGAGAAGATAGGATGCTCCAAAAGATAGGATGGGACAAACATGAGATACGCAAAAACCCAACTATTTATTTCATTAGTCCTTATACCTTAAACCTATAAACTAAATGAAATTGTGGATAAAACCACAAGATCATTGCACTCATTACAAAAATGCAACTCAAACATAAGCACTAAAACAATCAACCATACACCAAAGTTCATAAGCCACATAAACTTGACTTGCGATACTATCGTCTTCATTATGTTGAGGGTAAAGATCCTATAGTTTAACTTTAGATTATGCAAGAAGGGGTTAAGAGAAGATTCTAAAAGCATATCAAAGCATGGAGCGAAGACGTAAACAAAGGTTTTAAAATGAGCACCAAGGTGGAGGTGAATATCAAAAGCAGAGTGGAATAAATAAAAAAATATCAAGGATTATAGAACAAGGTATTATAACAATTATTAAACCTTAATCATGACCAATTTCTAACTAGGCTTGCGTCCTACAGTCAACACAGCTCTGATACCATTTTGTCGCACCCCGATTTATCAACAAACCGGAGTACTATCTATATGTGTGCCTGTGAAGTCAAATCACACATATAGCGACAAAATTGAAATTATCAAGAGACAATGCTTTATTATAACAACCATTATTAAACAAACTTACATATCGAGTAGCGGAAATGTAGATTCTAATCTTCAAGCGAAGCCTCCGAGCCATTGGGATTATTGATTTGGGGTACACACGCCTAGATCTTCTCAAAGAAACTCTCTAGCTCCATCTTCGGGTACCCATCCAGGATTTTCCAAATAGTAAAAAGTAAAGCAAGCATGAGTACATATCGTACTCAACAAGCATAACATGGGGTTATGAAGCTCAAAAGGCTGACACTGGCTTACTGCGTTTAGCACTTTTAGTAAGTCAAGATTTTAACATTTATTATCATCAAGTTCTGCTTAAACCCCTTATCCCACATGATCATAAACATGAGTATCATCATCTTGCCATCATTGCCATCACAGTTAACCTTTCTCATCATCATATCCATAATCCATCTCTGTCATCCATCATCATAGTAACCAACTATTCTGTGAGTTTTCCGGGCCGCTCGTGACCGTGAGCACGGCTGATATATCAGTTTGATCAAACTCTGCGTAGAGGTGTACACTTTCACTGTGAGCCGTGAATTGCCCTTTCGCCCCGAGGCCCGGCCGACCTCTTAACCCACTCCCAAGGTAGGTCGGCAGGGTTCACTATGAAGCCTTTCACAGTTCCGTCTAACAAGTTAGGGCCACTAGGTTTCCTCGGCAGGCAGATATAGAGAACCCTCTTTCACATGGCACACTCCCTCAAGGCTATACACATATGAACAGAAGCATTACTATACCCAAAGTGTCAAGGCCCTTGGCGCCCACTAGGTAACCTCTAACAAGCTAGACAAGACCCTGGGTACTGAGCTAAAACCAGAGCCATGTAGCCCTCACAGTTGTACTATAAATCCCAGCTTTTGCCCTACAGATAAGTCCTTACGGAGGGCCAAGAGATCACTCTCTCACCCTATAGTTCAGTTGCCAATACCATTCTTTATCATCATTTCCATATTCACAAATATTGATAAGATCATGTTCAACTATGTTGAGCACTAGCAAACTACCCACAATGCAAGTATCCCACAGGTGTCAAGGAACAAGATATCAAATTACTAGGATAACCTTAGGGGTAACAAATTAAGATACATGCAAAATGATTAAATGATTATTAAGATGAATAGGACAACAAGGAGGATCCCATGCTATACTTGCCTTAAACTTAGATCCTTCTTCAAGTCCAAAGCTTCAAAGGTCTACTTCTTGATCATCAACTTGTTCTCGATCACCAAAAAGAAAAGCTTAGCGTCTATTCGATCAATGAGGCAACAACACGCATTCCAATTGCAATCATACAAGGCAAAATGACTATGATTAGAACAATACACCAACATAGGAAAAACAAGATAAAAGGTTTGTAAAAAGGATCTACGTCTCGCTACGATCACGTAGATACGAAGATCACGAAAATCGAGTTTAAAACGTGAGAGCTATGAATTAAACAAGATTTCCTATAGAAGAATAATTAACTAATTAAATCCAACTTCGAATTTTAGTAGTCTAAAACCTACTGAACAGTATTTCTAACATGTAGATAATTTCGTTACGAGCCTAGCGCAACTTGAACGGGTCGAATCGGAATTAAAATGAGCATTTTATAAGCATTTGAATACAATGGCAGTTTGGTAAATAGACTGAACTCGATTTCAAAATAAAATAAATCGAAATCGAAATTGATTCGGCCGGGGACTAGATTCGCGATTTCCAGGAAAACAGAGGGGCTCTTTAACAAGTTTGCCCCGCGAATGGGTATGGGCCTCCGGGTCCGTTGGATTAGAAGTGGATGGACCGTGATTTGATCAAGGGAGGGGAGAGGGGGTCCCTACGGGCAATGCAAAGTTCTGGACCATGACGGGCGCCGCCCGTGTCCGACGGGCGGGGCATCGCCGGGCGCAGGTGAAAAGATTCTACGCCACGGGCCACGGTTCGAGAACCGAGGGCACCGGGATGGAGAGGGAGCCAAGGTGGACACGACTAGGGTTTTATCGCCGCCGGGAAAGGCTCAAGCGGCGAGGGGCCCTTGGCCGGGGGCGGACCTCGCCGCCGGCGGCGCTGAGACAAAGACAAACGGCCATGAGTCTCCAAAACCAAAAGTACCGGGGTGTCCAGGCAGCGAGGGCGGGTCGATAACGCGACGCAGCGTGTGCGGGGGAAAAGCTCGAGCGGCTCCAGCCCATGGTCGGCGGCGGGTGGAGCACACCGCACTGATAATACGGCGCTAGAGGCCATGAATTGACAAATTGAAAGGACGGGAGGGACGGAAGAGCAACGCGGTGCTTACCAAGTCGCAATTTGGTTGAAGGCGCGATGACTTCGCCTGACCACGCGGGAGCGGCGGTCGCGGGCGGCGGTTCTCGCTAAACCGACGTTGACGGATGAGGGGAGGCCAAATTGACAAGATGAGAGTTTCGAGGAGGATTACGGGGGGAGGAGCTTCGACGCCGGTCCAAATTGACGGGAGGCGACCTCCGCGAGCACGAGCATGAGCACGGGCGGCGGCTTTGGCGTGCGCGAGCGCGCGGTTGCCGTTAGAGGGCGAGCGAAGTGCGGGAGCGAGGAGTAGAATTGAGCGGGGGCTCGCTAACAGGTCTAGGGCGCGGGGCAGCACGCCCCACGACGCAGGCGCGACGGACCACAAGACGGGCGCCAGCGCTTCTTGAAGAGCTGCCTTGCGCGTGCGTAGCAGAGCGGCGAGAGGAGGAAGGAGGCAGCGTTTCCAATGGTGGCCAAACCGACCGGCCAGGAAAAAAGAAAGGAAGGGAGGGAATAGGAGGGCGCCCGGTGGCCGGTTGGGCCAACAGCCGAAAGCAAAAGAAGGGATGGGAGAGGGAAAAGAAACTCCTTTTCTTTTTTTATTTTCTAAACTTTTGCAAAGCATTTTCAAATAAAGTTTGAATTCATTTTCAAGTTTGTTCAAAAACCAAGCATCACAAAAAATAAAGGTGCAACAAAGATGAGTGCATCAACATGTTTCTAACCCTATGATAAATTTTATTTTAATGAAAGATATTATTTCCTCTATATTTTATGAGCACAAAATAAACAAATAAATCAATTTAACTATTATTTTCAAAAGAGCAAATTTTAGGGTGTTACACTTTCTCACCTTTGATCATACTTACCATGACTCACTAATAGAGTTTGTGAGTTGTGCAAAATTCTACTTTCGTCACTTGAGATGTGCTTTGAATTCTTGTGACGGGCGACCTTTTCTTCAATCTACACATGGTTAGAATAATATATATAAATAAATGTACCTAAGCGATGGCAGGGCTCCAAAGGTTGATGGATCTTGATGTTCAAACACCCCGGTTTCTCCTTTTTCTTATGGAAGCTTGCCTGGGAAGGTCGCGACGGCATCAAATGTCCCGTCTATTCCACACTCAAC
Source organism: Hyparrhenia diplandra (assembly GCA_015847255.1). NCBI lineage: Eukaryota > Viridiplantae > Streptophyta > Magnoliopsida > Poales > Poaceae > Hyparrhenia > Hyparrhenia diplandra. The sequence continues at coordinate 213,090 of JADLZK010008803.1, read as the reverse complement.
GTAACAAGGGTAATCCTACTAAAGCTAATTGATACACTAAATTAGCGTATATCAAGATCATTATCGAGAATCTTTACGCCAATTGCTTCCCGAACAACGGCGCCAAAAAGCTTGTTGGTATTTATTAAGTGCAAAAAGAATATAAAGGGTTCCGCAAAGCGCCTGTAATATATATACCATTGTAGCTTTTACCCGGGAGTATTCCGTAGTATCGTTATTTATATTTTCCACAGGGGGAAGCAAGGGTAAAGACTATGATAAATTACCATCATGTATCTACTAACTTATTATACCAACTAAACTAAAGTGAGGGGGTAAATGATATTTGATAAGATAATTAATGGCACATAACCCGAGAATATTATAATATAGAATAGATAGCTAGGTCGAGAGGACAACGGAGAGATCTAGGTTCCCGAATACTTCTCTAGTACTTTGGTTCTTGAGTAACTAAGGCATGGAAAGGTATAGCAATCATAAAAAGAACACTTCGGGACATCGGAACACTAGCCGCGAAAGGGATGAGAAGGGGGCTAGGAAGTCTCCGACCACGGTCCTACACTACCAATCCGAACGTGGTGGAATACGCCGGCCGTTAGGGCTGTCACCACCTAGGGCTACCACAACTATCCGTGGACTGGGTGCAATCTAAGGTAACCTCTAGTCTAGACACCATGTCCACACTATTAATTACTACTCTAATCATCATGAATAACCGTAGCACTCAATACGAGCGAAGATCCCATGCAATTATATAACAACTATATTCTAATCAATAACATGAAAGGCATAAAAGTACTAGAAAAGATAGATCTAATTATGGCATAAAGTCTAATAGAGTTGAGATACAAAGATATACCGTAACGCCAAGACTTCTCGAACCGAGCGCAATTCCGCTCTCCCTAACTCTCTACTAGATCTATTCTATTACATTGTAGTCGCAATCTAATCTAATTCTCCAGCGCCGTGCCTCCATCCGATGAGATATGAAATTGATGTATGAGATGATCCGAGATGATTGAAGCCGGGGGCCCGGGGGCTTGCTTATATAGTCGGAGGAGGTACCCGTGGTTTGACCTAGATACAACTTCGTACTCCACCGCCGCCCTGGATCAAACCGACATAAAACGAGCCGGATTAGATTGGCGCCTCGGAGGCGGTGGAAGAACATTCTCGAGGCGTGGCCGACGTGGCGACGTGGCCAGGCCGAGCGGCCTGTTATTTGCCGAGCGGCCCGTGGTGGGTCCCACCTCGGGCCCCCGCGATGCGTCGTGGGCTTCCGGAGTCTTCTAGATGATGTTTTCTTCGGTATTAAGTTTCGTTCACGCCGGGAGTAATCCGGAGCCTTCTAGACTTGTCTCGAGTTGGATTGCGTTACGCTGCGTCCCGTCGTATGACACGCCAATTCCTCGTGTTTTTTCTCGTTAAGTCCCTCGCAAATCACAACTTTACCAAAACTCATGGAAATCATTAGTATAAACCCCTAATAAGGTTATCTAATTATATTTTAGTCCTTTTCCATGTTTAGTTGACAATTAAAAGTATACGTTAACATGTGTCAACAGAGCCAAGATTCTTTTGGTTCCTCATTCACGAAATCATTCCTCGAGAGGGAACCTACGGGGATACAGACGGCGACGTCAATAGGGATCACGATCTATCATCGTGGTTCCTTCCGATGACCTCTTCCAAAGTGAAGCTGTTTAGCTCAAGAAGTAGTTGAGCCGAGAAGAAGACGTGAAATCCAAAGGCTGCAAGATCAAGCTCTTACTTGCGCATCCGTGTCACCGCTTAAAGGTTGTTGCACGCCTCGTTGAAGAAGCCCGTTTCCATCTTAGAAGGTTGAGTCTGCATCAAATTAGCCTATGGCCTTAGGATTTATTCTCGCGGTCTTTTTTGACCTGTTGTGTCTCCTTGATCCCATCTGTTTTACGATCCGCTGGGGCCCCTGTTATGTTTTGGTTGTTTGTCTTTGTGGTGGTTCCTCTTTGTCCTCGTCTGTCTAAGTTTCGGAGTGAGGCTTTGCTATGTAATAGATGTATCACTAGTCCCAAGAAATAATCTTTGTATCCTCTTTAAATCTTTGAATGGTTTTGTAACCGTTCGTATCACTAGCAAGTTGTCATCTTTGACATAGTTTTAAAACTGCAAAAGCCCACCGACTTCTTGAAAGTTTTTCCGACCCGAATCTCGACAAGATTCTCGTTATGGGAAGGGTCAGAACACCCTGTGTTAATTACCAAATAAACAAAGGATTTGGATAAAACAAGTTTAGTTTATAGTATATAAATGTGATTTGTTTTGGTTTTCGAAAATCCTACATTTCTAACCCTCTTTTACCCCCTTTTCTATAGTTCAAAATCTAAAAAGAATTTGGGGTTGGTTCCAAAAGCGAAAAGGTAGAGTTTTCAAAATTGAACCAAAATGGTATTTTGAGTTTTCAAAGTTTAGTTCAAAATTTTAAAGTAATTTTAAATCCTAAAAATACTTTTTATTTTGCCCCAAGTTTGTATTTCAAAATCTAGGCGAATTTGAAAATGCTTCAAAAAGTGAAAATGTTTATCTTAAAAAGTTGAGCAATTTTTGTTTTGGAGATTTTTGAGTTTTATTCAATTTTTGGGAGAATTTGCGAGGTTAGGGTTAAAAAGGAGACTGCTACAAAGAGTTTCGGGGGGGGGGCATGGCCCTATGGCGGCCGCCACCACTCTACGTTGAGGGATTCATGCGCCCACCGTACCATTGCCTTCTCGCGCCTGCACACTCGAGGAGCTTCGCAACGACCTTGGCCACCTCACCACCCATCCCTTGCCATAAATAGGGCCGGCATCGGCGTCGTTTCCTTCTTTTTCCGAAAACCACCGCCGCCGCAACCACCTCCGCCCTCCACGCCGTTGTCGTCGCCACCGCGCTCCAATCCTTTGAATTGGCCCACGTCATTATCTTCGCCTCCCTTGCGCACCTCTTGAGCTAGCTTGCGCAGCCTCGCGATCGCCGGGGACGGCCGTGCGCTGCCGTTTTGTCGCAGCCGTCCGCCATGGCCGCCGGGAGTCCCTCGCCGCCGTCGCCCTCTATGGTGGGTCTTTTTCGCCGCACCGCCTTTTCTTTGAGCTCTCCTTGACGTCATGGTTGTGATCGGCCCCTTCGCTTTTGTTGTGACGGTCCCGACGCACCGGAACGCCACTTTGCCGCCGGCCAATCCGCTCCGGTCCATCCGCGGCGCGTGGTCGAGGGCCACGGGACCATCTCCGGCCGAGCCGCAAATACCCACGAGCGCCGGGCGAGCATGCCGGGTGCTCATGCGCTCCTTCCCGCCACCGGAGCTCGCGTCGATGGGAACGGCTGAGCCAAGCCACGCCGCCGCTACCGCTCCTGCTCAGTGTCGTCCCAGGGGATCTCGAGGTGAGAATTAGAAAAAGTTAAGGGGGCCAAGTGAAAAGTCCGTGACTTACTTGAATAGTGCTAAATAGTGTACCGTACTTGTTTATAATTTTGTAAAAGGTCGGCTGGTCTTTTATAAATTTTGCTAGGCCGGGCTTTGACAGCCAAGTTGGGCCGGCCTATTTAAACAAGGTCGGGCCAAGACAGTGCCTGGGCCGCACCGCCGCCACACGCTTGGGCCGGCTCGGTTTTACGGCCCGAAGGCGTTTTTCTTTTTTAATAAATGTTTTATGAATTTCTTTTTATGTGAATAGTGCTTTGAACTTTGTGAATTTCATATAAATTCATGTATAGCTTTAAAAATTGTGAAAATTTTTGTGTAGCCTTCCTATAAGTATGTTCACCCATGAAAATTATGAAACTTTGATTTTGACTAGTTCTTGCATGTATTAAAATTACAATATTTAATTAAAAATGCATCTTCCATGAATTTTAGAAAATAAAATATTTATTTAAAAAAATCATGAAAATTGATTTGGTGCTGTCTTATGCCATGATCTAGCTGTACAAAAAGTTTGAGTTCATTTTGACAAAAATTTATTTATTTATTATTTTATGCTTTATTTAATTAATGGTTAAATGTGATGTTTAGTGTATAATAACTTAGGTTTTGTGTAGCTTTGGATTGTTTGTGAATCTTGGATCATACCATAATCAAATGGTCCTTGAGATCTCCTTTAGTCATATGAGTAGTTCAACAAGTTGGTTTTGTTGGGTTGCAACTTTATCATGAAGGAAAGTTGTACTTAAGTTGTTTATCATTTCATGCATCCATCAAGCATCATATTTATACTTTATCATGCTAAAGCATGCATCATCATTTAGGTGTAGTAAATGAGAGTGTTGTGGTTCGCGATGATCGAGTTTTGGAGAAGGTGCATTCATTCGAGGTGTCGGTATCAAGTGTGACGCTGGTGGTCCAACTTTGGAATCGACTTTCCCCTCGCAAAACGAGTGCAAGCCCCTGCATTTAAACCCTTCCTTGTGTTTTTTTATAAAACTTTATATCACCTTTGTTTAATCTATTGCATTAGGTGATAGGAGTTGAGTGATAACATAATTGATGCATTATCCATCCTTGATTATTTCGATATCTACCATGATAACCCGTTTTGGTAAAAGCTTAGAAATGCTTAGCCATGCTAAACTAGTTAGACTTTTGAGTCAAAATGTGATAAGTCTCTAATTTTAGCCCGAATGGGCATTTGATGAGAAAAGATGCTATATTATGAAACCATACCGGGATATGGTGTTGAAATTGAGACCGTCGGGTAATTTGCACCGAATGGAGTCTCGATTAGTATTTCCGACTTGTCGATTAAGGACCGTTCGTTGTAAGCAATGTGGACCGAGACTATGGAACGCACCCACGCCGAGGTCTTTTGGCTAATGGCACGCCTGTCTGGGTGTCACCCCCAGTCAGTCGAAACTAGTACTTGGACACATACTCGGTAAGCCCGATCTCGGGGTGTCAAATCGAAACGCATAATCGCGCACCGGGTGTGATGGGAGAAGGCGGGGTAGCGTGTACCCTCGTGGGGAGTCCCCGGATGCCCGTGTGGTTAAATTCCCGGGTGTGAGGTGTACTACCGTGCTCTCCGGGTGCGTGGGGACGCGGTTCCGTTTTTGAGTATCCAAGAAAGGGTTGATATATGCAAGCTTAAGTGCTACATATGTCATGTGGAAAGGACTCCCCAATTTGGTTAATCGATTTCAAAATCGCCATGCTTCTCGGATATGGAGACTTCGGTTTCCCCCTTACATCGTAGTTTAAAGATGGAACAATGAAAAGTTGGATGAGTGATGGAATGTCTAAGAAGTGTGTGCTCTAGTTTAGAATCACCTAGAGTAGGTGAGATACTAAATTGTGATTAAAATATCGAAAGTAAGGATTCACTATTAGTAAGCTTTTCGCAAAAAGAGTCCTTGATTCTTGCTAAAAGCCTTACCTTGAATCCCCCTCCCGCATTCCCCGAGTCTTCTCCTATTTTCTTTACTCGGGTAAGTCTTGTTGAGTACTCCCGTACTCGTGGGTTTGTTAACCCTTGTTGCTGTGTGCTCGACTGCGTGCGAAATAACCAAGATTATGTCGGTTGGGCTCGACATGATCCGTTGTCCCTAGTTCTTCTCGCCTTCCGCAAAATAAGTTAAGTTTACTCAAAAGTAACTTATTCATGTTTTATAAATTAATATTATAATTCTTCCGCACTCAGATTAATATTTTTGTAACAAATGTTGTAATGTTGTAGTTACTCCTTTGTTGATCCCGGTATGAGTTACAAACGAGGGGCTTCTTAAGTTATCCGCGTATATGCATGGTCATCGAGAGGTCTTAGAGATAATGACAGTGCATGTGGGCCATATAATTTAGGAGGTTCTCATTACAGAGTGGTATCGAGCTCATACTTAGGATCGCCTACAACATTACTTTTTGAAAACTTCAAAATAATTTTATAATCTAAAAGTTTTTTTGAAAGTAACAAATTAAAAATGATCTCCTATCTTTCCTTATGCTTGCCGGAAGGCTTCGGGAAGATATCTTGATGACTCAAGTAAAAGATTTTAAGAAGTTTTCATGTCATCTTTTGAAGAACAACTGGAGAGTTAACTTCACCGACAATGTTTTGCTAAGTACTTCTCAACATCTCGCTTTGGTGCGGTGAAGATAGTATATAAAGTAAAGCCCTATAATCTACTAACATCTAACATGACGAAGACAGAATACTCCTAATGTTGTGAAAAATATATAGGGCGAGCATGCATCATATCATCCATATAATGTTGTTTCTTCCTCCTTCCATTCGGACAACTATTCTTCTTTATAGTTGTTTGTCCTAAATTTCGGCCCCGCACTGTGTTTTTGGTTAATGGACTTCCATTTGATAATTTTTGCTTCATAAGTTCCAATCTTTGGGGAGCTTGCACCTTGCCATGTTAACTCTATGTAAAAGCCTCGTGATTATTCCCTTAATTTCTTAATTCATGCATGTGTCGAAGTTTCGATTCCTTCAATCCCGACACATGCTAATCCTTCATTTTGATAGTCAACAGATGTTGATTGGAAATTACTATAGTTGTGTCCTATAGTGGAACCATGATCCGTGACCGGAATGCGAGGGGTCTATGGTCATGATTCCCTATAATTCACGACATTATCGTGCTTTCACCGTCATTGTAAACTCTTTTCGAAATTCATATCCGAACTCCACAAAAAAAAATCGAAAAAACCCTTATTGAGTGCAATCACCTTTTTTTCTTCTCGGTTGCAATCTTATATCAACTTTTTTTTGTTTTGCAAAAATTTCTTATAAGTCAATATATATTTTTGACACATTTCCTTTCCCATTACTTGTCCCACGGATTTGTCACCTTGAAATTCCGAATTAGATTTTGCTAAGAGGGAAGGATCTTCATATCCCAGTTATTCATGATTATCTGGTTACATCATTAGTAGACATCATTGCATTGCATATGTTGATTTTTAGCATTCATATAGTGCACATGTGGTGTTTCACATGTTTTATGAAATGAGGTTTTTGTTATTGATTGAGAGCTTGGTAAATTTTGTGAATTTATTAGATGTTTAATAAGTTAGTTTTCATGAATGAATTTTATCAATGTTGGGTGTTGTTTGTGTTCTACCGCTAGCTCTGTATGTAACTTTTTTGTTAAACCCTAGTCTAGCTAGGATGTTTTATATAAGTTTTTTGCCACGCTTGTGTTGTGCCGTGTGGAATCAAAACCAAGTTTTTGTTGGGTCTCTTTGACGACTCTTGTCATGCACATCTCTCTTTGATCTTCGATAACTCCTTGGTTTCTCGCCCTAGAATCTTGATTGATTATTTCCAAACTCTTCTATCCAAACTCTTCTAGTATTATATTCTTGGCTTTAATCTTGAATCACCTCCATAGTGACTCTACGCCTTAGAACTCCTTTGTTTGCTATCCTTCGTTTGTAAATCCTTGGTCACCATTAATTTTTATCATATGGATTCTCTCCGTGGTTGTGGTTTTGGCCGTGGTGTTATGATTAATGATTTCTAATCATGATCCATTACAAAACTACACTAAGCATTTTCTTGCTGTGATTTTCCTTGTTTATTTATCTATATTCTATCCGAGGACTCGTGATATCTGGATCGCTTGCTTTGTGAGTTCCTTTCGAACGTTACAAGAAAGGTGACCCTTGAAGAGCAAGTCACCGACATCAACATTAACAGACTACAAGAAGTGGTAGATAAGGGACTCGCTTTAACCATTTCTCAAGGTCAAGATCACCGTGGCATCCCCGCTGCCGCCACGTGTTTGTTGAACGCAAAGTGAGCATCCCGCCGCCGCTCGCGCTCACTTCCGTGTTGCGCCTCTCGGCGTGCCCGCACTCACTTCGCCGGGTCACGCCCCGCCGCATCACGCCTTCTTTCTCCATCTCTCTCGCGGCACCATATCCGCTTGTTGCCATCGCCTTGCACCGTACGACCCCTCCATGGTTTCGCCCGCTACCCGCCTCCACGTCGCCGCGGAATCCCCGTCACCCTATGCTTGAGCACGAGTGCACCATAGCTGGTGGTCGCCCAAATTCGTGAACTATTTTTGATTCTCGTCTCTCGGCTTCATCTTCCTCGCAGTGCCACAAAGATCTCTATCCGCTCCTCCTCGCGCTATAAAACGCAACCCAGGTACCTTGCTTCATCACTTCCATCCCTCCAAAGCCCACCGCAAATCTCCTCTAAGAATCACAGAGTCGATTTCCTCTTCCAAAGTGAAGCTGTTTAGCTCAAGAAGTAGTTGAGCCAGAGAAGAAGACGTGAAATCCAGTGCTGCAAGATCAAGCTCTTACTTGCAGATCCAGGTCACCAGTTAAAGGTTGTTGCACGTCTCGTTGAAGAAGCCCAGTTTCCATCTTAGAAGGTTGAGTCTCGCATCAAATTAGCCTATGGCCTTAGGATTTATTCTCGTGTCTTTTGACCTGTTGTGTCTCCTTGATCCCATCCTGCTTCTGGATCTGCTGGGGCCCTGTTATGTTTTGGTTGTTTGTCTTTGTGGTGGTTCCTCTTTGTCCTCGTCTGTCTAAGTTTCTGGAGTGAGGCTTTGCTATGTAATAGATGTATCACTAGTCCCAAGAAATAATCTTTGTATCCTCTTTAAATCTTTGAATGGTTTTGTAACCGTCAGATCACTAGCAAGTTGTCATCTTTGACATAGTTTTAAAAATCACAAAAGCCCACCGACTGCCTTCTTGAAAGTTTTTCCGATCCGAATCTCGGGACAAGATTCCTATTGGGAAGGGTCAGAACACCCTTTGTGTTAATTACCAGCTAAACAAGGGATTTGGATAAAACAAGTTTAGTTTATAGTATATAAGTGTGATTTGTTTTGGTTTTCGAAAAATCCTACATTTCTAACCCTCTTTTACCCCCTTTTCTATAGTTCAAAATCTAAAAGAATTTGGGGTTGGTTCCAAAAGCGAAAAGGTAGAGTTTTCAAAATTGAACCAAAATGGTATTTTGAGTTTTCAAAGTTTAGTTCAAAATTTTAAAGTAATTTTAAATCCTAAAATACTTTTATTTTTGCCCCAAGTTTGTATTTCAAAATCTAGGCCGAATTTGAAAATGCTTCAAAAAGTGAAAATGTTTATCTTAAAAAGTTGAGCAATTTTTGTTTTTGGAGATTTTTGAGTTTTATTCAATTTTTGGGAGAATTTGCGAAGTTAGGGTTAAAAGGAGACCTGCTACAAGTGTTTTGGGGGATGTATATGGCCCCATGGTCGATCCACCACCGGCCAAACGAGTTCGCGCCGCCGGCCCACCGGCTCCCTTCTCGCGCCCACACCGAGGAGCCGGCGGCGACCTTGCATTACCCCCACCACCCATCCCTTGCCATAAATAGGCCCGGCAAGATCGACGCCGTTTCCTTCTTTCCAAAAACCACCGCCGCCGGCAACCACCTCCGCCTCCACGCCGTTGTCGTCGCCACCGCGCTCAATCCTTTGAATGGCGCGTCATTATCTTCGCCGTCCTTGCGGCACCTCTGAGCTAGCTTGCGCAGCTCGCGCCGCCGAGGACGGCCGTACGCGGGCCGTTTTTGTCGCAGCTCGTCCGCCATGGCCCGGAGTCCTCGCCGGCCGTCTGCCCTCTATGAAAGGGCTTTTGCCGCACCGTCTTTTTCTTTGAGCTCTCCTGACGTCATGGTTGTGATCGCCCCTTCGCTTTTTGTTGTGACGGGTCCCGACGCACCTTAACGCCACTTTGCCGCCGCCGCAAGAACCGCTCGGGTCCATCCGTGCGCGTGGGTCGAGGGCCACGGACCATCTCCTGCCGAAGCTGCAGTCACCCACGAGCGCTGGGCGAGCATGCCGGTGCTCATGCGCCCTTTCCCACGCGCCAGCGGAGCTGCCGATGGGGAACGGCCGAGCCAAGCCACGCGCCGCCGCTTCCTCAAGCGAGGTGTCGTCCAGGGGATCTCGAGGTGAGAATTAGAAAAAGTTAAGGGGCCAAGTGAAAAGTCCGCGGACTTACTTGAATAGTGCTAAATAGTGTACTGTACTTGTTTATAATTTTGTAAAAGGTCGTTGGTCTTTTATAAATTTTGCTAGGCTGTGCTTTGGACAACCAAGTTGGGCTCTACCTATTTAAATAAGAAAATGGCCAAGACAAAGGCCTGGGCCGCACCGCCGCCATTACAGTTGGGCCGGTCGGTTGCTTACGGCCCGAATGCGTTTTTAATAAATGTTTTATGAATTTCTTTTTATGTGAATAGTGCTGAACTTTGTGAATTTCATATAAATTCATGTATAGCTTTAAAAATTGTGAAAATTTTTGTGTAGCCTTCCTATAAGTATGTTCACCCATGAAAATTATGAAACTTTGATTTTGACTAGTTCTTGCATGTATTAAAATTACAATCTTTAATTGAAAAATGCATCTTCCATGAATTTTAGAAAATAAAATATTTATTTAAAAATCATGAAAATTGATTTGGTGCTGTTTTATGCCATGATCTAGCTGTACAAAAAGTTTGAGATCATTTTGACAAAATTTATTTATTTATTATTTTATGCTTTATTTAATTAATGGTTAAATGTGATGTTTAGTGTATAATAACTTAGGTTTTGTATAGCTTTGGATTGTTTTGAATCTTGGATCATACCATAATCAAATGGTCCTTGAGATCTCCTTTAGTCATATGAGTAGTTCAACAAGTTAGTTTTGTTGGGTTGCAACTTTATCATGAAGGAAAGTTGTACTTAAGTTGTTTATCATTTCATGCATCCATCAAGCATCATATTTATACTTTATCATGCTAAAGCATGCATCATCATTTAGGTGTAGTAAATGAGAGTGTTGTGGTTCGCGATGATCGAAGTTTTTGGAGAAGGTGCATTCATTCGAGGTGTCGGTATCAAGTGTGACGTTGGTGGTCCAACTTTGGAATCTGACTTTCCCCGCAAAATGTGCAAAGCCCCTGCATTTAAACCCTTCCTTGTGTTTTTATAAAACTTTATATCACCTTTGTTTAATCTATTGCATTAGGTGATAGGAGTTGAGTGATAACATAATTGATGCATTATCCATCCTTGATTATTTCGATATCTACCATGATAACCCGCTTTTGGTAAAATGCTTAGAAATGCTTAGCCATGCTAAACTAGTTAGACTTTTGAGTCAAAATGTGATAAGTTCTAATTTTAGCCGAATGGGCATTTAATGAGAAAAGATGCTATATTATGAAACCATACTGGGATATGGTGTTGAAATTGAGACCGGTCGGGTAATTTGCAATCGAGAATGGAGTCTCGCAGTATTTCCGACTTGTCGATTAAGGACCGCTTCGTTGTAAGCAATGTGGACCGAGACTATGGAACGCACCGCGCTGCGCTGAGGTCTTTTGGCCAATGGCACGCCTGTGCCTCGGTGTCACCCCGTCAGTCGAAACTAGTACTGGACACATACTCCGGTAAGCCCGATCTCGGGGGTGTCAAATCGGAAACGTACAACCGCGCACAGGGTGTGATGGGAGAAGGCGGAGTAGCGTGTACCCTCGTGGGGAGTCCCCGGATGCCCGTGTGGTTAAATTCCCGGTGTGAGGTGTACTGTGTGCTCTCGGGTCGCGTAGGGACGCGGGTTCCGCTTTGAGTATCCAAGAAAGGGTTGATATATGCAAGCTTAAGTGCTACATATGTCGTGTGGAAAGGGACTCCTAGTCAAGGTTAATCGATTTCAAAATCGCCGTGTTTCTGGATATGGAGACTCGGTTTCCCCTTACATCGTAGTTTAAAGATGGAACAATGAAAAGTTGGATGAGTGATGGAATGTCTAAGAAGTGTGTGCTCTAGTTTAGAATCACCTAGAGTAGGTGAGATACTAAATTGTTTTCGAGAAAAAAGGTGAGATACTAAATTGTGATTAAAATATCCGAAAGTAAGGATTCACTATTAGTAAGCTTTTTCGCAAAAGAGTCCTTGATTCTTGCTAAAAGCCTTACCTTGAATCCCCTCAGCCTGCATTCCTGAGTCTTCTCCTATTTTCTTTACTCAGGTAAGTCTTGTTGAGTACTCCCGTACTCGGGGTTTGTTAACCCTTTTGTTGCAGTCTTCGACTCGTCCAAATAACCAAGATTATGCCGGTGGCTCGACATGATCCGGTTGTCCCTAGTTCTTCTCGCCAAATGGAAAATAAGTTAAGTTTACTCAAAAGTAACTTATTCATGTTTTATAAATTAATATTATAATTCTTCTGCACTCGATTAATATTTTTGTAACAAATGTTGTAATGTTGTAGTTACTCCTTTGTTGATCCCGGTATGAGTTACAAACGAGGGGCTTCTTAAGTTATTCAAGCGTATATGCATGGTCAGGAGGTCTTAGAGATAATGACAGTGCATGTGGGCCATATAAATTTAGGAGGTTCTGTTACAATCAGAGCTACAACTTAAAAACCTAGAGGATGAGTGGCTGAATGAACGGGAAGGCGAAGAGTGGCATGAGTGGGTAGGGGTTGTGGATGAGTAGTAGTTTCATAGAGGTGTACTCTTAGCAAAGATGAACACTTGGATCTGTATGGATTGGGTATTTTTGTAAATATTGACGTGTTTATTACTCTATGCCTTGCATTACTTCTTTTTTTGATCTCTATGATATGTTCATTGTATTGTCCATCTATCTATCTATCTAGAACTAACATGAATTTCAGATTTGTTATGGGAGATTGATACGGGAGGAGCTTATATGGTAATTATATCCTCATTTCTATCTTGGTTTGTGGGAAATTTATATCTATGGTCATATGTGTGTTTTTGAACTTTGCGCCATGAATTTTTGGGCTATAATGTTATATCTATGGTCATATGGTTCTTGGAAAATTTATATCTATGGTCATATGTTGTGATTCCGAGATGTATATATGGTTCTCAGATGTATATTCTAATTCTAAGATGTATAGATTGATTCCGAGATGTATGTTCTGATTCTGTCATTTTTGTGTAAAATGTGAGATGAAATTGGTGAAACAAAGATGTGTTGTTAGGGGATCATGCAGTTACGGCCCGCCGACGTCATCGCGAGGGCGGCGTTATCAACTACCGCAATGTCACGCCGCTCGCTACTGATGTCGGCCAGGGCGGCGTAACAATGAAGAAATACCGCAACTATGTCGGCCCCGGTTGATGTCAAGCCGTGGTGGCGCTATCGCAACGCCCGGCAAAGCCGCCGCCGCCGGATGTCGGCTTACGGGCAGAAACAAACGCCTCGTAGCTACTGCGGCTCGCGGCGACGCTGCACTACCGCAGCTCGCAGAGCGCCGCTTCGCTTTCTCAACGCTGGGAGGCTCGGCGTAATCGCGCCAAAAATGGCCGGCGCACGGCCAGCTAAGCCCCCGTAGTGCATGCGCCGGGTGGTGCACCCTGTTGGCGGCCCTAGGAAGTAGCCGTGTAGAGTTGATGAACCTATTTTTAAAAGAATTGCCACTCTGGAGTCTGGACTGAATGAAAGGACATCACGGAGAGGGAAGGATGAGCACCTCCAGCCAAGGCGACGCCCTGCCGCCCTCGCGGCCGCCCACCCTTCTCGATGTCCCCACCCTCCCGCCCTCTTTCCCACCACTCCTCCCTCTTCCCATCGGCTTGCCTCCCTTTGCTCTGTCCGCTTGTAGCTCGCAACCTTCAAGGCTCCCACATCGCCTGTGAGCGCCTTATGCTTTCCGCAGTGCAAAGAATTGGCGGGCGGCCTCCCCACCACGCCCGGCGTGTTCCCTGCGCCCGCCGGACTCAACTTGGCGGCTGAACTTCGCCCGGCTTCCTCAGGCTCAACAAATGTCGGCACGAAGATCGAGGTGGGCGATCTTGCGCCAATAAGATGCCCAAGGAGCGCCCGCAAATGTCTGCTAGCAACCACCGGCCGCCTCTGGGCGTCCGGTAGGGGAAAAAGGCAAAGACGTTGGCCCGCCGGCTTCTCCCGTGCTCCCCCGGCATCGACACGCCGCTGGACCCCCATCTTTTGTCTCCCTCAGGTACTCATTTCCGCGACTACGTTCTGCTTCGCTTGTTCTTTACTTTGATCCTATACGCTCACGAAGTGTTCTAGCTAGAATTTTGCTAAGTCTTTTTGCTTAGTCCTTTGTTGTTCTCCCATTGATCATCTGAGAACCGCTAGTTTGTGCTTAAACGTGGTGTTTAGGTAGAACCTAGTAGAATATGTATTCGTCCTCACGGATCGGTGGTAGGCGGCCGGTGGTGACAGCCCTATCCGTCCCTTGTAGTCCATCATGTTTTGGGAAGTCTAGACCCGGGTTCTCAGAGCAATCCGCTTATGCACGTGTGTTTGGGTTCATTATCGGCCTCTCCATGTATACCCCCAAGTTGTACCCCGATGTGAACTATACGATAGCAGTCTGAGGAACCGTTAGCCTTGTGCTCGGTTTATAGCCTCTAACCGAGTGACTAGGAATACTAGACAACCGACATGTTTATAGGATGATAATTATGATCCCCAACCTAGTCTTGTTGTCCTCCCACTAGATGCTACTACCTCTGTTACACTTTCCCTGTGAAATTCTTTTATGTGTGTGTTACCCTATCCAATATTTATCGAATATCCTTACCCCCGATATTGGATAGTGTGCCTTTTCCTAGAAGACTATCTAGTCGTTAATTCCCGAATAGCTTCGCCTAGCTTCCCCGTGAAAATAAATACGATACCTTAGAATACTCCTAGGTGAAATACTACAATGGTATTCCGTGTGCTTCATGGATTAATGAATATTAACTAGAGAGCATACGAATCACCAACATACCACCCAACCGTAGACCCCGAACTACCGAACCCTCTTCGAACAACTCTTGAATCTGGGCCCGTATCTCCCAATGCACAATTACTCGACCACCATCCGGTCGCTCAAATCCTAAGCCATGTTACTAAAAAGCAGCACCTTCCCATGATCGTTAAGTTGAAGTGAACCATTAGTCAAGTTAACGTTAACAGAGTACCCATCCCCGAGAGTAGCATAAGCGTGGACCTACCCATCCTATCATACTACCACAACCAGGCAACAAAGGAATAATAAGGAAGGTAAATGACTTAGGATTCAGTATTACAAGCATGCATGTTTATTTGAAATAAGAAAAAAAGCAGGTGCAAAATGTTCAAGGGCACTTGCCTCTTCCCACGTGCTCTCTCAAAATCCTCAGGCTGAAGATCCTAGAAGTTCTCGAACTGCTCGAGCTCTAAACTATCACACCGAAAAAGACAAACGAATGAACACTAAGAACCAGCAGACAAAATAGAACTAAACATCTACAAAAACATTACGATCATCTAGTACACGTTTCTCACGATCACCCGAAAGCAAGAATCGTTAAAAACAGAGCTACGGTTAAAAAGTTATGCTAAAACAAAGTTCTAGGGTCTAAACTGTAAAAACAGACTATAACAGGACCTATTTATTATTAAATAATTTAAAAGGGCTAAAAATAGAAAAGGTAAGGGCTAAAACATAATTTTATAAAAGTACATGGTCCTTTTCTACAAAAAAGAGGACTAGTAGATAATTTATTAGAAGATCGGGGTCCTTTTTATAAAATAGAAGGGTTTAAACATAATTATTTTAAATTACAGGGGCCCATACGCAAAAGTATGAATTACTGCGCATTTAATAGATTTATTTTTTAAGAAAAAACCGTGGACCAGGTTCATGGCCTCGTGAACCAAGGGTCTACGGTCCTCGATGAACCGGCCTATACCCCTTCGGGTGGTTCTAATCGTTGCAGTTGGTTCCATATCGGAGGGCGGGGCGGCCATCGACGCCGAGAGGCCAACGACCACGATCGCAGCGGGATCGGCGGGAAGAGAGAGAAGAACTTCGGGGATGCTCACCACGGGGTCACGCGGAGGAGAGAGGTCGGAGGGGCGGCGATGACGGCGGGCAGATGGAGTTGGCGGCGTCGCGGGGTGGCTCGGCCGGCGATCGGCTTCATGGGAACTTCGGGGCCGGGCCGGCGGCGTCCGGAAGGTCGTCGAGGGCGGTGGCGTCAGACGGCTCCTCCTGCGTCGAGTGGCCAACTAGAAGCGGCCGGCTGGGGCATAACACATGGCGAGGTGAGGGGAAAGGCAGGCGCGGTCGCGGGACCCTCCTGATCCCCCAAGCGCTTCGTGGCGGGCCGAAATCCTATGGGGCGGGATGTCACATTCACCCCTCCTTTAAACTCGGCGTCCTCGTCGGCGGTGGATAAGTTACCCCCATACTCGGGCATATCCCAGATATCCGGATGTCGAGGGGCGGTATAGGCCACAGAGATCGTTCCCTTCACGGCCACGTCCGATGCGTGCCATGCCATGCCGGTGTCCCACACGGGGGCCACGCGCACCATGCGCCATGCACACCGTGGATCAGCGCCCCGTGACCCAATGAAGGTGGCTCCGATACCGATACGTAACATCTCCGGGCCCGAAATAGCGGCATCGGTCCATAAGCTGCGACCCTCCTCCGCCTCATATAACCGCTTACGGCTTTCGTCCTCGCCCCGTAAAGGGTTAACCCGTGTTATTCCGATGACCTGGTTTTAACTTGATCATGCCGAGGCTGACCAGCAGCACGGGACTCTACCCCTCGCGATACAGTAGCTTACGCGCTACAGTGTCCTTTTGCTACAGTTGCCAGCAGCTACAGTACCCGGCAGGACCAGCCCACCATCGCTATAGTACAGGCTGCGACTGTGGACCGATTGATGCTCTGCTCCTCTCTCTGGTGCAGTGCGCAGCGAGCGATTGAGGACGACGTGCAGCAAACCCAGTACCACACCGATTTCCTTTCCTTTTCGCTGTCACAGCTTTGCTGTTTACCAACAGGGTTTGCTTCTTGCTCAGTTGATTGAGCATCTCAATCTTTCTTCAAAATTTTTTTCTTTGATCAAGCTCAATCTTTGCTTTGGTGGCTGTCTCTCCGAGTCTCGACACGTGCGAAAAGGCCTCTCGTTCCCACACCCCCGGCGTTGACCACTCGCTAATCAAAGTTTAACAAACTACTACTAGTACCCACCTGGTGAGTGGTGATGGTGATGGCTACCGTCAGAGGAGATGACAGATTGGAGCAGGAATTTTCGTCAAAGTGGAACGTGCCAGTGCCCGTTACTACTGGGTAAGAGTACAGTACTCTCATACGACCTCCCTCAATTGGAACAGTAACGTACCTACCAGTGTCGTGGTACGGTGGATTGTGTGAAGCCGTATGTCTCCGGGGTTTAGATCTCGCTGTCCTGTCCTGTCCTCTAGACGGCACAGCTACAGTACTGATCAATTTTTTCCCTTGCTGCTGTGAAACGCAACGCAAGGGGGCGCCGCGGAGGTGTGCCTCCCAATGCCCGGAATTCCTCTCCACTTCCCATCAAACAACAGGAGAAGGTCGCCTCACTCCGTTTTGTCTTCGGCTGCCTTGAAACTCCGTGAAAACATCTACGCGAAACCACACACAACACAACGCCAAAACAACCGCAGCGCAAGACGCCGTGCCGTGCCATGCTCGACGAACAAAAAGAAGGGTTTTGGTTCCTTGCCTTGCTGCATTTGACTCTCAACAAAAACAATGTCGCCCGCCGTCCACAGACTGGTCCGGCCGGCGCTGTTGTAGGGGCGCACACAAAAAACACATGCTCCGTCCGAGCATTTCTGGCTTTGAGTGCGGATCAAGCTTCTTCTTCTTCGTCCTCCGCCTGGAGCCCAGTGTAGCCGACCCATCTCATTACCACTACTACTGATTTTTGCATTTGCCCGTGGTGGAGTCCCATGTCCAGCCATGCATGCTCATACTTCTCGAGGTCATCGCTGTCTGCCTGGATCCATGCAACCATTTCCTTCCGTTCTTTTTTTTTTTTTGTTTCCCTACTCGCCCGCCGTGCTGTGCTGTCAAAAACTTGAGGTACGTACAACTCAGAGAATGGAAATGAAACATAATCAGTAGTCCTAAATATCTTGTCTCCTCAAAGAGAAGAGGAGAAGCGTGTTGTGGATGCTGCCAAAGGCTGTGTTTTTCCCCTACTGCTGGAATGTCTCGTTAGCTCTCACGCACACGGGTCAGCTTTCTCAACACACGAGCGAAGCAGTACTACACTTTTAAGGAGATCAGTATTTTCGACCTAGCTAGCCTCTACTTATTAATTAACGAATGCTAAGATAGTTCCATCGGTGAGTACTAGAGCAGCTGGGCGGGAAGGAAGGATCAACTACTCGAGCTTGACTTGCGATGGCGCGGACCGTATGTGCTCTCGTCGATCGTGGCCGTATTGTTGAGCTTGCATTTCCATGTCGCCGCTTTAGGTAATCCTAGGACTGGCTTTTGTATTGGACGGCGGCAGACAAGACCACCATCGCTTGGGTGCGATGGCCGAACATCTATAGGGAGGGCATCTAATCTAATCTAAAAAGCATTGCAAGCATGATCAGAGGCTTGTCCCCATTGGGCGAAAGCCATGCCTTTTTTTTTTTTTTTTTTGATAAAGGGAAGCCATGCATCTTAATTCTTCATCTCTTGTTCAGGTAAAGGAAAAGGCTCCACTCCCTGATGTTATGATTATGATGATTCAGCCTAGCTAATTAGTGGTTAGTGCCTCCAATTCAACACTGCAATCCTACCCCAATTTAGTAAAGTACTTGCTTCTCCTAACTCAAAGTATATTGTGTTTGAATCATTCTGGTGGTATGGATTGGAGGAAAGAAAATTAAGGTGCAGCAGGAGGATAACGAAATGAAATGGCCGCATGCATCTTCTTACTATATTAATAGGTACTGGTAGGGCGCATGAGCATTGGTGCGTGCGTTGCATTTGCATGGACTAATGGTGGACGCGGCTGGAACAAAAAACAAAGGCAGCGACGATTGGCAGCCGGCCGGACGCGGGTTAATTAACCTTAGATAACAAATACAGACAATTGAAGAGAGAGAGAGAGAGAGAGAGAGAGAGAGACAGCGACTGCGCTGCCCGGCAGCATTTTTGTCGCGCCCGCCGGAACCTTCTTCTTCCACCTCTGCTACGCTCGCCAGTAGCTGTCCGTACCTCTGTGGTTGCAGTATCTCTATGCTTGTCGTCTGCGTTCAGCTCAGGACAGCTTGATTAATTTGTTTGCCGATGCAAAAATTAGTTCCAAAAAACACTCAGGCGTCCTGACTGAACCTGGGAGCTGGATGGAGCTCACGGGACGACGCTTCGATCGAGCTGCACCTGCACCATGCATGTCTGCCCCTCGTTTCTTTCTTTTCTTCAACCGGCAACCACAAGCAGCCAGCTAAGCCGAATCCGAGGACCTCTCTTCCCCTGCCATTCAGCTAGTACTGTACTACCTACGCTGCCGAATTCAGCAAATTATATTATTACTAGTATACACAGTTTGTGCTAGTACTAATCAAAATTTGTGACACGGCACTTGAGAATCAATCATCATTCCTCGCAACAAAAGAAGATAGAATAGGGCTTGCTCTGAATTCCTGCAAAAAGCCAGGGACTCTCATGTTCAGATCAAGCGAGCATGCACTTTTCAAATAAACCTGTTTTCAATACTACTATCTCCATCACTTTTTTCTTGGAGGCCATTGCAGAGATAACATCAAATAGGAAGCGACCTCATCAATGTCATCATTCCCGGTCATAATCTCAGGAGCTATCATCCATCTCACTACACTACTCTCTTTGACTGTCAACCGAGGATCGATTTAAAGTTTACTGACACTTGATGTGGTCAAGTTGCGCTCTCCTCTCTGAGGTGCTCTTTGGCCGCCTTTTATAGTTCAAGGGGCCAAAGAGCTTTGCTACGACCTAGTCGGATCTGACGAGAGGGGTTGTCCGTCGAGGATTCGAACACCCAAACTCTAAACATGGTAATCGACTAGAGTTCTATCCTGATTACAACAGAAGTCTACCGTAGCTATGCTTCCATTGCCTTCGGGAGTTGTTTGTGGCCGCAGGCTGTGATAGAATCCTGCTAACAACTCTCTGGAGCCCTTAGGTGATCCCGTATCCACAGTACCTGCACCTTATAACACGTTCAGATCAAAGCTAGGTTTACTCCATATCATGAAACTTGACCAGGATTGCTTGGTTCTTCATCATTTTCAGGCACGGGCATAGAATACGGAAGGCCTAGGTTATGGATCAGAGCCTTGACATGAGTGATGAACTCCCCACCGGTACTTAGATGCTTAATGTGAAAGTCAGGCCCACAGTGAAATGACATGTAGCAAAGCATCTCCATCCATACATTTATGATGATCCCCATCGGTCACTTGCTTTGATCATACGAAGCTCCTTGACAAGTTGGAGAGCTAGAATCATGACAGGTTTAACAGAGACCAGTTCTAAAGGTTGGGCTTCATGGGGTACCCTGCCAACTATATGCCTGACTACAGCAGCACTTTCATCTAGGGATTCCTTGTAGGAGCTCAGAGAGTTTCGGATGAATTCCCGAGCCTTTTCCAGCAGAATTTGCCCATCGTTGCCAGACAGTATGCCATGCTCTGCACAAAGGAACATGACATAATTGGATAATTCCGGCTTGGTTCTGCTCGATGGAGAGTCATCTTCATCGAAGTAGCATATGTCCGTTGCTATGTGCCAGGTGAGGATGGAGGAAACGAAAGAGGGGCGCTCAATGCTTTTGGTGAGCAGCCTCAGCAGAGTTGACGACGACCTCTCTTGTATTTTGCTCCGGAGCTCCAACTTTGCCCATTGGCCTGTGAACTTGCTGATGTCCCACACATCTTCATGAATCCGGCTTGCCACATCTACCAGCTTATCAAGGACGAGCCTCTTCAGCTCACGAGACCTCGGTGTGTGTCCAGGTGGCCACATGCTTGAGGCGCCTCAGTACACCACCATCACCATTAGCTGCTCTCTTAACTTCTATGCACCCGTCAATGAGGTTGTACTGTGCCAGCTTGTGCGACCACTGTGGTCTGCTCTCTGGATGAACAATCCTAAAGACGGTGAAGATTATGTCACCCTCTCCTTGGTCAAACTGATTCCCGACCGACGAGATGGAAATAAAGATGGAGACTATCTCCATAATGATAGCACCGCATAGCAAAATGTAGGACACTAGAATGTCAGCTGTACTGTAGTTCAAAAAGATCAGCTTGGGAGAATAGAACGAGGGATGCAACGGTGGATCCCAGTGTAACAAGCTGGGGAAGAAGGAGTTTAGTCGGTCGTCTGGGCCTATACGTATAATGGCTCCAAGCTTGGTGTAGAAGTAGTCATAGATAAGCCGGAGCTGGAGCTCAGGTAGCTTGTAAGAAATGTGGACTCGTTGATCATCGGAGAGGAACCCCTCAAAGGAAAAATTTTTCGGGTCTAGGTGACAGAGGTGTCTTATCCATCAGGAAGGCCAGGCAATTGGACACGTTCCAACTGGCGAACCACAGCAGATGTCGGTAGGATTTTGCTTCCTGCCTCGTCCACACTGTGGTACCACCACTGGGTTCAGCTGCCCAAGCCTTAGCCAACAAACTGATGCCACCTCCAGGCGTTATTTGTTTGGCGGCGTGCATGAGTGCCGATGTTCTCCCAGCATACTTGAGGGTGCCTGAGATGAACATAAGCACCAGGGGAGCCAGGAGCCGCTTGTCTCCCCTGCCACTGTTTGCCGACGACATAGGCAGCGAAACCTGCCTGGGTGACTAGGCTCAGGAGGTGGCGCATCCAGAGCATGTCATCCTCCAGGGAGAAGGCCGTGATCGTCTCCTGCCCGCCAAGGTGCAGAAGCATAAACGGCGCCCAGAAGAGAATTAGCCCATGCCGCGGGCCATTGTTGTATTGTGCCATACGGCCAAGGACAAAGATTGCGAGGAGGTCGGCAAGCACGTAGGCAAGCCATACCAATCCTCTGAGCAAACTAGAGGTCGTGCGCTTCCTGACGCCGGAGAACAAGAGAAGGAACACTTGCACGGCAAAGCTCATGATCACCAGCGACTGGATTTCCCATTCATGCCAGAGTTGTTCCATTTCCACATGGGCTGTCAACCTGATCTCATCAACATTACGAAATTCAGAAACCTGATTATATATCAACATGGCTACTAGTTTCTCTCAATTTTAGTCAACACTAGAGTTCTACACAGTTCAGGGTTATTATTAACACCAAAACTCATGGCTTTATGAGTATATGAGTTTTGTCAGACTCCAGACAGGATTGATCGAGTAGGCTTTCCATAATTCAGAAACGACATTCCAACTTATTAATTAATTAAATCAGCTAAACTTACTGAAATTTATTCCCTAACAAAATGTTGACGTTCTAGGAGGACGGTTTTAGGTTTTCTTCAGTTTTATTTGTCATTGTGGGTTGTCGATCCAAAATGACCATGTTAATTAACAGCTCTCATTGTGATATTAAGGACAATACATAACCAGTATGGGCTAAACAGTGTAGAGATGAAAATTCAAAACCGGAGGTGTCAAATTAACATAATGTGATATATCAAATTAAGGGGTGAGTGTGCGTGCGTATGGACAATTGCATTTGGTGTTTCGTAAGGGGTGAGTGTGCATGCGTATGAGCAATTGCATCTAGCGTTTCATAAAAAGATAAACATCATAATCATTTCATAATAAAAGAAGGATGCATCACTTTGAAGAAGAGCATACAAATGGATATAATCGACTATATAGATTATTGATTCATACTTGGTTTCACACATTCAACTTCAACATCGGAAAAAGAAAGGAAATCAAAATTGCTCAAAATCAAATAGTCGGATATTTTTCTCACCGGTATTGATCCATCCGTAGGGCGCTGCCCACCTTACTGCCAGCATTTTTCAAGATCCTCATTTCACGCACATATACAAAGCTTCTTTTTATTCTGAATGTTGATCCTAGATAGTTCCCATGTATGCCGCCGAGGATGTATATATAAAAGGGCGTGGCACCTCAGAATTTCTGGATTGCCAACTTTGTTGTATTTAAATATTCTTTGCTTGGGTTCGACCGGAGGAAACGAATAACTAACGTGCAACACTTCCTTTGCTTGTAGATGGAGTTTGATTCTATGTTGAGGGAGCAAGCCAGGTAGCTACGCAAAAAACTGATCCTCTCGCAGACACGGATGCCATATACATGATGACCACGGCATCAGCTTTCTAAAGGAGATGCCATATATGATTTTGTCTGACGTAGAAGACTTGGAAAGATAAGGGGCCTTCACGTAAAGGAGATGCCATATATGATTTTTGTCTGACATAGAAGACTTGGAAAGATAAGAGACAGGGCCTTCACGGTTTTGTTGAGCGTCTCGCTTTATCATAGGTCCATGGCAAGCCGGAAGATCCCAAATCATGCAAATCATGTAAACTCGGTGAAAATCCATCATTTGCCGTGCTGGCCTCCTCCTAGCTGAGAAATGTTCAAAAGACCACATGGCTTCGATGAAATCTCCAATCATCAGCCATGGCGCTGTCGATCATGGTTTTGTTTTGCAAAGCAAGTCCCGCATTAGATGTCTATCCTGTGTTCTTGGCTCACCATGCACAAAGGTACCGCTCCAGCTATCAACGTCATCCCTTCCATCGATTAAGAGATTTTTGCTATTTTGCCTGTGGCTTTCGTGGGTTTCATTACAATGCCCTTACTACAATGGGCTTCGTTATAATGCCTATCTCTATGTTGGCCTCACCGCTACAATGCCCATGCCGGCTTTTTTCTATTTTCCTAAAAGGTTTTCGATTTATTTTTTATGTGAACGGACGAAAATACCCTTCAGCTTTTTCGTTCAGGAATCAGGTGCTCCTCCGCTTCTCCGTTCGATCTTGACTCCTTTCTTCTCTGTTCGCCGGTTGACCTCCTCGCTCGAGCTCGTTCGATCCCGCGCGCGCCCGCCAAGTGAAGATGACGGACGGCGACGGGCGCGAATGGGGGCGGCAGGCCTTCCCCGAGCCCACCGCCCCCCCAGTCCCAGCGCGGCGCGCCAGGGCGCCCACCCTCGCGCATGTGGCAGCCGAGGAGAACGCCGGCAGTCCTGGCTCGACTCTCCCGTTTTGCCTAGGAGACACCCCGAAAATATATAGATTTGTAGTGCAGACACAGTCACGCATCTAAATACTTCAACTTGCCGTGAAAGGGAGCTAAGTTGCGAGACCACGTAGACAAAAAAATCGTCGCCCTTGGATGCTTTCATATCGTGCGGTTCATGTTGCAGCAACATTTCGTTGGATTTTGCGAAAAAGACAACTGTTTCAGTGTTTATCAACTCGCTCACTTATTCATAAGTGGCTGTAACGTATATATATTTATTAATTAATGGGCTGTTGGGCCATCATGAGCTGTATTTCTTATGCTTATCCAGTTTCATTGGATTTTGTGAAAAAAACAACCGTTTCAGTGTTTATCAACTCGCCCCCCTTAGAATGTTACACATACGTACATATATTTATTAATTAATGGGCCTTAAGTCGTCGAAGTTGGGCTGTTGATCCATCATGAGCTGGATTTTTTCACTGGTCTTGACGTCTGATTTTTTTATGCTTATCCACGTCGTCCCGCTTTGGTTTTGCGTCCTTATTTTAAGTGGGAGGTAGTGCGACGTTCGAATACTTCTTCTTTCCTTATAATCTAGCTAAGTGCCCGTGCGTTGCTACGGGGTTTACATAAAATTTCATGGCATACATCTACATGGTTAAAACTTAAAATATATATATAATAGTATGACATGCAACAATTAACGAAATTAATAATTCCTGAGTACGGATAAATATATAGCAAACGTGACTTGGTATTTCAGTTATAGCCCATCATACTTGGCTAAACAGGATAAAGGATATATCACCGTTATATCAATCTAAACAATATTATCCTACATTAAACTTAGTATGTGTGAGTGAAATCGTAAGGCGACACGCAAGTTGTTTGATAATGGTCTTTTCTACCCACACAACGCATTTTTTCTTTCATTTCACATTGGCTCTTCTTTCCTCTGACCTCCGGCTTGCCCCCATGTGCCCTCGCTTTGCTTCCATGGGCTTGTGAAATACACTCCCAACCATATGAATGCCAACATTACATCAGCTTCTCTCATTACGGATTGTACAGTTACAGGCAGGTCAGCGCCTAAAATCTCTAGCATTTTAGCTCTCATTCTCAACAGATCTTGCTACTTCATCGAAGCACTCTCTGAAGCCTGCCAATGACACAAAACACTAAGGATGCATAAAGTGGATGCAATGTATAGAGTAGCAACAAATGTGCCCTTGAGTATTTGTTTTGCATCAAGTGATAATCTAGGGCCCAAACAATCACCTTGTCCTTGCCATTTCCAAGACCATATCCTACCAAACCATGTATAACTGAAATTGATACGGTTGCATCTATTGTCAATCCATGAAGAACATGACTTCTAAGATCAATGCAAGTTGCCAAAAAAGTCTGAATCTAAGAGGCAACTGACTTTGACTTTCTCTACGACAAATTGATTAAATGAGTGAGACTGAGACAGGGATGTTGCTGGCATGCAACAGTGGCAAGCAATAATGCCGAATAGTGCTTTTCATGCACTTTCAGACTAAAAAGAATGAACCAAATAGTTTTCTGAGATTGGACTGGCCTTGCAATAGTTTGAATCAGTCGCCAAAATCTAAAAAGACTGAATCGAACAATGAAACACAAAAAGACTGAATAAAACACTGGAAGACACAAAAACTTCAGAAAAAACACGACAAATTGCAACAGCTGGAAAACTGAAGAAACAATGACAATGATGGTGTCACCTTTGCCTTGTGTCCTTGTTTGTTCATTTCATGGATGATTAGCAGCGCAGCACAGCGTTGATTGCATGCAAACTGGTGTCAGTGTCACTGGAAGACTGTAGAAACCATTTGAAGCATATAGCTCAACTTGTAACCTTGGTGGCTCAGGTTTGATCTGCAATCAACAGAGGATACAATTAACACATAAGAATAGGCTAATATAGTTGATCTACAAAATACATACATCAGAGAGGTCCACTGCACACTACAAGAAGGTACCTCTAGTTAATTTTCATGGCATATAATAAATTGATTTCACATCAAATAGCCTAGATGCACATTGATCAAGCAACCTGCACTTCACTGTTTCAAGCTCTGACTTCACAAAAATAAAGTTCAGTATTTATGATATGCAACCCCAATATGAAAGTGCTAATGTGCCACGCAACGTATGCAGATGCTAGCATTTAATAAGGACTCAAATAAAGCAACCTTGTCGGAATCTGAGGAGTATCCTGTGAATACAAATTACAATCTTCTCCCCTACTCCCGTTCAGCGAAGAGTTTAACTACTCTGAAGTTTTAAGTAACTTCTGTGAAATTCCGTGGGGTAAACACGTGTAATGCTAAAAAGGTTTTATGACACTAAATGCAGATCTGATGCTCATATAACTAAAAAAAAGATATGATGTTCATTAATATGCCAATAACAGAAAAGTTGCACAAGCCATGGC
Organism: Hyparrhenia diplandra; assembly: GCA_015847255.1. Lineage (NCBI taxonomy): Eukaryota > Viridiplantae > Streptophyta > Magnoliopsida > Poales > Poaceae > Hyparrhenia > Hyparrhenia diplandra. The sequence goes on along the minus strand of JADLZK010008803.1, from coordinate 186,708 downwards.
TGCCAGGGTTGCAAAGCTGCCGGATCCAAGACCATGGCTGTCATTGCTCCTATACACATACAGTTCGAGTCTCTCGGATTGGAAATTAATTGCTTACCATTCCATGGATGAGACGTTGGTGAAGTTGGTCAGAACCCTCTTATAGTTTGCCTGGTAGAACTTGGTTCATAATGAGTCACCTGTCCTCAGTGGCTTTCTGGCTGCCTTGTTGATTTGATGTTTTTATTAGGTTCATATAATAGAAATTAGATGATCCAAACCTGACAGTGATAGCATGGCTTCCAATTTGCTTGTTGGATAGGTGCTATAATTGGATCATGAACGTGGGCTCGAAATTCTATCGGGATGTTTTCAAATTTTTTAATATAGATTCAGTTTAGTTTTGCACAACCAAATTGACTAAAACATCTGCTAGTGGATTTTCATCTTGTTCTCGGCAATCACTTTGTGTTATAAAGTTTGAGTTGAGAGAAACCATCTTTTATTTTTTCGCCAAAGTGGCACTAACCGGTTTGAGTTGCCTCATTTACAGTATTGCAACGACAGCTTGTTTGCGTGGTTTATGGAAGGCTACGCAGGGGTTAAACAATCCATTTGGATAGCATAAACAAAGGCTTGGAATGACTGCGCACACCAATTTAATTGGAATTAGTTACACAATTCAACAAACGGGTGGTGTGCATAGTTTTTGAGTGATAATTGGAACAGAGCAACAACTTACGGGGGCGGCGTGAGGTCTTGGAAGGCAGAACGCATTACGTGCGTCTCCACTCGTCAAGCCCAAGCCCCACGGTTGGTGTGCTCAACTTGGAGTCGGATGGCGGCGGTGCGGATTGACCTCACTCGCCCCTCGTGCTCGGTCGGGAACGTGCTTTCCGGATCTCTGCTTTGGCGAGATGAGGTGACCAACGGGTGAAGCGGCCGGATCGGGCGTGGTTGAGCCCATCTTGCCTGCCGACAAGATCTGCTTTGCGGGAAGGGCGGCGCATCTTTGGGAGGGCGCCCTCCTACGCTAGGGGCCGGACCCGCCCCGTGGGCATCAAGCGACGCCGGGCGGCCGCACCTCCCCGAAGCGGAACACAGCGGGCCGATTCTACCCGCCCTGTCCATGGCGACCGCCCGGTGGAGGGGAAGCGGAATCCAACGCTTTGCCGACACCGCCCTTTGGTCGGAGACTTGCCTGGACGCCGCCGGATCTGCTCAGGGACACACGCCGGCGGCGGCGTCGCGGGTCTGAGGGATGGCGTGGGGAGAGGATGGGGATGGAGTGAGGGAGGGGGCGGCGGGGCAGGGCGGGGGGAGGGGAGGGAGCGGCACGGGAGCAAGTGCCCGCGGCGAAGCTATGGGGAGGGTGGGGGGGAGCAGGGGCGGAGCGAATGATTGGACGAGAGAGTGGGGTGCGTGAGGGTCGGGCGGAGCCAAGGATTGGAGGAGCGAGGGGAGTGGCCGTGGGCGATTGCTTTCCCCACGTTTTAGTAGTAGGATAGCGCCTCCCGTCGCCAGAACGCGTTTTGAGTTCTTTTGGGCGCATCGAATTCTCACTGCTTGTATGCTCTTATTTCTCCACTTCTCTTAATCTGTTCATCTTGCATGTTTCGCTTTCCTTTTTTTAGGTTGTGCTTAATATTTCGCTGCGAAGCAAGATTTTTACCGCCTCTTCATGTGGTATTATAGGTAATATGGCTCATTCTAAGCTTTGTGATATAAATCCATCCAGCAAGGGCTGGGTGGTTCTTGCGCGCGTCTCGTATGTGGGATTACTGCGGTGGAAGGGATAGCGACGTGCCGCTACATGTGGATATGGTTCTTGTTGATGATGAGGTCTATTCTTTGATAAGTTCATTTAACTGGTAGATTGTCAGTTCTTCCTGGTGCATATATATGAATGTTTGATGACTATTTTTATTTTTTCCTTTTCGTTTCAGGGTAATGCTATGTATGCTGAGGCTGCTGGAATGGACTCTGAAGGAGTTAACAGCGCTGCTTCAGAGGGTTATGTTTATTTGTTCAGCAAATTTCTTGTGGTGCCTAGCAAGTTATCGTACAGACCGTTTTGTGCTAAATATATGATCGAACTTACACCGTGGACTAAGGTGGTAAAAGTTGCTGATGGTCCGGATGATTTTCCGCGTTTTGTGTACAACTTGACGCCTTTGTCGGAGATATCTTCCTGTGTTGGCAGCCAGTTATATTTTACTGGTTAGAATTTTTTAATAATGTGCTCCTCCTTTTCGAAATTAAATTTTAATGCTTCTGAGAACTAATAACGTTTTTTGTTGCTAGATGTTATTGCTATGGTGACCGGTGTATCTGGAGTGGGCCAGTCGGGTAAGTCAATTTAGATAGCAGGAAGTTAATTCTGCTGCGGCGGTTTTCCTGAAATATAGCATAAGTTCACTAATATATTGGTCCATTGGACACCTTATGGGCCTTCTCTGATTCTTTAGCTGTTGTGTGTGTGCGCGCGTGTTCATCTTCTTAACCTTATTTTAGATGAAACATGTCTCTTAAGATTAGCTGATCAAATCCGACTAATTGCAGTATGATTCATTTTTTTGGGACCATAGTATGATTCTTTAATCATTTCATGATTGGGAGGGATTTTTTATGTGCCTTAGGCCTACTTTGGCAGCCCGGGGCAGCTAACCCAGGGAAGTGAACCGAGGGGGAGGGATTAAAATGGACATGCTAATCCCCTCTCCACCCGGTGGAGAGATTACACGTGGGGGGTGATTTCCCTGCGCTTGTTTGGAAGCATGTACTAGCCCGGGGAGACGGGGATCAAATAGCTCCAGCACAAACAAGGTTGTCAGATAAGCATGCGTACATGGATCAGTCCTTCCTGATGGCTAATAGGCTTCTCTGCTGTGCATCTATCATGTTCAGGATTTCAAAAATACGTCTTGGTTTATTTGACAACTTAACTATAGATATAGTATAGAAACAGTCTTAAAAAATAAGAAAAAAATCAAGAAAACTCAGAAAAAGAAAATAATATAAGAGAGCCACTACATATCAACGCTAGCATCTCATAATGATATAATCTCAGGTATACATAAAAATTATATAGGTATTTAATATGAAAATAAAGTCTTTGCGCAGCTACGTAAAAAGCCAGAAATGTTCCGAATCATTACAAAATTTGACCACACTCCACTTGTCTCACAACATGCATTTCTTCCACCAAAACATCTGCAAATAACATAAAACGGAAATGGTTAACTCTTGTAACAGATTTGGCTTTTTCCAACAAGTTTTCATATGAATGCATCATATACAGAAAGAAATTCTTAAATCTGCAGCAAGCTAACACAACATGCAGAGGCAGCTCACTCAAGAAAATTGATCAGAAAAATTGTTGTTGCTGATCTGAAAAAATAAAACTTCGACAGAAATGTTCTTCAAGGATCAGTCACTGAAAACAGTAGTTGCTGATCAGACAAATAATTGAACAATTGCAAGTGTGCTAGATATCTAAATTAAATCACAAGTGTTCAAATAGACAACCTCTAATCCTTAGAAATTGCAAGTGTATTAAATAAGCAGATTTAGGTCCAAAAGCAACTTCTACCTAAAAAAGTACTCTATAGCTCCAGAGATTTTGTCTCAAGAACTCCAGCAGGCAAGAAAGAACATCCAACTTATAATTCAACACATCCATGCTAGGCAAAAAGCTCCAATGTATAATTCAACAACTCCATGCTATGCTAATATATTATATGCCTCCTCCCCACATAAATTACAATCTCCCTCCACAGCAACCGCCTATAGGTCCTAGTTGAAATAACAGATGCTGATTGCAGCCTTGGATATATGCTGATAGAAAACGAAGTTACCATGGCATTGTTGATAGAAAACGAATAAGAAAGTAATGTAATTATGTGGAGATGTGTAATTATGTGGCAATATTATTTGCAGCAACGATGTATAGAGTACTTTTTATACATGAACGACATTATTGGCCAGACTATGATTTAAAACGATATTGGTTCGATTTGGATGATGAGAAACAGAACACTATCATGAACGACAGACTATGATAACTGCAGAGATCCTAGAGCACTTGCAAACACAACTTCTCATGTATGTCAGCCAGCACTTGATGAACTAACACTTCAGAAACGGTGCATTTTTTTCCTCCTCACTTCAGAAACGGTGCATTTTATTATTGTCCAAAGAACATGTCATCACATAACAACCTACGAATCCATGATGCTGGCGCAAGCACAGAGAAAGAGGGGGAAAATCGAAAAGGACTGAGCGGCTGAACTGCAAGTAAACTTCGTATTATAATGACTTCGCATAGTGCTAATACATGAAAAAATATTTTACTCACCAGCACCCAGCTGGAGAAGAAGTAGATCGTACTCCGACGGATCTACAGCGGAGGAAGGTCGGGTCAGACTTCGGAGCCGGCGTGGTCAGATCGGCGGACGGCGGATGAAGAGCTGCACGAGCGGATGCATGCGGCAGAGGGAGGAAGATGCGCTGGCGGCGATTGAGGAGCCGGTGCCGCAGGGGGATGGGGAGGCGGCGGAGGGGCGGCAGGCCGGCGGCGGTCGGATGCTGCCCTGGCGGCGTCCTCGCGTTGGCGGCCTTCGGGCGATAGACGGAGCGAGAAACGAGTCGGGGACGGACGAGGAAATGAGCCCGGCCTCCGGACTAGTGGAACTCTTCCGCGTGGAAAACGAGGGGAAGCGGGCCTGCAGCCCAGGCCGGATGTGCTTCCAAACTCGACACGGGAACGCGGCGTGGCAGCTGGACCAACGGGTTTCTCGCCCCGGGAAACGACGGGGATCCCGGCGGGGATCGCTGCTTCCAAAGTAGCCCTTATAGGATTAGAGCAGGGATTTTGCTGACTTCATGTGAGGTGTGGTGATTTTTTTTTACGCAGCTATGTTTCATGTGAGGTGTGGACTAATTTTCTTTGCTTGGTGTTGTCTGGTATTCACAAGTGAGGTGTCCTGATACCGTTGCTTGCTGTTCTGAAGCTGTTGTTGGCCATGGAGGATGAGGAGTTTTGGGCCGCTGGCGTTGTAGTTCATATTCTGGAAGAAGTGTACTCTAATGAATGAATCTTCTTGGACAATTCAAATCAATATATAATCCTGATCAGTCTATTTCAATCTGAAACGCAGTACTAGAGGGAAGATAAGCTTCTCACAAAAAAAAAGAGAGAGGGAAGATAAGCGATAACGATGACACATTTATCCCATATTTCCTGTTGCACATGGAGCACGTGTACCGGCTTTGACTATATTGAACTTGAAGTATTGGAAAATTAAAATGGTTGTCCATGTTGGAAGTTTATCTTAGCTATGGATTGCAAGGTGCCCTAAAAAGCTCACATGTTTGTCTTTCTGAGGGAAATTATTTGATGACGTTTAGGATTTTTGCCCTGAAGACTAAGGATTATGTATAAGTTATTTCCTATGTTTGCAAGCATTTCTGATATATTTTTTAATAAAATGCAGTAAAAAAAGGTACCGGACCATTAGCTGTACTGTAAAGAAATTAGTTGGAACTTCAGCAGCTCAATGCTAAGAGAGCATGAAGGACGTGCCCGAAATATGAGAGCATGAATGCTCTCGAAGACTGTCCATATATACATAGACTATCCATATATAGACTCACGAGCAGAAGCAAATCCGCTAGCGCCGCTTCTAGATATAAAGTATCTAAACGAAAAGACAAATATGCAACGACAAATATAGTGGTGTTTAGCCAATCTAACAGCAATCAAATAGTTCTTCTTGGCAGACTGACATGATTCTCATTAATGCCTTAAAAATGGCAAATCCGGCCGCTTGATGGCTGCATTTTCTATTATAAAACCAGTAAAGTTAGAAAACAATGTCGGATGCATCTTAAAAACGAACATATTGAATGGTTTTTATTTTCATGGATGCTTCCATGCTGGCCCTGTACCTAATGTCCCAGTAGAAATAATATTTCGTCGTAAGAGCAACTCCAAAGAAGAAATTTCAAAAATAGAGCCCCTACTTTTTATTTGGGTGCTTCCTCTACTTTTTGGGGTCTCTCGTTTCCTAGTTCTGAACTCCAAAGAAGTAGCCCCAAAAAATGACAAAAGGCCACCACTTCTTAATTCCCTCTATTTTGTCACACAAGTATATGTATAAGGTACTTGAGAACATCATAATATAAAATAATTTACTTAAACAATGACGATAAAAGAACCACACCTAACATTACAAATAAAATATGAATTTTAAATTTAAATTCAAATACAATTTTCTTCGAATTTAATGATAGTCTACCAAAGTTTGCAAAATGAAATAGCATAATCATGAAACATAAAGTTGAACAAAATAATTAACTTGCGCCATGTCGTCCCACAAATGCTCCACAAGATCATTTCGAAGTTTCTCGTGCCCCCTCTTTATCTTCAATCTCCTTGTGTACCCTCGAGCAACTCGGACATCACTTTCTGAAGAGCAATTGCTCCAAGCAACCCAACTGCATTTGGCCTTTGCCTAAAATAGTCATCATGTGCCTCAACTCCTTGGACAATTCTCAAAAACAATGGTTTAGACATTCTAAATCTCCTCCGAAATAATTTGTCATTGTAAATTGAGGATCTGCAAAATAATCGGCAACAATGCGCAAGTTACCAGCATGCATGTCTCTTGGCATCACTTGACGACCATGCACTGAACCACGGCGTTGCTTCTTCGGATGCCTTTTCTGTTCAGCAAGCATTAGCTGCAGCGCAACCAAATCATCATCATCTGATTCTTCTTCCTCCCACCATTGCTGAAAAAATCATATTCATCGTCGGTAAACACCATCTGCAGTATCATTGTCACATATTAATTTCCAATTTCAGAAAAACATGGTCATCACACGAGAATCAATGCTCAAGAAGCCACACACACGTATCCTTAACTGACATGCATACTACTAGCTAGTGCCACACACGCGCGGGTTTACAGCTTGCAGGACTAGCTAGATGTATATCTCTGCCACACACACACGTTTACAGCTTATGTATATCTCTGCCACACACACATACACACGTTTACAACTTGATGTATATCTCTGCCACACACACACATACACACGTTTACAGCTTTATGTATATCTCGGCCACACAACAGACACAAGCCATAGAAGCAATCCCGAATCGAATCACGTGATACAATATTCATTAAATCCCCACATAAACAGACAAATCAAGTCAGACGGAGAGAGGCGTACCTGCACTTGAGGAAGAGGAATTCGCACCAACGACGAGCGGGCACAAGAATCCTGGCGGCTGCCGAGTCCAAAGTCGCGCCGCCGTGCCGTGAAGTCGCTGGTCGGGCGAGTCTGCGCCGCCCTCGCTGGTCGGGCGAGTGCGCGTCTCCAGGCGAGTCAGCACCGCCGGGAACCCATAGACGTGGGGCAAGTCTGCGCTGCCCGGGAGCTGTGAAGGATTGCGGCGCGACGAACCCTAGCGGCGGCCGATGGGGAAAAGTTTAGTCGCGAGCGAGACGCTGAGCGCGAGCGGAATAATTCACGCGCGCGGAGGAAACTGGACGGAAACTGTCGTTTCGGGGCTGGGCCGAGTGCCAACAAAAATCAGGTCTGGAGGAGAAATATGGGTGCCCAGCTAAATTTCGGGGTCCGAAAGAGCCCCGCCGGATTTGTGTTTTTGCTTTAAATTTCCATATTTAACTATTGGGGCCTGAGGGGCCTGCTGTATGCAGTCATCATGTGTGTTCTAGACAAAACTAATAATATGTACACAGTAGCAATGGTTGTCGATATTTAGATAAATGCCCATGCCGGCTTTTTCTCTCATTTTCCTCTCTTTTTCCACTGAAAAAGCATTGGAAAAGACCGAACTACCCTTCTGTCGTTCTCAGCACCCAGATCGCAGCCACAAATTTTTCGCTGCTGCCCAGAACGGCCGCTGCCGCCCAGAACGCCCAGAAAAAAAAAAGTTCCGGCGCCCAGAATGCCCAGACCATAAAATGAGCTGCGCATAAAGATAAAAAAAAAAAAAAAAAAAAAAATCTGATGCATGCTCCAGGCCACATAAAAAGAACGCCCAGACCCAAACAAAAATATTGTAGCACCTCTTTGAGATGCGCATAAAGCCAAAAAAAAAAAAAAAAATCAGATGCATGCTCCAGGCCATAAAAAGCCATAATCCACATTGAACTGCACATGGAGTGCGGCGGCTGCGCGTGGCTGACGAGGCCGGAGAAGCCGAAGTCGACGAGGAGTGGCTCGAAGTCCGGCGCGAGGAGGACGTTTGCCGACTTGAGGTTGCCGTGGGGCACCTCGTGCCCGGCCAGCGCCGTGTGGAGGAACGCCGCGCCGCGGGTGATGCCGACGGCGACCTTGAGGCGCGTCGGCCAGTCGAGGGCGGCGTAGTCCATGCCCCGGTCGCCGTGGAGCACGTAGAGCAGGCTGCCCTTGGGGATGTACTCGTACACCAGGAGCTTCTCGTCCTTGCGGTAGTGGTAGGCCAGCGGCGGCAGCAGGTTGGGCCGAGGCGGGCGTGCCTGGCCGCGCCGAGCAGGAGTGCCGCCTTCCTCCTCGGCTGCCGCCTGCGCTGAGACTTGGGGGCGGTGGGCTTGAGGGAAGGCCTGCCGCCCCCATTCGCGCCGTCCCCGTCCGCCATCTTCCCGGGGAAGGCGAGGCGCGCCGCCGGATCGAAGGAAGGACATCGAGCTCGCGAGCAGGGAAGAGGAGCGGACCAGAGAAGAAACGAATCGGGATCGAACAGAGAAGGACCGATTCGTGAAGGAAAAAGCTCAGGAGTATTTTCGTCCGTTCACATGAAAAATAAATCAAAAACCTTTTAGGAAAATAGAGAAAAAAGCTGGCATGGGCATTTTAGCTGTTGAGGCAACGTAGTCATGGGCATTATAACGAAGCCCATTGTAGAATGGGCTTTATAACGAAGCCCACTGAAGCCATGGGCAAAATAGCAAATTTCTCGCGATAGGATGTGAGAGATCCCATCTTAAAATTTAGCTCCGAGTAGATCAAGAAATTGAGAGAGAGGGAGAGAGAACCTCGCCTTGGACTTCGGCAAGGTACATAGGTCACCAAAGAGACGACGTCGCTGGAATCGTTAGGGATAGCGTGATCCCGAAAGTGCGCAGAGACATGGGCGAGGACGGAGGCGAGGCGGAGCGGGCACCGAGTCCCACCGGTTGCCGCCACCGGCCGCACACCTGGGGCCACCAGACGAACAACAAGTGGGTTAGGGTTGAGAGGGGAGGGGAGGGGAGGGGGGCCTGCGAGAGGAGAGGGGAGGGCGGCCGACAAATAAGGCGGCGACAAGGTTGAAGCGAGAGCGCCGGGGATGGGGCCAAAATTAAAAAAGATTGCAAGAGTGGGATTCGAACTCAGACTCGCTGGAAGAAAAGGATATTGCTTGCCACTGGACACGTGGACTCAAGTATATAACCCAAAAAACACTTGGACATTTGAACTTGAACGAATTTGACACGCAATTCAAACGACAGAGGTCCGAAATAGCACATAGATGAAAGACGAAAAACGATTGGACGACCCACTTAAGACTTAATAAGTAAGTAAGGGCGTTGCTAATTTTCAAGTGCTTGAAATTGGGGAATGTTTCAGTTGACGAGCATAAGCGTCAGACCTATATCAGGCGGCTCTCATTGTAGCATCGCGAAACACCGTAGCACCCGGATGTTTAGTACACCGTGAGTCCGAGGAATTCCAAACCAACTTAAATATCGCGCCCGGGACGCGTAGTAACCTTCGGTTAACCGTTTTGAACGAAGCCGGGACGAAAAGCTCAAGCGGGCCAAGCTATGCAGGGTGGGACCACTCGTAGAGTGGGCCCGGGCCATGCGCCGGGACTGGGTGTTACACGCGGTGGGGGCGTGGTTCAGTCGGCTCCGCACGCCGTGGCCCTGCCCCCGTCCCCAACCAGTCGGCTCCTCCCCGAGCAGCGGCGGAGTGGCCCGCCCGTCCCAAGCCGCTGTGTCGCGACCCCGCCCCAGTACTGACAGACGACAGTGCCCCCTCGATCTAAGCTGTGTGGCCGGTCTCTCCATCCTATTTGCCGGCCTCCCACCCCATGATGACGGCATGGTGCCTACATCCTGGCCGCACGGCAGAGGGGCCGTGGGATCCCCTCCACAACTAGCAGCGCACAGCCACCTCCTCCATGACCGGCGGCCTGCACACGGTGGTTGTGCACAAAGCCTCCACATCACCCCCTTGTAAGCAGTAGTGCCTCTTCTCCCATGATTTGGTCTCGAATTTGGCGAGTAATTGATGCCTCGTGACATGCCCTGCTGGTGTTTGATGAATTGATTGGCTGCAGATAGTTTGGATGAATTGATAGTTAGGATAGAAACCAATTCTAACTATGCAACGATGAAATCTGAAGCTCAATTAAATTTTTATGCGGTTCAGAGCTGATTATTTATTAACTCCTAATTTTGATGCAGGTACCACAGTCTGCTCATCTAATGCCGAGGTGCAAAAGTTTTTATGCTCCATGCGTTGAGGTGATGTAGATGGTTGTATGCTTTTATGCTTCGCGTTGGGGCCAATTGCAGATGGGCGGCGGCGGCGCCTAATCCCCATTCGACAGCACCTCTAATCCCCTCCACCAAGTTTATATGCGCCATGCCCATGTGTTTGTCTAGCTGGAGGTGGTATAGCTGATTGTATCTATGCTTCATGTATTTCTTGAATTATTATGCCCCTGTGAAACTTTTTTTTATGCAATAATGATAGTCCAGTGGTCTAGCGTCTACTGTTTTGATGAGCTCCTACTATATAGCTGATTGTATCTATGCTGTCTCCACTCGATGGCCGCAGGGCCATGACGTCGTTGCTTCGTCCGCCGGCGGAGCATGGCACCGCCACCTCCATCAACCTTAATGGAGAGGGGTGGACGCGGCCAGCAGAGCATAGGATAGGTGGATTTTGGTGCACTTGTAGGTGGATTTTGATGCACTTTTATTGGTGGATGCGGCCAGCAGGGCATAGAGTTGGTTTATGTGAAGTTGGAATCAAATTTCAAATGGAAAATATTAATTTTTATTCTCTACAAACATTTGTTTGTATGCACATGTACTGAAATCATATGCTTATTTGTTATATGCGCAAAGCTTGTATGAATAAAATTTCAAATCATTGATGCAATGCTCTTGTGTTCTGACCATCATGATACACATAGACGTTGCCTCGGCGGTGGCGTGAGTTCGAGCCCGCACAGATGACACCCAGAGGCTACGGCGGCACCCTCACCCTCTCCGTGTACAGTTCTGTGTGCCCCTGCCCCGGATTTGAGTCTATCTGTACATTCCTTCTGCAAGGTCTATTTTTTTTAAAAAAAAAAATCACGTTATCTGCTCTAGTGTATTGCGTCAAGCTGCTAATGTCCAGAATCATTTGGTTCGAATTTCCTTGGAATTAACTAGTTTATTTGGTGCTGCGGGAGATGCAATGCAATCTTGGAGAGAGAGGGAGAGAGAAAAGCATGTGATTTTGCAGCGGCTCGAGGTTGAAGCCTCCAGCAGCAACGATATCCGAAGACTGGGAAGTGGGCTGCTCTGCTGCTATTCGTTCTTGCTTGATTACCTCCTCATCTGTCTACAGGTGCGTGATTTTTGTTCGGGCTTGCTTCTATACTGAAACGTTGCTGCATCAGTTGTGTGAGCTGTGTTCCTGAAATGTTTAACTTTTCATCCATGGCTTGAATACAAATTCTGTATCAGATTGTACGCAGCGAAAGCCATTAGTGCTAGATTTTTTTTTTTTTTTGTTTTCTTTTGGTTTCTATGCTTTGCATGCATACTTTTATATGCATGCTAGACCTGATTAGGACAAATAATTTATTTGTTTCTATGCAACTAATACATATTTTAGTATGATGTGGAATTGTGGAATCAAGATTGGTATGGTGTACTTTGTCCTTTTGTGTACAGTGTTGGTAGTCAATTTGTACTAAAATGATTTTTGGCTATGATTTTTAATGTATCCTGTGCCTGCTAAAACATGTTTCTTCTCCATGTGTGTGCCCCTCACCATTGACTTGGTTGCAGGTCCCGGCTCTGACCCTCTGGCGATGTCGGGCGCGCGGTGGTGCAGGTGTGAGCTCTGCCGCATACAAATTGTAATTCTCTATGCATGTAATTTTCTACAGCTTAGTGAGTAGCAGGCTGAATTTTGTTTATGCTTCTCGTGATTGTAGTGAAACTAACTGGCTGCATGTGTTTTTGTGCTTGTGTGGAGCTCCGGCCACGGGCGGAGCTACGTTATGAGAGCGGGGTGCGACCGCACCCACGGCTTCGTACAAGTTTCTGAGTACTGGAAAAATTCTACTGTATTCGCACCCCCTGGCCCAACTTTGTGCACCCACAGCCCACGCTACTTCCTCCATGGCCGGTTGCAAGTTGCAATTTCCAGTCTAATAATAGCCCACCAGGCACGTACGCACTGAGTGCCCGTGCACGCACGCACCCTGGCGGCCTGGCCGGCGGCGCCCTTGCATCTTGCATCGCACCGCACACATCATCGCTCGCTTCGATTAGATCGGTTGTCGCCCGGTCAGGTGCCTCGACTCATCGCCCTCTGACCCTCTCTAGTTCTCTGCGTCCTGTGAATCTTCGTTGAGGGCTTGAGGGCCGTGGCGACACGATCGAGGCTGCCGTCCGCCGTCCCAACTGCAAGCACCAAGCAATCAGCACTGCAGCAGTACGTCTCTGATCTCTCTTTTTTTCCTTGATCGTGTCCATCCTTCCTCCTTGTAGTAAGCATCTTCAAATAAGGTAATGCACATATTTTCAAATTTTGCTTACAATAAATGGTTTATTTTGCTTCATGAACATGGAAGGAAAAGGGCACATATTTGATCTAATAAGAGGTAATGACCTATTTTTAAATTTTCAATGATATAATTCTTTTTCTTAGAATAAATGGTTTATTTCTTTTCCAGCGAGGATTTCGTGCTTAAGCTAGGAATTGTATTTTGTCAACACCTGACAATCTTCCATTGTTTTAATTGTCGGATTGGCTTAGTATTATGATAAATGGTAAGCACAAATATATTATTACTGCTACTTCATTGTTGATGTGCATCAATATTGCTTATTTTAAATTATTCGTCGGTCAAATTTGCTATGTACTATTAAGTTGCATTATTGATCTGTCGTTTGTCCACAAGCCTCACCCCCCTCCATAATCCTCTAGCTCCGCCACTGGCTCCGGCAACTAGTCTAGTAATCATAGGGAAGCATAATTTTTATGCGCTTGATTGAGTCTCAGTATGCATCTCCTTGATACGACGTTCATTGACATTGAAATGTTAATTTTTGGATGCATAAAAATTTAGCCTCCATGTGCTTATTTAATTACTCCTTTAGGCTCCTAATAGAAATTTATGCTTCATGTGCAATAGATTTTTTTATTTTTTTCTATGCTATGTATAAATATTTTTTGTGTGAGGAATACAGTCATTGGTTTCAATTTTTGTATCAATGTGTGTTTCTGTTCTTGCATTAGTGAGTTTCTATGCATATCAAATTTAGAGAATGAAGAGTCATCAATTTACCAAATATTTAAATTATTTATGCATTTCTTGTGACTTGTTATTAGCTTGAGTCAAATTATTTATTCATAGATGTGCTCACATTAAAATAATTGTGTGTAGACAATTTTGTGAATTAGATTATTTCTAGCGAGAGACAGTTTCGCTTTTTGCATTTGAATTGGAGCATATTTATATGCATTGTCGCTGCATATTTCTATGCATTATTGAATGCACCTAAAAACACAACAGAATTTGTGTGTAGGGCAATAAGGTAGCTACGGTGGTGGCTGCTCCATTCAGTTTGCGTGGGCAGCGGCGGATGGCGAGCTAGGGCCAGTTGAGGTGCTAGCGGGGAAATGGGTAGAATTTTTTATCTCGTCGCATCTCCGGCGGTGATGTCTCGAGGTGAGCGTACATATCCGCATCTCGTCTTTTTTGTCTGGCCACTTGTTGATTTAGGGGGAACTGAATTTTTATGTTTCCTGTGTACACGTTTTTATGCGCTATGTTTCGTGTTTGTCTAGCTGGTGGTGTCGTAGCTCGATATATCTACGTGTCATGTGTTTTTAGATTTTTATGCGATAGTTGTGAATTATATTAATTGTCGGGATGTTGGTCTGCAGCTCTACTATTTTTTTGCTTTCCTTTGGTCAAGCTATCATTTGTCCGCTATTTCATGCTTAACATGGATACTTGAACTGAATATATATGCACGTTGTGTTTTTGTTCTGCAGAGGACTACTACATGGACGACGATTGCGTCGCGTCGCCTCTCTAGGTGGCCTGGCCGGGTTGTGTGGCCCGGACAACATTGTTCATCTAAGATTTCTTTTTTTTAGCAAGCTTAGGAATATATGCATATTGAAACCTGTCTTTTGAGACGTGAAAAAAAACTTGTATGTGTGTTTCTATGCAACCAATTGGTAATTTTAGGGTGAACATTACGTTTTGGAAATCTTTAAGGTTGGTGACTTATAGAACAATTTTGGCATACATTGTTGGAAATGTGTAAGCTTGTAAACAATTTATACATTGTTGGTATACTGTTCTATACATCATTATCTAAGCAGTTTCCTAAGCGGGTTTCATGTGTACCAAAATGTCTCTACGTATCTTGACCACTGATTCTATGAATCTAAGTGTCCATCATGTGCTAGTTTTCAAAAAATTTGGAGAAAAAAAGAGATTGGCTCCATATTTTATGCTTGTTGTCTCTAAGTTATATGCATGGTTCTCATGTTGGTTATGCAGCCCCATATTAATGACGTGATTGAAATTTCAAATTTTGGAGGAGAGGAGAGAGCCTATCATATTTTTATTCACTCGCTCACAAGATTCTATGCAATGACGAGATCATCTCCAAGTTTTATGCGTGTGGTCTCCTCATTATATGCATTGTACTTATGCTAATTATATACTCCCATAAATGAGAAACACACTTGTTAGAGTCGGATTACCGTTGTCATGTGGAATGTTAGTCATGTGGAGAAGTTTTAACGTGAAAAAATATGAAACTTTTATTCATCCAACCACAAATTTCTACGCAATATTTGTGTCAAAATTGTTCTTTGCATTTTGACAAGTGATTCTATGCATGCAATCAGCCTTCAAGTGTTATGAGTCAAGTGTCGTGATTCATATTTCAAATTATGGAGGAGAAGAGAGCGCTTATCATATTTTTATACACTCGCTCACAAGAATTCTATGCGGAGATGGTAGTATAAAACTCTACATCTTAACTATTCTACGATATTGACAAGTGATTCTATGCATTCAAGCGGCTTTCATTTGCTATGATTCAAGTGTGGTCATTCAAATTTCAATTTTTAGAGACGAGAGCGCATTTCATATTTTTATACACACGCTCACAAGATTCTATGCGAAAGGTGGTAGTATAAAATTCTACATCTTAACTGTTCTACACATATTGACAAGTGATTCTATGCATTCAATGGGCCTTCATTTGCTATGATTCAAGTGTTGTGATTCAAATTTCAAATTTTAGAGAAGACAAGAGCACATATCATGTTGTTGCTATGCACACGCTCACAAGATTATATTATCTAGAAGATAGCATAAAACTATTTATCCTCATGCACAAATTTGAAATTTCAAATTTTGGAGGATACGAGTGCCTACCATGTTGCTATGCACTCACTTACAAGATTATATGCACTTACTCACAAGTGCTTTCAATCACTATTTTTTATGCAATATCATAGGCAAAACTATACAATGTCGGTGGCAAAACTTTTCTATTCATCTCGTGGAGAGGGTTTTGCGCGGTAATTTCTATGCAACATTGGTGCTAAAAGCTTTTATACGCATGTTGACCCGAAAGTGCTATATGCATCCAATCGGGCAACATGAGTCATGATTCAAATTCAAATTGTAGAGAAGATGATATTGTCTCCATGTTTTTATGTATCCAATCACTATTTTTTTTTGTGCATCTCGTCCACTAATTTCTATGCAGCGTGGACGCCTAAACTTTTATATGCATGTTAACTAGTGAATATATGCATCCAATCGGTCCTTATGTGGCATGATTCAACTTTTAAATTTCAATTTTGGCGAAGATGTTATCGTCTCCATGTTTTTATGCACACGCCCATAGGATTTTTATGCATAGACGGATGCATATAACTATCTCATAATCTGCAAATTTTATGATTTTCAAAAATATTGTGCATCACGGTTGTCTGTAATATTTGTCTTGTGGAGAGGCTTTTACGTGACAAAATATGAAACTTTTATTCATCCAACCACAAATTTCCGTGCAATGTTTGTGGCAAAATTGTTCTCACGCATCTTGACATGTGATTCTATGAATCCAAATGGTTTTGAAATGATATGAGTGAAGTGCCGTGATTCTTTGTCAAGTTGAGTGTATTGTGGAGAGGTTTTGACGCGGTAACAAAATTAACTTTTACTCGTTCAATCACTAATTTCTATGCAAAGTCATCGGCAAAAAAATCGTAATGTCACCGCAAAAACTTTTATTCATCCAACCACAATTTTCTACATAACATCGGTTTCAAAAATTGTTTTACGCATCTTGACAAGTGATTATATGCATTTGATCTACCTTCAATTTTCTATGATTCAAGCGTGGTGATTCAAATTTCAAATTTTGGAGGATAAGAGAGCGCCTAGCATGTTGCTATGCACTCGCTCACAAGATTCTATGCGCAGACAGTAGCATAAACGTCTTTATACTCATGCATAAATTTTTGAATTTCAAAAAATTTTCAAAAAATACTCACAATGGATCTTGAATCGTGCACAAAAATGTCAGGAGTTCAATGGTGAAAACGGTTTTTGAATCGGATTGTTTATTGAAAAGTTATAGCGAAAAAAACGAATCAGATTAGATGAGGTACATGCCTGCATGCACGCGTCAGCCATTGTCAGCATGTGTCAGTTTGCGAAGAGGTTTTTATGCGGTGATGAATGGATTTTAATTCACTCAACCATTGCTTTTTATGCATCGTCACCAAAAAAACATTTCTACGCAGTTTGATAGGGGATTTTTTATGCGTCATGTCTGTTGGTGTGGAGGTGTACTCCCCACCTGAGATGCACGTCAGCATTGTGAACCTGAATGGTTGGGCTGACTAGGGGGTTGGCCGGGGCTCTCCGTAGGTAGGGCTCCCAATAGAATATTTTTATATATATATATATATATATATATATATATATACACACACACACACGGCATTTATTCTACACCTTCATTGTTTTTAAGGTGTAGCATAACTATACTACACCGAGACACAGTCCACCAGCTCGATGGAACCAAACCGACTCGTCCAGCCCAACGCGACCCGCACCGCGCCTCTCCCATCTCAACTTCCTATCTTCCTCGCCCATCCGACCCTGCCCCGACCGCAGGCAGCCATCGGTGCCACGGGAGCCTCTCGACGTCGGCACCTCTCCACCCCGCGCGCGCCCACCCACCCGGCGACGAAGCCCCCGACCTGCCCGCATGGCGAGCCATGGAGGAGGCGCATGTAACCACAACGGCGGCGTCTATAGGCACCAGATCTGGAGGAGGACCCCATCCATTGGCCTCCGCGTGACCGACACCCTCCGTAGCTGGGCCGGCGGTGACCCGTTTCCCCATGGCTGGGCGACGTACTGAAGTCCTCTGGGTGATCGATGCTGTCCACGAACGGCGGCCACAGTCTGGGCGGCGGCCTCATCCCCCACCACGCGACGGCGGCTGCGGGGGCGGCTAATTCCCCCTCGTCGGGAGGCCCCGAGTCAAACTTTAGAAGCAGCTTCGACGTCGGCGTCGGCCATGCTCGCGTCCACGCCATGCCGTGCGGCCGCCTCGTTGCCCTATACGCTGGAATCAGGCTCATATTCTGCGGTTATGGATCCGATGCACAAGGTCCAGCTACTACAGCATCTGAGGAGCTCGAGCGAGCGACGGCACCAGCAGGGCTCATGTGTTTCGCGCTATGCATTCCTGTTCGGCGTCCTTAGAATCTTGGAGGCAGTCAGTACCAGCAGGGTGCTGTTGGTGTGCGCTGGCGAGCTCTTGGAGGCAGGCAATAGCAGTAGCTTCGATGAGCTCCTGCAGGCAACTAGTATATTATGTTAGTAAATTAATGCAAGGAATACAGGTTGCACATACTGTACTGAATGCTCAACGCTGGATTATAGAAGGGAAAATACTATGTACTGAATGCGACGGGATCGCCACCATCAAGGTCACGGCTTATTTCCTTGGAACAGAGCAGTCACAGGACGCCTCATGCCTATACCCTTCATTATCCTAGAGACCCTTCATTATCCCTTGCAGTACGTAGGATAATGGGCAGCAACAGATCCTAGTAACTACTAGGTGAGACAACAGCACATACTAGAAGCTACTAGGGGAATACTGGATATTCAGTATGAAGTAACTTTCAGTATTTTTGTTGGAGCTAAAAACTTCCAGAAGGAAATACTGACTATTACTAAAGATGATACTGAAGAAAATACTAAAGATACAGGAAAAAAAATATTGTAAGATACTGGACAAAATACTAAGAGCTACTGACGTGATACTGACAACTACTGAAGCAATGACTTATAGATACTGGAAAATACTAAAGGTGCTAACAAAATACTGGCAACTCTAAAAGGTACTAGCAATAGCAACTACTAAGAAAGGTACTAGACTCCATCTCATTATCAGTAAAATAGCATGCTTGGGGAACGGGGAGGCAGGGAACCAGGAAGGATGGATGTTTGTTGGGAGCATCACGGATGTAATAGTGAGTAGTATGTAGTCACCAGCAGTGGCAGATGGATGGATTCCTACTATAATTATGCTTCATAGTTCACGGCTCTACTGCTGAAACAAGTTGATTGATCGTAATGGTCATAAATACTGAATCAAATGGCAGTGTGCTCGACGGCGTGTTAATGAGAAAAACTGAATGCTATTGCACACTACTGAATATTTAGAGATACTAGCAACTACTAAAGCCGTAATACTGACTATAACAAGCTACTGAACAAAACTATTGAAAAAATATTAGAAGATACTGGCACAATACTTAAAGATACTGAGAACTACTTAAAGGTACTAAGAACCACTCGATTCTTAATTACCAAAATACTGATGAAATACTAAAGGTGCTAACAAAATACTGATGTAATATCAAGACAAGTTGACGAAGTACTAACGAGATACTAACGAAATAATGAAGATACTAACAAATACTACCAAGATAATTGACGCAATCATCAAGATAATCGATGAAATACTGAAGATAATAACAAATACTACCAAGATAATTGACGATATACTAAAGATACTAACAAAATACTAAAGATACCGATGAAATACTGACAAGATACTGATGTAATATTGACTAAATACTCAAGATACTAATAAAGTTACCAAGATATGTTCCAGTATTGTTCGATATGGTTAATACCGAAGATACCGACGAATACCGAAGATACTAACAAAAACGACCAAGGTAATTGACGAAATACTGAACATACCGACAAAATACTAAAGATACTGAGAAGATACTAATGAAATATTGACAAGATACTTGATGTATACTCGGCAAACGTCATGGACCCTAACCTCCGCGAAACGCCATGGACCCTAAACTCAAAGAAATGCCATGAACCCAAAACTCGGCAAATGTCATTAAAAGTGTCTCCCGAGAAACCTTGCCTAGGAGGGGCGGCATGCTTTTTGAAAACATACTCACTCCGAAACCCTAAACTTAACAACAACAAACGCCATGAACCCTAAACTCGGCAAAACGCGTAATGCACCTAATCTCGGCAACCGCCATGAACCCTAATCTCGGCAACCGCCATGAACCCTAAACACGGCAAACCAAGATGAACCCTAAACTCGGTAAAAAAAATATGGACCCTAAACTCAGGTTTGCACGGGAGGGGGGCATGTTTTTTGAAAAAGACACTCGCCCCAAAACTCTAAACTTAACAATTACTTGGACGAATACGAAAATCAACAAATCCTAAACTCGGCAAACGCAATGAACCCTAAACTCGGCAAACGCCTTAAACCTAAACTTGGCAACCACGATGAACCCTAAACTTGGGAAAAAATATGGATTCTAAAACTCGGCAAACGCAATGAACCCTAAACTCGGCAACCGCCATGAACCCTAAACTTCGGCAACCACGATGAACCCTAAACTCAAAGCAAAAAGTATGGACCCTAAACTCACTTGCCTGGGAGGGGCATGCTTTTGAAAAGACACTCGCTCCAAAACCCTAAACTTAACAATTACTAACAAATAATGAAAATTAACAAATCCTAAACTCGGCAAAAGCGCAATGAACCCTAAACTCGGCAACCGCCTTAAACCCTAAACTCGGCAACCACGTTGAACCCTAAACTTCGGTAAAAAATATGGACCCTAAACTCAGCAAACGCGCAATGAACCCTAAAATCGGCAACCGCCATGAACCCTAAATTCGGCAACCGCCATGAACCCTAAACTTCGGCAACCGCCATGAACCCTAAACTTCGGCAACCGCCATAAACCCTAAACTTCGGCAACCACGATGAACCCTAAACTCGGCAAAAAATATGGACCCTAAAGCTAGCAAACGCCATGAACCCTAAACTCAACAAACGCAATGCACCCTAAACTCGGCAATCGCCATGAACCCTAATCTCGGCAACCGCCATGAACCCTAAAAATACTTGACGAGACACTAACAAACATGGAATAAAAAGACTAAATATACGGATGAAATCTCGAAGCTAAAAAATATTGACAAGATAATTGACAAACATACTTTGGATATCTTGACAAAAAATACTGACCATATATTGACAAAATATCAAGGCACTAATAAAATACGATGATATACTGAGAAATATGAAATACGAAGATACTAACAAAATACTAACAAAAATAATGAGAAAGATGAAATACTTGAAGACACTAAGAAATTATTGATCAGCAGTGACAAAATCTTGATGAAATACTGACCAAATTCTCACAAAATTCTAACAAAAATATTGAATATACCGACGAAAATACCGACGAGATACTTACGACAAAATATTGAATATATTGACGAAAATACCGACCAGAGACAAAATACTGAAGGCATTAACAAAATATTGATGATACACTGAGAAAGATGAAATACTGAAGATACTGACAAAATGCTAACGGAAATACTGAGAAAGATGAAATACTAAAGATACTGACAAATTATTGATCAGTAGTGACAAAATAATTTGGTTGTCGTCTTTTTTTATTTATTAAAATAATCTATAGAAAATACTCTTCGTACTACACCCCATTCTGATCGATTAGAAACGTTCCTACCACAGCATGCTAGCCGGAGGCTGTGGCCTGTTAGTTCCGTTAGCTTTGCTAACTGATTTGAATAGCAAGCACATGTAACATGTTATGCCCGTTAATTCTGCTTCTCTTGTTCCTTTGTGTGCACGTGGGGGAGCATGCACGTGGGCCAAGCAGGTACTAGCGGGGCCGGGTGGGTCCACTGGCAAATAAAAAAAATGCCTACAAGGGAGTAGTACACGTACGGAGTAGTACAGGTAGTACTAGCAGCAGGTCGGGCCTGGGCTGGTGCACGTATGCTACGTAACGAGAGCGGACTTTTGAGAAATTAGAAGCGCGGGTGCGGACTGCTGGGGCGCGTGGGCAGGATACGGACTCGGGAGCGCGGGGTGGTTCGGCTCGGGCTTACCAGGCGGGGCGCGAGTGAGCTGGTCAGATCGGGTTTGTTGATTGTGTCATGGTGTAGCCTAAGCTATGCTACATCTAGGTGTAGGATAGCATATATATATATATATATATATATATATATATATATATATATATATATATATATTTTATCGGATGCATTACATAATAGAAGAGTAATAGTGAATGAGTTCAATTTGTTTAATAAAATCTCAATCAAAACACTATATTGGGTCAGTCAATAGTTATAGTAGGACAGGGTGTATGGAACTACCTGCTTTGCCATGGTGGATTGCCGCAGCCAAACATTGGTATGAAGATGTTGTTGGCTCCATGTTAACTTCTCAGGCAGACTACCACAGCAGTTTCCCGTCGAGGTCTGGACTGTGCTCAGGCTGTGCAGCATTCCGTCGAACAGTGGGGATGGTGTTGAGGAAGAGGGAAGGTACCGCACCGCTACACATGGATTCCTGCAGGTCGCAGCTGTTAGGGCGAGGCGGCCTCGGCCATCAGCACGGAGGCGAGGTCGCAACGACGCGGCTCTTCCCCAGCGCGGGCGCAGCCGGCCCCGTCGTGAGCTCGGTCTCGCCGTGCCTGGAGCCCCGCGGCGTCTGGAGCCCGCTGCCTCGCCAGCCTATCGCGAAGGGCCAGCTAAACTGTTGTGCCAATGCGCCGCGCCAGCTAACTGTTGTGCCAATGCGCCGCGCCAATTCAAGCCCGATCCGGACTTCGGTGGATCAACAAACGGACCAAATTCACTCCGGCCGGATCACTGTCAAACTACTCTTTCTCTTGATTTGTCTTGGAATCCTGATCATTCTCTGACCCCTGATCACTTGGGAGTCCTCGTCGGACTATAGATCGATCTGCATCCTCCTCAAGCTCTTCATCACCCATCAGTTTCTGAAAGCCCAATAGTTGGAATGAATAAGCATATAAGCAACCGTGCGTTTTTACAAGTTCTACTGTATAACTTGTACAATATTGTTGTCTCAGGTGTTTTCTTTGACAATTTTGATGTGAATGGTTGAAGGTTGCACACGCGTATGATTTTAGACATCTATCCTATCTATCCTTCCTATTACTATTGGATCGATAAATGGCTGATAATAAATGAACTTCCATAAACTAGGAGAGGAACACAACAACCTACCTACTATGTTGTAAACGTAATCTGTTTTAGATTTTCTTTCCTACCTCATGCATGATGCAAATAACCCTGGGAAACTATTTTTAAAAAGAAAAAGGAACAGAACATACTCGAGCTTTTGAAATAAAGCACACTTATTGCAAGAGAATCCCTCTAAGATATGCAGCATTACAAGATGTCTCTCAAAAAGTGTAGTCGGCACAAATAAAGAAATATTATAACGGATACATTAGCAAGGGCACATACTAGTTCTTCTATGTGAGCAAGCTTCATCTTGTTCTCCTCTGATCGACACCACAGCTCCAGGTTGGGGCAGCGTGAAATTACTAGGCGTTGCAGATTGGTGAGTTTTTTTTTTTTTCTCGAACACGACTTCACGTGTCATTTTCATTAAGAGAAAAGGCCAAGACCGGCCGAACAACACAATACAACTGAACACTACACCACAAGGCGCACACAACACAACGCTACCACGGAGATAGTGGCCACGACTACAAAGCAAGAAGGGGGAGACCACCCCATCAACCACAAAACACAGCCAAACGGCGACATGCAACATCGCTAGGCCGACGCTCAGGAGTCGCCAGATGAATAGGAGAGGAAGCTCCGGTCGCCGGCGCCCACGCGAAAGGTCATCTAGGGGGCGTCACACGCTCGGCGGACGCCCCTGGTGGATCAAGCACGCCGCCCGTGACCGAAGGCCAGCAACGCGCGGCGATGATAGCAGTGTTGCCAGCCTAACGACTCCAAGTCGAAGCGCTGGCCGAGGGCCCCAGGCGGCAGCGTACACGGCGACGATGGCGTCAACATCCAAGCGTGCCAAGGTGATCGTTGGCGGCTGCAACATCGCAAGACGAAGGGGACGAACCAGATGAAGCGGTGAAGAGTGGCATCAACCTTGGAGGGCGGGCGGGGCGGCGGGCGGAAGGAGGCCAGCGAGCACATAGGCGGCGATGGAGATTCGGGCGGAGATGCATGGCGGCGCCCGGGGCTCGGAGGGATCAACGCCTTGGGAAGGAGTTGGCGCCCGCGGGCGCCATCGGCGTTGAGACACCACCGGAACTTTCGTTCCCAGCCACGGCGGCCGCCGCCGCGTCACGAAGAGCGACGCCTTCAAGAAGGTAATGGCGCCCGCGCCACGATAAATCGGCCCAAAGGCGAGCTTGGGGAGGAGGGTTTTCACCCGACACCATCGACCACATCCGCCCGCATCGTGAAGTCCTCAAGACCGAGTTAGACGCCGCCCGCCTTCTTTGCTGGCCGGAGCCGTCGCCGCATGCAGCCGCCCCCAACACAAGGTGGCCGGCCCGGCCGCGACCTTCCACCCGCGGCGGTGGGGCTGGCGCCGCCCGCGCCGTGTGGCACCCCATCCGGCCAACGGTGGGGGGGAAGAGGTGGCGCGCCCAGATGAAGCATGTGGTGGGCGTGCGCCACCCCGGCAAGGGAGCCGGATCTGGGCGCGGGGGGGGCCGGGCGGGCTTCGGGACCGCCGCCGCCCGCCGACCGGCCGCCCGAGCCCGGGGTCGCCGCGCGAAACCCTAGCTCCGGCGGCCGGCGGCGCCCGGCCGAATCGGTGATGGAGGGAGGATCCGGCCCGTGTGGGGCCCAGAGGGGCACCAAGAACCGCCGCCGCCGCCGGCGGTAGAGCCCAGTCGCCGCGCGAACCTAGCTCGGCGCCGCCCGCCCGGTCGAACCGTCGGCGAGGAGGAGGATCCGGCCGCGCGGGGGGGCGGATCCGGCCGAGGACGGGCGGATCGGCCACCCGCCGGCCGGCGGGCCCGGCGCGCCGAGGAGGTGGGAGGGGGAGGGGTGGGGAGAGGGAGCACGGGGATGACACCGGGGAGGGAGGGGAGGGTGCGGGGGAGCGCCTTGTTGGGCCCTCCCCGGCCGCCTTGCCCGGCGAGGAGGAGGCCGGCGGCGGCCGCGCCGCCGGCGCCGAGGGAAGGGGTGGTTTGGTGGTGGCGCGGGGCCCTCGGTCGCCCCTGGGAGGGGACGACGCGAGGGGCAGGAAAAAGAATGATGCAGATTGGTGAGTTGATGTATGCTATCTGGCAGAGCCTTGATGCTTCTGCCCTTGTGTATGCGAAGTACCTTGAGGGAGGTAAGGTCTCCAAAACAGTCCGGCAGTGATGTAATCCTTCCACAACAGGACACAACTAATTTCTGGAGGGAGGGGAGACCTCCAAGGACATCTAGCGAGCTGCATGTGAGATCCTGGCAGCGCTTAATCTTTAAACTTGTGAGGCAAGGGAGGTGGCAAAGCAAGCTCCACTGATACAGAGGAGCCGCACAACATTCCACCTGAATGTAGGTGCATTTGCTAGAGGAAGCACCCATGTGACCTTCGTGCTCCCATGACGATAGTATTACTTCATCACTACTTCCTACGGTCAACAAGTAGTCATTACCTCCAGCTCCAGCCAACCAAGGTTTCAACCTCAACCTGGGACAGTGTTCTATCGTTAAAACTTCAAGGCTGGGGAGCACGTGCTCATTCAAGCTTTCCTCGCTACTGGAGTATAGCATGTTCCAATCTTTCAGGCATCCCATACCCTCCATACTTAAGTACTCAAGTCTAGGAAATGCTCTTGTGCCCCCGTACAAGTCCCCACCGATCTCCCTGATGCTGTCCAATTTTCCAATTATCAGCCAAATGAGCTCTGGTAGTTGACCAAGTGGTGGTAGGTTGATGCAATTAGGTAAGTCCCACAATGTAATACTGGTCAGATTAGGTAAATAGGTGGCCATCACCCAGGACGGAAAAATTCCGCTTCTATAACCATATAGTTTGAATATTTCAACAGTATCTGGTGGCAATAGTTCTTTCAAAACTTCATAGTCCTCCATAAATCCCTTATCATCTCTAGTCCATACCAAATCTAACCTTTCAATCCTTCTCTTCTCCACTAATTTTATTCCATGTGCCTCTTTTGCAGATTTCACATTTCCAAGCCCTATTATCTCCAAGAAATACGGATTTGCACCCTCCAGCAGGAAAAGATTGCTGCTAGATTCACCATCACCAGCATGGACCCTAAAATGTGGTAACAAGATTGGAAGAGGTCCCGTGGACCTATCCAAAGTATTGCAATCCAATGTATTTACAAACTTCAGACTGTCCATTTGAGATAAACATGCCGGTAGCGTTCGTAGGTTGCTGCAGCACGTGAGTTCTAGTGTATGTAGCTTCCCAAGGTTAGCAATAGCATCAGGTATGTCATAAAGATTATTATTACGAGACAAATCCAGGTACTCCAGATTGGTAAGGGTACATATGCACTCCAGTACTCCTGCATCTATTGGTTCGTTGCGAGATACACTCTCAGGAATATGGATAAATTTAAATGGCGGAGTCCAGTGAGCTTGACCAATACTTTTCTGATGCTCTCGTCTCGGTTGCACCCATTTTCGGAGCACTGGAATAGATTCAGATATTGTAGCTTGGTAAAACCACTAAAAGCTTCTACCACATGGCTTAGATGAAGACAATGTGACAAGTTTTTTTCTCCATTGGGCCGTTCACCCGTATTTCATTAAGAGGAGGAAAACCAAATTCAGATACAACAAACCCTGATGCCGAGAAGACATCACAGAGAAACACCAACAAAGACAAAAAACATAAACTAAAAGCAAGAAAAGCGAGGGCGGGGGAACCCTCCACCTAACAACCCCAGCAAGCTGCGCCTATATCAAAATAACTCAACACCTAGGTAGCTAGTAGTTGAGACAATGTGACAAGTCAAGATGCACCAAACTATGGAGATTCTTAAATGATCTTGGTAACTCTGCCACCTGTTTAAAACCTGATAAGTTTAAGTAGTTGAGTTTAGTGAGGCTGCCCAAAGCTTCAGGAAACCTTCTGATACACAATAATACTCCCTCCGTATTGGTAAAGGAAGTCCTTTTGGACAAGGTTTGGGTCAAACATTGGGAATGTAAATCATCAATAACTTTTAAATTGTTGAGTTTGTAAATGTCAAACTTATATGAATAGATTTGTCTTAAAAATACATTTATAAAAGTATACATATATCACATTTTCATAAATATTTTTAGAATAACAAGAGGTCAAAGTTGTGTTTTGGAGACCGTGTCGCTGTCCTAAAGGACTTTTTACCAATACGGAGGAGTAAATCTGAAGATAAGTTCAGATATTTGAGTTTGGTCAGGGAGCCCAAAAACTCAACTTCAGCAAGTAGGTTAAGGTATGAGCTGTCCGATAAATTCAAGTATTGCAATTCTACGAGGCTGCCCAATGCAGTTGGTAGGTCTCAATATTTTTACACCATGATAAGTTTAAATATTGCAGTTTCGTGAGTGTTCCCAGGCATTGTGATACTCCTGTAACATTATAGCAATTTGTAAAGTCCACATGCTCTAAATTTTTAAGATTTCCAAATGATTCTGGCAGCTTTTCAATCACCGAACAATCTGATAAATCAAGATAAATCAGACCTTCCATTTGTCCAATGGACTCTGGTAGTGCTAAGAAAGAAGATCTGTGAAAACTGAGATACATTAGATTTGAGAGCTTCGTGATACATTCTGGAACCATTTGATCCCTGATCTCAGGAGCATTAAGATACCTCAACTGCTTCAGTTGACCAATAGAATCTGGCAAATTCTGAATGGAGCATTCACTTAAATCCAATACTCGCAAGGAACTTGCGGTATTTGCGTCAAAAAATATTCGCAAGGAACTTGCAGGAGCAAATGCAGCACCGCTTAGTTTGGTTCTGCAACAGTCGAGAAGATGCAGTGCTGTTAACCTTTCACAAGAAGTCAAGCATAACTTCAGTGGCTTGCTACAATCAGTGAGCAGCGCATATTGGCAGCTGCTGCTTCCCATAGCATTGCCTTGTTTGCTCTGATCCATAATTTGATTGCCAAGGAGTAAAGTGGCCAAGTCATGCACCAGATCGTGCATGGTAAATAATGTGGCTTCTTCATGATATGTTTCAAAAGTCTGCATAAAAGATACAAGCTAGTGTCAGTTTTTCAATTATACTTGAAGTGTGATTCACTGCATGAAAACACACATGTAACACCCATATAATTGATGGCTTGTAGCATGTCACTCATTGATGACAAAACAGAGATGGATACTGCACAACTCGCTACTTAAGTGGCCTTTGGGTAAGTATCCATATAGGGGATCCTCTGCCCCTTCCTCTCGACCCTTCCTCTGCTACAGTTGAACGAAGGCGAAAAGAAGGCGGGCGCTTGTGGCGCCGACAATTCAATTGGCGAAATTTAAATCCCGCCACAATAGTATTTTTGCAATAAACTTATTTTATTGGGACAATCATTTTTGCAAAACAAATGTATATATTTAAACTCTTGAAATTGTGCCTAAAACATGGTTGAAATTTGAAAGTAAATGGGATTGAGCCTCTAAATGGGCATGACCGAATCTCTACTCTCTACTTCTCTATCTCTACTCTCTACTCTCTACTCTCTACTACTACATATAATGCACCAAAAAACTTTCCTAAAGCCACACAGAAAACTGTACACCACGGTCATTATCTCTCTAATCTGTGCTAAGTGCACCCAACAAAATACACCCCAAGCTAATCAAATTTTTGAAATGAATGGCTCAGATTCACCCTAACTACTTCTTTCTCTCACTCATCCATATCCAACGGACGAGGCTGCTCGGATCAACGCTCATCACCCACCGCCCGCCCACCCCACGCGTGACTCCGTCTCCCACGGTCCCACACAGCCCGCGCGTGACTCCTCTCCCGAGGCGACTCCTCCTCTCCCCCCAACGTAGGGCGCTTTCGTGACTCTTCTTCTCTCTCCCACCAGTCCACGTGTGACCGCACGACTCCTCTCCCATGGGTGACGGCCAAGAGGGCGGGGCGCCCGGGCGTGGCTGGCCGGGCCTCCGCCCTAGCCGGCTCCATGGCTGGGGTAGCCCCCACGGCGCGGCTGCCGCTAGCTGGCTGGTGGACCTCGGGTGCGCTGCTGCGGGGGGGCATGGGCTGGTGAACGCAGCGGCCGCAAGGGTGCGACCATTTGGCGGCCACCCGTCGTTGCGGCGACACCGGCAAGCGTCCTCCCGTGGCTCTGTCGGCGTCACCAACCCCTACGCCAGTAAACCTCACGAGCCCCGCCTCCTATTTCTCTGTCCGTCTCTAGGGTTTGCGCCACTCAAGCGGCATGGATCGATCACCCGGCCAGATTCGGAGGATCCGGCAGCGGCAACGAAGAACGAGGCTAGGTAATGCGTATGCATTCAGCATGTTCGATCAATTGTCTCTTTACATTTTTTGTTCAGCTTTGAAGTCATCTGGTTTTCTCTAGTTTTAGTTTTCAAGGTTGTTGTAAGAAGATTGATCGGCTCGTGGCTTGCCTTGCCTCTATGCATGACAGGAGAATTTCTGAATGAATTTGGGAATTTTTTCTTGGTGCAGTAAATGCAGATTCAGAAAGGTTCTTTATTGGATTGATTAAATTGTGCATTTGCGAGTATTCAATAGTCATTGCAGTTGAAGGTTACTCTGATGTATATATTGACTAATACCATTGAGATCAGGTTTTCTATTTTTACTACGACCATTGAAGTCAAATCACGTTGTCATGTATAGATATTGACTTTTGCTCCTTCACAGATGCAATGAAAAAACAGTTATCTCCAATTCGTTTGCTTTTGGTGGGCACAACTCGGTGGCAGTGTCAGCACCGTTCAAGCCTAGATCCTGGTGAGTGGTCAAGATGCATGTTTATGCAGCAACACAACTATTAGCATTCATAATTATTTTGGCGGTTTAATGTAATTCATAGAATATAAGGAGGTCCTGGAACCTATTTTGGGCTTTAAGCCTTTAACAACTTCTAATTTGGGTTTTTTATTGTCTTAATGCTTATACCAAACTTATATGACTAATTGTTCTATTCTGGGAACATAGTACCATTAACAATTTTGGATATCATTAGATTCATTAATTACTTGGATCAGAAGCCAACTGAAATATTGCTGTTGAATCTGGTTCGTGTCGAATGTATGGAGTTCTGAATTTTTTCTTTCAAATTTTCAATTTTTCCGTTTCTGTTTCAACCCCACAAGAAAAGCTTCTTCCCCTCGGTGTAGAACGATCTTCCCTTCGTTCGCTGCCTGCTGAATGCTTCTAACTCTTCTCCTCTGTCCCCATAGTTAGCTCTTGCATGCTCAGATTTCTTTTTCTGGTTACTCTTCTCACGAAAGATCGAGACTGGACACGAGGAGGCGACTTCGAGAAAGGATTTGTATTGTTCTCTTTCATGTGTTGGTTGATGTTTCTTGGTATTTCTTTTTGGCATGCACTAAGGATGGTTGATTTAATTTGGTTGCAGGTTTTGTTGGTGGAGCAGATGATCTGAAGCTGACCAATGATGGGAACACCCTCTTGAAGGAAACAGTATGGCTTTACCCTTTACAGAAACATTGACATCCTGGTGATATACAGTATGTGCCTGGTGGTGTTTTCTTTGAGTCGATGTCTTGTGCCATTTATTTGTAGCAAATTTAGAACTCAACTACAATCATGATTGCGAGGACGGCTGTGGAACATGATGACATGAGAGGTGATGGCAAAACCTCGGCGGTGCTTTTTATTTGGGAGCTAATGAAGCAGTCTGAGTGCTGCACAGATGAAGGCATTTTGTTAATTTGTTCTAGGAACATGTCTAATCTTCTCCCAGGCTGCTGCCCCAAGGCTGCTAATGACTCAACCCTCTTCACAAGATGCAATATAATTAATTCAAGTGCTCTCAAGCCACGGTTTCTAGCTATTTGAAAATCTAGCTTGCATCAATTTTTGACATCCATGTTTTTTTAGCGTCCACCATGCAATCTGAAAGGGCTCTTTCATTATCCACGTGCTTAGACAGGGGTTAGCTGTTAGACAAATGGCATGTCTTATTTTTGCCATATTGTTTTCAGTATTACTGATTGGTCCATTTAATGCTTCAAATCTTGAGATTAAGGTCAAGTTATTGAATTTTGATATCTTGCTGAAAAATGAATTTGGAAGAATTTTAGAATAGGAAGTGGGTATTAGAAGAACCTGCAAGAAACTGTATGTTTTCAGGAATTTTAAACTGTTGGTCATTGTCAGAATAGGCTAAAAAGCTCCTTTTTAGTTTGTGATGCAAACTTCTTTTTTTAATGTCTATCGTCTATCTTGCAGCTTTTTTTTTTTTCTGAAGGGTTAAACTGTTCGGGGATGAATACATGTCTTTCATGTGAGAATTTAGAATTTTGTCCTTAAACCAAGCAGAGCTCTGTTATGATGTTATCGAGTAAAAGCAACAAATTATTTTTGAAAGTAAACTTGTCCTGCAGGCTAAGTGGAACCATCGTTGATTTAACTGTTTCTCTGAAATATTGGACTGCTAAATCTAATACCTGATGAATTGTTTGGTGCAGCCAAAATGGCATCCACTTCATAGCTAGCACCACAGATACCCCTGATGGACAAGCTTCTAGACAGTGGTGTACAGCAACCCATCTGGGAACTACGCAAGTGTTTCTAGAAAAGTAAGTTACACATGCTTATGATTTCCATTTCTCTTTCTTATCTGACAAACCTCTCTTCGAGGCATTTATAGGAAAGTAAAAGGCTGTCATTAGCCATCTCCTAACAAAAGTGGCAAATACCCGTATTAGAGATACAATAGGATGATGATGATCCCTTGTCAATTATTGTCCATGATTTCAAAAGGTGTGAAGTTCAGTTTGAGAAACCTCTTGTGCAGAGCAACTTTTTATTTTTATTTTTAAATTTCCTGTATCATTCAAAGTTGTAGAGAAGTGAAAACCTGTAAGATGATACTCTGTATAGTGTCAAGATTGTTTTCTAAGTCCTGAGTTCCTGGTTGTTTGGACATTTTGGTTGCTGCATTTTTTTAATGTCAGATTTGTCGCTTGCCCAACTTCAGGCCTTATTAGGCTGGTGATTGCTAAAGATGGTGTTGCTTTGTGTGAGTTTATGAGCAGGAAGGCGATCCTTCGCAGCTATGGTTCCTAAGGTCATTTGGAGCATACACATCTGTACAGACTGAAATTGAAACTCGAGAAATTAGTTTCCTAAGGTTATTTTATTTTTAAATGTCTCTTAAAAGCAACCGTGGCAACGCACGGGTACTATACTAGAATAACTAGGCCCCCGTATAGGCTGTTTGACTGATAAGTAGGCCCCCGTATAGGCTGTTTGACTGATAAGTAGGCCATTAATTGGGCCTCAAATTATGATGAAAAGTTTGTTACAAATTATATCGTAGCGTCAAAATGTCAATGTCGTGCCAGCATAGACAACAATTTAATAATCTGTGTCTATTTTAGTGACGCTTTTCTGTCAGCGTAATTTTTTTGACAAACAGTGTCGGTGTAACAGTGTTTCATACTACCAAAAAGTAAACTTGGTTTCATGCGGGGGAGTCAATGGAATAACACACAGGGCACACGAGTTTATACTGGTTCAAGCGGAGGTGCCCTACTCCATAAGTGTCATATTCGACGTTTTAGTTGGGCTAGGGGTGGATCCACCTATATGGCTATATTTGGCAAGCACCATGCTTTCCCTTCGGTGGAATTCCCCTCCGTTCTTATCTTGTTGTTGTTGCCTCCAACCATCGTCCTTCTCTTTTTTAGGGCAAGTACATTGGTGTTGTCTTATAACTAATCTCATATAGTGCCACGTAATTTAAGACGACTTAATAGACTACGTGTACAATGGTTGTCTTTCTAAGTTGTCTCGTGGCAATGCGCATTTCCTTAATTTATGGAGAGAGTAAAAATAGGATAGTGAGGAGCACGGCGACAACAACTCATACAATGGTAAAATAGTTGTCTCATAGTCCTAAATTCTAGCTCATGAGGTCGTTGTTTTGGTGAAGCAACTACCTCATTCTCTCTCACCTCTCTCTTTCCTCCACATCATCAAAAATCCTACGTGGCGTGCATGAGGCGACCTATGAGACGGCTTCGTGTAGCAATGTACCTGCCCTTAGTTGTTGTTGCCAAATCCATTTCAAATTGTAGTTCGTTTGACTTTTTCAACCCCAACTTTGACCACTCGTCTTATTCAAAATTTTGTACAAAAAATATCACTTCTTTTGTTATGACTTGCTTTATTAACAAATGATATTAAAAATGACTGTTTTTTTTGTGCAATTTTTTTGAATAAGACGCAGTGGTCAAATTTAGGGTCAAACTTAAGAGTAAAAAAAGTCAAACGAATTATAATTTAAAACGGAGAGGAAGATTACGTGGCTAGATACACCATTCTTTGTGGCATACTGCTTGCCCGCTATGCGGACATTGCCTACACCACTGCATGATACAGTTGCATGTCAAGCCGATGGGGATGAAAAGGAATAAAATGGCCTATCAATAATGAAATAATCAATTGTTTTATAGAGAAAGATTTTAATCTCACACCTCTAAGGTTTGATTACAAGAAGGAATTGTTTTATTGTAGCCAGTGATAAGTCCGCAATACTTATGGGTGTGTTTGGTTGGGCCAAAAAGTGCTATCCAGGTTAGGTTGGGCACGGATAGCACTTGTTTGGTTGGCAATTTTGCTCCTGGGCTGGGCTGAGGGAGGAAGTGGAGGAGCCCGCCGTCTGCAACGAGCCGGCCGGGGAAGAAGGCCAATTCGGCCTTCTCAGCGTATCCGGGTTGCAAGCGCATCAATTCTCGGCGCAAAATCACTTCCCCTCACCTCCCGACGCCCCTCCTCACCTTCCGTCGTTCCGTTTTCCCCCCTTTAAGCCTCTCGGTTCCAATTGCCGTCTGGTCACGAAGAATCCATGGCCCCTTCCACCTCGGCTTGTCGTCCTGCTCCTCCTAGCGCCTGCCGCCGGCGCGGCGGCCGGCTCCGCCTCGGCGCCCCGCGGCTGCCCGGCGTCTACCAGTGCGCCGCCGCGTTCACCGCCCGGAGTCGGAGTTGGAGGGGACGCCGGCGCCAACATCAGCTCCCCGTGCCCATGGCCCCCGGTCGGGCGCCACGGCCGGCTCCTCGCGTCCCGACCTCCCTTCGGCGGCCTCGGTCTGCCCGACATCGGTGCGTGCCGCTCGGCGGCCTCGGTCCGCCCACGACACCGGCTGGTCGAGCCGCGCGCCGAGCTCTACTTCACGGAGATCAAGCTCGGGGCGCCACCCAAGCGCTACTACGTGCAGGTCGACACCGCAGCGACATCCCAGGTGCGCACAGCGGCTGCGGCGCCAGCGCTCTCCGCCCGGATATAAGTGACCAGAGCTGCTTCAGCGACCGAGCCCGTTGGCGGCGTCGGAGGTGGAGGCCGCCTCCAGCGTAGTGATGTGGGCGATGGCTGAGTGTTGCTGCTTCATCTTGTTGCGTGCCTCCCCTTGCTCACTGGTGCATTGCTGAACGCGGCTGCTTGTTGCTTGATACTTGCGTGTTGTTTGCTGCCTGCGTGCTTCATCTTGGATGCTGCTTGCGTGTTGGTCCGTGCTGATCTTGCTTGCCTGCTCGCTGCTTTCTCGGTCAGGCGAGCGACGACCTGCAAGATGCGTGCTCACCGGTGCTGCTCATCCAACTTCCGGAGAACAGAGTTTCTGCACGCATGTGCTCGACCTGTTCGATGAAATGTCTGTATAGGGGTAAACTAACTGAACCAGAGAAGAGGTGACCATACCAAAATGATCCAGGCAACCAAACGCGCCCAAACCGAGCCAGGCTAACCTAATACATGCAAACCAAACAACAGACTCACTTCTTATTCTGGCCGGGCCAACTCTATCCAGGCTACGATGAGATAGCCAGGTTACACCTGGAAGGCAAACCAAACACACCCTATGATTCTATCTTGGATTCGATACCGAGTAGGGAGTGACATGTGAGTGTAGCTGTGCCCCTGGAGGCCCAGACCCTTCCTTATATATAGCACGTGGGTGGGTTACATGTGTACGGTGGTGTCTAAGTAACCAAAGGTACTACTTACAATTGGGTCACTATTGTGAAAACTGCAACCCCGACGTCCATTGCACACTAGGTCCGGTCAAGTTCATGCAGATGTCAAGCGTACTATAGGCCATACTGGTTAGGTTTTTTTTTTTTTTTTTTTTTTTTCTGCGGGAAGCCATACTGGTTAGGTAGCACAGTGCCGCTATAATGCAGAGGATGGTAATCACTGGGTGTATTTGGTTGCATCAAAATGGCCTAGCACTGCTACAATGAGCTTCCTTTTGGGTGTTTGGTTGCAAAACTTCGGTTTGAAGCCAGGCTAGAATGGGCCATCCGTGTCGAGTTAGCACTGCCCAATTAGAATTGCAGGGTTCGAATTCCTTTTTGGCCGGGCTACGTCGGCTCTGGCCAGCCGCTCGGCGTCCTCGCGTGGTGAGGCCGCCAGCCCTCGCGTCGCTCAGCGTCTCGTGCTCGTGATGCTCTCGTCCCGCCACCGTGCACCTCCATCTCCTCTACCTTCGAGCACCGCCGGCGCCCGGGCGGGGACACGGGAGGGGTCTTCGAGCACCGCCGGCGTCGGAGGAGCCCGCGGGGTCAAGGGGATGAGCACCGCCGGCGTCCCGGCGGGGACATGGGGTGGCCAAGGCGGGTGGCGCCGCTTTGTGGCCGTCTTGGTGGATCTACGCCGCGCCATGCGGTGGATCTGGCGCTTCGCGCCCGTGCGTGGTCCTGCTTTGTGGTGAAAGGTCCCTTGTGGTTTTTGGTAATTGAGTGTCAACACTAGGTGAACTAATATGTGTCTTTGAGATAATACCGCGGGGAATTAGTTCACACATGTGATGACGCAATGAAGGAGCTTATTGCATATGAAACATGACATGGAGTCATGTGACCAAGGTGGTGAAGATCAAGACAAAGACTTGGCTTGAAGGACCCGGTTGCAAGTGTGAAGGGCAAGTCATCGGACTTGGCCGATGGACCGACGCAATAGCGGTGAAGAGCAAGTGAGGTCGAGATCGATGGACCAAGAAGGTCATGTGATGATATGGAGTGGATCATATCATTCTTGATCGTGTTGGTGCATGTGTTGCATCGACACTTGAAGATGGAGCGGAATGGAAATGCGCCAAGGCAAAGGTATAACCTATAGGGCATTTCATTTCGCCGGTCATGAGGAGCTTAGAGAAGTTTATGACCGGTTTAGGATAGATGGCCGTACTATTAAGAGGGGCAAACTTGTTTGCATATCGGTCATCTAGTGCCACTTGTGCGACTAACTTTGCGAAGTGTTAGAATCGAGTGGTGTGATAAGAGCTAACCCGACCTTTGAAATGATTGTGAAAATGCTAACACACTTGCACATGGTGATGTACACTTGGTGGTGTTGGTACATTTGCAAAGGCGGCGGTGATTGCGGGGTTGAGTTGGGTTTGGGAACCGCTCATCCTCCCGCCGAGCTTGCGGCGGATTCGGCGCTTTCGAAAAATGAGATGCATATTTTCTATTGCGCGATGCATCGTGGTGGTGAAAACATGCTATTCCTCGTGCTCAAGTTTGGTATACTTGATGGGTAGCATGTCGAAGAGAAGGCGTCGGTGTTTCGGTGGAGTTTTACCCCAAACGCCGGCCGGACGCCGACGACCCGGGCGCTTCGGTGCGACCGGATGCCCGACCGACCGGCCCGGCCGAGCGTCTCGCGAGAGCCCCGCTAGAGGCGGTTTTGACCGGACGCAGGGATCGGACGTGCGGCCGGACGCATCCGGTGCCGGCCGGAAGCATGCACCGGGCCTTCAAGTAGCCGTTGGGCGTAAGGCCGGTTGCTTGTCGTTGTGGCCGGACGCAGCGACGGACGCCCGGACCCGACCCGGTCGCGCGTCCGGCCGGCGTAGAAACCGTGTTTCGTCCCCAACGGCTAGTTTTGGCTTGGGGCTATAAATAGAGGGTGTGGCCGGCCTTGGCTGGTGCTTAGCACCTTGGGGACTTTGTGTCCATGCTTGTGAGTGCTTGAGAGCCCTCCCACTCATATATGCTTGATATCGTTCATCCGATTGAGTGAGAGATCGATTCTAGTGCGTTGCTTTGAGAGATTGCATCGTGTGGCACTAGGTGTTCGTGTTGCAAGCCGGTGTGCTTGTTTCTCTTGGAGGTTGCCACCTCCTAGGCGGCTTGGTGGCAAGAGGCTTCGTGAAAGCACGCAAAGGAAGCTTGTGCGGTGCTCAGAAGAAGAGATTGTGAGAGGTTCGTGCTCACCTCGCGGGGGATCGTGAAGAGCAACTCTAGTGGAGTGTGTCATTGAGCTACCACACTTGTGTGTGGGTTCACACGGTACCCTATTGAGGGATTGGCTAGAGAACTCACATTGGTGAGTGTCTCGATCGAGCTCCCAATTTGTGGGATTTGGCACGGCCATTAAGCTTGAGAATCATCACCGGGTGATTCGCCAAACCGTGGAACCACTAAGGTGTTGGTCGACACAACGAGGAGTAGGGGAAGGTGGCAAGCTTCCCGAGACCTCGGTAAAAAAATCACCGGTGTCATCTTGTGTCCACACTTCGCGGTGGTTTGCAATCTCTTAGATCTCAAGCTTTGTTCTTACATACATATATATATTGTGCTTGTGCTTGAGTAGAGTAGTTGTAACTATCTAGCTTGTGTAGCTTGTTTAGTTACTTTGCTTAGCTTGTGTAGCTAGGTAATTTGAGCCTTTGGGTTAGGCGTGTGTTGCCTTGTCCATTGTGCATCTAGTGAGTTTAGGGGCTTTGTGCTTGTGCTTACTAGAATTGTGTAGGAGCTCACTCTTGCTTAAAGTACTAGTGCTTAGGTTTGTGTGACCTTGCATTAGAATTGGTTAGGAGCTCAAGCTAGGCTTGTCACTTCACTCTTCTTGTGTAGGATCTTTTGTGAGGTGATTTAGAGTCTTAGTTAGAGGGGTGAAGTCTTGGCTAGACCGATAAGTTTAATTCCGCATTTGTTTCGGTTAGCCGGTGTGATTAGTTTTTAAAGGGACTATTCACCCCCCTCTAGTCCCCATCTCGACCCTTCATGTGGCTCTGCGGTGGATCCACGGCGGAGGCGGGAGACAAGGAGCCAGGGGCAACCGCCGATGACGACGAGACCCCGATGACCCCGCGGCGGCCGAGGGTGCTGCCGTCGGCCGAGCCAATCTCCCGTTCCCCGCCGCCAAGCGCCCCGCGTGGTCAACCGCCGCACCCGTCCCGTCCTCGCGCTAATCATGTGGAGCTCCTTCCTCGAGGACTACAGGCTGTCCACGGCGTATGGCGCGGTGGCGGCTCTTGAGCCAGGCTTCGTGGAGAGGGCCGGCGGCCACGACCAACGGTTCGCCTCACGAGCCAAGTACACGGCCGCGCGAACGGCGCGCTCGGACGGCGGTGTGCGGTGCGGGCGCGATTACACCGGGGACTGAGCCCCTTGGCGCACACGGTGCTTCGTCTTCCTCCTTGGCAAGATGGACATGAACAACGCCACGCGCGCGGCTTCATCAAAGTGTTCTGGCTGTTACGTACCTAGTGCCCATCGGGTTTCTTCAAGTTTTTTCCTTCAGGTTTTGTTGTTAGCTTACTAGCAAATCAAGCCTTTGGGTTATAGAAATATGGCAAAAGTGTTTGTTGCTAAGACTATCTACTTCGCTCCACTTGCAACAATTTTTTTGTGTTGGTCTAAGAATATGATTGTGTTGCCCTGCCCTCTCGAAGTACCCCTCGTGATCTGGTATTTGAGGCTGCATTATTTGCACTATCAAACTAACATTTTCTCTCACCTTGTCGCTATAGTTCGGTTTTGGGTTCAGTAAGTTTACCAAATCAGAGAAAAGGTGACCCTATCAAAACAAACCAGCTAACCAAACACTCCAATCACAAAACCGAGCTACAATGGGCCACTAAAACCAATTTCAACCAAACAAACAATGGATGCTACATTTGGCCTGGCTACTCCTGGCCATGCTAGGGTGGGCTAGTCGGGGCTACAATTGGCACCACAACCAAACACACCCAGTACTATACCCAGTCTGAGACTGTACAATGCCGCTACAACGCAGAGCATGGTATGTCCTGTAGCTTGTCCGGGTGTAGCATCAGTTCCTGTATGTGCATTGCTTCTCTTGCGTACTGACTGCTCTCGATACGTAGGATATGTGTCCCACTTGGGCTCCCAGTCGGCTGCTCTTGCGCACCGAGTATGCCGAGTGGGTGAATATATCATCGGATCAGGGTCATCCTTGGCCAGTTGTCCTGGCCTACCCTAGGTGGGGACATGTGTGGCCCGTTTACTCGTCGGTAGCCCTAGAGTCCTTCGTACTTGAGCTGTCTTATCGTTACCTCTAACTTGTTTGTTCACTTTGAAGTAATGATATGTTATGAGCTTTTGTTGCTTAAATTAATCTATAGCCAATTTCTTAGCATGATTACAAAAAGCGTGCATCAATTAAGCCTCTTATAAACTATTAAGGGGAGGGGGTTAGTTGTTCTAGAAGGCATGAATAACTCACCTTGAGTGACACTGAATGTTGAATGAAAGATAATCCTTTGAGTTGCTCAATATACTTCTCACATAGCTGGATAGCAGAGTGAATTCTGGTTGGCTCAATGAAACCCAAAAGAAATCCATTGGTGAATTAACTCATATTTGTCTATAATGTGACCTTTTGGAAAGATAGCACAATAGGTAAAGCATGGCTTCAAGTGTGGATCCATAAAGTTATAACTTAACTTCAAGGATGCAAGAACATGATTTGGCAAAGAGGCGTCCTTTGAGACAGATTCATTCCAGATATCATTATCTTTCACTTGTGACCACTGATCACATTCCATGTTTTGCAACATGAACCCAAGAGATTGAGCCGCTAAAGCCACACCTCTACACTTCGGGCAATCTCCTTTCCAAGATACTCTAGCTCAGATTCTTTGTTGTCTCTAGTGTCAAAGCCACTTCTTTGCCTTATTATTTCCCAGCACATGTCATCCGTCAATGGCTCAATCTTATAAGGTTCAATGTTAGTACATATTATCCCAGCTACACGTTCACTGCGTGTAGTTACCAAAACAATTATGTTCATGCTATCACCAAGATTCAGCATAGCCTTCAAATCCTCTAGTTGAAACTGATTATCCTCCCACAGGTCATCTAGAACAATTAGAATCTTTGTACCAGAAAGTAGTTTTGTAAGGCAACTACTTATTGCCTCTCTCTCATTATCATTAGGTTGGCTGTGTGTTTCAGATAGCTGTGAAATTATAGAGTTACCAACCTCTTCCAAGTCGAATCTTGGGGACACATGAACCCACACTCGAGAGTAACTTTTAAAATTTGTATCACTGTAAAGCAATTCTGCAAAGGTTGTCTTGCCAATGCCTCCAATACCATATATAGGAAGGATCTTTGGCGCCAAGCCATTAAGTAAAGAATCCACTAATTCATTTTTCTTATCTTCTCTCCCTACAATGAGTTGTTCTCCAACATTCCATGATGTTTCAAGTACATCGGCAAATTCCAGCTCATTGTACTTAGAGCTTGTCATCAAGTTGAAATTTTGGTGTTGATCTGCCATCTGCATTGAGTTCTTTCTTGGATTTTCCATCTCATTGTTCATTGTCAACCCAGAAGTAGTTTCATGACATCCTCGTTTTTCAGGAAGCTGCAAGATTTTAATTCAGTTGTCAATACACTAGAAAAACATATTTATGGTGGATATTGTTAGTCATTCAAAATACACTGAACAGTATTGAAGGCGAGACTTCGCTACCAAGCTCTTAAACTTTCATTCAAATAAAATTAATTATATATTGTGAGATCATTATTCATGATGGAATTTAGCATCAGGATTTTGGCAAAAAGGTAGTCGGCTGTTCTGTAAATTATTATGAATGCTAACTACAGAGGTGGGTGTCTTATTACACAGGCCATTCGGCCGGCTGCCTACAAATAGCCCATGAAAAGAGACCATTTGGCAAGAGGGTAGTTGGCCTTGCTTGTATACATTGAAAATGCCCATGAAAAGAGATCATTTGGCAAAAGGACTAGTGACCATTAATATGAGGTTTAAAGGTAGAAAATTGCAATTTAATGTTGTACTCTTGAATTCTGGAGGTATCATTATTGCTAAGCAACAGTTCCTGACAAAGTGGGAAATTATTATGAAATGAAGGGAGAACATGACTGCAGATTTACTGAAATGTTTTACTCACATAAAGTTCCAGAACTAAGTACATTTTGATTACCTTGCCAAAGCCAATCTCTGTATTATCCAACGTATGGATGATCTGCACAATATTGGGCCTTTTCTGGCTATCCTCTTCCATGCAGGTCAATGCTAGCTGAGTGCATGTCTCTATTTGGAGGCAATATAATTCAAAGGAACGACTGCATGTTTTTGGTAAATTATTCATCCAAATGTTTTTTTACCTAAAAAGGCAATTGTTAATCATGGCTGATACTATCCAAATATAAATGTGACACGATATTAGCAGATTAATAAAATATGATATTCTTAAAGAGAAAAATCATGTCTTACAAAATTAATAAACTTGTCGTTAGGCATGTCTGCATGGATCGAGCGGCCCATAGGTCCTGACACTATCTCTATCATCATGACACCCAAACTGAATATGTCAAACTTTTTGGAAATTTCACCTCTGTCGATGTATTCTGGTGGCTGGTACCCACTACATTGCATCAAATACAATTAATTTATTATCTGCACATTTTGGAGGATAACAAAAGGGATATGTACACATGAGGTATTCAACTTACAGAGTTCCCAGGGGGCTTTGTGTGGTCCACAAGTTAGTTCTTCATTAAAGACCTTGGACAGACCAAAATCTGCAATCTTTGGCACCATGTTCTCTCCTAATAGTATGTTAGCAGGTTTTAGGTCCAAGTGGTAAATAGGTTGTTCCAATTCCTCGTGAATATATTTTAGACCATCACAGATCCCTTTGATAATTTTGTATCGTGTATGCCAGTCAAGCCCAGAAAATTCATCTTCCACATTAAACAAATGAATTAGGAATCAAAATACATATATAAATGACAATTTCTTTTCATGACATACCAAAAGATGGTGCAGCTGCATACCAGAAAGATGATTTTGAAGGCTCCCATTGGGCAAATACTCAAGGCAGAGTGCAATATGTGTGTTTTCAGCAATTACTTTCATTCCATTGTGGTACTGAGATGTTTTTTCTGTTTCAAAGCAATAGCCAAAAATCTGTACAACATTTTGATGCTTAAGCATAACGAGTTTAT
This sequence comes from Hyparrhenia diplandra, assembly GCA_015847255.1. Classification (NCBI taxonomy): domain Eukaryota; kingdom Viridiplantae; phylum Streptophyta; class Magnoliopsida; order Poales; family Poaceae; genus Hyparrhenia; species Hyparrhenia diplandra. The sequence continues at coordinate 144,627 of JADLZK010008803.1, read as the reverse complement.
CAAACTCATTTCGGAATTGCCGGAATTGCCGGATACGAACTTCTGGATTCTCATAAGAAAGACTAAGCCTCTTAACAGCAACAACCTCTTTGGTTTCAGTAACTCCCTGTTAAAGAATAGAATGTTATCAATACTCCCTGTTAAAGAAAAGAATGAAAAATGTAAACTACTGGTTTGTGTTTTGCTCTGTCAAGAAGTTCGACCAAGATGCTGCTTAGTGGTTGACCGAAGTTCTTCATACAATTTTCACCTTAAAATCCTGCATGATAAGTTTTTACCTTATAAACCACCCCAAATGCTCCTTTACCAAGTATCCTTTCATTGGAGAAATCATCTGTAATTTCCCGTAACAGCTCATATGTCACATCCTCTGGTTTCATACTTAGCTTGTTTCGTAGATCGCTCTCCTTGCTATTCTTGCTGCTGTAGAGTTACAAAGACCCTTGCGTTGTAAGCAACTTCATGGAGACGTAAGCAATTAAATCTTCGCGCGAACAAAAAGATGAGCCTTCTATGATTCTAACTGCATATTAAGTAGGACTATTACCGTAATGTAGCTTGGTCAACCCGATCTGCTTGTCCTCTCTCCCATCAGCAGCTTGCGTGACCACCCAAAGCTCCTGCAGTCCTGCTACTGGTATGGATAATGGATCAGACTAGCTTGTGTGAGTTACGTACAACTAACGGATGATAAATATATGTAACCAAGGCAGCACACCAATAATCCTGGTAGCTTTGATTTGGAAGCATTGAATTGAAACACGAATCGTATGGTGATTGAATAGCTAGGCTAGCTCAAGATCATAGGATGAAACCTGACAATGGAGCAACACTGCTTAGGCCAAGGTGTGATCCTTTGCATAACTGATTGGACGGCCACCGGCGGGCGGGAGACAGATGGATCGAGCAGACGAGCTCAGTTGGAGAAGCGATTCAAGTAGACGCACAGGCGGAGGCGGCGGTGAAGTGAGGCAGGCTAAGCCGCGAAGGCGATGGTGGGCAGTGAGCGTGGATCTATTTTATTACTTCGAGTCTGCTACACAGACGGGTCACGGGAGTCGAGAGGTGCTCGCCGCCCGCTGGACCCAGCCTTCTCCGTGGGTCACGCAGTCACGGACTCCCGGGCAGAGATGGCACCTTTCCCCGGGCCCCGGGACAGAAAACGCATCTCGATGCCGGGGCAGGCCTGTGCCGGGGTCATTTTTGTTTTTGGATCTCACCCGGAAATTATAAAAAATAATATTAACCTTTCTATCTGTAAATGTATTTTATTATAAAGGGTGCTTGTCTATTAATACTCCCTCCCGTTCCTAAAAACATGCAAGCGTGGAAAACGTGTCCGTCAAAGTTCATCAACTTTGACCAAGTTTTATAGCAAAAAAAGTATTATATTTATATCTTGAAATAAATTTATTATGAAAATATATTTCATAACTAATTTAATGACACTTAATTTGTTTCATAAGTCTTAGTATTTTGTGATATACGAATTGCATGTTTTTTGGAATAGAGTACTTACTCCTGCTCTAAAATGAATCAACTCCTTACTATGTATTGTATCGAATGGAGTATTGTTGTTACTCCCTCTGTTCGCAAATAAATATTTTTTTATACTTGTACCATTTTTATTTGACCATTAATCTTATTTAATTTTTTATATAAATAATAGAAAAAAGTTCAAATTACTATCACAGTATTTTTTATTCAAGTCTAGATAACCCCTTAATGTATTGTTTAGTTTATTTTACTCCGGTGGTTTTGCAAAACCGGTGCACTTAACACCTTTGACACTAATATAATCCGGTTTTGGTGACATGAAGGTGATTTTACAATTAGTCATGCCACATAAGTTGTTGACATGGTCGAGAAAAATTCTAGGGGATTCTACTTGTTTATTTTTGTAGGTAACACTATATATTTATCTAGGATTAAATAGTCCAGGTAACACATATATTTTTTTGTAGTCTAGCTGGCTTATCAATGGAGTATGTACGTGCGTATAATTCATGTACGCCGGCTAGTACCTACCTACTCCATCCCATCCCGGCTTGTAAGGCGTATAATATCTCAACCCACACACCATGGGAGAACTAAAACTCCTTCATGTACGAACGTGTCGTTACGAAGACGGATCGATCGCCGCGGTCGGCAAAGGGATCGGTCATAGGGGGTTATGTCCCTAAAATTTTTTTAGCCATGTCGGCTTATGTGGCATGGCTAATTGCAAAACCACCTTCATGTCACCAAAACCGGATTGGATTAGTGCCAAAAGGTGTTAAGTGAACCACGGAGTAAAATAAACTAAACAATACATTAGGGGTTATTTAGACTTGAGTAAAAACACATGGTAGTAATTTGGATCATTATAAAAATATCTCTAATGATAAATTAAATCATAACAAAATAAGTAATATTTATTAATTTTTTAAATAAAACGAATAGCCAAACAAGAACGGTAAAAGTGCAATTGCATACCAAAAATGGTACATATATACTCCCTCTGTCCATATGATTCCAGTGTTTAAATCTTGTCTCAAAATCATGTAAACCTATGTAGTAGTTAGTTTTTTAGGTCCATCAATATTTTAATGTCACCTAGTTTAGAAATATTCTAAACTTACAAAAGAACACTCTAGAACTTATAATAAGATAAATGGTAAATGTGTAATTTCACGCATCCACTAATTTTTCTTTAAAAAATGAGATTTTTCTTTGTGAGATGGAGAAGTAATTGCTCTTTACTCCCTCTGTCCCTAAATGTTTGTCGTTCTCGCTTCCGAGATACTTGTTGCCTAAGCAATTATATATTAAAATATATAATTAAAATATATAAATATTTATGCTACGTAATTAGTATTATCGGACAGATCTTTTCGCCTAATTTTTAATAAATTTATTTAAAAGATATAAATGTTGTATGCGTATTTTATACAAATCGAGTCTTGTGGCAAAAATCCACCGCCACGGTTAATTAGGGAGTACTCCTACTGGATGACTGCACTAGCGCTAGCGCTGCGAGCTTTCGTGGAAATTTGACGCGCTTCGAACACGCAGAGCGTGCCGAAACAGGCGTCGTCAGTCTCCGGGCCCGGTGCGAAAACTGACTCGACAGACGACAGCGCACGCGGTGCGCGCCAGCCTTTGCTCCCAACCACAATATGGCCGACCGGCCATTGATGGACGACCCCACGCACTGCATTGTCAGCGATCATTTCTCTCGCCGAGTACGGGACTTCAGGTGGTCAAAATTACCTTTCTAGCCTTTGGATTTGCTTCGGTTGAGCCAGTAAAACAAATTTAAAAGCATCCCTATAATTAGTTTAATTAATTTTGCAATGGGTGATAATGTTTGCACCCAGGGACACCTACCCGATCTCAGTCTCAGCTCAGCCCATACAGTGTCAGTGTCTTGTCCAACGCTAAACTTTTAAGCTAGCTCTAATTTTTTTTTTTGTAATATTTTAGTGAAAAGCTACCTCAATTTGAGTTGTTTGTGTCGCGCGTTTTGCAAAAACCACCCTCGCGAGCTGAGAAAAGGGGACGTCGTCGTCACGGCTCCGGCTCGTGCTCTCAGGTGAGACGCGAGGAAGACGCGTTGCATAGGGCGTCGTCTCCAAGACTGAGTGTCACTGTGTTAACAACCACACTAAGGCCACCGATGGAAAGTTTTCACCTCCCTAAGTTTAAGATTAAAACTTTGGTATAAAATAGGCATCTCCCTCAATGCATAATTTCATTGCACAGTTTCAAAGGCTTAAGGGTCCCACAAACTCTCTCTAATTGCATAATTTAATTGCATAGTTTTACGGTGAAACACTATTTGTGTCTCAATGGAGGTTTCACACGTTTCCAACGCATATGAAACGCGTGCCTAAAAGGTGAAACTTTTTCCTTTTCTCTCCTAGGAGTTTCATGCAAAAAGTGAAATTTTCTTGATGTGGTATTTGCATTTAATGTGCATAAAACTCTCATTGAGACTCTTAACTTCGATTAGGATGCAAGACACGGAGCAAGCTTGTAGATAAGTTATATTTGGAGTTTGTAAGAATTTGACTATTGAAACGAAATATGTGTAATGCTCCTCGGGTAGAGATTTTATTATTATTTTTATTTTTCCAAATTACTATTAGTGACACGTCTTGGCCCAACGTGTCGTCGTTAAAAACGCACACTATTGACGCACCATGGATGAATGTGTCACCGATATGTCTTATCGGTGATGCGCTTTGGATGAACACATCATCGATAAAAAGCATATCGATGGCGCCAGCGCCGGCTGAAGGCGTCAGTGATAAAGTGGCGCGCCTTGGTTGAACGCGTCACTAACAAATGGCATTTTCTGGCATAGTGAAGCGTGGGTGCCGGTTGAAGATCTCTAGATTGGTTTTGGCTAATTGATGACATCCTTAGGACTAATCTCTCTATGCTAAGTGTTTGATTTAGTTGGAGATTGGTCAAGCCAAGGTTGGTGCATGATGGTCATGGTGGATGGATCGAGATGATTCAATTGATGATCAAGTGCATGACTTGGAGAGGATTGTGATCAAAATGAGCTCAAGGCAAAGGTATATCCATAGGGCCATTTTGTTTTCACACTCAAGACACCATAGAGGGTGTGAGTGATTATAGGATCGATAAGTCGTACTATAAAGAGGGGAAAACTATCGTACATATCGATCCTCATGTGCCTGTAGGTTCAAAATCATTTGCATGCATTCTAACCTAGAGAGCTAACCTAACCTTCGAAATTGTTTGTGAAAATGCTAACACACGAGCACACGGTGATGTACACGTGGTGGTGTTGGCACATTTACGAAAGCGGTGATGGTTGCGGGGGTTGAGTTGGGTTTGGGAACCGCTCATCCTCCCGCCGAGCTTGCGAGGCGGGATTCGGTGCTTTCGAGAAAATGAGATGCATATTTTCTATTGCGCCGGATGCAAGTTGGTGGTGAAAACATGCTAGTCCTCGTGCACAAATTGGTATATTTGTTGGATAGCATGTCGAAGCGAAGGTGTCGGTGATACGGTGAAGTTTTCACGAAAAATGGTGACCGGACCCACCGGCCGGGAGCGTGGCCGGACGCCTTGGTTTTCGGCCGGGGGCCTTCCGGTGGAATGCGTCTGGCGAGAGTCATTGTCATTTGGGGTTTCGGCCGGACGCCGGCCGGGATGCATCCGTCTTGACCGGAAGCACCGATCGGACGGGCGACCCGAACCCTTCAGGTACTTCGGTTGGTCAGTCCCGGTTAGGGGTTGTCGGTTGTGGCCGGACCGACCCGGACTCCGATGAGTCCGGCAAGGTCGTCCCGTCGGCCGATTTGTCGCGTATTTTGCACCCCAACGGCCACATTTACGTGGTGGGGGTATTTATACCCCTTTGGCCGGCTCTAGGAGGTCTCTTGGTCATTTTGAATCAATCCTAACACCTCTAGAGCTGAGCACTCATCCTCCTCCTCACTCCTTTGCTTGAGAGCATCCATTCTAGTGAGTTGAGGTGATTCAAGTGCATTTGCTTTGATCATTGCATCTAGTGGCTTGAGGATCGTTGTGAGCGGTGGATTTCCTTTTGCTCTTGGAGAGCACCACTCCTAGCCCGGCTTGGTGATTGGTGGAGGCGTTGGCAAGAGTTGGTGATTGTTCTTGGCCACCTCCGGTGATTTGTGAGAGGATCACACACTCCTCGTCGGGAAGACAAAGTGTGAGTAATCTATTGCTCGTGTCTTGGGTACCTCTCATTTGCATTGGGCGAGAAGCCTAAAGGCATTTGGCTTGGAGTGAGCTCCACCTCGACCCACACGTGAGAAGGTCGGCTGCGGGAGATTAGCTTGAGGGTGCTCAAGTGAACTTCGGGTTAAATCATTGTGTCTCTTGTCATCCGTTGGTGATTGGCTTCATTGTTCATATTGAAATTCATCCTACGGTGATTGGTTGACTTACCTCGACACATTGGTATAAAACCTCCTATCTACCTTGCATTTACATTGATATATATATTGTGCTTGTGTAGGTTTAGTAGAATTGTTTAGTTGCTTAGTCTTGCTTAGAGTAATCTAGCTTGTTCACCTAGTTGGTAAAGTAGTGACTTAGCCATTGTGTGTGATTTAGAGACTATAGCAACTAGAATTGTCAATAGGAGGCTTCTTGACAAGTAGAGCTAGAGCAAACGCAAATTATAAGCCATTTGTTATTCTAACAAGTTTGTCTAGTGCTTTGTAGAAAATTTTATTAGGCTATTCACCCCCTCTAGCCATTTAGGACCTTTCACCGGTTTAAGTAGCCAACCGTTGCGTTGGGCTACGGCCGTTCCCCATCGTCGACTCCGGCCGAGCTATGGGGCTTAATGGCCTCATGGGGCCCGAGAGACAAATGGGCTCATAGATCATAGGCCTGCCACCCCACGGCCCAGAAACATAGCCCAGGTTGACCTCAACAGGTTATCGCTGTCAGCTTCTTCCTTTTTTTTCTCTCAAGTTTTTTTTTCTCGAATATGCAAAAGATATGCAACTTGTATTTAAGAGAAGAGTTTTTACATCACGCACGGGCGCGTTTTGGGAGGATAAATTTTACAATAGGCATTGCCGTCCTTGTCATTTTTACACATGGCGATTACTCGCATGCTAATTCACCTAAATGGCATGCCCCCACCTCAATCCAAAGGTCGGTGATCTCACTTTTTCTCTTTTTCCAAAGATCTCATGGCCCCAGCGCGAAGAGGGTGTCTGCACCCTTCCTCTTCTCTCGGTGTCATCTCTGCCTCCACTTTGCTTGTATGTGAAACCTCCTAAATTACAGGGGCCCACATGCACTTATCATTGTCATTAAGACCTCGATCATTATGCACGAGTTCCCAATAATCTAGAAAGTACTATTAATCTTCGAACGGGATCTCATTAACAAGTCACTCCATATTACAACACTTTATTCAAAATACATCGAGTAAACGGTGGCGGAAGGATTACATAACCATAAGTTTACAAACCATTTGTTCAAATACTCAAACTTAAGTATCATTATTACAAGCCTTGATATTATTGGAGTAACTTTATACATATAAACAACGACAACCCCATGAGGGTTCAACTCTACTCGTCCTCTTCTTCTGGTACACCGTCATGCGGCGAGGACCAAAACAAACCTGCTCATGACCAGCTCCCGCAACAAGGGTCAAAGAACCACGAGTGCGGGGTACTCAACAAGACTTACCCGACCAAGAAAAAAAGAGAAGACTTCGGGAATCTTTGGTCTTAGGAGTCAAGGTAAGGTTTTAGCAAGAATCAAAGACTCATTTTGCGAGAAAAGCTTACTATAAGTGAATCCTTACTTTCAATATTTTTAATTCAAATTAGTAACTCATATACTCTAGGTTATTCTATTCTAGAGCAAACATACTTTTCTTATTCCAACTCTCTTTTCTCAAAAACATATTCCATCATTTATTACGATGAATGGGCGGAAGAACGGGTCTCCATAACCGTGAAGCAACGGCGATTCATGAACCGATTATACCCAGTAGGGGATCCCTAACCACCGACATATGTAGCACTTAAGCTTGCATATATCAACCCTCACTCGGTTCGTCCAAAACGGAATTTGGGTCCATCGCCACCGAGCCGCGATTACTCCACCTCCCTACCCCGTCCTAATGGCGGTTTGACCAATAGGGTGGGTACATGCTACTCCCGCCATCTCTCCACTCCCGGTCTTGCGGTTGTCCGTTCGATTTAGCACACCCCGAGATCGAGGCTTCTGCGGGGCATGTGGCGATTAGTTTCGTCGACACGGGGTGGCCCGATCGGGCGTGCCATTGACCCAAACGGCCTCGGGCGCAACTTGCGTTCAAAAAGTCCCGAACTTAACAATCCAAACAACGGGCCGGTCCTTAAGCGACCAACACGGGACAAGCACGACTAGGTATCCCGCCGGCTTTCAACCTACGTCCCCGTCCGATCTCAAATTCATCACTACATCTCTTTCTTTTTCCGAAAACAGTACCATCTTCTCAAATAAAACATTTTGATGAAAAAGCTTAACTAATTAAGCGGGGCTAAGCATCACTAAGCATTTTTGAAATGAAACAGGTTATCAAGGATGGTATTGAAATAAACAAGGATGGGAATGCAGCAATTAGGTTATCACTCAACTTCTAATTACTTAATGCAACATAGCATAGACATAAGTGATATAAAACTTTTAAAACATCAAGGAAGGGTTTAATGTAACCGGGGCTTGCCTTCGTTGACGAGAAAAAGTTTGTTCTTGAAAAACCCAATAAAATCCGAACCCTCCTCAACCGGATATGGAATCTCCTCGATGGCGGCTCGGACTTGATACCCTCAAACTCGTTCACTACACGAAATAATGTATGCTTCAATATGATGCCACATATATATATGATGCTTGCAAGTGCATGAAAAGATAAACACGGGAAAGTAACTTTATTTCACGATAAAGTTGCAACCCAACAAAACCAACTTGTTGAACTACTCAAAGATATCATCACCATTGCCTAAGGAGTTCTCAAGGACCACTTATTATGATATAATCTAAGATTCATAAAACAACCCCCGAAGTCACACAAAAAACCGAAAATATTTGACACTAAACAAAACATGAATCACATAAAATGATAGGGCATGAAATAATAAATAAATTAATTTTCTCAAAACAAGCCCAAAATTTTTGTACAGGTAGGTCATGCCATAAAACAGTACCAAAATAATTTTCATGATTTTTGGATAAATAAAATAATTATTAAAAAATCAAGGAAGATGCATTTTTCAATTAAAATTTGTATTTTTAAATCATGCAAAAACTATTCGAATTCAAAGTTTCAAATTTTTTTATGGATTCATATACTCATAAGAAGCTTCTACAAAAATTTCAGAATTTAAAGAGCTATTTTCAAATTTCTATGAATTTTCAAAGAATCAAGCACTATTCAAGATAAAGGAAATTAGATAAATCAATTTTCAAAACATAACGAGATCCTCGGGCGAAACCGCCCGGCTTCCCTGACCCGACCCGATGCAGCCCAGCCCGCGATGCAGAGCAGACCGCCCGTCGGCCCGACCCAGCGTGACCCGGGCGGCGCGGCGGTTGACCGGCGATTCCTCGCCCGCGGCGAGGTCTCGGCGGCCGGCGGCTTGGCTCTCTGCGACCCTCTCGACCTCGCGGACCTCATGGCACCCAAAACCCGATACCTAAGGCACCGGGGCATGACCACCGGCGGCCATGGCGGCACGGCCCGGCGCGGCCATGCGGCGGAAAGGCTCACCGAGCCCTCCCCACAACGACAAGCACGACAACGACTCCGACCTCCGGAGGGTCCTAAAACCCCAGCTAAAGCGAACCCAAACCAACCCCTAGCTAGGGCGTGCTTTCGCGCGCGAGCAACGGCCAATGCGTCGGCTTCGTCGGCGGCAAGCGTGTTCGGCGGCTCTGGCGCGCTAAACAACAAACCGATGACACCCTCGTGACCGGGACCTCGAAAGATGGCGGTGCTCACGTTGGTTGGGATGGAACAAAGCGGAGGTGATCGGCGACGAGGCGGCGTGGCGGTGATGGAAGACGGTGGCAGCGGCGGCGTTCCGGCGGCTCTGTGGGGAAAACACAAAACCGACGGCGCATCATGACCACGCGGCGTCAAGGCGACTCCAAAGCTCTAGATGGTTTTCATTGAAGCTCACCGAAGCGGTGGCGACGCGGCTCGACTTCGCGGCGGCTCTCTGCCAAGTGAAGAAGACGGCGGCGCCGCGGGCGTTCTTTGCTCACGAGCGGGACTAGGGCTGGCTTAACCGACGCGCAAGGAAGTTGCGAACACGATGGCTAAGTTAATTGGACGGATTGGAGCTTTTGGGCGGCGGCAATGGAAAGGGGCGAGGCGGTTTTCCCGGCGGTGAAGAAGGAAAAGAAGAAGGAAGAACGGCCCCAAGCTCCAAGCTTTATAGGGCAAAGGACCATCGGACACGTAGGCTGGCGGCGTCGCGAACCCGTCCATGTAGCTGGTGGCCGCGCGAGGACGGCCGAAGGCGCGAGAACGCCACGGGCGGCGGCGGCGGCCCGGCCGGTATGGAGAGGAAGAAACGGGGTTTTCCACGTGTAATCGTAGCTCTCTCAACCTAAATCTCTGAATTTCATCAAATTCTCCCAAAATTTGAACTGAACTTCAAAAACTCCAAAAAGTGACTTAGGCTAATTTTTCAAGATCTACAATTTTCATAATTGGAAGATTTTCAAATTCGGCCTCTAAATAGGACTTTTGAAAAAGGTTCAAATTTTTGAAATTTGAATTCAAAATTACTTTTAAAAACATGTAACAACTTCAAAAACTTTGTACATGACTTTTGTTCATCTCAACAAGATCTACAAACTAGGTTTTGGAAGTTTTTGCAAATTTTGATTAGATTTTGAATTAGGGTTTTTAAATCAAAAGGGGACAAAACCCTAGTTTTGGTATTTTCAAAATTACTCAAAATTTTTGAACTAAACTTTGAAAACTCAAAATACCAACTTTGTTCCACTTTGAAAACTCTACAAAATTGCTTTAATAACCATACCCAAATTCTTTATAAATTTTGAATAAAAGAAAAGGGGTAAAAGAAAGAATGGAATTTAGGGTTTTTAGGAGTTCAATTCAAATTTGAATTTGATTCGGATTTCAGATTCCCAACCTATACTATCAACCCTCATCCAACATCACACTTAGAATCAAAAACATAAATTAACATTAAATCACTCTAAAATTCTTAAGCACAAATATTCTCTAAAATATAAACTCATTTTAATTTCAATGCATTTCAAATTTTCTAATTATGCATGCTTTATGATAATCATGATGACATGTCAAGATTTTAGTCGAGTAACACCAGGGGTGTTACAGCCTTTCCCCTAAAAGAAATCTCGTCCCCGAGATTTAAAACTCTGGGGTTAAGTAGCGGCAAAAGGAAATGTGTCAATCAAACACATCTCAAACTAGTTCATAAAGCGGATGGTGTTTTATCTAATATATGCTACAAGAACTTAAAGAGACAAGGGATTATAACCTAGATAGAAGCAAGAAATTCGGGAAGTGCTCTTGCGAGATATTCCTCTCGATTCCCATGTAGCTTCTTCTTGAATGTTGGTTCCATTGGATCTTATACCATTTAGTTGTTCTTCTACGAGTGACGCGATCTTTTTCGATCAAGAATTTGAAATCGGGGTATTCGAATAGACTAGATCAGGTTCAAGTGCAACTCCTTCAATATCAACCACTTGATCGGGCACTTTCGAAGACATTTCTTCAAGCGGGATACATGGAACACATTATGCACGGTAGAAAGGTGTTACGGTAACTCCAAGCGATATGCTACTTTTCCACATCTTTCCGAAATGCGGAATGGTCCAATATAACGAGGTGCTAACTTTCCTTTGATTCCAAATCTTTTTATTCCTTTTATAGGTGATACTTTTAAATACACATAATCTCCCACTTCAAATGTCAAAGATCGGCGTCTTTTATGCGCATAACTTTTTCGTCGAGACTGAGCCACTTTCATATTTTCTTGTATGACGCGAACCTTCTCTTACGCATCCTTAACCAAATCCACACCAAAAGAACCATCTTTCTCCGTGGTTCGGACCAATGCGGAGGGAGTTCTACATCTCTAGACCATATAAAGCTTCAAAAGGTGCCATCTTGATACTTTCTTGATAAGCGTTGTTGTAAGAAAATTACGCTAGAGGTAAACATTCATCCCATTTTTTCTTGATAAGTGAGAACACAAGCTCGTAACATATCCTCAAGAGAATCGATTAACTCTCTCGGTCACTTTCCCATCCGTGCGTGGGTGATAAAATTTGAACTATGAACAAGTTTGGTTCCCAATGACTCTTGTAATTGTGCCCAAAATTTATCCATAAATATTGAACCTCGATCCGAGACAATAATCTTTGGTGCACCATGTAGACTAAAATCCGGTGACATATAACTTAGCATAATCTATTGCCTTATAATGATTCTTCACCGGCAAGAAATGTGCAATCTTAGTAAGTCCGTCCCACAATCACCCGGATTGAATCAAAACCTTTTTGATGTATTGGGTAAACTAACAATAAAATCCATGGTAATTTCCTCCCATTTCCAAGGCGGACGGGCAATGGATTTAATTGTCCTGCAACTTTTTCATATGTACTTTGCCTTTACTGCGTCGACAAGTATCACATTTAGCCACATATCGAGCAACTTCTATCTTCATCTTAGTCCACGGAATCTACGTTTCAAGTCCCCGATACATCTTGGTGCTACGGGTGAATAGAATACCTAGTCAAATGTGCTTCATCCGGGATCTGGCGGCGTAACTTCGGGAACCTTTGGTACTACCGGCCGATTCTTGAACCATAACACATCCGCTTCATCAATTACGAAATAAGATGGCTTTCCACTTCTAACTTTCTCTTTGATATGTGATATACCTTTATTTTCTCTCTGAGCGGTAATAATTTGATCTCGGATATTTGATTCCACAGTGATACTGGATAGAGTTCCCTGTTCAATGATTTCCAAATTTAACTTTTCCATTTCTTGACATAAAGTTTTGTCCATTAAACTTACTTCAAGACAATTGCGGTGGATCTTCCGACTAAGTGCATCGGCAACCACATTTGCTTTACGGGGATGGTAATGCACTTCCAAATCATAATCCTTTATCAACTCCAACCATCTTCTTTGTCTCATATTCAGGTCAGACTGGGTGAAGATATATTTTAAACTCTTGTGATCAGTATAGATATGACAAGTGTTGCCCAGTAAATAATGACGCCAAATCTTCAGTGCATGGACAAGCTGCCGCTAATTCTAAATCATGAGTTGGATAATGTTCCTCATGACGTTTAAGTTGTGCGGAGGCATAAGCAATAACCTTTCTTTCTTGCATCGGTACACAACCAAGGCCAACACGGAAGCATCACAATAGACATCAAACGGCTTCTCAATATCCGGTTGAGCCAATACTTGGTGCGATAGTTAATGCCTTCTTCAGGATTTTAAAAGCTTTCTCACACTCAGGTGACCAGACAAACTTGGTTTGATTCTTCAACAATTCAGTGATAGGCTTTGCTACTTTTGAAAAGTCCGGAATAAACCGACGGTAATAACCCGCCATTCGAAAATCTAGCGGACTTGATGCACGCGATGGTTGGGGGCTTCCAGGTTAAGAATATCCTTGACTTTACGGATCAACCAAACTCCATCCGTGACAATACATGACCGGGAATTGTATCTTCTCTAACCAAAATTCACACTTACCGAACTTGGCATATAAATGATGATCTCTAAGGCGTTTGAGAACAATCCGAAGGTGCTCAGCATGCTCTTCTTTGTTCTTGGAATATATTAATATATCATCAATGAATACCACTACAAACTTGTCAAGTTCGACATGAATACCGTATTCATCAAATACATGAAATGTCTTTGGGGCATTAGTTAATCAAAAGACATCACCAAATACTCATATAAACCATATCGGTAGTGAAGGCGGTCTTTGGAATATCTATAGGTCTAATCTTAATCGATGATACCACGATCTTAGATCAATCTTTGAGAAGACCTTGGCTCCGGCAAGTTGATCAAAAAGTAGATCAATGCGGGGCAAAGGATACTTGTTTTTAATCGTCACTTCATTCGATTGGGCGATAATCAACACACATTCTCAAAGTGTGATCTTTCTTTTTTCACAAATATAGCGGGGGCAACCCTGGGTGATGAACCGGGTCGGATAAAACCTTTGTCCAATAACTCTTGCAACCGAGTTTTCAATTGCTAATTCTTGAGGTGGCATTCTATATGCTCTCCTAGATATTGGGGCGGTTCCTGGTTTTCGGATCAATTCTGAACTCCACATCTCTATCTCAAGGTAAACCGGGTAAATCTTCTGGAAACACATCCGAAATTCACAAACTCTTTGGGATATCCTTTATTTCCTTAACGGATGTAGCACGATTCTCTCAACGACCCTCTTAGGGATAGGAAGTTGAATAAGAAGTTGAGAAGCTGCTATCGGGTATATTTACCCTTATTGTTCTATTCAAAACATCGATGACAAATTTATCTTTGATACATCCAATTCATACCGGGGATCACATCTATATCTTGATCCTTTAGAATTAGCATGTTAGTGGGAAAATTATGCCCACCTAACTTTACAGCACACGGTATACTATTTCTTTAGAACACGGACGTCCCCAAAGGCGGCAGTATCAAGAATTCCTCTTTTGTTTCCCCAATGGTTAAGTCATGCTTCACAACAAATGTTCTATTGATGAATGTATGAGATGCTCGAGAATCAAATAATGTAATGCTGCTGGGGGTGATTGGCAACGGGGAAACATACCCATCATAACGGGTTCTCTGGCGGTATTTCATCAACATTCGTATAAAACACCCGTCCCAGTCTTCTTCTCAACTTTACCCTTACGAGCATTCGGTCCCACTTTTGTTCTTGTTACGTAGGGTCGCGACTTCTGATGCTATCGATGGTGGGATTAAACTTCCGAGGATTGGGGCATTCTCGGGAATAATGCCCGAGCTTGCCACGGTTAAAACAGATAGGACTACCTTGGCCTTGTGGAGCAGGGAGTTCGAATGCCGGGGACATTAAATTTGGTGACGGGGATAAGGAAAAGTTGCGGCGGGCGACAAAAAGACTGCGGCCTAAGGCCGAACTGTGGTGGGCGATAGAGAGAGGCCGATAGGGAGGGCGATAATGATTCACTTTGGATGATAGATCACCCTCGGCGCTTCTTATTCCCTCCGAGAAAATCGAGGAAGACACATTTTTCTTCTTATTCTTGATCTCCTTGTGTTGGCGATATTTTTTTCTTCAAAGATTGAGTGCCATATTGACCACCTCATAATAGGTATACGTAGCGCGTATAGTCATCATTGTTTGAAGCTTCATATTTAAACCACGTATGAACCACTCCTTTCTCTTTGCATACGTACTAACATGCTCGGAGCATATTGGGAAAAGATGATTAAAGCCGCCCAACATACTCCATAACTCGACATATCTCCTTGTTTCAACTCAATAAATTCCGTTAACTTCTTAGCCATCACACCTTGGGTATATAATGTTTACTGGAAAGCTTCTCGAACTTCGGCCAAGTCACTTGGTGTCCAAATGGCCGCATGGCGAGAAAAAGTTGCCCACCAAGCTCCTGCGGCACCTCTAAACTGTTGGGCTGCAAAATGGGGCTTCTGATAGGTGGTAAAGTCCATAAGCTCAAACTTTTGCTCCATAGTACGGAGCCAGTCATCAGCCTCCAAAGGTTCATTTGCTCTTGAAAAGATTGGGGGCTTAGTGTCGGTGAAATCAGGGTATGAATTTTTCTTCTTATCATTCCGACGACCATTGTTATCCTGACTACCATTATGACTATTCTGTGCCACCTCTCGCATTAACCGACTATTTTCAGTAGTGGCTTGGACCAAGGCGGCTATGGCATCGGTCGGTTAACAGGAACTGTGGTGGTCCGGGAGGAACGACCCACTGAACTGCTAGCATTGGATTGAGACATCTGTTGCAAACAAACCGACTTTATTCATTAACTTACATATAACTTTCTAAAAAGTTACAGCAACACACCAAACCGGTTCCTTATTTATTATACAATCCTGTACTAGACAGGACCATCCAACCCACTAAGTTTTTCATACTAAAACTATGTTACATATATAACAACATCCTCACAACCGCTCAACCATCATTCTCATTGTCCTGGTAGTGCTCTACCTCCTGTGGTTCCTCTTCTTCACCATCACTAGGTGGTGCTATCTCCTCATTTCCTGCTTCTTCTTCATTCTCATCTTCAACAACACCTCCTTCATCCTCAACCTCTCCATACGGGTGGTTACGATGGATGGCTTCATGTAAGTTGGCGTTGTAAGCTTCCAAGCCTTGCACCTGAGCTTCTAAGGCATGAATACATTTGGATGGCTAATATCATGTCTTGTCTTTCAAACTCCCTTTCATGAAGTATATTGAATGCAACTTGGCGACATTCTTCATAGTCCAAATCACGTCGCTCCACTTCACCTTGCAAATCACCAATCTGTAGGTAGCATCCTCATTGGCTCCAGTAACTTCATCCAACTCTTGATGAGCCTTCCCACTTGACTTGGAGATCAATAATCAGTGAAGTGCCTTCGCTCTAGCTCTGTTTGCCACGCCAACTCTCTGGTAAGCCTTTGCATCTCGGTGATAAATCGGGCCTACTATTGCTGCTACTAGCACCATCATGTCTTGGAGCAAGTTGGTGTCGAGGAACTCCTTTGGGTCCCGTCTTCTTTGTTGGGGTCTGCTTAGTACGGGCCATCCTATAGATAGGAAAGATTGAATTAAGGATGGATCACGAAGATTATCGGGTTAGCAAGCATAGGATTGATATACCTAACCCAAACCACAATTAAGGGAAAGTGATTAACAAGTTGATTAAGCATGATGCATGAATCGAACTTCTGAAACTATGCTTAAACGAAACTTATTATATAGGGCAATATGATATGTTACTCCACTACAAAACATTTAAATTAAAAGAAAAGATTTGCAATTGGATTCAAGATAAGTTATAAGCAATTTGGACCAAATTAAGAGTTTAAATTAATTTGACTCAAATCATTTTGAAGTTTTGTAAAAATAATACTACAATGAATCGTTAATGATCATGCTCGTACCAAGCGTAGCAGAACCTCCTAAATTACAGGGGCCCACATGCACTTATCATTGTCATTAAGACCTCTCGATCATTATGCACGAGTTCCCAATAATCTAGAAAGTACTATTAATCTTCGAGCGGGATCTCATTAACAAGTCACTCGGTATTTACAACACTTTATTCAAAATACATCGAGTAAACGGCGGAAGGATTACATAACCATAAGTTTACAAACCATTTGTTCAAATACTCAAACTTAAGTATCATTATTACAAGCCTGATATTATTGGAGTAACTTTATACATATAAACACCGACAACCCCGCCCGAGGGTTCAACTCTACTCGTCCTCTTCTTCACGGTACACCGTCATGCGGCGGGGACCAAAACAAGCCTGCTCATGACCGGCTCTCACGCAACAAGGGTCAAAGAACCCACGAGTGCGGGGGTACTCAACAAGACTTACCCGACCAAGAAAAAAAGAGAAGACTCGGGAATCTTTGGTCTTAGGAGTCAAGGTAAGGTTTTAGCAAGAATCAAAGACTCATTTTGCGAGGAAAAGCTTACTATAAGTGAATCCTTACTTTCAATATTTTTAATTCAAATTAGTAACTCATATACTCTAGGTTATTCTATTCTAGAGCAAACATACTTTTCTTATTCCAACTCTCTTTTCTCAAAAACATATTCCATCATTTATTACGATGAATGGGCGTAAGAACGGGTCTCCATAACCGTGAAGCAACGGCGATTCATGAACCGATTATACCCACTGGGGATCCCTAACCACCACGACATATGTAGCACTTAAGCTTGCATATATCAACCCTCACTCGGTTAGTCCAAAAGCGGAATTTGGGTCCATCGCCACCCGAGCAACCGCGGTACTCCACCTCCCTACCCCCCGTCCTAATGACGGTTTGACCCGAGGGGTGGGTACATGCTACTCCGCCATCTCTCCACTCCCAAAGCGCGGTTGTCCGTTCCCGATTTGGCACACCCCGAGATCGAACTTACCGGGGCATGTGGCGATTAGTTTCGTCGACCGGGGTGATCGCGTCGGGCGTGCCATTGACCCAAACGGCCTCAGGCGCAACTTGCGTTCAAAAAGTCCCGAACTTAACAATCCAAACAACGGACGGTCCTTAAACGACCAACACGGGACAAGCACAGCTAGGTATCCCGCCGGCTTTCAACCTACGTCCCGTCCGATCTCAAATTCATCACTACATCTCTTTCTTTTCCGAAAACAGTACCATCTTCTCAAATAAAACATTTTGATGAAAAAGCTTAACTAATTAAGCAGGGCTAAGCATCACTAAGCATTTTTGAAATGAAACAGGTTATCAAGGATGGTATTGAAATAAACAAGGATGGGAATGCAGCAATTAGGTTATCACTCAACTTCTAATTACTTAATGCAACATAGCATAGACATAAGTGATATAAAACTTTTAAAACATCAAGGAAGGGTTTAATGTAACCGGGGCTTGCCTTCGTTGACGGAAAAAGTTTGTTCTTCAGAAAACCCAATAAAATCCGAACCCTCCTCAACTGGATATGGAATCTCCTCGATGGCGGCTCGGACTTGATACCCTCAAACTCGTTCACTACACGAAATAATGTATGCTTCAATATGATGCCACATATATATATGATGCTTGCAAGTGCATGAAAAGATAAACACGGGGAAAGTAACTTTATTTCACGATAAAGTTGCAACCCAACAAAACCAACTTGTTGAACTACTCGAAGATATCATCACCATTGCCTAAGGAGTTCTCAAGGACCACTTATTATGATATAATCTAAGATTCATAAAACAACCCCCAAGTCACACAAAACCGAAAATATTTGACACTAAACAAAACATGAATCACATAAAATGATAGGGCATGAAATAATAAATAAATTAATTTTCTCAAAACAAGCCCAAAATTTTTGTACAGGTAGGTCATGCCATAAAACAGTACCAAAATAATTTTCATGATTTTTGGATAAATAAAATAATTATTAAAAATCAAGGAAGATGCATTTTTCAATTAAAATTTGTATTTTTTAAATCATGCAAAAACTATTCGAATTCAAAGTTTCAAATTTTTATGGATTCATATACTCATAAGAAGCTTCTACAAAAAATTTCAGAATTTAAAGAGCTATTTTCAAATTTCTATGAATTTTCAAAGAATCGACACTATTCAAGATAAAGGAAATTAGATAAATCAATTTTCAAAACATAGCAGATCCTCGGGCGAAACCGCCCAGAACCTCTGTGACCCGGCACTTGTGCAGCCCAGCCCGCTGCTACGATGTGGCCGACCCGTCGGCGGCCCGGCCAGCGACCATGGCGGCGCCGGCGGTTGGCCGGCGATTCCTCGCCGGCGGCGAGGTCTCGGCGGCGCGGCTTGGCTCTACGCGACCCTCTCGACCTCGCGGGACCTCATGGCACCCAAAACCCGATACCTAAGGCACCGGGGCATGACCACCGACGGCCATGGCGGCCGCGGCGGCGCGGCCATGCGGCGGAAAAGGCTCACCGGGCCCTCCCGACAACGACAAGCACGGCATCATCTCCGGCACCTCCGGAGGGTCCTAAAACCCCGGCTAAACGAACCCAAACCAACCCCTAGCTAGGGCGCTCGCGCGCGGGCGAGCGCAACGTCGCTCGCGTCGGCGGCAAGCGTGTTCCGGCGGCTACGGCGCACTAAACAACAAACCGATGACACCCTGTGACCGGACCTCGAAAAGATGACCCGGTGCTCACGTTGGTTGGGATGGAGACAAGGCGGAGGGTGATCGCGACGAGCAAATAAGCGGCGGCGATGGAAGACGGTGGCAACGACGGCGTTCGGCGGTTCCCGTGGGGAAAACACAAAACCGACGAGCGCATCATGACCACAGCGTCAAGGCGACTCAAAGCTCTAGATGGTTTTCATTGAAGCTCACGGAAATGTGACGACGGCGGCTCGGCACTCGCGGCGCCCTCTGCCGGGCCCGTGAAGAAGACGACGGCGCCGCGGCGGCTGGCGGCTACGAGGCGGGACTAGGGCTAAGCTTAACCGACGCGCAAGGAAGGCTGCGAACACGATGGCTAAGTTAATTGGGCGGATTGGAGCTTTTGGGCGGCGGCAATGGAAAGGGGGCGGAGGCGGTTTTCCTAAAATGGTGAAGGAAGAGAAAGAAGAAGAAGAAAGGCGCCGGCTCCAAGCTTTATAGGGCAAAGGACCATCGGACACGTAGCTTGGCGGCGTCGCGAACCCGTCCATGTAGCTGGTGACGCACGAGGACGGCCGAAGCGCGAGAACGCCCGCGGCGGCGGCCGGCGGCCGGCCGTATATGGAGGAAGAAACGAGGGGGTTTCCCCGTGCAATTGTAGCTCTCTCAACCCTAAATCTCTGAATTTCATTAAATTCTCCCAAAATTTGAACTGAACTTCAAAAACTCCAAAAAGTGACTTAGGCTAATTTTTCAAGATCTACAATTTTCATAATTGGAAGATTTTCAAATTCGGCCTCTAAATAGGACTTTTGAAAAGCAGTTCAAATTTTTGAAATTTGAATTCAAAATTACTTTTAAAAACATGTAACAACTTCAAAAACTTTGTACATGACTTTTGTTCATCTCAACAAGATCTACAAACTAGGTTTTGGAAGTTTTTGCAAATTTTGATTAGATTTTGAATTAGGGTTTTTAAATCAAAAGGGGACAAAACCCTAGTTTTGGTATTTTCAAAATTACTCAAAATTTTTGAACTAAACTTTGAAAACTCAAAATACCAACTTTGTTCCACTTTGAAAACTCTACAAAATTGCTTTAATAACCATACCCAAATTCTTTATAAATTTTGAATAAAAAGAAAAAGGGGTAAAAAGAAAGAATGGAATTTAGGGTTTTCGGAGTTCAATTCAAATTTGAATTTGATTCGGATTTCAGATTCCCAACCTATACTATCCAACCCTCATCCAACATCACACTTAGAATCAAAAACATAAATTAACATTAAATCACTCTAAAATTCTTAAGCACAAATATTCTCTAAAATATAAACTCATTTTAATTTCAATGCATTTCAAATTTTCTAATTATGCATGCTTTATGATAATCATGATGACATGTCAAGATTTTTAGTCGAGTAACACCAGGGGTGTTACAGCCTTTCCCCTAAAAGAAATCTCGTCCCGAGATTTAAAGCTCTGAGGTTAAGTAACGGCAAAGGAAATGTGTCAATCAAACACATCTCAAACTAGTTCATAAAAGCGAGATGGTGTTTTATCTAATATATGCTACAAGAACTTAAAGAGACAAGGGATTATAACCTAGATAGAAGCAAGAAATTCGGGAAGTGCTCTTGCGGATATTCCTCCGATTCCCATGTAGCTTCTTCTTGAGAATGTTGGTTCCATTGGATCTTATACCATTTAGTTGTTCTTCTACGAGTGACACGATCTTTTCGATCAAGAATTTGAGCAGGGGTATTCTGAATAGACTAGATCAGGTTCAAGTGCAACTCCTTCAATATCAACCACTTGATCGGGCACTCGAAGACATTTCTTCAAAGCGGGATACATGGAACACATTATGCACAAACCGAAAGGTGTTACGGTAACTCCAAACGATATGCTACTTTTCCACATCTTTCCGAATGCGGAATGGTCCAATATAACGAGGTGCTAACTTTCCTTTGATTCCAAATCTTTTTATTCCTTTTATAGGTGATACTTTTAAATACACATAATCTCCCACTTCAAATGTCAAAAGATCGACGTCTTTTATACGCATAACTTTTACTCATCGAGACCGAGCCACTTTCATATTTTCTTGTATGGCGCGAACCTTCTCTTACGCATCCTTAACCAAATCCACACCAAAGAACCATCTTTCTCCGGTTCGACCAATGCGAGAGGAGTTCTACATCTCTGCGACCATATAAAGCTTCAAAAGGTGCCATCTTGATACTTTCTTGATAACGTTGTTGTAAGAAAATTCTGCTAGAGGTAAACATTCATCCCATTTTTTCTTGATAAGTGAGAACACAAGCTCGTAACATATCCTCAAGAATCGATTAACTCTCTCGGTCGTCCATCCGTCTGTGGGTGATAAGTCGAACTATGAACAAGTTTGGTTCCCAATGACTCTTGTAATTGTGCCCAAAATTTATCCATAAATATTGAACCTCGATCCGAGACAATAATCTTTGGTGCACCATGTAGACGAAAAATCCGGTGACATATAACTTAGCATAATCTATTGCCTTATAATGATTCTTCACCGGCAAGAAATGTGCAATCTTAGTAAGTCTGTCCACAATCACCCGGATTGAATCAAAACCTTTTGATGTATTGGGTAAACTAACAATAAAATCCATGGTAATTTCCTCCCATTTCCTCTCCCACGGCCCGCCCCAAGCCGCCGCTGCCGCCGCCTCCATAGCGCCGCCCCCATTCCTGGGCGCGCTAGGCCATGTGTCACCCCAGAATTGATCCGGTTTGTGACAACACCATTTGACTTCGGTTTGCAATTTTGATTATATATAGCGACCTCTCAAGTGAGGGTTGCTTCGATTTTCGCCATTCCTTTTGATTATATTCCTATGGACGAATATGCAAGCATATGTTTCATGCTTAAAAACAATCAAAAGGAATTAATCTTGTACCACCGCAAAATGGCGGCCGACACGGGAGGTCAACTAAAGCGAGAAGAGACAAGTGTAAAAAATAATTCAACCGGTTCATGCACACGTGAGCACTTGTTTAAAAACAATTTTTGACATGATTTCATAAAGAAATGATAGTACCAAATACATACATATAAAAGTTCAAGACTATAAGAGCCGAAAATACCACAACTATACGTCTACAATAGTAAAATCAATAACATAACAACACTCACCCTCTCACATTTCATTTACGAGTAGTTCAATAAATTGAAACTTACCGAGGCAAAGAACGAGAATTTACCTAGTAAATTTGGCTTGGAAATTAGGAACCAAACAAGATGATGAAAATATATGTGTGCATTCGGCCGAGGCCCTGACTGGCCCGCAACCCCGCTGTTTTGGTCCGCACGAGCACGGAACGGCTTTCGGTGGCCACCGTGCGGGCGGCATGACCGAGGGGACGGCAGGCCGTGCACAGACCGCCACACAGGCACGGCAGAGGCACGGCCCGGTGTGGCCCTGATTAAAATCCCAAGTAACATGTCAACAACCCAAAGTAGCAAAAGCCATGAGGCCATGACACAAGCAAACCCTAACTCCCCCATGGGAACCTAACCCGTCAACTACGCCTCACACGCACGCACGATGCCGCGGCTTCCCGCCGCCACGCGTCCAAGCCTCCACGGCCGGCAAGACCCCCCACGCGACGCGAGACACGCCAAGAGGGCCTCACGCGCCGCGCTACCAGCCTCCAAGCCACGGCGCGACTCCTCCAACCCCTTCGCGCCTCCCCGCCCCCTTCCTCACAGTGTTCGGCCGTCTCCGCGCGGTGGCACGGCAGGCTCTCGGGCGGGCGACTGGCGCGCGGTGGCACGGGCGAGACGGCACGCGTAAAAACAACTTCTGGTCGGGCGTCTGTCGTAGGCCGCACGAGCACCCGGTGGCAGCGACGCGGCACGCGCTCGACACGGCAAAGGCATCGACGGCGTGCCAAGACAAAGATGGCATGACCGGGCGCTGGTGGGCCGACACGCCCGACCACATATATAGGCGAAAAAATCGCCGGTACTTGTAGCTCGGTTTTTGGTATTTCTTTTTGGGAAGCGCTAGCGCTAGGACGTCCGATGGAAAAAAAATCCATCGGACGTCCGGCCCGGCCCACCTACTAGCTAACCAGCCATCGAACGATGCCTCCGCTCTGCACGCCGCCATCGGACGGTCCCCAAAAGAAAAGTCGCCTCCTCCCCGTGGCCTGCCCCCCACACACTCGTCGGGCCGACAACCCTCCTTGCCCATGCCGCGTGCCGCCCTCTCGCTGGTCGGCCCCGCATGCCCATCTCCAGACGAGCGACAAGAAGAAGAGCTACAGTGCTACTAGCACAGAAAGTTGTGTGGTGCATGTGGGCAAGACCCCACGCGGCACCTCTGGCTTTTTGCCAATGCTCGCTCCTTGCACCCTCTTTGCAGCAAAGACATGAAAAAAATACATGTTTGAACACCTAAAATTCATCGATAGTAAGAACTCAAAATTTATTGTTGCAACAACTCAAAATCGTAAGTTGCAACAACTCAAATACAAATATGCAACAACTTAAATCCCTAGCTGCAACATCTCAAATTCGCGGTTGCAACAACTTAAGATTGACTATTCCAACATCAGAAAAATCAATAGTTGCAACAACAAATAAACACATTGTGGATACGGGATCACCTAAGGACTCCGAGAGAGTTGTTCGCGGGGATTCTATCCTAGCCTCGCGGCCACAAACAACTCCCCTAAGGCAATGGAAGCATAGCTACGGTAGACTTCTGTTGTAATCGAGGATAGAACTCTAGTCGATTACCATGTTTAGAGTTTGGGTGTTCGAATCCTCGACGGACAACCCTCTCGTATCCGACTAGGTCCAGTAGCAAAAAGCTCTTTGGCCCCTTGAACTATAAAAAGGCGGCCAAAAAGAGCACCTCAGAGGAGAGCGCAACTTGAACACATCAAGTGTCAAACCTTTAAACCGATCCCGGTTGACCCCATCAATCAAAAACAGGCTCACGCCGATCGGACGTAAAGTCTTTACTGATCAAGGATCGAGGGCCCGAACCAAGATAAAAACCCCGTCTCCATGTCAATCCGCGCAACAAACCGCCGAACTCTGGGTTCATCGAGGCCCGAACAAACCGCCCCTGCCTCACCCCGTGATGGGCTCTCGATTAAACATCGGCACCGGGCGCCCTGTAGGGGCTCGTCGAATTTCAGCACGAGTTCGGACCACAACATCATGGGCCCGACGACGAAATACGATCATCTTCGGATCATGGACTTGCGAGATCGACGACGGCGGCGGCAAGACTCAAAGCTACATCATCGGTAGAAATCCAAGGCCTGAGAATCGAACTCGCCGAGAAGCTCGGGCAGTTGGCGCCGCCGACATCGCCTCGAAACGGAGAACAAGCTCGACACCGTTCGGAGGGCTACGTCGCAAGACCCGAAATCGAAACAAAGCTCGAAAAGGGAGTCATCCAAGGTTCAAAGGCGGACTCAGAAGACAACTCGGCGATACTCCTACCCGCTCGCACAAGGGAACCGGGATCAATTCGGAAAAGAATTTTTTCAAGAAAGGCTACCCCGACTCGGAGAAAGAAGGCGAAATCGAGACAAATCCGGGTATCAACCCGGGTTACATTACCAATTCCCAACGGGACTACGTAATGCCGCGTTCACACATACAAGGCGTATCAAGACAACTTTTCAAAGAAAGCCGGAGATTCCTTTGAAGGGCGCGCAACGAGGGCTCGGCCCTAACAAGGACGCCGGAGGAGTGCATCATCCACTCGCCTAGAACCCTCACAAAGACCGAACGTCAAGAAACGGCGGTGTACAGGGGATGGCAAGCCGAATCTTCCCCGGATGGAAGGAGTGGCGTCCAAAGGCTCATGTTCCCAACGAAATCTTGGTGATAGCAAGAGCCCGCACGCCGCTTAACCCTCCGGATGCCCCCGACATCCAGGTCCATCGACGAAGGTCTATCAAACATCTCGGCGGACGAAAAGAACCCAAGAAGACGAAGGAGAAGACCAACGTCATTCAAGGCTAAGAAGAAACAAGCCGAAGGGGGACGCCGAGACAGAGCGAAAGCAAGCGCAAAACAAGCCCGGAGCAAATACCAAGCCGACTGCGGCGAATATGAGAAGATGAAATCTGAAAGGGGAAGCTGAAGATGACCATCAAACAACACACGGAAAGATACAAGAGTTGATTGAACGCTGAAGACTGCTTCAAACCCGAATGACGAGGAGAGGCTCATCAAGGAAGCGCTTCGAAAGCCACCCAAGAAAGAGATCCCGCCAGTCACGGTCGAAGGCAAACAACTCGCACATACAAAGAAGTCGGCCTAATGTCTTCGAGAGGTTGGGCATGCCGAGAACTCCGAAACTCAAGGCGGCTCCGGAGGGATGGAGGAAACCGAGACCCCGAGGGCTAATCTCACCCCAAGACCAAGCCGACACGAAGAAGTCGCGGAGTCCACATATAGACCCCGCAAGAACCCCGACACAAGGGGCAAGATCCTCGGGACAAATCGAAGGGAGGACAACAGGGGGGCTATGACAGATTCCCTTGCTTCGCAGAAAAGACTACATGGAGTCAAACTACCCCCAAAGTTCAAACCTTCAAATCACTCAAAATATGATGGGAAAAGCAGAGCCCAAGCAATGGCTCGAGTCTACTCACAATCCATTGAGCCGGGCCGGAGGAGATGATGACGCAAAAAAACCGTTTTCTTTCCCATGGCTCTAGAAGCTCTACCGCTCCAATGGTTCGACAAGATCGAAGAGGGCTCAATAGAATCTTGGGAAGATTTGCGAAAAGTATTTTGCAATAACTTCGCGAGAATCATCATCCATCCCATCACGCAGCCTAATTAAAGAGCCTCAAGCGAGAAGCCGGAGAATCCTTGAGAGATTACTATCGAAGATTTGGCGAGATGAGATCCCAGTGCATGACATCACGTAAAGAGAAGTGGTGGATGCGTTCGGTAATGGAATCTCTCAAAGATGGCAATTCTCGAGACTTCTACAAAGACAACCCGAGGACCAACGAACAATTCAAGCTCACGGTTGAAAAAATGATCGGAGCCGAAGAAAGAACCCGTGATCGCTTCCCCGAGAGAAAGAACACGGAAGGCAGAAGAAAGAACAGAACAACTCTCAAAGAATACAAGAAGCGAGGACCGGACAACACGGTCGCATTTGCGAAAAACCAAAGAAGCCATACAAACCAAAGTACAACGGCAACAAGGGCAACGCGGCAAAGATAACATAAAACTAGAAGACTTGCCTTGCGTCTTTCATCCGAGGAGCTCATCATACACTTTCGAAACGCACGACCTTCCGGGAGAGATATAAAGGGAAGAGATTCAGCCTTGAAAAAGGGCACAACCAAGGCGAAAAAGGAGAAGACAACGACGGACAAAAAGACGGGACTTCCGAAAGCAACAAGATCTCTAAACGTCGTATTCTCAGGAGTTCTGGATCGAAGAGCAAGAGACAAGACAAGCGAGCACTATGATCGATCATGGCGGCCGAGAACCCGCAACGCCACGCTATCTCAATTGGTCCCAATATCCGATTCAATTTACAAGGGAGGATCAATGGACAAGTGTAGGCAACGCCGGATCAGTATCCCTTGGTGATAGAACCCACCATAGGCTGGATAACAAGAACCAAAGGTACCGATCGACCGGAGGTGCGGTCTGAACATCATATTCTCCGAGACACCGGACAAGATGGGACTAGACCTCTCGGGGTTAATTGCTCCCTCCGGCACCCCTTTCTACGGGATAGTCCCCGGACGAAAGCAGCGATACCAATTGGACAAGTCACCCTACCGGTCACTTTGAAACACCTTCAAACTACCGAACGAGAATCGTCAAGTTTGAAGTAGCGGATCTCGAGTCACCATATCATGCCATCATGGGAAGACCGGCAATTGCAAAATTCATGGCT
Source organism: Hyparrhenia diplandra (assembly GCA_015847255.1). Taxonomy (NCBI): domain Eukaryota; kingdom Viridiplantae; phylum Streptophyta; class Magnoliopsida; order Poales; family Poaceae; genus Hyparrhenia; species Hyparrhenia diplandra. Next base: position 117,279 of record JADLZK010008803.1, on the reverse strand, counting down.
ATTCCACACTACCCGTATCTATTGCTAAAGATGCCGGCGCCATTTGGAGTTCTTTCAATCAAAGGAGATCTCAAAAAGGCTTTTCGAGTCACGACGTCAAGCCATTGAAATAGCAAACAAGACTGGTACATTCTTGGAGAAAAGAGAAGTCAATCAAATGGCACGGGGGAGACAAATCCGGAGGAACTCGAGATACCGGCCAAAAGAAACAAGCAATCTTGGTACCCCGGAAGAAGCGTCGTCAAGCACATCGATTCTGACGCCGGTGATCCATCCAAGACGGCGATCATCGGCTCTCACCTATCTCCAAAATAGGAATTAAAGCTCACCAAATTCCTAAGGCAACACAAAGATATATTTGCTTGGAAACCGCGGATATGCCCGGCGTTCCAAAGGAGCCGGGTGAGCACGTAATGATATCAATATGGGATCCAAACCCATCAAGCAAAGACCGAGGAGATTCTCACCGAAAAAGAAAGAAGCCATCAAAAGGAGATCGCGAAACTACTCACGGCCGGATTCATCGGAGAAATCCTACATCCGGATTGGCTAGCTAACCCGGTTCGTACGAGAAGAAGAACACCTCGAGAATGGCGCATGTGTGTAGACTACGGCGACACGAACAAGCATTGCCCAAAAAAGATCCATTTGGGTTACCAAGGATTGACCAAATAGTGGATTCCACGGCGAGGATCGGCCCTATTATCATTCCTAGATTGCTACTCGGGCTACCACCGGATAGCGCTCAAAAAAAAAGATCGAGCAAGACCTCTTTTATCACCCCCTTCGGTGCCCTCTTGCTATAAAACAATGTCATTCGGATTGAAGAACGCCGAACAACGTATCAAAGAGCGTCTGAGACTTGTTTGGGAGAGCGGATTGGCAAAAACGCCCGAAAACATACGTGGACGACGTGGTGGTGAAAACAAAGGGAGCGGATACTCTAATTCAAGACTTGGAGGAGACTTTCAACAACCTTAAGAAGTGGAGGTGGAAGCTCAACCCAACAAAATGCGTTTTTGGAGTACCATCGGGACAATTACTCGGGTTCTTGGTCGGCAGCAGAGGCATAGAAGCCGGCTTCAAGCGAGATCAAAGCTATCATAGAGATGAGACAACCAAAAACGTCAAGGACGTCCAAAAACTCACAGGGGTGCATGGCGGCACTCAACAGATTCATATCTAAACCGGGGAAAAAGGATTACCTTTCTTCAAATTGATCAAGACCAAGGGAAAGTTCGAATGGACTAAAGAGGCGCATACAAGGCATTTGAAGAACTCAAACAAGTACCTAACGTCGGCACCAGTCCTCACTCCCCAGAAAGATCATGAAGACCTCATGCTTTACATAGCGGCTACCAATACATGAGTCGGCTCGGAATCATTGTGGAGAGAGAAGAGCCCGGGAACGGCGGTAAAACCCGGAGGCCGGTTTAGTGCGTGAGCGAGGTCCTTTCGGAATCCAAAGCTCGATACCCTCACGTATAGAAACTGCTCTACTCCATATTGATCACATCAAGGAAGCTACGGCACTACTTACCGACCCACAAGATAACAAAGGTCCGCAATTCTCCACTTTCGAGACATCCTACGGAACAAGGATTCAACGGGGCGCATATCAAAATGGGCAGTAGAACTCGGAGCATTAAATCTAGAGTTCACCCCACGAAGAGCAATCAAATCTCGGGCACTTCCGGACTTTATAGCGAGAATGGGCGAGCTCCAACAACCCATACCCGAAGCGACATCAAGAAACATTGGAGCATGTACTTGATGGATCATTGAAGCTTCGGGGGAGCAGGAGCCGGGATTCTCTTCATATCTCCAGACGGGAGACAACTCAAGTATGTGCTGCAGATAATGTGGCAAGCTACCAACAACGAGGCAGAGTACGAAGCACTCATCCATGGCCTCAAAGTGGCAAAAACTCTGGGAATCAAGAGACTTCAAGTATATGGTGACTCCGCGGTTGTCATAAATCAAGTCAACAAAGACTGGGACTGCACCAAGGATAACATGGGCCTCTATTTGCGCAGAAGTACGCAAATTGGAAAAGAACTTCCAAGGCGTAAAATCCTACACGTGCTCCGAGACGCAAACGTAGCTGCAGACGTATTAGCCAAACTCGGATCTGACAGAGCTCAAGTCCCACCAGGAGTATTCGTCGAAGAATTATCGAAGCCTTCAATCAAAGAGAACCCGAGCAAGAAAATATGGAGCAATCAGCTCTAACGGGAGTGATGATAATATCTCCGTGTCGCAGAACCACTCCCCGGATCGAGGACATCATCAACTTCATCAAAAACAAAACGCTACCCCAAGACAAAATAAAAGCGACAAGGATCTTGAGAAGAAGCAAGAACTATGTGCTCATCGGGGATAAGCTATATAAAAGAGCAGCATCATCGGGAGTACTACTCAAATGCATCGGCTACAAGAAGGAAAAGAAATCCTCAAAGAAATCCATTCGGATGCCGTGGAAACCACGCAAAGATCGAGAACCCTCGTGGGAAAAGCATTCGCGAGGATATTACTTGACCAACAGCTCTCAAAGACGCGAAGAACTCGTCGAAGATGCAAAGGATGCCGGATGTTCGCAAGACGGGCGCATGTACCGCACACAACCTAATCGCATACCACCATCATGGCCTTTTTCGTCTTTGGGGACTAGATCAAGTCGGACCACTTAAAAAGAGCCAAAGGAGGATACGAATACATTTTCGTAGCAATCGACAAGTTCACCAAGTGGACCCGAGAATACAAGCCTTTGGTTAACTACGGCTCCAACAAAGCGGTCGAGTTCATCCAAGAGATCATGCAGTTCGGGATGCCCAACAGATCATAACCGGACCTCGGATCACCCTTCACGGTGGCGAATTCGAAGATTGGGCACGAGATTGCGGCATACAAATCGATTATGCCTGCAGCACATCCTCGAGCAAACGGACAAGTAGAAAGAGCCAACGGACTCATCCTTGCCGGTTTAAAGCTAAGACTATATGAAGAACTCAAAGACTATGGAGCAAAATGGATCGAAGAGATACCAAAAGTTGTCCGGGGCCTAAGAACTCAAATCAGCGAGCAACGAGGCTACTCACCTTTCTTCCTAACATACGGATCGAAGCGGTACTACCCGATGATCGATATGGAGCTCTCCACGGATAGAGCGGTTCGAAGAAGGAGAAGGAGAATGCAAAGAAGACTTGAGATCGACCGTGCGGAAGAAGTCGAGAAAAATGCCATCCTTCGAACGCAAGATACCCGCAAGGACTCGAAGGCACTACGACAAGAGCACACGACCAAGAAGTCTAAACCCGGGAGATCAAGTACTCAAAAGAAACCAAAAAGACGGAGGCGGACACAAATTGCTTTCGGTCAGGTGGGAAGGACCCTTCATCGTCAAAAGAGTAATGGGACCGGGAACCTACAAACCGATGACCACGAAGGAGAAGAAATCAAACTCTTGGCACATCGGCCAACTCGGAGGTTCTACCCATAAAGACTACGGCGACCACGAGAAGTCACGAGAACACAGACCAACTCTCTCGAAGAAGAAGAAGAAAATGGCGTCGAAAGAACTCTAGACCCACAAGAGGTACTAGAATGCGCGGCACTCTAAAGCGATTCAAAACAAAAAAGAACTCCAAAAAGAGCACGGCCGCATGCCTTGAAGAGGAGAAGAACAAAAAAAATACCCAAATCGGCACTTCAAGAAGAGAAGTCGGCCAAACGAGAAGGCAACCCCACCACCGAAATGGAGGTCACCAAACAAGGGTGGAACCACGCAAGTCCTCCGGAATAGCGTCCACACCTTAAATCCTAGCGGCGGATCGTGAACCACGACTCAAAAGAAGAGAGGGGCGTGGGGATCGGCCCGTTTAGGTCGCAGAGGCCATCGAGGGTCCGAAAGAGCCAATATGTCCTGACTGACGGAGGACGGCCTTTCGAATCGGGCGTGAACGGTGTAGTGTTATGAAATAGGAACCCATCGTCTCACATCAAGTCTCTCAGAAAGCAGAGCAGCCCAAACCAGGCAAGGTGGATTGTAGTGTTGTGAAATAGAAACCCAACTATCTTGACCTTCAGTCCGCAGTGCACTTAAATGGGCCCGGACTGAGAACCCTATATAGGGACGTCATGCTATAGTCCACCTGGGACGACATGGGAGAGCCCTTGCCCGAAGCGGCAACCCGTGAGTTAGAACAACTCTACTCGGGCATGACTCCACCAAATATCTACTAGCAAGTCTAAGAAAAGACAAAAGCTAGAGGCCTAATGGAAAGACCAAACGGCCAGGAGCAAGACTCCACCTATGTGACATGTCTGAAGAAAAAAGGCAACAAGTCACATGCCAGAAGGGAACAACCCTGGCAAGGCGGGGCACGACCCCCACCATCCACAAAGAAGTCTCAAGCAAAGACGGCGTTGAAAATCGAGAATAAAAACAAGTTACGGTACTCGGAGCATGACTCCACATCTACGGCGAGTCACTAGAAAGAAGACAAGTCGTGGCCAAAGGAAGGAACCGGGGCGAGGGGGCAAGGCCCCACCTATTTCAAGCAAGCCGGGAAAGAAAGCAAGCTCAACAACAAGGGAAAAAACAACCCCGCAACCCTGAGCATGACTCGCATCTACGACAAAGTCTCGAAGAAAAGAAGACAAGTCGTGCGTCGAAGGAAAGAACCCGCAGACGCGGGGACAAGACTTAACTATTCCAAGCTAGCCTAAGGAGAAGGCAAGCTCGAGAAACAAACAAAAAAACAACCCCGTCATCACGGAGCACGACTCCACGACAGATCTCGAGAAAGAAGACAAGTCAAGCGTCAAAAGGAAAGAACCCTAAGACGCTAGAGCAAGACTCTATCCTCACGACAAGTCCCAAGAAAAGAAGACAAGTCGGGCGCCAAGGAAAACAACCTAAAAGGCGCAAGAGCAAGACTCCAACAATACAACAAGCTTAAGAAGAGCTAAAGGCGATGCAAGAAACAACCCCGATGATTATGGAGCCAGACTCCACACAACTATTCGGCACAAGCCTACAAGCAAAGGACAAAGCCCAAGGCCTAGATCTTAAGGCACAGTCACAACAAGCCGTCCAAAGAAGAAGAATTCGAAGGACAAAGCGAGAAAAACAAGCCGCAAACAAAGGTCGCTCGAAGGCAAAACAGATAATCGATTTAAAAAAAGTCGGACAAAAAGCGGACTCAATTGTTCAAAGGCCCCAATACAAAAGAGGCCACCAACAAGATCGTTCATTACAAGACGCACGAAATTCGCCACAACCGAGCACTCGGGCGCATCAAAGTCAAGCTCCACGGCGTCATTCATCCCAAGATCAATGGTATCCACAAGAGACGCCACAGTTTGCATCCACCACGGGGTTCTCCTTCTCCATCATCTCAACATGTTCCATAGAGGCAAACCCATTCACAACAAAAGAGCAATGGGCAGCTCCGGGACAAGATGATGGAAATAATAGAGAGAGCACTTCAGAAGCCTCCCGACAACATCCCCCACATATAAGCGGAAGCGTTCGGAAGCTTGAGGAAGGAACGATCACCTAAAATCACGCAAGCAGAAATTTATGGCTATGACTGCCATACACTGACGTTTCTCGAAAAGACGAGGCGCGGTAAAAGCGCCTTTGTATGACCCGTGAGCGCACGGAAAAAGAGAAACGGTCAAAAATCCCGGAGGACAGGAGAACCTCTAAGATTCCTTTCCAAAGAAAGAACTCCTAGACGCTCGGGGGCTGCTGGATACCCCGGACAAGATTTTTTCCGAATCGAGAAGAACTCGAGGATAAGAGATCTCAAGATCGCGTCAAAGCTTCATCCGAGGAGAGCAAGGAAAACACTCTCATGACTCATACTTGAGATGCTCGGGGGCTCGCGAGAAGAAAAGATCCATCCAGAGAAAAGAACTCCAAATACGAAGAACTCGAAGACAAAGGAAAAGATCTCAAGACCACGACTAAGGCTCCAGTAGAAGAAGAGCTCGTGGGAGAAGAGCAATCTAGAGAGAAAGAACTCGTCAGAAGATGTCGAAGACGAAGGCAAAGAACTCAAAGACCTTCCAAAATCTTTGTGCCAAAAAAGCAAGAAGCTCGGGGGCTACACCCTACGGGTGCACTTTTTTCAAAAAGCGCACACCGTGTGATGATCTCAAGACCATATCAAGGCTTCGCCCAAAGAAAGAGCGAGGACTACTTCCACATTTCGGCCTTGAGATGCTCGGGGGCTTGTGGATACGGGATCACCTAAGGACTCCGGAGAGTTGTTCGCGGATTCTATCCTAGCCTGCGGCCACAAACAACTCCCGGAAGAAGGCAATGGAAGCATAGCTACGGTAGACTTACATTGTAATCGATAGAACTCTAGTCGATTACCATGTTTAGAGTTTGGGTGTTCGAATCCTCGACGGACAACCCTCTCTCAGATCCGACTAGGTCCGTAGCAAAGCTCTTTGGCCCCTTGAACTATAAAAAGGCGGCCAAAGAGCACCTCGTAGAGAGAGCGCAACTTGAACACATCAAGTCGTAAACCTTGACAGCCGATCCTCGGTTGACCCCATCAATCAAAAACAGCTCACGCCGACCGGGCGTAAAGGTCTTTACTCGATCAAGGATCGAGGGCCCGAACTGATATAAAACCCCGCTCCATGTCAATCTGCGCAACAAACCGCCGGACTCCAGGTTCATCGAGGCCTCGAACAAACCGCCCCGCTCACCCCGTGGCGGGCTCTCGGTCGTAAAACATCGACACACATGTTGAAACAACTCAAAATCGCAAGTTGCAACAACTCAAATCCAAATATGCAACAACTCAAATCCCTAGCTGCAACATCTCAAATTCACAGTTGCAACAACTTAAGATTGACTATTCCAACATCAGAAAAATCGATAGATGCAAAATCAAATAAACACATGTTGAAACATCTTAAAGACTGATGTTGCAACATTTAAAAATTAATTGTGCAACATCTCAAAGTACATTCCAGACGCAACATCGAATAAAACATATTCAAACATCTTCAAATCATCTGTTGCAACATTCAAAAAATGATTGTTGCATTATCTCAAAATACACTCCAGACGCGGAAGGGAGGGGAAACAGAGGAGGCACATGAGCTGTGTCGACGAGCCGCCTCCATGGCCGTCGTCGCTTGCTGGGTGGAGGAGACCACCATGTCGTTGATCTGCGTGGTGCTCCCATGGATCCACCATGGGAAGGCCGGTCATGGACGCCATGGGTTGGGAAGGCGCGAGATGCGTAACAGGCTCCATGGAACCTCTGAGCGCCGGCTACCGAGGTAGGGGACGAAGCCGCACCGGGAAGGGGAAGAGCCGGGCTAGGGTTCTCCTGGGTGGGGCAGCAGGGCGCGGACGCCGCACCCGCGGGTATGTCGCCCGCCGTACCGCGGTGGAAGGAAAATGGTGTGTCGGCTCCCTCTGGAGAGGACGTCGGCGAGCGCCAGGACGCGCGTATACCACGCGGCGTGGGAGGTCGCCTCGCTATGCCTCGCGGAGCAACACTAGATGCAGCTGCAGGCGCAGGTGCGTGAAGCGGCGGCGTGGCGCGCGACGAAGCAGCGACGCGGCCTGAGCGAGCGGGGATAGGAACGAGTGGCTGGGAGATGCGACGAAGGGATAAGAACATACGGTATTTTTTAGGGGCAGAACATGCGGTAATGCTTGGATGAGCGGTGGGTTTTTATCCCATAGCGGCCCAAGAGCCCATGACGCGTGTGTCCGATCGACGAATCAAAGATAGGACGATCCAGGAGTAGCATTACCGTTTCTTTTTGCCTCTCCGGGGAAAAAAGGCTTCTTGTTTAGAACAAAAGCATTTCCAACAAAAACTTTTATATTTGTGCAAAAAAAAAAAAAAAACTTAAATAGAGTTCTTAACTTATCTTTTGGGACTAGAGAATCAAATAAAGTTAAGAGTCGAATAAAGTTAAGAGCATCTCCAAAAGTACTCATAACTCTCTTGCAATCTTTTGATTTTTGGTAAGATCGGGAAAAAAAAGATAACACATCACATCCATCGGCACGATCTTTCTCTCAGGTTACCTCCTCCCACGGATACGTAGGGAGCTCCCTATAGGAGGGCTTCGGGACGGTACGGAGGGCAGCACAGGGTCATCCGCACCAGCACAGGCTTCCGGGAAATTGTTGCACGCAACGCGGTGCACCTTTTCACAAGTTTCACGCGCGTCCGTCCCCAGTCCCCACGGTAGGTCGTCGTCGTCAGTCTCCGGTCCTGGCAAAGTGGCAAGGGGGTGTTTAGTTTGCGAAAAGTTTTGAGTTGGGTACTGTAGCACGCAACGCGGTGCACCTTTTCACAAGTTTCACGCGCGTCCGTCCCCGGTCCCCACGGTAGGTCGTCGTCGTCAGTCTCCGGTCCTGGCAAAGTGGCAAGGGGTGTTTAGTTTGTGAAAAGTCTTGAGTTGAAGATCTTGAAGACTTTTCGTTTGTATTTGGTAATTAGTGTCCCAATCATGGACTAACTAGGCTTAAAAAGATTCGCCTCGTCTTTTCAGCCAAACTGTGCAATTAGTTTTTTTATTTAACTATATTTAATACTCAAAAATACAATAAGATATTCGATGTGACGCGAATCGTAGCAGACTTTTTTTTGTGGTACAAACTGAACAGGTACAGCCGTAGTACTACTACTACAGTGTGCAAACATTCGACAGCGCACGCGGTGTGCCTGCGCGCCGGCCTTTTTCTCGAACCACAGTGTGTGGCCGACCGCCCGACAGATTGAACAGGTTGCATTTGTTGGCCCTGTTTAGAGCCTCAAAATTTGCACCAAATTTCACTATCGCAAAAAAGATTCTCCATCACATCACAATACCCAAGACATGTATCGAAGACTAAATGTAGGTAAAAAAATAAACTAATTGCATAGTTTAGATGTACATCATGAGATCGATTCTTTTTGAGCTGGTTACGCCATGGTAGGATAATATTTACCACTAACAAACGAAACGCGTCTTCTGATTGTCGATGTGACATCTGCTGCGATTTTTTACCAAATTTTGGTGATCTAAACACACCCGTTGATGGACGACCCTACGCGATGGGCTCAGCGTCTCAGGCTCGATATCTCACCGGGGTTTCACCCACCCAAACGAATATCTCAGCGAATATCTCAGCGATAAAAAGAAAAAATCACAGGCGGTAAGTTGGTCAAAAGCCCTAAATTTGCTTTGATGGAGCTAAAACAAATCTACACACCTACCCGAGCTCAGCACATACGCTGTCACGGTCTAATCCACATAGCCCTTGTTTATATGTATTCAGTTTAACATTAATTCACGTATTCCTCGGTCCATCCCAACACATGTGGATTGATGTCCAACCATGTGTTGTTTGCCGTTGCAGACACCTCTCCTCGTCGCTCCAGGACGCCGGAGCCTGCCCACCCACTGCGGCGTAGTGGTCGCATTGCTGCCATATCGCGGGCGGCGAACGCCACCAAGCAAGCCCGTTGTGTTGTTAAGGAAGTCGGGCGAGGAAGTTGAGGAGGATGCTCTTGATTTCTTTGGTCGAAAGCAAATTCAATGCCGCCTTCGGGACCGCCCGGCTTGGCGCGATTGGAAGAAGTGGGCTTTCCAGACTCTTCTTAATGGGCACTTCGACGTTTCTGCCTTGGGCCTAGACTTGACAGGGCTAAAGGACGATGTCTAGGTTCTGGTGTGTCTGCTTTGAGTCGCATTTGTTTCTTTGTAATCACACCCACGTGTGAGTTGTTGTTGGGTGGGCTTGATAACCGTGGGTTGTCGTCCCCTCATTTTACGTATTAAAAACTTCTTCCCCGTTTAATGAAAAACGTGCTTCAACGTGATCGAAAAAAAATGTCCAACCATGTGGTTCACATTGACCGTGTAGAATTGAGCGTTTAGTCTAGCACAACATGGCTTGCAACTCAGCATACCCAAACCTATTTTTCTCATCCGATCCTGACCTAGCAAAGAAGCCTGGCTTCCAATGGCATTGTAGAAATCCCCATCGCCTCGGAGGCGAACGCACGGGAGATGGTACGTAGTGGTGGTGGCGCAGTGGTAGTGTTTTGAACTTTGAAGGCAAATATTTTGCAAATGAGCAGTTGCTGAATGTGCAAGAATATCCTTTGAATGGAGATAAGTATTGTGCGGGGGACATCAAAATTCAAAGCTTTGAGAAAGGGGCTAATAATATGGTGTGTAGGAGGTGGTACACAAATCAACATATAGAACGATCCATGGGTGCCGACGAGGATCGGATAACGTGAAGTCCGATCACTCTATCTACGTGATCAAATAATTCTAACGAAGGTGATTCGTCTTGTAAAAAAAACGAAGGTGATTCATCTTGCAACGGGTGACTGGGACATAGATCTGATCAAGGAAGTTCTTTTAGGAGAAGGATGTGCATAATATTTTGGCTATTCCGGTGCAAACTAATATGGACTACTGAGGACTCGCTTGAATGACATTGTGATACTAAAGACATTTTCTCGATCAAGGCTGCATACCATGTGCCATAGAGGATCAACGTAACTGCCGAATGGACGCATACTTCCCCGCAATTGGCAAAGCCTATGGAAGCTACTCCACCGTCCAGAAAAAAACATGCAATTCTAGCACAATATTATGGTTTAGTATCTCAAGTTTCATTAATTATGGCTAAAAATATCAATATTTATGATATTAAATAAATACTAGTAGATTCATTCATTATGAAATATATTTTCTAATAAATTAATTTACTTTAAAAGTTTGGTCAAATGTAAACTTACTAACACTTGTGCATAGGCGGACTAACCCGGTTTAAGGAGCCAACGAGTGGGGGAGGTGTGGAGGCCAGATGTCATAACCCAGCTAGATTGGCTGAACCGACACGAGATAGGCGGCGTTGAGAGGAGGGGAGAGGGGCGGTGGCGTTGGCGGCGGGGCGGCCGGGGCGCGCGTGCGTGGGGGTGGTGGCGGTGTACGGCGGGGGAGGGAGTAGGGAGGAGGGAGGAGATTGAGATAAATTTCTTTATTTGCTTGTTGCCCCGAAAGATTACACCCCTTACTTTTATAGCCCTGGGCTAGTGGGACTTGTATCTCAAGCAATCTCTCTAAAGGTTTCCTTATAGATTGGAATAACTTTTACAAGCATATCCTATTTATTTTCCTAATAAGGGTCTCCCTTATAGATGGGATATCCCCTTGCACACCAAAAACGCCTAAAGATAATCCTAGATAATTTCCTCCTTTATTCCCGAATTAATTGTCGAAGAATCTGGAAGGGAGAAGGAGGAGGAGGAGGAGGAGGCGCGCGCACGCCCGGGGGGGCGGCGCCCGTGCTCCTCGCCCTTTGCGGGCCTGGCCTGGCGGGCCCTATTTCATGGGTCATGACATCTCCCCCTTCTCCGACCGGCGCGTCCTCGCTACTGGATGAAAGTCCATTCGGCCACAAATGGGTGGAGGTCTGTTGCCCCCGGCAAGATGAGCTCAACCCCGCAATACCGATCCGCCTTGCACCGGGTTCCCGAGGATCATGTTCTCCCGGCTCGCTTTCGAGCAAACTCTAGGAGGTAGTGAAGGTTGCCGATGTAGCCATGGTAGATGTACTTGGTGGACAAAGACGTCCCTACTGTGATGTTGTCGTCGACGGGCCGCCGGTAGGAGCTCCTTGAACGCCCACCTCATGGTGCCGATGCACCATGTCGCGGGAGTGGGCTCTCAAGAACAAGAAACGCTTATTGGGAGGAGCGTTGACGAAGAGCGGAAGGAGGCGCCAAATGGTGATGTCGCGGCGAGTAGGAGGAGTGGCGGTCAAGTTCAACATCGTCACCGCACGCGTGAAGGAGCCGACGTCGAACGTAGAGGAGAGAAAGCGGTGTGCGCCCCTCTGCGTCATAGCCGATGTGGACGTTGCCGACGGTGAGGAAGAGGCGATCCATGCCGTCGAGGAAGACGACCCTGGCCGGGCCGGCGTGGTGGCGTCGCGGCCACATACCGCCCAACAGGATGGCGGTCGGTGAAGCTGTCGTCGGTTCCGTCGTGTAGGCTCCCAAGGCGAGGAAGTTCGCCCTGCGAACTCCGCCTTGAAGCAAGGCCTCCGCTTGGTCGGACAAAGAAGGAGAGGAGGAAGCCGGGAGGTAGAAGCGGCCATTGAAGAGGAGGAGGCCGTCCTCAACCGTCCATGCTGGTGCGGCGTCGCCCGTGGTAACGTCGAGGGCTATCCGGCGTAGGTGCTAGTCCTCCAGCGTCGCCTGTGGGAGCTGGACGAAGACTCCAGTGGATGTGTCGTAGAGGTCCAAAGCCGCCGTCGCATGCCTCGAACGTTTCCCAAGCCGGGGGATGTATCCGTGACGCCGGCCGAAGATGCCCGACTGAAGCGAGACCGGGTCGTGCGCCCCATCGGGAGTGTTGACACCTGTTATAGCATAAAAATACAAGTTAAAAAACATGAATTAAGGGCTCAAGTCAAAGACCAAACATAAGTCTAGGGGTCTAACTAACATAATTCCACGAGTTTTGGTATTCTGTGACTTTCCAGGGACTTAATAGATAATTGCAGAGAATAATGGAGAAAGTTCCGGAATATACAAGACATATGAAGACCAGAATTGTCCGTGAAGCAACTCAATCCGAAAAGTGAACTAAAACATTCTAGAAGACACCAGAAGACACGGGAAAAGACAGGATGCCGAGGTGGCATTCCACCCTGGCGCCCGCCAGTGTCCACCCTGGCGGCCGCCAGGTGGGGCCATCCACTCAGCCTCACATTTTTATGTCGGTTTGCTACCGACATTAAGGTTGTATCTATACCATTCTTTGAAGGTCGGTTTGATCCAAGGGTTGACGTTCATCGCCAAGTACTATATAAGAAGACCACCACCACGAGGCTCATAACAATTTTATTATCATACACATCAATCAACTCATACCCATCTAGTCCGACCATGTCTAGACCTAAGCCCTAGTTCATACTAGAAGTAATTAGCTACATAACTAGTTCTAGTTGAAGATCAAGTTCATCTTGAGTTCCCGATTAGTCAAGAAGTAGCAAGCATCATCGTTCTTGAGACTTCTCTCTTGTATTCAATCTGTAAGTATTCTTATATCTAGAATACAATTGTTATGGCTTTGATCTTTATAATTATTATATTCTTATTGATACGTGTTTATGCTTGCTATGATTATATGTTTAGTTTAGTAAGATTGCTTTATATTTTATGCATGGAATTGTATAGCATCCATATAGATGATCACTATGTGGGTGATAAGCAATGTGTAAACGTGGTGTTTATACAACGTTTATTCGCAATTGCACCCTACATTCGGGTCGTGTGGTAGATCGCGGGAGTGACGACCTGTTGAGTCCTTTGGAATCCACCCTCCGAATGTAGGACACGTCGAGTTTATTATTACGATGATGAATAAGTTTCGTCCTTGTTTGTCATTGGTAATGCTTGCCATGTGTAGAAGTAATCCAACCTTGCCATGATAGCTAGATGTATTGCACTAATTGTAGTATTCATTGACATATATGATTAGGAGTAACTTAGGAATATTCATTCTATTCTAATTTATTACATGTTAATAGCTTGTATGATTCTAGTGGCTTATGATGATCTTAGACTTGGGTATTTATCATTTATATTATTATCTTTATCCCGTGACTTAACTTTGTTGAGTTATGCATATGGTTACTACGCATTATATTACTTGTAAAGAGGATGATCTCATAGCTAAACCACAATCTAAACCTTTAGACATCCTTTTCTCTCTACCTTTCCATAGACTCCCTTCCCGTGGCAAAATATAAATACGATACCGGATTACTCCCGGTGAAGTGCTACAATTGGTATTTCTATCTACGCGCTTGCGATATCATATTCATTCTTTTATCAAGGCCAATCAAGAATACCATGCCCCGCATTTCTTAGCATTATTGCTAGGGTGACAGACTAGTGTATAGGTAATGCCTAGAAATGAGTGGTATACCTTGAGTACATAACCTAGTGAGATTAACTCCACTATGGATAATGATGCTAAGATACATCCCACTACTAACACCGCCTAACCGCTTTGTTGGATCATGAGGTTAATCCCATATCCAAGCTAACATGATTAGATAGATTTCCCATATATATTTCTTTCGCGTTCCTAATTGGGATCGTGTAAGAAATATCAACAAAGATTTCTGGCGCGTTGCGTGGAAGGCGTAGTCTATCCGAGAAAACACATTTTCAAAATTTTCAAAAGATGTTTTCAAAACTTCAAAAGTTTTTGAAGTGCTTCTTTTCAAACTTTCTCTAGTTTGGGAGGGTATTAGCCAAAACTTAAACAAAGATATTCCTATTAAGTTAGTATTGTTTCTGACTTTACTAGTTAGAAAAGGGTGCTAGCCAAAAATCCTATAAACACATCGTATAAAGGAAACAAGAGAGATCCCTTTATATCACCTAATGCATTGAGAACCCATTATCACATACTCAAACAAAGGTTCAACCCTGTTCTCTATTTTGTCTTTGATCTTATGCGGGGAAAATTATATGTATGAGTAATAACCTTCCAGAGAATTTTGTTGAAGATCCCGAAAAAGATAATCGAGTGGCCAAAGCAAAACTCGGACAAACTCCGGCACCTACATCATCATTGTAACACCCACGGTGTTAATTACCCTAAAATCGACATGTCATCATGATCATTGCAAAGCATGCATGATTAGCCCACCATGTGTTGCATTGAACTAAAATAAGTTTATTTTATGCTTGGTTGCAATGTCGGTCGAAAAGACGCGAGAAAACCAAATTCGGAAACTATCCCCCTTGCCTAAAACCCTAATCTTCAACCCTAGTTTGTCCCCTTTCATTTTATTCAAAATTTATCAAGATTTTGGGTATGGTCATTAAAGCATTTTTGTAGATTTTTCAAAACTGAACAAAGTTGGTATTTTGAGTTTTCAAAGTTTAGTTCAAAATTTTGAAGTAATTTTGAATTTCATTCAAACCCTAATTACCCCCTTTTCTATATTTCAAAATTTATGCAACATTTGAGAAAACTTTCAAAAGCTAGTTTGTAGATCTTGTTGAGAGGAACAAAAGTCATGTACAAAGTTTTTCAAGTTGTTACATGATTTTAAAAGTAATTTTGAATCCAAATTTCAAATTTTGAAACTGCTTTTCAAAAAGTCCTATTTAGAAGCAGAATTTGAAAATGGTCCAATTGAGAAAGTTGTAGATCTTGAAAAATTAAGGGGTTACTTTTTGGAAAATTTTGAGTTCAGTTCAAAATTTGGGAGTAATTTGGAATTTTCAGAGTTAGGGTTGAAGATGAACAAGAACCCGACCTATCCTACCTCGCCACCGCCGTCAAGGTTCGCGCCGCCGTCCACCGGCGATTTCGCGCGGCCCGCCACCACCTGGGCGCCTTCGTGACCTCTCCAGCCACCTCCTCGACCCATCCTTCCCTATAAATAGCCCGAGGTCGCCGTCGTTTTCTCCTTTTTCCAAAATCGCCGCCCCGCCGGACTTTCGTCCTCCTCCGCCGCCGCCGCACGCCGCCGTTGAGCCACCTTTCACTCAACCATCTACCCCATCCTCTCCGCAACTTCCTTGCATCCCTCTGGAACCCGACCGCGGCCTGCCTCGCCCGCCGGGTCGGCTGCGGCGACCCCTTCTTCCTCGGCTTAGGCCGCGGCGCCCCCAGCCCGCCGTCGTCGCCAACCTTGCTCCGGTGAGCCTTTGCTCCTTTTTCTTCTTGTTTTCTCTTCCTTTTGAGGATGTACCTGTGATCGGCCCGCCCGTTTTCCCAGCCCAAGCCCCTCGCATGAACACGAAGCCGCCCATTGCCCAGTCGCCGCCCGCTTGTAACACCCCGGTTTTAAGAGCAAAACCGGATGATGCTATATGTGAGCCACGAAGTCAAATCTCACATATACTTTACAAATTATTGGAAGTATCAATTCACAATGCTTAAAATATAACGAACATAATATAAAAGACATAACCTCGGCTAGGCGACAAATGAAAAGATACTACGATCTTCTAGTGTGGACTCCACGGGGGACCGGCCGACCGGTTGATCACAAGCCTAACTTCTTCCCGAGGTGTGGGGGGGATAGCAAGAGTGAGTCCATGTCGAACTCCGCAAATATAGCTAGGAATTATCTACCCAAAAACCCATGATCATTATAACATAAATAATGAATAACATGAAACGATAAATCATGAACAATTTAATAAGCATGTATAGACAACAATTATATCATAAACATCATCAACAGAAAGTAAATCCTTCCCTCGGTTTTCCGGGCCGTTCATAACCGCGAACACGGCCGATATATCGGTTTTAACTCTGCGAGAGGTGTACACTTTCACTACGGGTTAATGTTTTCCCGAAGCATGGGTTTATAACTCCCAAACCCAAGAAACCATTATAAAGCCTTTCAAAGGTTCACCTAAAAATATTAGTGGCCAACAGAGCTACAACCCGTTTCTCCCAATTACGGCAAACCACCAACAAAGATAGATAAGGTCCTTTGACCGACTAAAGCCGAGCCACGTAGCCCCCATAGCTGTACGGTAAATCCCAGATTTTGCCAAAGGATAAGTCCTTATGGAGAGCTAAGAGCATCATAAATAAATAAACACAAGCTCTTTTCGCCCTAAGAAACATGTTATCAACAATTCATATTTAACGTTCGGTGCTTAAACATTAAGCAAGTCATAAGATCATGGTTTAAAAATAGCATATCCCAAAACTATACTTGCCTTAAATAGACATCCTTCTTCAAGTCCAAAGCTTTCCCAAAAATTCCTTCTTGATCAACAACTTCTTCCTAACACCACGTAAAACTCACCGTCTACTTTGGTTCCAATTAGCAATACACAAACACATGGATCCAATCATGCATGGCAAACAAGACTATAATTAGAACAGTACACCAACAATAGCAAAACAGTTTGAAAAGCCTATAAAACTATTCTACACGTTACTACGATCACACAGACGTAAAGATCACCGAAAAACGGAGCTAAAACGAAGAAGATACGCATTTTACAAGATTTGCATGAAAAAAATAATAAATTAAATACTTGATTTCGAAATAAAATAATTAAATTCTGGTTTGGATTCCTGAAAAGACCATGATGAGATACTGAAGGAGCTTAGGTTCTCTTTAGCAAAGTTTTGGACATAGATGAATAAAAAGAATAATCAAGGATTAGCTAATTAGCTTGCTTGATAAAGATGTGTAATGGATGTACGTACTGTATATGACATACACCTGCTGGATAGAGTGGAGCACGCACGACATATAGTCGACATGGCAGGATGGCTGGAGCAGTACATGGTTCTGTTGCGGTTATGAACAAAAAGAAATTAACAAGGAAATGACAAGACATCGATCTATGAGCAAGAGATAGATTAACATAACCAATAGCAGTTTTGTAATTACCAGCATCATCTTTCTTGTGCGGATGGCAAAGAACGTGATGGCCTCCGTTGCCAAGGCTGGTCGAAGGGCGGATAGAGGAACAGGCAGGGGTGCCTTGCCAGCCATAGGCAGCCTGTACAAAGGCATGCTGTCAAGCAAGAGATGATGGATGATGATCGATGCATGAACAACGAGGTATGAGAGGTGCAGATCAAGATTTCATACTAGATTTCTCACTGACGGAGGCAAGACATCCACGGACAACTTGACCGTGAGATTGACGATGACTCTGGTTGAAACGCGATCGGCGATAGACGACATCCTTGGATGATGCAACAGCCTTGTAGGAAGGTACATATTTATAGGAAGAAAAACTCTCCACGTTACATCAACTAGCAATATGGTGCTAATTGATGTTGTAGGCTCCACCTTACTAACGGGCCTAAATAATCATTAAACCCATTGATAAATAAATCCATAGGCTTAGGGAAAGAATGAGATATTTTATTATTTTCGAAATTAATTAATTTCTTTGATAAAATAATTCTAGAAAAGTCCAAAATTATTATTTAAGCTGTGAAGAATACTCTGAAAAGCTCCGAAGATTTAGGAAAAATTCTCAGAGACAATATAGAACATGAGATTAAAACCCCTTTTTTTAAATAATAATTTCAAAAGAATTTGAACTCCTTTTCAAAAGCTTCTCAAAACGAATTTGAATTTCTTTTGCACAATTGATCAATTCCAAACAGTACAAAAATATCAATGCTGCTGCATGTATGCACAACCATGTTTCTAAATCCTATGATAAATTTTAATTTCACAAAAGTATTTATTTTCCTATATTTTATGAGCACAAAAATACTTAAATAAATCATTTTATTCTATTTTCAAAAGAGGCAAAATTTGGGGTGTTACAAATCTACCCCCTTAAGATGAATCTCGTCCCGAGATTCGGAAGATAAAGATCGAAGAGATAGCATTACTCCCGTCTTGAACCTCCCTCAATGCTTCGTGTAGTCCCATCTTAAAAATTCCGGTTTACTTTGCATGCCTATTAACCTTTCTCTGAATAACATGCACGTTTTATTCCAAGACTAGGCACGCAACATAACTCTTGGCTAACTCCAAACCAATTCTCCATTAACTTTTAACTATTAGGCCACTTCTCTAGAGCTAACTTACTCTTCATACCCACTCTGTGTATACTTCTCATAGTGACCATGTTGAGTTCCATTGTATGGCAATTTAGTGTCTCACCAATTCCAACCGAAATGCAATAGCTCTTAGTGTGTTCTACTATTTCACTTTCTAATCCGTAGTATCCAATCTCTACTCCAAGTGACTTGTTGAACTAATTCTAAACAAGTATTTAGAAAACTCTTAGGTGACTCCAAACCATCTGTTAATGACTTCCATCCGTCATGTATCTGGGGTCACTTCAATCCAATAACGATATCACTTGCTCAAAACCAACCTCATGAAAACGTCCATTGTGAATCTTTTATCCCAAAGTAGACTACTCACCCATCTTAGTAGTTCTATTGATTCCCACAATCCTGGTAGACATCACTCATATACAACGGCTTGACATCCGGCCACACTTAATACCTTCTCTTGTAGTAATATCCCTGAGAGACTTGGGCAAACCTCCCTTCAACCTCCAATAGAGTCATCTCATTGAAGGAAACAACCTTGCCTACTTGGGCGACTTCAACTCAACACCTCACTCTAGAGTTCTTCATGCAAATCCACCATTGGAGACATCATACTAAGATTTCTTCACTTAAATCGGCATAGTGTTGACATCTCTAGAGTATCAATATGAATGCCAAGTTATCTCCAAAGTGATAGCTTAAAACAATCCCAATTATGATGAACACACAAGCTTCCTATAGATGGCCCAACAATCATCAATCTTTGAATGACGGATGTCTACGCTTGTTGTTGACTTTTGATCCATGAGATAACTAATGCTTCTCGATTGAAGAACTAGAATGTATGAAACCTCCATCTTGCAATATCTTCAACGTGGCTACCCCCTTAAGGAAAAATTTTACTAGGGGACCAAAAAGGGGTAGTTTAATATTCTCCTCAGTGAGTCATCCATCTTAATGGTCTGCTGACCTCCAAAAGAAATTCACTTCCATATGTAAAGATAAGAAAAGCTGGAATTCCTCGCGAGTAGAATAACAGCAGTGCAGTAAAACACCTCCAACTTCTATTCTGTAAATTCGATGAAGTTGTAGTATATACCGTTGGAAAGCTTATGAAATTATCTAAAACTTCCTTATACAACACTTCTCCAGATTCAGCATGTAAATTGGTCGAAAATAGCACACAACAGAATCAGTTCCAGATTTCTGACAGCGCAGATGCGTCATCTTGTGATTTTTGTAGCTCTCAAACCATAATGGCTATCTTGGTGATTCTTGCGCTCAGAGAAAGATATGGAAGTGTACTTATTTCCAGAATTTTTCCATGATTTGTGGTTGTCCGAGAATAGAGATTCAAGCCAAAGATGATAGGTTGCTCTAAAAGACAGGATGAAGAAAACATGAGAAAAAACCAACCCGACTATTTATTTCACTAAACCTTATACCTTAGGCCTATGAACTAATGAAATTGTGGCTAACACCACAAGATCATTGCACTCAATACAAAGATCCAAAACAAACATATGCATAATATCAAATCAACAAAGCAATAGAGATGCACAAATCAAACAATGACTCAACTTTCGCTACTAACGTTTTATTGCATAGGGGCATAAATTCCTACTTATACATGGTGTGATTATAGTGACATCCCGGGTACACCTTTTGTAGGTGGATGGTCGGAACACCTCCTCTACTCCATAAATCCTTGGTAGTCTAGCATGACTTCTCCACTCATCAATCTCATCAAGAGCTTCCTCATAATGTTGCCTTAATACTCCTAACTCTAGTTGCCTATCTTCCGACTTACGTTGGAGGACTTGCCATCTCCTTTATTTGTTCACCTTGCTCTCTACTAGGATTATCCATAACTCAAAGTGAAATACTCGGTAGAAGTCTAGGGAATCGCTTTCACTTGTCATCCTTCATCTCTTCCTAGTGTTTCCTAGGATATCCCTCCTTGTGATGTGTGCTTCTATGCTCCACTGTCTCTTAAACTTAGGATGCGTCCACGTAATGCATCATTACTCCACTTGAGCATGTTGATATAGGTACCGTTCTTGCAACATATACACCAACGAGGATGAAAGAAAGCAAAGGCGTCCAATTCTAACTAGGCTTGCGTCCTACGGTCGACACGGAGCGATACCAATTTGTAACACCCGGTTTTAAGAGCAAAACCGGATGATGCTATATGTGAGCCCGAAGTCAAATCTCACATATACTTTACAAATTATTGGAAGTATCAATTCACAATGCTTAAAATATAACGAACATAATATAAAAGACATAACCTCAGCTAGCCGACAAATGGAAAGATACTCGATCTTCTAGTGTGGACTCCACGAGGGGACCGACCGGCGGTTGATCACAAGCCTAACTTCTTCCCCGTGTGGGGGGGATAGCAAGAGTGAGTCCATGTCGAACTCCGCAAATATAGCTAGGAATTATCTACCCAAAACCCATGATCATTATAACATAAATAATGAATAACATGAAACGATAAATCATGAACAATTTAATAAGCATGTATAGACAACAATTATATCATAAACATCATCAACAAAGTAAATCCTTCCCTCGGTTTTCGGGCCGTTCATAACCGCGAACACGGCCGATATATCGGTTTTAACTCTGCAGAGGGTGTACACTTTCACTACGGGTTAATGTTTTCCCGAAGCATGGGTTTATAACTCCCAAACCCAAGAAACCATTATAAAAGCCTTTCAAAGGTTCACCTAAAAATATTAGTGGCCAACAGGCTACAACCCCCGTTTCTCCCAATTACGGCAAACCACCAACAAAGATAGATAAGGTCCTTTGACCGACTAAAGCCGAGCCACGTATTAGCCCCCATAGCTGTGCAGTAAATCCCAGATTTTGCCAAAGGATAAGTCCTTATGGAGAGCTAAGAGCATCATAAATAAATAAACACAAGCTCTTTCGCCCTAAGAAACATGTTATCAACAATTCATATTTAACGTTCGAAGTGCTTAAACATTAAGCAAGTCATAAGATCATGGTTTAAAAAATAGCATATCCCAAAACTATACTTGCCTTAAATAGACATCCTTCTTCAAGTCCAAAGCTTTCCCAAAAATTCCTTCTTGATCAACAACTTCTTCCTGAACACCACGTAAAACTCACCGTCTACTTTGGTTCCAATTAGCAATACACAAACACATGGATCCAATCATGCATGGCAAACAAGACTATAATTAGAACAGTACACCAACAATAGCAAAACAGTTTGAAAAGCCTATAAAACTATTCTACACGTTACTACGATCACACAGACGTAAAGATCACCAAAAACGGAGCTAAAACGAAGAAGATACGCATTTTACAAGATTTGCATGAAAAAAATAATAAATTAAATACTTGATTTCGAAATAAAATAATTAAATTCTGGTTTGGATTCCTGAAAAGACCATGATGAGATACTGAAGGAGGAGCTTAGGTTCTCTTTAGCAAAGTTTTGGACATAGATGAATAAAAAAGAATAATCAAGGATTAGCTAATTAGCTTGCTTGATAAAGATGTGTAATGGATGTACGTACTGTATATGACATACACCTGCTGGATAGAGTGGAGCACGCACGACATATAGTCGACATGGCAGGATGGCTGGAGCAGTACATGGTTCTGTTGCGGTTATGAACAAAAAGAAATTAACAAAGGAAATGACAAGACATCGATCTATGAGCAAGAGATAGATTAACATAAC
Organism: Hyparrhenia diplandra; assembly: GCA_015847255.1. NCBI lineage: Eukaryota > Viridiplantae > Streptophyta > Magnoliopsida > Poales > Poaceae > Hyparrhenia > Hyparrhenia diplandra. Next base: position 94,967 of record JADLZK010008803.1, on the reverse strand, counting down.
CAATAGCAGTTTTGTAATTACCAGCATCATCTTTCTTGTGCGGATGGCAAAGAACGTGATGGCCTCCGTTGCCAAGGCTGGTCGAAGGGCGGATAGAGGAACAGGCAGGGGTGCCTTGCCAGCCATAGGCAGCCTGTACAAAGGCATGCTGTCAAGCAAGAGATGATGGATGATGATCGATGCATGAACAACGAGGTATGAGAGGTGCAGATCAAGATTTCATACTAGATTTCTCACTGACGGAGGCAAGACATCCACGGACAACTTGACCGTGAGATTGACGATGACTCTGGTTGAAACGCGATCGGCGACGCATCGACATCCTTGGATGATGCAACAGCCTTGTAGGAAGGTACATATTTATAGGAAGAAAAACTCTCCACGTTACATCAACTAGCAATATGGTGCTAATTGATGTTGTAGGCTCCACCTTACTAACGGGCCTAAATAATCATTAAGCCCATTGATAAATAAATCCATAGGCTTAGGAAAGAATGAGATATTTTATTATTTTCGAAATTAATTAATTTCTTTGATAAAATAATTCTAGAAAAGTCCAGAATTATTATTTAAGCTGTGAAGAATACTCTGAAAGCTCTCAGAAGATTTAGGAAAAATTCTCGAGACAATATAGAACATGAGATTAAAACCCCTTTTTTTTAAATAATAATTTCAAAAGAATTTGAACTCCTTTTCAAAAGCTTCTCCAAACGAATTTGAATTTCTTTTGCACAATTGATCAATTCCAAACAGTACAAAAATATCAATGCTTGCTGCATGTATGCACAACCATGTTTCTAAATCCTATGATAAATTTTAATTTCACAAAAGTATTTATTTTCCTATATTTTATGAGCACAAAAATACTTAAATAAATCATTTTATTCTATTTTCAAAAAGAGGCAAAATTTGGGGTGTTACACCGCTCCGTCGCCAACCCCTCTCCGGCTCGCCTCGCCCCAACCAAGGCCCGCCTCTCGGCACCGCGGTGAGCCCCCTCGCCATGATTCGGAAGCTAGTTTTCCTTTTTAGACCAGCGCCGGCGCCGAACACGGCCGCGCCGCCGTGGGCGCAGCGCGACGCCCGTCGGTGAGCACCGTGCACAGCACGTGAGCGATCTTTGGGCCAAGCACTGTTCATGTTGGGCCGGCCCAACACTGTTCCTTCAAGGGCCGGTCCGACACTGTTCATGATGGGCCATGAACAGTAACTGGGCCGCACGGTAACAGGCCGAATTTCAGCCCAGAACCCATTTTTCAATTATCAAATGTTTTATCCAATTTCTTTATTTTGAATAGTACCTGATTTTGTAAATTTCATATAAATTCAAATATGGCTTTAAAAATTCTGAAAATTTTTGTGTAGCCTTCCCATGAGTATGTCTATCCATGAAAAATTTGAAACTTGAAATTTGAATAATTTTGGCATGATTTAAAAATACAAATTTTAATTGAAAAATGCATATTCCTTGATTTTTAATAATTATTTTATTTATCCAAAAATCATGAAATTTATTTTGGTACTGTTTTAGGACATGACCTACCTGTACAAAATTTTTGAGCCTGTTTTGAGAAAGTTAAAAATTTATTTATTTTATGCCCTATCATTTCATGTGAAAAGCAATTTGTTTAATGCTTTCCAACTTAGGGTTTTGGGTAGATTTCGGGTTGTTTTGTGAACCCTAAACCACCCCACTGTCAGATGGTCCTTGAGAACTCCGTAGGCAATGGTGATGATATCTCGTAGGGTAGTCCAGCAAGTTGGTTTTGTTAGGTTGCAACTTTATCGTGAAGGAAAGTTGTACTCGAGTTGTTTATCATCTCATGCACCCTTGCACCTCATGTTTATATATGTATGGCATCATATTAAGCATACATTATCCTTCGTATAGTGAACGAAGAAGATCGTGAAGTGGTTGATCAAGTCGCTGAAGAAGGCTTTTCTGTTGATTCGAATTCTGAGTATCGAGATCCGTCGTCCGAATCCAGCTTCTTCACCGATCAAGGCAAGCCCCGGTTCATTTAAACATTTCCTTGTGTTTTACAAAGCTTAATATCACCTTTGCTTTATGCTTTGCATTAGGTGATAGGAGTTGTGTGATAACCTAATTGATGCATTACCATTCCTTGATTATTTCAATATCTACCTTGATAACCTGTTTTGCTAAAATGCTAGTACGCTTAGCCTGGCTATACTAGTTAGACTTTTGAGTTAAAATGTGACAAGTCCTTTATGATTGCCCGAAGAGGCTTTTGGTGAGAAAGGATGCTATATGATGGAACCATACTTGGGATATGGTGATAAAGTTGAGACCGGTCGGGTAATTTGCATTGAGAATGGAGTCTCGGTGTAGTATTTCCGGCTTGTCGATTAAGGACTGAACGTGTAAGACATGTGGATGAGACTGCGAACATAATCTGCGCTGAGGTCGTTGGACCAATGGCACGTCTGTCATGGGTGTCATCCCATCACGGTCGACCCTAGTTCGGACACACATACTCCGGTAAGCCTGATCTTGGTGGTGTCAAATCGGAAACGCACAACCGCCTTTGGGAGTGGAGAGATGGCGGGAGTACGTGTTACCCTCGTGGGTTAAAGTCCCTGATTGGAGGCGTCACGGTACTCTCGGTGGCGTAGGGCGGTTCCGTATTGAGTATCCAAGAAAGGGTTGATATATGCAAGCTTAAGTGCTACATATGTCGGTGTGGAAAGAACTCTCCAGTGGGTTAATCGATTTCGAAATCGCCGTGCTTCTCGGATATGGAGACTTGGTTTCCCCCTTACATCGTAGTTTAAATTATGGAACAGTGAAGAGATGGAATAAGTGATGGAATATCTACAAAGTATGTGCTCTAGTATAAGATCACCTAGAGTAGGTGAGAAACTAAATTGGAATTAAAATGTTGAAAGTAAGGACTCACTTTTAGTGAGCTTTTGTGCAAAGAGAGTCCTTGATTCTTGCTGAAAGCCTTACCTTGAATCCTATTAGACCAGCATTCTTGAGTCTTCTCCTATTTTCTTTAGTCGGGTAAGACTTGTTGAGTACTCCCGTACTCAGGGTTTGTTGCCCATGTTGCGATCACGAGAGTCATGTTTGCACGGAACGTCTTTGCATGACGGTTCTTCGAGGAAGAAAGTGACGAGGAGTGAGAAGAGAGACCCGTGGGCGTGGTCGGTGAGTGTAATATTTGTAGAAAAAATTCTGCTACTCAAACTTATAAGTATTGTAAAACTTGTTTCAAATAAATGGTTGTAAAATTATTGTAATATAAATCTTCCATTTGTTTTACTCGATTATGTGTGAAAATTGTTGTAATATCTTGCAATGACCTCAGAAACGGATCCCGGTTGGAATAGTTAATAGTACTTTTCAGGTTATAGGTGAACATATGTGACTATTAAAGGTTGTTGAACCGATAATTAGTACATGTGGGCCCCGTAATTTGGAAGGTTACATTACGGTGGCATCGAGCCTTCGTTACCGGTGTTCTTTGTAGCATTACTTTACAAAACTTCAAAATGATTTGGGTCAAACTAATTTTAATTCTATTTGGTCTAAATTGCTTATCTTCTTATCTTATTCTATTGAAAAACTCTCTTATCTAAATCTAGAGGAGGTAAGTGGAGTAGCTTTATATATTGCCCTAATTATAAAATCTTTTAATGCAAAGGTTTTATTTGATCGTTACGCAGTTCGATTCATGCATCATATTTAAATCACTTGTTAATGTTTACCTTCCCCTTTAGTGTGGTTTGGGTTAAGAAGTATCAAACCCCGTTCTTGCTAAACCTTTAGATTCTCCTATCTCGAATCTTGGTAATCTGATCTTAACTATTCTACAGGATGGCCCGTGCCAAATCGACCCCTAGGAAGAAGACCGGACCGAAGGGTGTTCCACATCACCAGCTTGCGGCGAGGAATGATCCTGAAGCAAGCACCGGCAGTGGCAAGACCAAGGAAGACCTTCGAAAAGAAATCGAGCGCGACCGACCAGGATTTGGATGAAGCCGCTAGAGATAGGCGCCGTGATGGGATTCAAATTGGAAGACTGCAAGTGGAGCTGAATCGAAGTGCTCAAAAGCATGGGGAATGTAGTCAAGCACTGATTGAGACAGTTCATGAGAAGACAGCACTCCAACATCAGTGTGACCACCTCATTCAAGACAATCATCAACTGGTGGCTTATGCAATTCAGATGGAAGCTCAAGAGGTTAATCTGAACATGCAGATTCATCACCTGAACAATCTTCTCAACCCAGATCATCAACCTCAGGCAATACAGGAAGATTTGGGTGAAGTAATTCAAGAGGATATGGAGGTAGAAGAAAATCCAGAAGCAGCGGAGCTTCATGTTAGCGATAACGAGTCGGAAAATGATCCTTGAAGAGGAATGAAATTTTTGTAGAATATGTGATATAGTTTGTTTAATAGTAAGCTACTTAGATAAGCCCGAGGTAGTTGTAGATTGAAACCTTTGTCTTAAGAATAAATGCTATGTGTATTTATGTTTGTTTCCTTTTGAAGTTCAATAAAGTTGGTCGAGTGTTATATAGTTTTATTTTAAAAGCAGATGTCGCAAGGCAACAAAGCCGCTACTCGAAGATAGGGATGACCTTCCACACTCTCCACCAATCCCAGCGAACTTGACTGATGCCATAGCGGCTCTGGTTCAAGCTACTACGGAGAATTCTCGCTTGATGCGAGAAGTAGCTCAACAAAATCGGAACAATCGTCGTGGCCACAAGGGTCGACGCGGCGATGAAGATGACACTTCTTATCCGGAATTTACGGGCTCAAAACCTCCAATCTTCAGTAGAGCGGATGAGCCATTAGAGGCAAATGATTGGCTTACTGCTATGGAAGAGAAGTTTGAGATAATGACTTGCACAGTTTACCAGAAACCTTTCTTTGCCTCACAACAACTTGAACACTTGCCGGAGTATGGTGGAAAAACTTTAAAGCCGAGCAGCCACGGACAACACCGAATTACACAGGATGAATTCAAGAATGCTTTCCGTGCCCATTTCATTCCAAATGGGGTGATGGCTAAGAAGTTAGATGAGTTCTTAGCCTTAAAACAAGGAGAAGATTCGGTGTTGCAAGATGTAGGCAAGTTTAACCATCTCTCACAATATGCTACAGAACTTGTGAATACAGATGGGAAAAAGAAGGAGTGGTTTATACGAGGTCTTCATCCAAAGCTCCATGCCATGATGAATATCCGTAACACGGATTCCTATCATGATGTGGTAAATATGGCCATATCTTGTGAGGAGAAAAAATCGTGTTCGATGGAATACGAGCAGAAGGAAAATAAGAACAAGAAGAATTTCTCCCGTTATTCGGTGGTAAATCAAAGTGCCGAGAAAGTGATTTACCATCCTCGTGAATCACTTCCGTCCTTCTTATCGTCCACCGCCACAATTCCAACCTAGACAGCCAGCCGTTTGTTCGACCCTGGCCGCAACTTTTTCCCTATCCATGTCGGTAGAATGCCCCCTTACGGCATTCGCAATCCTTTCCCACAAAGCAATACACCTATTTGCTATAATCTGTGGAAAGCACGGACATTACTCTCGAGAATGCCCCCCCCTCGAAGATATAATCCAGGTTTTGGGTCCCTTCCGGAAGTCGGCCGCAATCACGTAACAAGAATAGTATCCGAGAAAGATCGGAAGGGAAAAGGGGAAAAAGAAAACTGGAAAAGTATACTACACCAATGTGGAGGACATTCCCGCGGGGAACCAATTATGATGGGTATGTTCCCTCGTCGCAAGACACCTCGCGATAATATTATTTGATTACGGTGCATCGCATACATTTGTCAGTAAAACATTTGTGGAGAAAAATGCGATAGCCATTGGGGAAATGAAGGATGAGTTTATTATACACTCACCCGGGGGACGTATGAGTACTAAAGAGGTGGTATATCGGATCCCCATAACCTTAGGTGGATATGATTTCCCCACCAATATGATAGTTCTAAGGGATCAAGATATAGACGTGATCCTTGGTATGAATCGGGCCGTACCAATACGGTACTATTATAGATACCGCCAATAGAACGCCAAGGTAAAGTTGCCCGAGAGAGATTCCGAACTCCTTATTCAACTTCCAATTGTAAAGAGGACGGTTGAAAAAAAGTTGGTGCAACTTGTGTGAAGGAAATCAAAGACATCCCAAGTAGTATGTGAGTTTCCGGATGTGTTTCCAGATGATTTGCCTGGATTACCACCGGAGAGAGATGTTCAATTCAGTATAGAATTGAAACCGGGAACTGCTCCCATCTCTCGAAGAGCTTACAGAATGGCACCCAAAGAACTAGCCGAAATGAAAGCTCAGTTACAAGAGTTACTAGAAAAAGGATTTATTAGACCAAGCTCTTCACCTTGGGGATGCCCCGCTATTTTTATGAAGAAGAAGGATCGGACTTTGAGGATGTGTATAGATTATCGTCCACTAAATGATGTGACGATCAAAAACAAGTACCCTACGCCCCGATTGATTTACTTTTTGATCAATTAGCCTGAGCCAAAGTCTTTTCAAGATTGATTTGAGATCGGGGTATCATCAAGTTAGGATTAGACACGAAGATATTCAAGACCGCCTTCACCACCCGATACGGTCTTTATGAATATTTGGTTATGTCCTTTGGTTTAACAAACGCCCCGGCTCATTTCATGTATTTGATGAATACAGTGTTCATGTCAGAACTGGATAAGTTCGTGGTGGTGTTTATTGATGATATTCTTGTTTATTCCAAGAATGAAGAAGAGCATGCGCGAGCATCTCGAATAGTTTTAAAACGATTGAGAGATCATCACCTCTATGCTAAGTTTAGCAAGTGTGCCTTTTAATTTGAAAAGAAGTACGTTTACGGGTCATGTGTTATCGTCCCGAAGGAGTTGCCGTTGACCCGAGCAAGGTAAAAGATATCCTCAATTGGAAACCACCAACAACCGCTCATGAGGTTCGTAGTTTCCTTGGAATGGCGGGATATTACCGTCGATTCATTTTTGATTTTTCAAGAGTGGCAAAGCCTATCACAGAGTTGTTAAAGAATCAGACCAAGTTTGTATGGTCACCAGAGTGTGAGCAAGCTTTTCGAACTTTGAAGAAAGCACTAACCACGCCCCAGATCTTAGCCCAACCGGATATTGAGAAACCATTTGACGTCTATTGTGACGCATCCGGTATTGGTATTGGTTGTGTGTTAATGCAAGAAGGCAAAGTTATCGCCTATGCATCACGCCAACTAAAGCGCCATGAAGAGCATTATCCAACCCATGATTTGGAACTAGCGGCGAAGTGGTTCATGCTCAAAAATCAAGCGTCATTATCTCGTTGGGTAACACTTGTCATGTATATACTGCACCATAAAAAAAAAGTGAAATATATCTTTACCCAATCGAGACTTGAACATGCGCCGAGAAGATGGCTAGAATTAATTAAGGACTACGACATAGAAGTGCATTACCATCCCTAAAGGCCAATGTTGTTGCCGATGCACTCACCGGAATCCTCGGTGTAATTGTCTTATAGCCAATATAAGGGATAAAACCCTATGCCAAGAATTAGAGAAACTGAATATAGAAATTGTTGAGCATGGCATGGTAACCAATGCCACAGCAGAATCAACTATCGGGAATCAAATTATTGATGCTCGGAAGGGTAGTAAGGGCATAGCACACCTTAAGGAGAAAGTCGAAGCGAAAAACCTACCTGTTTCAGAATTGATGAGTCGGATGTGTTATGGTTTAAAGATCGGTTAGTGGTACCAAAGAATCCCGAAGTTACGTCAACAAATCCTGGATGAGGCTCATTTAACCGAGATATTCTATTCATCCCGTAAGTACCAAGATGTATCGGGATTTGAAAGCGAGAGGTTTTGGTGGACAAAAATGAAGATTGAAACCGCCTGATATGTGGTCGAGTGTGACAATTGTCGGCGAAGTTAAAAGTCGTGCACATGAAAGCTGCAGGGCAACCGCATCCTTTGCCTGTTCCTTTTTTGGAAGTGGGAGGAAATCGGTATGGATTTTATTGTTGGATTACCCCAACATCAAGAGGATTCAATTCTATCCGGGTTGTAGTTGATCGACTTACCAAGATAGCCCATTTCCTACCAATGAATGATAGATATAAAGCAATCGATTATACCAAGTTATATGTCCATCGAATTTTCAGTCTACATGGAACACCAAAACACATTGTAAATGAGATAGAGGTGCTTTGTTTATGTCCAAATTTTGGAAGCGATGCAAAAGTCCCTGGGTACTAAACTGAAGCATAGTTCGGGTTATCATCCCCGCATAAAGCAGACAGATGAAAAGAGTCAATCGATCTTAGAAGATATGTTGAGAGCGTATGTTCTCAATTATTACGAAAAGTGGGATGAATGTTTGCCATTAGCGTAGTTTGCCTACAATAACGCTTATCAAGAAAGTATTCAAATGGCACCGTTTGAAGCTCAGTATGGTCGCGATGTTGAACCCCACCGCATTGGTCGAGCACCGAGAAAGATGGTTCTACTGAGTAGACTGGTAAACGGTTTGAAGAAAAAAGTGTGATTTGTGCGAGGTAAAATAAAAGAGGCACAATCTCGACAGGAAGAGTTACGCCCGATAAAAGGCGTAGGTGTTTGGAATTTGAAATAGGAGATTATGTGTACTTGAAAGTGTCACCCATGAAAGGGGTGAATCGTTTTGGAGTTAAAGGAAAACGGCACCTCGATATGTTGGTCCATTTCAAATCTTGGAAAAAAGGGGGCCAATTGCCTATCGACTTAGGTTACCGAAAAGGTTATCGGCCGGTACATGATGTTTTTTTCATGTATCTCAATTGAAGAAATGTTTACGAGTACCCGGAAAGTGGTTGATTTTGAAGATGTTAACTTAGAACCAGATCGACCTACTCGAAATATCCTATCCGGATCCTAGACCAGAAAGCTCGAGTCACCCGAAGCAAAACTATCGATGGTACAAGATCCAATGGAATCAACATTCGAGAAGACGAAGCTACTTGGGAATCAGAGGACTTCCTGACGGAAAATTTTCCCAAGTTTCCACTTTCTTGATTCTTGTAAATGTAAGACCCTTCTTGTTTTATGCAATAGTTAGAGATGTGTTTACTTGACACATTTCCTTTGCCGCTATTAAACCCTAGGACTTTAAATCTCGGGACGAGATTTCTTTAAGGGGAAGGGTCAGAACACCCCCGTGTTAATTACCCTAAAATCGACATGTCATCATGATCATTGCAAAGCATGCATGATTAGCCCACCATGTGTTGCATTGAACTAAAATAAGTTTATTTTATGCTTGGTTGCAATGTCGGTCGAAAAAAAGACGCCAGAAAAACCAAATTCCGAAACTATCCCCCTTGCCTAAAACCCTAATCTTCAACCCTAGTTTGTCCCCTTTTATTTTATTCAAAATTTATCAAGATTTTGGGTATGGTAATTAAAGCATTTTTGTAGATTTTTCAAAACTGAACAAAGTTGGTATTTTGAGTTTTCAAAGTTTAGTTCAAAATTTTGAAGTAATTTTGAATTTCATTCAAACCCTAATTACCCCCTTTTCTATATTTCAAAATTTATGCAAAATTTGAGAAAACTTTCAAAAGCTAGTTTGTAGATCTTGTTGAGAGGAACAAAAGTCATGTACAAAGTTTTTCAAGTTGTTACATGATTTTAAAAGTAATTTTGAATCCAAATTTCAAATTTTGAAACTGCTTTTCAAAAAGTCCTATTTAGAAGCAGAATTTGAAAATGGTCCAATTGAGAAAGTTGTAGATCTTGAAAAATTAAGGGGGTTACTTTTGGAAAATTTTGAGTTCAGTTCAAAATTTGGGAGTAATTTGGAATTTTCAGAGTTAGGGTTGAAGATGAACAAAGAACCCGACCTATCCTACCTCGCCACCGCCGCCAAGGTTCAGCGTTCGCCGTCCACCGGCGATTTCGCGCGGCGCCGACCACCTGGACGCCTTCCGTGACCTCTCCGACCACCTCCTCGACCCATCCTTCCCTATAAATAGCCCGGGGTCGCCGTCGTTTTCTCCTTTTTCCAAAATCGCCGCCGGGACTCGTCCTCCTCCGCCGCCGCACGCCGCCGTTGTGAGCCACCTTTCACTCAACCATCTACCCCATCCTCTCCGCAACTTCCTTGCGTCCCTCTGGGAACCCGGCCGCGGCCCTCGCCCGCGGAGTCGCCGCCCGCGACCCCTTCTTCCCTCTCGCCGCCGCCGCAAATGCCGCCGCCAGCCGCGTCGTCGCCAACCTTGCTCCGGTGAGCCTTTGCTCCTTTTTCTTCTTGTTTTCTCTTCCTTTTGAGGATGTACTGTGATCGGCCCGCCCGTTTTCAGCCGAAGCCCCGGCTCGCCGAACAGCGAAGCCACCGCCGCCGTCGCCGCCGCCGCTCCGTCGCCGACCCCTCTCGGCCGCCTCCGCCCCAACCAAGGCCCGTCTCGGCACCGCGGTGAGCCCCGCTGGCCATGATTCTGAAGCTAGTTTTCCTTTTAGACCAGCGCCGGCGCGGGAACACGGCGCGCGCGCCCCGCGCGATGGGTGCGCGCTGACGCCGTCGGTGAGCACCCGTGCACGGCACGTGAATGATCTTTGGGCCAAGCATCGTTTCATGTTGGGCCGCCCAACACTGTTCCTTCATGGGCGGTCCGACACTGTTCATGATGGGCCGTGAACAAGAATCGGGGCAAGCACAATAACAGGCGAATTTCAGCCCGTAACCCATTTTTCAATTATCAAATGTTTTATCCAATTTCTTTATTTTGAATAGTACCTAATTTTGTAAATTTCATATAAATTCAAATATGGCTTTAAAAATTCTAAAATTTTTGTGTAGCCTTCCCATGAGTATGTCTATCCATGAAAAATTTGAAACTTGAAATTTGAATACTTTTGGCATGATTTAAAAATACAAATTTTAATTGAAAAATGCATCTTCCTTGATTTTTAATAATTATTTTATTTATCCAAAAATCATGAAATTTATTTTGGTACTGTTTTAGGACATGACCTACCTGTACAAAATTTTTGAGCCTGTTTTGAGAAAGTTAAAAAATTTATTTATTTTATGCCCTATCATTTTATGTGAAAAGCAATTTGTTTAATGCTTTCCAACTTAGGGTTTTTGGGTAGATTTCGGGTTGTTTTGTGAACCCTAAACCACCCCACTGTCAGATGGTCCTTGAGAACTCCGTAGGCAATGGTGATGATATCTCGTAGGGTAGTCCAAATAAGTTGGTTTTGTTAGGTTGCAACTTTATCGTGAAGGAAAGTTGTACTCGAAGTTGTTTATCATCTCATGCACCCTTGCACCTCATGTTTATATATGTATGGCATCATATTAAGCATACATTATCCTTCGTATAGTGAACGAAAGAAGATCGTGAAGTGGTTGATCAAGTCGCCGAAGAAGGCTTTTTCTCGTTGATTCGACTCGAAAGTATCGAGATCCGTCGTCCGAATCCGGCTTCTTCACCGATCAAGGCAAGCCCCGGTTCATTTAAACATTTCCTTGTGTTTTACAAAGCTTAATATCACCTTTGCTTTATGCTTTGCATTAGGTGATAGGAGTTGTGTGATAACCTAATTGATGCATTACCATTCCTTGATTATTTCAATATCTACCTTGATAACTGTTTTTGCTAAAATGCTAGTACGCTTAGCCCGGCTATACTAGTTAGACTTTTGAGTTAAAATGTGACAAGTCCTTTATGATTGCCTGAAGAGGCTTTTGGTGAGAAAGGATGCTATATGATGGAACCATCTTGGGATATGGTGATAAAGTTGAGACCGGTCGGGTAATTTGCATTGAGAATGGAGTCTCGGTGTAGTATTTCGGCTTGTCGATTAAGGACCGGAAACGTGTAAGACATGTGGATGAGACTCGAACGCAATCTGCGCTGAGGTCGTTGGACCAATGGCACGTCTGTCATGGGTGTCATCCCATCACGGTCGACCCTAGTTCCCGACACATACTCCGGTAAGCGATCTTGGTGGTGTCAAATCGGAAACGCATAACCGCCAAGACCGGGAGTGGAGAGATGGCGGGAGTACGTGTTACCCTCGTGGGTTAAAGTCCCGGATTGGAGGCGCACGGTACTCTCGGGTGGCGTAGGGACGCGGTTTAGTTTTGAGTATCCAAGAAAGGGTTGATATATGCAAGCTTAAGTGCTACATATGTCGTGTGGAAAGAACTCCCAATTTGGGTTAATCGATTTCGAAATCGCCGTGCTTCTCGGATATGGAGACTTGGTTTCCCCCTTACATCGTAGTTTAAATTATGGAACAAAGTGAAGAGATCGAATAAGTGATGGAATATCTACAAAGTGTGTGCTCTAGTATAAGATCACCTAGAGTAGGTGAGAAACTAAATTGGAATTAAAATGTTGAAAGTAAGGACTCACTTTTAGTGAGCTTTTGTGCAAAGAGAGTCCTTGATTCTTCTTTGAAAAGCCTTACCTTGAATCCTATTAGACCCAGATTCTTGAGTCTTCTCCTATTTTCTTTAGTCGGGTAAGACTTGTTGAGTACTCCCGTACTCGAGTTTGTTGCCCATGTTGCGGGGATCATGGGTCATGTTTGCACGGAACGTCTTTGCATGACGGTTCTTCAGGAAGAAAGTGACGAGGAGTGAGAAGAGAGACCCGTGGGCGTGGTCGGTGAGTGTAATATTTGTAGAAAAATTCGCTACTCAAACTTATAAGTATTGTAAAACTTGTTTCAAATAAATGGTTGTAAAATTATTGTAATATAAATCTTCCGCTTGTTTTACTCGGATTATGTGTGAAAATTGTTGTAATCTTTGCAATGACCTCAGAAACGGATCCTGGTTGGAATAGTTAATAGTACTTTTCGGGTTATAGGTGAACATATGTGACTATTAAAGGTTGTTGAACCGATAATTAGTACATGTGGGCCCCCAGAATTTGGAAGGTTACTCATTACAATCATCATCATCATCATCATCATCATCATCATCATCATCATCATCGTCGATAATTCAAGACCTCTTGAATCGGAAGTTAATCAAGTTACTAAAGACTTGACATCTCAATTTGAAGCTATGGCAACAAAGACACTTCGTGAATTCTCGGCTCCTACCACGGACAACATTCTTGTTGGACCGAAGGTAGAGGTTGGAGACAAAGGATTTGAGCTTAAGCCGGGGCTCATCAATATGGTGCAAGCTAGTCAATTTTGTGGAAAGGCACATGAAGATGCTAGTGCCCATCTCCAACACTTTCTAGAGATTTGCGGTACATTTACTATGAAGGGCGTTCCCAAGGATGCAATATTGCTCCGTCTCTTTCCATTCTCACTTTGTTGGGAAGGGGCTAAGCAATGGTTCTATGCTACCAAAGATAAGAATACAACATGTGATATTTGTTCCACGGCCTTTCTTGCTAAGTTCTTTCCGGTAGGCAAGACAAATGCCTTAAGGGGAAGATATCAAATTTTCAACAACGGCATGATGAATCGGTCCCGAAGCATGGGAGCGTTTTTCAAGATTATATTTCGAGAATGTCCACACCATGGGATGGAGAAGTGGCCGCTGATGCAAACTTTCTATCATGGGCTTGTTCCGGTGCTCGTGAAACTATGGATCTTTGCGGTGGTGGTGCTTTCTTATCACTTACATTAACTCGTGCCACGTAGAACTTGTGGAGAAGATGGCTTCCAACCAAGGTTGGAGTGAAGAGCGTCAATCTCGCAAGAGGGAATGCACTAGCTAAAAGAAGTAGATATGCTATCTGCTAAAATGGACCTTATCATGAAGAAGCTAGAGGATAGAGATCCTCAACCCGGAGCAAGAATGCAAATTCAAGACTCACATGACATGTGAAGAATGTGGAAACTTAGGCCACACCGCGGAATTGTCCGAGATCCTAGAGGATATCAACTTCATCAATAATAACAACAATAATTTCTGTCCTCAATAGAATCAAGGTTGGAACCAACGAGAGGCCCAACAAAGCAACTATCAAAGCAATTACCAAGGTAATGTTGGCGGTCATTAACCATCATTTCATACCGCCAACTCAGGTCCATTTCAAGGGAAATAATGTCAAATAAACCCTTACTACTAACCCCATTCCACGCATATGTGTAGAAGATCTATTGCGCAAGAATTTTAGCAGAAACAGTGGAAATGCCCAAAAGAAGCGCATTACAGGAAGTACGAAAAGGCCAAGAGGAGGGAACCGTCCATGACACGTCGCAAAAGGCCGGAGCACCACTATTTCCCGCACAAATATCCAAGACCAAGCCTACAAAAGTGGAGGCCCAAGTCCAACATGAAATCATACCGGGCCGCAGGACATGGGTTCAATGTTTTGGGCATAACTTTCTCATACGAAATCGGATTTCAGCGATCCACCACTCAAAACGAAGCTTACTCCGAGGCCCACACACTCACATGAAATTTCAGCCCAAACAGAGCCAAAAATGGGGCGGCCGGTGCAAGGGGGCGGCCGGCCCAAAAATGAGGCGGTTCGGGCCCATCTTTTTCTGGCGGTTTGTCCCGGGTCCGTAGCGGCGGTTGCATGCGGTGCATTTCGGTTCCCGCCAAGTATTCCCGCCAAAACACCTCGAGTGGAGCATGACCACCCATTTTTACCTCTCCTCAACTATAAATATAGGGGCACCCCCTCCTCTCTAACACACACCATTACAAGGATCAAGAGCACCACTACACACTTGAGTTTCCACTCCTATTAGCTATAGAGTTGAGTAGTGGGGAGATGTGAGGAGAAGCACGGGGAAGTACCGGACTTGTCGGTGTCTCCCCGCTCTTGTACCTCGGCGAACATCATTCTTCGGTGAAGCTCCTAGCTCTCTGCTAAGTGAGTGTTCGTGTGTTCTTATAGTTTTTATTGTCTATTGCTCTAGCTTTACTTTACCTTTACTTATCTCGCGGGTTCGTCGTTTGCCCTTGTGGCGGATGCTCTAGTAGAGGGCCCCTGATGAAGACGGGATACCCTCGATCGGCGCTAGAGTACGTGATAAGTAGCGTAGGCGTGGTGTCTAAGCTACGAGTCACCTTCGTTTACTAATCACCACGGTAGTGAGGTAGGCGGCGATGGTGACAACTCGTCCGTCCCTTAGCACTCCTCCACGTCCGGTGTCTGCGGTAGTCTGGAGGCCGGACCCTTCTGGCAGACCAGGGGAGAGCCGGTGGCTATGTGAGTAAGTAGAAGTAGTGTATCGTTATCCTAGACGTAATAGCTATAAGAGTCCATCTCTACCATTCCATCTCGCCCTTGGGTTGTCCTTGGGCGATTAGCTAGAAGAGAATCTATCCGTTCCACGTGGAAAATACGATACCACTGAATACTTCGGGTGAAGTGCTACAACGGTATTTCCGTGCGCTTGCGGACTATTACGCTTCGCTAAGAAACACCAACAGGTAACAATCCAGGTAACAATTTTAATACTTATCAACCAAGGTAAGACAATGGAGAATCACAAGAAAGATAGCAATCAATGATAAAGCTCTTGAACTTATCAATACTCGTTTAGAAAGCTTTTCTTCACTATCAAGAATCAGCACAGTTTTAATAAGATGATAGAATCTCGATTTCTCGCCATCTATTCCACTAACCAAACCGGTAAGATTCCGGGGCAGCCTAAGAATTAGAAACTACAAACCTTGTCGATATTTATAATGCAGGTCGTTACTATAGAGACCTCAGGAAGTTGTTGGTTGGATGACTCAATGCCACCTAAAAAGGAAGATCCAGGAAGGCCGGTCATTACAATCAAGATTGGACAACACACATTCGACAATGCTCTCTGTGACTTTGGCTCAATCGTCAACATACTACCAAAGGTAATTTATGAAAAGATTTATAGTGAACCACTTTAGAAAACAAATATGTGCTTGCAGCTTGCGAGATCAATCATTACATTATCCCGAAGAGATCCTTGAAGACGTGCGTGTGGGAATCGAGGCTCTTACGTGCCGCCAGACTTCGCATGGTAGATCTTGGAAGAAATGAAAGAGCAACAATCATACTTTGGGTAGACCATTCTTATGCTCACCAAAAGTCGTCATCTCACGCAGCAGTCTGAAGATTGTTTTCAATATCAAAGGGAAGAAAGAGAAATTCACCTTCAAGAACAAGGTACAAAACTCTCTTACTTACTCTCCGAATACCAATCATTATATTCTAGAACCGAAGATGGAAAGCTACAATCAGAACAGAAGAAGGAATCAGAATCAGAACAAGAACAAGACGGCACAGTCTACAAAGGTAATGGTAGTAAATAAAACAACATCTTATAATGACCATTTACTTGAATATCCAATGCTTCGTCAGCAAGATGATCCAGGTACTCCTACTATTCATTGCTCTATTAATCAGTGGAATTTCTATAATACATATTGTGATACTGGATCTGGAATTAACATAATGGCAAAGGTTACATATGAACTATTATTTGGAAAATTGCCGTTGCAACCAACATTTGTGCAAACTACGGATGGCGAGACCAATCTTATAGAGTTCTTGAAGGAATTGCCAAGAACGTACCAGTCAAGATTATGGACCACTATATTCTCACTGACTTTGTAGTCATGGACATGGGGAAGGAAGTAGACCCTCCACTAGTGCTTGGGAGACCGTTTCTCAACACTACTCGCGCAATCATCTACATCCATACAAGAGAGATTCATTTCTAATTTCCTAAAGAGAAAGTACATGTTTACTTTAATAGCTATAATGAATATACAAATCCCAGGGGGAAAAGCAGATCAGCTCGTCGCCGCCATAATAGACGATGGATGAAGAATCTAGAAGAAGAAAAGGTAAATGAAGAAGCTAAAGCTCTTACACCTACTATATCCACGGAGAAAGAAGAATCAACTACTCCAGAGAAGAGTACATCATCCAAAAGATGGAGGAAGAAGAATACATCTCCCAGAACATTATCAGAAGAGACTATAGAATCATCAGTGCCCCCGATTGTGACCACCGATATACCATGGGAGTAAAGAGCAGAATTTGAAGTCTTGTTCGAGGGACTTTAAACACCGAATCCTCGCCGTAAGGTAAGTCGGTAAGTTATCCATATTTAAATCCTTGCATTGCATATTTATTCTTTCCATATCATGTTTATCTTTTCAATATAATATATATATATGCTTTTAAAAAATAACAAAAATATTTTATCTTTTGTTTTGTGAAAACTTTTAAGCCCCATGTTAATATCCCCGAGGCTAAATCCCTCTAGGCTATTTCCTGTGGTGGCATAAAAAAAAAAAAATAAAGATGCATCAGTATTTTTTATTTTGCATATAAAAATAAAAATTTAGAAAAAATGAAAATCTAAAAATATCCCGGGCAACCTAAGCAATGTGGCTAACCCCTAATGCTTAATCAAGTTCCACTAGCTTTGTTGTCTATTTTTGAGATCAACAGATTTCAAGAGGAGAAGGGATATGCTAGGCACCATCCTTTGATGCCAACTACCTCAACTTCTACATCATTGAAGATTACACTCCAATCTAGCTTGGGGAGTGCAACCCCATTATCCGAGATAAGTATCTTACTATCTTATTATCTATATTATATATTTTGTTTGCTAGAAAGTTTGTTAAGAGTCTAGTTTTATAGAATCTAATAGTTTAAATAAGTCTTTTGTTAGAGTGTGAATAAAGGATAAAGAGAGAGTGCACACTAAAGTTTACTTTGCTCAATTAAAAGGAATCTTAAAATTTGTCAACAAGGAGATGATGAATAGTTGCTCCGTTGTTATATTTTTCTAGTACCTAGCTTTCAAGCTTAATTTCTCTCGAGCTCCATTTGCAAAATTAATATTTACTCTCAAAACCTGAAACCTGTGAGTTGCAAATGCTTGCTCTAAAAAGTCTAGGTAATTGACCGATATGATATATGATAGTTTGAGCTACTATTTGATCTTGCTCCTAGTGACACTAGATTTCTAGAGATTTATATTTTGAAAATTAAAAATGCACATGATAAGTTCTGTGTGACAAGAGTGTGAACCTACTACCACAGCCATATATACATGCTATTTAGATTAGAAAAACCTTTTGAAAAATATATAGGCTGCTTGCTTTGCATTGAGTTTGTTCAATCTTTGTCGACTCTTAGAATCTTGTCATGCTGATCATATGCACTCCACTCCATTCATTCCACTCCATTCCACTCTATACACATATGCTATTTCTATCCTGGAAGTACGCATCCACTCCATATACACCTACTATATACATACCCATCCACTCATTCATTGCTAGCCAATATCTTACAAAAGCTCCATTATTTATATCTCTCAAAAAGTTATTGCAAAAAGAGATCTGGGTTGTAGCTTAAAGAGAAAAAAGAAAAAGGGAGATGAAAAATGGACAAAAGTCCTACAGGCGAGTAGAGCCTACCTCCCTAAAAGAGATGAAAAATGAACAAGTGTTCGAGGGCGAGTAGAGCCCACATCTCTAAATAAAAATAAAGATGAAAAATGGACAAGTGTCCGAGGGTCAGTAGAACCCACATCTTTATAAGAGAGGAAATAGCAGACAAAAGTCTAGGGCCAGCAGAGTCCACCTCTTTAAAAAAAAAGAGAGAGAGAAAGAAAAGAAAGAAGAAGATACAACCCAGGTTCTCTATGAAGTTTCCAAAATCAAAAGAGAGAAGATCACTCAAAGGAGCAAAAGTAAGGTTTCCTATCTATTCTATTCATTTCACTACATACTCTACTACATTCCATACTATATATATTCTATCCACCATACACATGCACCACTTGATCAGTGTGACTTGTATCTTTGGATCCATTGCTTGGATTTACAATATATGTTTAGTAAGAAAATAAATTATTTTCTCCTACCTATGAACTCCAGATATAAGCCTTAAAAATATGGTGAGAGAGAAGAAGGCATAGTGTGCTATTGCCTTAAGACAAAACTATATATTATGAGAGAAAGGCAGCACTAACCTATTGCCTATAAGAAAGGATCCACAAATACCACATATGAGAGATTAGAGAGAGTCATACTGAGGAACTTTGAGTTTTATTTGAAAATCAGCAAAAACTCCGGAAGGACCAGTTGATCAAAAGAGTTTGAGATTTAGTGCTTGACTTGACTGTTCTATCTTTCAATTACCCAAGAATAAAGAAAAAGATATAAGCTCCAAAAGGTAAGAGGTAATTGATTAATTAAAGTTTGAAAAAAGTTTATCTTTATCTGGAGAGAAATTTTGTTTGAAAGCATGTGTACTTTAAAGGTGTGATAGCGTTGCGGCAACTCCTGATCCAAGTAAGTAGTTTAATAATATATTTTGTCTTGCTAAGAGACTAGCAAGAGGTAAGCTTGGGGGAGCTTGTTGACACCTGTTATAGCATAAAAATACAAGTTAAAAAACATGAATTAAGGGCTCAAGTCAAAGACCAAACATAAGTCTAGGGGTCTAACTAACATAATTCCACGAGTTTTGGTATTCTATGACTTTTCAGGGACTTAATAGATAATTGCAGAGAATAATGGAGAAAGTTCCGGAATATACAAGGCATATGAAGACCAGACTTGTTCGTGAAGCAACTCAATCCGAAAAGTGAACTAAAACATTCTAGAAGACACCAGAAGACACGGGAAAAGACAGGATGCCGAGGTGGCATTCCACCCTGGTGCCCGCCGGTGTCCACCTTGGCGGCCGCCAGGTGGGGCCATCCGCTCAGCCTCACATTTTTATGTCGGTTTGCTACCGACATTAAGGTTGTATCTACACCATTCTTGAAGGTCGGTTTGATCCAAGGGTTGGCGTTCATCGCCAAGTACTATATAAGAAGACCAAATGACCACGAGGCTCATAACAATTTCATTATCATACTCATCAATCAAATCATACCCATCTAGTCCAGCCAAGTCTAGAACTAAGCCCTAGTTCATACTAGAAGTAATTAGCTACATAACTAGTTCTAGTTGAAGATCAAGTTCATCTTGAGTTCTCGATTAGTCAAGAAGTAGCAAGGATCATCGTTCTTGAGACTTCTCTCTTGTATTCAATCTGTAAGTACTCTTATATCTAGAATACAATTGTTATGGCTTTGATCTTTATAATTATTATATTCTTATTGATACGTGTTTATGCTTGCTATGATTATATGTTTAGTTTAGTAAGATTGTTTTATATTTTATGCATGGAATTGTATAGCATCCATATAGATGATCACTATGTGGGTGATAAGCAATGTGTAAACGTGGTGTTTATACAACGTTTATCTCGCAATTGCACCCTACATTCCGGGTCGTGTGGTAGATCGCGGGAGTGACAGCCCTGTTGAGTCCTTTGGAATCCACCCTCCGAATGTAGGACACGTCGAGTTTATTATTACGATGATGAATAAGTTTCGTCCCTTGTTTGTCATTGGTAATGCTTGCCATGTGTAGAAGTAATCCAACCTTGCCATGATAGCTAGATGTATTGCACTAATTGTAGTATTCATTGACATATATGATTAGGAGTAACTTAGGAATATTCATTCTATTCTAATTTATTACATGTTAATAGCTTGTATGATTCTAGTGGCTTATGATGATCTTAGACTTGGGTATTTATCATTTATATTATTATCTTTATCCTATGACTTAACCTTGTTGAGTTATGCATATGGTTACTACGCATCATATTATCTTGTAAAGGGATGATCTCATAGCTAAACCACAATCTAAACCTTTAGACATCCTTTTCTCTCTACCTTTGCATAGTCTCCCTTCCCTGTGGCAAAATATAAATACGATACCTAGATTACTCCCGATGAAGTGCTACAATTGGTATTTCTATCTGTGCGCTTACAGATATCATGTTCATTCTTTTCTCAAGGCCAATCAAGAATACCATGCCCCGCATTTCTTAGCATTATTGCTAGGGTGACAGACTAGTGTATAGGTAATACTTAGAAATGAGTGGTATACCTTGAGTACATATCCTAGTGAGATTAACTCCACTATGGATAATGATGCTAAGATACATCCCACTACTAACACCGCCTAACTTCGCTTTGTTGGATCATGAGGTTAATCCCATATCCAAGCTAACATGATTAGATAGATTTCCCATATATATTTCTTTCGCCTTCCTAATTGGGATCGTGTAAGAAATATCAACAGGGAGGTGGAGCCGACGTGAGCGTGCTCGGGCGGCAGTCGTGGTAGTACTGCAGCTCGTGGGTCGTGAAGTCCCACATCACTCGTCCTTAAGCTTGCCGGCCAAGGCATGCTAAGGATGATGTCGACGTCGTTGCCCAGTGGCATGACGTATGCGTCGATGTCGAAGGTGCTGGCGTCGAGGCGTAGTAGGTGGCAGCCCGGCATGTAAAGGTGGCGCCGGTGCCAGTGGTGATCAGTACATGCACTGGCTGAGTCCGGAGGCCTGCCGTGGTCACCACACGGGGGTCGATGTAGTTGTGCGTTGCTCCCGAGTCGACGATGATGTTGACGCCCATGCCTGAGATCATACCGACGAGGTATAGAGAATGAGCACCACGTACCGGGGAGTCGGGGGTCCCCGAAGAGGACCTTCAGGTCGGCTGGCTCCTCTTTGAGGTCCGCCAGTGGGACGTTTGTCGAGTCGTCGGTGTAGTCATTGAAGATCGTGATGTCGAAGAGGTGCTTGCACTTGTGACCCCATGTGAACGGCTCATCACAGTTAAAGCAGAGTCCAGCCTTGCGTCGCTCCATCATCTCCTCCGGTGTCAGCCGTTTGAACGGCCGAGACGTTGCTGTTGTTGTTGACGGGGTGGGCGCCAGGGGGGCGGCCAGTAGGGCCACAGGCGCGGGCGCCCTGCCCTTCAGCTGTGCTGGCTTGCCGAAGTTGTAGAGGATGGTGAGGCGTCGCTCGTACGCCCTGGCGAGAGACATGGCAGCCTCCATGTCCTTGGGATCCTGCATCTCGACGTCCGTCTTGAGCGGTTCGCCCAATCCGGCTGTGTAGATGTTCACGTGCTGCTAGTCGTCGAGGTGGCTTGCACGCGCCACGTGCGCCAGGAACTGTTCCGTGTACTCATCGACGGTGCCTGTCTTCCTTAGTGATGCCAGCTCGCCCAGCGGATTCCACCGTGTAGCTGGGCCGAAGCGCTCGTTGACATACTGGGCGAAGCTTGCCCAATCTGCCACCGGTTTCTCCTGGGACAGCCTCATGTACCACTGCTGTGCTCCTCATGTGAGGTTATAGGAAGCATACCAGACTTGTTCTGTTGCTGGCTGTGGCAGAACCACCCAATTTAAACTAATTATACACTTACTCGTCTACCATTAGGCACTAAGTAAGTGATAACCAATTTAAATACGGTAGTCTGTCGAGTACACCCCACGGGAGAACTCGAATAACCACATTTTCATCAGGATCATAAACAAGTGAATAAAGCTTACAACATTCTTAACCATTTATATATCACAATATTATAAAATCGGAGTTAAAATAGATCTCATAGAAGCAGCGGAAGAAAGATAATTTTATACACAAGCAGCGGGATTTAACAATTTTGAAAATTGAAGTAGAAGTAGATGTTTAAGAATAAAACTTCTACAAGCGCGTCGACACGGAAGCCTCACTGAGCCCACCAGGAGGTATCCACACACAGCAACAGTTAGCTCCAACATCCGTCTGATACCTGCAGCAGGGGGAATAAAACCCTGAGTACACAATGTACTCCGCAAGACTTACCCGACTAGGTGGGAGTAGTCCCCCGACTCTCAAGGATGTGCTGGGGCTATTTGGCTAGCTGGTTAGTTGTTTTTGCAGAAAAGCATTTCTAAGAGTGCATCCTTATACTTTTAGCAGTAGCATTAAGTTCATTACTTAGCCATTCTAGATAAGCACCTAAACTACTTTCAAGCATGTGGTAAGCAATCAGAATATTTTCCATCATCAGGCAAAAGCCTCATCATCATCTCCATGTTCCAGTTGCATTAACTACGATGGCAATGATACGACAAGTGGTATCCATATCCGAGGAGGGCGGCGATTGCAATCGATGTACATCCAAATGGGCAATCCCAAACACACGCCTTTACTTCTCGAAGTAGCAAGTACAAGGCCACCGTTCCCATCGTACAACCAAAGCCCGAAATGACCTGACCATCCCCGGGGAACCCACCCTATGAGGCCCGCCCCGCAACTCGGCGACGGGTTTCCCCCTCACAAGTTTGGTATATGGCCATTCCCCATCCCAAAACAGCCACTAGAATGGCCAGAGAAACAAGTCGGTGAACGTTTTGCGCACCTTAGTTGTATGACAGTACTTAGCTTCACGGTCAACTATAACTCAGCCCCTGTTATGTGTTTGGTACCTTCAAACTTGCCATATGGCCACCAACGAACAGTCCTTAATCGACACAGGCAGAACTAATGCAACCAGAGCCTCGCTCCGTCGCTATAACCAACAAATCCAATAAAGTCCACAGTCCTGCCTGGTCTCCAATTTTTTTCTAGCATCTCAAGTCCATGTGATAGTAGTAACATGATATAATCATCACCTATCTCTCGCGAGTGACCGTCCATTACTCGACTTCTACCGTAAGCCCTATAGCATGGCATACTACACGGTTCCTGTCATACTAGTAGGACTCATAGGATAGAATATTTATGCAGGTGGTTTTAAAGCAACTCCTGTAACTTAATGCACAACAATATAATAATAAGTGTGATATAAAAATAGGGGTTATGCACCGGGGCTTGCCTGGGTAACTTGTATTATACAAAGTTAGTAATTCTTCGTCATCCGGACGTGATCAACCATCGTCTTTAGGACTGGCTAGCATTTCACCATCTTCCTATTTGATGCCAATATACTTCAGTTGATCCGTCGGTCGTCGTTCCTAAATGATATGCAAATGCAATGCATGCTTCAGCAAACATACACACATACACTCATCTTGTTTTATTTATACATACAAGTGAAAGCTACCATGACATGCTAAGCGCTCAGCCACTACTACTCAAAGTTGATAAAACTTAGTTTGGTAGCACGTAAACATGTAGCATATAAAAACATTATCCTATCATAATAATTTCACTACATTAGATTAATAAAACATGCTCTAATAAATTAACACATAAAGACTAGATTACACATGCATCAAAAAAATTATACTAAAGCACATGATATTATATATCTACTGCACAGAGCTACTCACAAGGATTCCAAAACATATTCATTTTCCTTTCTATGATTTTTCTACTAATTACTATGATTTTCTAAAGCTTCAGCCGAATATAAACATATATACAAGAAAAAGCTAATAGAAAAAGGAAAATACATCTTGCATCAGGACCCCTAGACTTTCTCCAAACTGGAACAAGTCCTCCCACCTTTTTCTTGTGTCTTGCGCCTTCACAACTGGACCCAAGAAAGAGCTTCTATTTATACTTTGCTCCCCTTCCTTCTACTCACGTACGCACGTAACAGAGGACGGGCTCGGGCCGATCTCAGGTAGCTTGTGGCCGGCGAAGGTTGCTGTGGGGCTTTGGATGACGATGGCATGGTGGTGTCGGACAGCGGCAGCCAAGTAGCAGCGGCGCTCGGCCTGTTCGGCAAGGACAGCAGCTCGGGCGGCCATGGCATGGCGTGTGCTTGCGGCAGCAGAGCAAGAGCGAGGCCGAGGGAGACGCGGGCGAGCGAGCTGGGCGAGAGCAGCAGCTCAGCGTCGTCCTCAAGAAGGCAGCGCCAGGGGCAGGGCGGCACGGACGCGAGGACAGGCACAGCGCGACGAGGACGAGGCTGCTGTGCGTGTACATGGCCAGAGCAGAGCAGAGCATGGGCGATGGCAGTGGCCATGCCGTGGCCATATGGCTGGCGTGGATGCACAGGAGATGCACAAGCATTCAACTGTTCCTGGAACGTCCCCAATAATTCGACGAGAACACCCTGGTTCAGCATTTGTGTTCGATGTGCTCAGCTTCATTTTCAGCGCAACAGCAGGAGATACATTTGTTTGTTAGAGTAGACCAATTATTTTCCAGACCTCCAAAACCAAAGCTCCAATAATGGCTCTCCAAAATTTTTGCATAAAAGCTGAAACTTTATAACTTTAAACTCGAATTCCAATTTCGACAGTCTTGGTATTTCAGAAAACTTATCCAAGGGCTATTCGTCTCAAAAATCTTAAATTTTTAGATATTTTCCAACAGTGCTCACTTTACCAAATGCTCCAAAATATCTCGTACGAGTTAGCACAACTTAAAATAATTAATTATGAAGTAACACCAGAGTGTTATAATAATTAATTATCATGTAACACTGGGTGTTACACTGGCGTACCTTGTCCCCTGAAGAATTGCTCGCAACGGTTGATCCATGAAAGAGGATCTTCCTTGCCATCGTATGTCGGGAAGGATAGCTTGTGCAAGCGAGGAGCGAGGCCTGGGAAGGTTTCCACCGGAGGGGTGGGGGCGGCGCATGCGCCCGTAGCGGCAGCGCCCTCGCTAGCCCGGCTTCGCCCCCGTAGCCCTTCATCGGGTTCTCCGGATCGGGCTGCGGTGACTTGATCATCCCGGTTCTCGCTTGCCGTCGGTCCGCTTCTTGATGAAATCGTGGGCTGTCGTCTCCAACAGTGTCTTCATCTCCAGATCAGCCTCCCGAGTTGTGCTCGGCGCTTCAAAGACCGCCGGATCGTTGCCTAAGAGGATAGCAACTTGTTCGGGCGAGCGTGTTGATCCCGGTGTTGAATCCCGCGAACCGGTCTCCCAAGTTCTTCGAGAGCTTCTTCGTCTCGGCATCCATGGTGGTGGGTGGATCATAGTGGTCTCCGGATACCAGCCGTCGAACCCGGCTAGATTGGGCCGAACCGACACGAGATCGACGAGCGTTGAGAGGAGGGAGAGGGCGGTGGCGTTGGCGGCGGCGGCGGCGCGCGTCGGGCGGCGGCGGCCGGCGCGCGGGTCGGTGGCGGCGTGCGGCGAGGAGGAGGGAGGAGATTGGGATAAATTTCTTTATTTGTTTGTTGCCCCGAAAGATTATGCACCCCTTACTTTTATAGCTCGGCTAGTGAGACTTGTATCTCAAGCAATCTCTATAAAGGTTTCCTTATAGATTGGAATAACTTTTACAAGCATATTCTATTTATTTTCCTAATAAGGGTCTCCCTTATAGATGGGATATCCCCTAAACGCCTAAAGATAATCCTAGATAATTTTCTCCTTTATTCCCGAATTAATTGTTGAAGAATCCGCGGAAGAGAGGAGGAGGGAGAGGCGCGCGCGCGAGCCCAGGGCGCGGCGCCCGTGCTCCTCGGGCCCGTCCTTCGGACCCTATTTCCTGGATCATGACACCAGACTAACCCTTGCAGCGATGACGTGACCGGATGCTCGACAGAGAACGAGTCGCCGACGTTAGCCGTCATCGGCTCCGATCAGGAGTTATGGGCCTTTTTTTTAGAAAACCGGGATTATATTTCACATAAGCTTTTGATATATAGTTTACAAAAACAAATTACATCCAAGTCCTTGCAAGTTTCTCCCGGTCGTCGCCTTTGCCGATGACGATCGAAGCTGCCGCCCATGAAGCCGATCACTTCCCGACCAAGGACATCAAAAAATTTTAATGGCACCATAAGCAGCACATTGGGGACACCAACATCACAACATGCCATATGATCGTCGAATGAACAAACCGAGCAAGATGGCCAATGGCCAACACATCACCGGAGTGCAAGGGATCTAGCGCCTCAATCACCAACAACCCCACACGGCGGTGGGAGATGAAAACCAACCCGATTTCCTCGCAATTTGGTACAAAACAGTCCTCCTACCTACAACAGCCATGTTGTTACTAAACAAGATTGGCGATGCCGCTAACATTGTGAACACAGCTGGCACAAGGAAGCCCACAAAGGACTCGAATACCAACACATGAAACAACATCAAATAAAACATTTGTTGGTATACAATCCTTTATCCACCTCCAACACGTACCGGGAGGAAGTAAAGCAGAAAAAAACAATTAGCGAGTTTATCTTGTTGTGAGTTTATCTTGCACCACAATCTCTTTTTCTTCTTTTTTTTTTTTTTTTCATATTCAATTAGTGGAGTTAACAATTCCTTTGGTTTTTTTAGCGCACTAGTTAACATGCACGTGTTTTTATTTTCCGTTCTCTAACTTGATTGCCATTCTTATCCTATTATTTTCTCTTTTTTTTTTTTTGAAATCATTGTGTATTATATTAAGAGGAGTGAGAAATTACATAGGATTGTCAAGTAATCCATAAATTACTAACAAATGCCACAAACACAGACAAACAATAAGAAACAAGAGGGAGGAGGGGGGTTGTAAGGTCCTAAATGGCTAAAGGGGGTGAATAGCCTAATAAAATTTCTACGAAACACTAGATCAACTTGTTAGATAATAACAAAACGAGAATTGCGGTCGCACTAGCTCTACTTGTCGGCAAGCCACCTATTGACAATTCTAATCAATTAAGTCTCTAGAGCACTCAAAGGGCTATGTCTCTACTCCACTAACTAGGTGAGCAAGCTAGATTACTCTAAACAAGTCTAAGCAACTTAACAACCTAATCAAGTCTACACAAGCACAATATATGACTAAAGGTAATGTAAGGTAGAGATGAGGTTTTATACCGTATCGTCGAGGCTATGAACCAATCATCAGGAGACAATCAATCACACAAGATGGAGACAATTGATTTGTTCACCCAGAGTTCACTTGAGCACCCTCAAGCTAGTCTTCGGTTGTGTCGACCGTCTCAACGGTGGATCAAGGTAGCGCGCATGCCTTGCCTCACTAGGCCCTCTTGATACACGCAATTGAGTGGTAACTCAACGACACGAGCATTCCACTAGAGTATCAATTCGGCACTCCATTGGGGAAGATCAAGAACCCCTCACAATATCACCGGAGGTGGGCAAGAACAATCACCTTCTCTTCCTAATGCCTCCACAATCACCGAGCCGGTCTAGGATTGGTGCTTTCCAAGAGCAACAAGAAATCCACCAGCAACGACGACCCTCAAGTGCCTCTAAATGCAACTCACAAAGCAATGCACTTGATTCTCACCCAATCTCTCAAGAATATGCTCACAAGTAAGAGAGGAGAGTGGGGAGATGTTTTTACTTAGCTCAAAGTGTATGGAATGAGTGAAAATGTCCAAGAGAGAGAGAGAGAGAGAGAAATGGTCGGCCACACAAGTATTTATAGAGGTGGGGGAAACACCACTTCAAACCGTGAAAACACGAGCGCACCGGACGCTGAGCCCCAGCGTCCGCCACACGGGAGGGTGCCACGTGTCCCGACCGTTGAAGTTCAAACGTTGAAACGCGAGAATACAACACACGCCGGACGCTAGCGCCGACGCCGCCCCCGCGCCCACCGGGCGCTTTACAGAAAGGGTGTCATGCGACCCCCACGCCGGATGTGGCGTCGGCCGCGTCCGCCGCATGTCAAGCGGATGCTTCGACGCAGCCACGCACTGCCCAAGCCAGCTACCACGTCGGACGCTGCAGCGTCCCGCCGCTAGCCGCGGGCGACGGCACCAGAAAACTTCGTTTTACAGCCCGTCGACATGGCGAACTTCTCCACCATGCTACTTAACAAGTAAAACAACTTAAGCACGAGAGTTAACATGATTTCATCACCTTTGCAAATGTGCGAACACCACCACGTGTACGTCACCATGTGCTTGTGTGTTAGCTTTTTTGCAATCAATTTGAAAGGAGGTTAGCTCTCTAGGTTAGAATGCATGCATATGATTGTTAAACCTAGAGGCACATGATGATCGATGTTCCCGAGGTTTTCCCCTCTTTATAGTCCAACTATCGATCCTAAACCACTCACACCCTCTATGGTGTCTTGAGTGTGAAATTAAAATGGCCCTAAAGGTATACATTCGCCTTGAGTCCATTTTGATCCTCGAATCCATGCCATGCGAGCACTTGATCATCTTTTGGATCACCTTGATCCATCCACCATGACCACCATGCTCCATCATCAGCTTGACCAATCTCCAATCTAATCATACATTAGCATAGAGACTAGTTCTAAGAATATCACTAATTAGCCAAAAAACAAACTAGAGATCTTCAGGGGCGGACCCCCACCTTACAACTCAAAACTCACCACCTAACAATACTTAGGACCTACAATTGTGCCTGCAAAACCACGACACACCCACACAGAAGACCGTCTAGCATCATCAAATGACGGCAAAGCATCCGTTAACGAACCAACACGGCGACAAAGCATCCGCCAACGAACCAACCGACAGCCATCACTCTCGGCGGCTCAACAGGTGCCCGAGAGGATGCCAACGACATGGCAGCAAAGCATCCGCCAACGAGCCCGCGGTGGCAAAGCATCCGCCAACGAACCCACGGTCATCACTCTTGGCGGCTCAGCAGCTGCCCAAGAGGAGGCTGACCACACAACGACAAAGTGTCCGCCCACGAACCACGACGGCAAAGCATCCGCCAACGAACTTGTGATAAACGAGTGGACAGGTCAAGAGCTGCAAGGCAAACAAAAGTGAGTAAGAGTGAGGTGCAACAGGCACATATGTAGACATCTCGAGGAGCCGGAGGCCAGCGGATGCCCAAAAAGACGCTTCATCGTTGGCCTTGGAGATATCCAAGGCAAGGCTTTTGCCCAGAAGGCAGGGCCGGCCTCCAAGCTGACGACACCCAAAATGCCGCGGAAGAGAAGCCCGACGTCGCCTTCAAGAAGGACACGACGCCAGAGGCGCCATCGACGTCGTCCCAAGAAGGATGGGTTTTCACCCGCTTCTCCCTAGAGGTGAACGAGACGACCGGCGCCACCCACCCCACCACCAAGTTGGTGCGGGTGCCGCACCACGCTGACACAACCAACAACGTCACCAAGACCAGCGCCGCAGAAGCCGCCATCAGCCATGACACCTTGACGTAGCTGAAAACATCCTATTATTTTCACGTTTTCTAACATGCACGTGGAAATAAAAAAAAACTCATTCATAAATGATGAATTACAATTTCCATTAAAATTATGACTTTTTTTAAAGTGAAAATTTTCCATTATACTAGTGCAAAACTAAAACCATGAAACCACCACATCAAACACAATAATTTTCATAAAGTATATAGCAGTTTGAAATTTATAGCACTAAGTTCTTGCACTTGGTGCAAATCTTAATGTATTAGCAGGGTTCTACTCCACAATTATAGCATTGTTGCTTGAACAAAACTGAAAGAAAAAGTTTTATATATCTCATTGCGATGACTAATAGTCCTATACTCTTATATCATCAATCAGCGTTTTTCTTCTGAAGCTCCTTTTCTATAGGAATAGCGTTAGTCCTTTACAGTTATCCCTAACACAGCAGCAAGACAAAAGGAACAAAGAATCCACGGGCTCAACACCCCAACGCAGTGGTAGCCTAGAGAGTGCAGGGCCACCGTGAAGGTCCCATATATAGAGAAACCAGGGGTATGTTTCTTTGCTAGCCTTTCCATCCAGCTTGATTCCCCACAACTTCTTTCTCTCTTTCCAGATTGAGGTCCATGTACCTGAGCAAGTTGAAATTACAAATTAGAACTAGGAAGCCTTCCGGTACTAAGCTAGCAGTATTGGACGCGCCTGCATTGAACTGCTGAAGACTACTAAACATCATCATCTTTATTTCAAAACTTTCATGAAAATTCACCGTGTATAGAAAAGGGTTCATCCCGGTATCGAGAAGATTATATGATGAAACCAGGTTTGCTGGGGACCTTACCCCTTTTATATTGCTGGAATCTGCACTTTCCGGTCTGTGGAGTGCCTTGATAACCTGCACTTTCCTGTAAAAACACCGTGGTTTAATTAGGAGATAGGCTACAGATTGTATTTATGAAACTCGTGCAAGGACAGGTTCAGGTACAGCTTATTGTCTAGGTCCGTGTCCGGGCACAGCTTATCGTCCAGGTCCAACCGCCGCAGCTGCAGTTTATTTCTCTAAGGCATGAACTGGGCTTGCTGCAGAATTGAACAGCCCAGCCGCAGCTGTAAATAAATGAGCGAATATGCTCAATTTTATTATAGGGGGCCTGTCTCTATCTAGAAGAAAAAACTCATGAACACATACCTCGTTTTTTCAACAGGACAACAAAGAACACAGTGGTAAAGATAACCCGAATCTTCCGTAAAGCAATCTTCTTCTGCCACTGGTGCACAGCCACAGTGAAGGTCTCCATTATAGAGCAACCAGGGGTGGTGTGTTTCTTTGCTTGCCTTTCCATCCAGCTTGTTTCCCCACAAATTCTCTCTCTTTTTCCAGATTGAGTCCGATCTACCTATAAGTTGAAATTACAAATTAGAACTACCAAGCTTTCTAGTCTAGTACTAAGCTAGCAGTATTGGACGCGCACACATTGAAAAGGAAGATTACTAAACATTATCCTTCAAATCTCAGATGAAAATTCACCCTGTATTTAAACAAGACCAAAAACAAATGTATCACAAAGTATTTTATTTATCACTACCCTGGTGCAATCAAGGGTTCATCCTCTGTATAGAAAGAAAAGATTGTGTGATGAAACCATCTTTGCTGGTGACCTTACCGTTTTTATATTGCTGGAATCTGTACTTTCCGGTCCATGGAGTCTCGATAATTTTGACTTATTGTTGGCCTTTTGGTCCGGTCAATTTTCACACAGTCTAGACCAATCTGAATGCATCTTCTTATTTGTTGGTAATCAACCGTTTCTAGTGATACCTCGTTTCTCGACTCGGTTCTGCAAAGACCTGCAAAATCACACAAATCACAGGGAAAAAGTGTAAAACCATGTCTCTTTTAAGAAAGCATCTCTGCCTTGAAAGTTGAAGTATAATTTCCTAACCATCTCAATAAATTTCTTGGAAGGCGTTTCAGTTCCATTATCATCTGGGTAGTCCCTGCGTCCCCGTCACTATCTCTATCATTATTACACCGATATCGAATATGTCCGACTTTTGTTGATACTAAACCTTTGTTTATGTATTCTGGGGACATGTAACCCCTGCATTTCAACATGAGTGCGTCAACCTTGAAGCCATGGGACAACTGTAAAGACAATTCATTTTATCTACCTCTGAAAGAATGAACTATCAAGAGACATTTGACATACAATGTTCCATCGCGACTTGTTGTGAGAGTCCAAGTTTTCTCTTCACTGAAAAGTCTTGACAAGCCAAAGTCTGCAATTTTTCGCACCATATTGTTATCGAGCAATATGTTTGCAGGTTTTCGATCCATGTGAACAATAGGGGCATTCGGTTGCCATTCCTCATGGAGATAACGTAAACCATAACAAATACCCTCAATTATTTTGAAACGCATGTCCCAACCAATTCGGAAAATTCATCTACATTTGCAAAGAAGAATTTTGAAAGTGCCATATTTATATGAAATGAGAAATGGGCATGCTCTAACCACATTATTTACAGTAGCAAATGAAAAAAGAACATTATATTCCTGTAATAAACTGTTATACCTGAAAGATACCCACAAAGGTTTCCTTTAGGCATGTACTCCAAGCAAAGCAACCTTTCTGACTTCTCAGCGTAGACGTATTTTCCGTTGTACTCCGTATATACATTCTCTGTTTTAGAACACCAGCCTATAAGTAGCACTACATTTGGGTGCTTAAACCTCATGAGATGTTTGGCTTCATTCTCAAATTGCTTAACTCCTGGTAAGGACGAATTAACTTTCTTCACAGCAATCGATTCCCCATTTTGTAGCACACCCTGTTTCAACTCTCTTATTAGTACATGCATGAGTTTGTGCATAATCTGTGACATATGTTTTAATGTTTGGCAAATTCAAAATATGTGATTCAAACTTACTTTATATACTTTGCCAAAACCACCTTCACCAAGTAGTCGCTCATCAGAGAAGTCATTAGTGATGTTTCTCAAATAGTCTGGTGGTACATCGTGTGGTTCTGAACTTGCACCTTCTAACATGCTCTCCATCTTATCATATCTACTAGACTCACCATTCATTTTCTTTCAAGCAAAATCCTGACTACAAACCATTTTCATATGATAGCCAGCATCTATTTGTCTTCCCCAGCATGCAGGGTATCTTCAGTGAGTCAGATTGCTGTTTCTGTATCAAACACTTAAACAAACCAAGATAGCTGTATGGAAGAAGAAATAAGTAGTGTCAAGATAAGTGAACCAACCACAAAGACAAATTTTCAGATTTGTTGTATTCACCCTGATTTTTTTAAAAAAAGTATACATGCACTGAATTGCATCTCTTCTACTAAGTCAGCAGCTTCTTTCGTAGTATGCACAAGTGCCTCAACATGAAACTGCTCAACCTCGCAATAGTACAGCGGACTAAGCTCCAAGTTTGACTCTTCTTGAACATTTCCAAAAGAGTTTCAAAAAAAAAAAAAAAATCCAAAAAAAATCAATCGTCTAGCAATACAAAAATGTGAGAATAAATTCAATCGTCTAGCAATGAGGCTTTGAAGGGCAAAATGTGAGGTGCCGTACTCTGATATTGCTATTCCTCTTAAATACCTTGCACTTGAGATATGTAAGGTTAACTAGTATAAACTTAAACAGTCCCAAAAAAAAAAACTATTAACCTCCAAATGTAAAGTCCTAGATAGCAGCCTAGGATTGGAACCGTCCGTTGCAGCTCGTGGGGAAGAATCCAGGGAGGGAAGAGATGAGTGCAGGAGCCTTGGAGCATGGGGGAAGATCGCGAATAATGGACCAGGTGCTCACGTCGCGGACAATCGTCGCGGTGCTTGGCCGAAGTGGATGGGGGAGGATGAAGGGGGAGGCTGGCAGGTGGAATCAGGCTGTGAGTCCAACGCGGCGAAGCGACGTAAAGAACATGGCGGCCGGCAACAAGGCCTTGTTTGCGGATACAAGGCAAACTTGTCCGAAAGTTTACCTGCCGTTCCACCAATAAACTAAGTTGAAGCCGAGCTGGCGAAGTTTGACATAACCTGCTTCTACGTCCAAGTCCACCATCGATGCTCGGCTGCAAAATTATAAGGGCATCTACAACAGGTCTTTTCGTCCTGTCTCTTAGTCTTAGCTGTTTTTTTCTTTTCATAAAACCCTCCGTCAATGCTTAGATACAGCAACCTCATCTCTTTTGCGAAAAGGACAACCTGAGCTCGTGCTTCAATGTATAGAGACGGCTCCGTTTTGTGTTGTATAGGAGCTGTCGATTTGAAACGCCTTCACCACCAATCGAGTGTGCACGCGCATTAAATAGTTTAGAGACAGTGTCTCGTCTGTGGGTTGTACGATTGTCTTTATAGATGTCTGTATGATAGATTTGAGGCGCGTGGAGACGGGTTATACATGCCCTAAGCATCGTGGGGCCTAATCTCCTATATCCGCGACAGTTGTTTGGAGCTGTTTTGTGCCAAACGAGGTAAAATAAAATGGCTCCAGTGAAGAAACCCCTTAAATCATGCTCTCACAGTGGTTTGTGATACGATGTAGCCAAAAATAGTAGCTTCTTCTGGCTCCACCTCATACTACGTGACAATCTGTGAGAGCATGTTTTAAGGGTGGAGCTGTTTTGCCAAACGATTCACCAAAACGGCTCCAGCTCTACTGATGGAGTTAAGCCAAAGGCTAGAAAAATGAATTCACTGGTGAAGTGGAGCTGTGCCAAAAAATGAATTCACTGCTAAAGTGGAGCCGTACCAAAAAGGACCTAAATCTCTTAATTACTCCTGAGATCATCCCCAAACTCCATTGTATTTAACTATTTGTATTCGATCAATAGGTTATAACAAAATCCAAAAATAGTAGCTTTTTCCAGCTCCACCTCATACTACGTGGCAATCTGTGAGAGCATGTTTTAGGGTGGAGTTGTTTTGCCAAACGGTTCACCAAAACGGCTTCAACTCTACTGATGGAGTTAAGCCAAAGGCTAGAAAAACTGAATTCACTAATGAAGTGGAGGCATGCCAAAAAGGGCCCAAATCTCTTAATTATTCTTGAGATCGTCCCCGAACTCCATTGTATTTGACTATTTGTATTCGATCAATAGGTTATAACAAAATCCAAAAATAGTAGCTTCTTCCGGCTCCACCTCAACTATGTGGCAATCTGTGAGAGCATGTTTTAAGGGTAGAGCTGTTTTACCAAACAGTTCACCAAAACGGCTTCAGCTCTAGTGATGGAGTTGAGCCAAAGGCTAGAAAAATGAATTCACCGGTGAAGCGAAGCCGTGCCAAAAAGGGCCCAAATCTCTTAATTACTCCTGAGATCGTCCTCCAACTCCATTGTATTTGACTATTTGTATTCAATCAATAGGTTATAACAAAATCCTTTTTTTTTAATCACAACGTGCAGCAGATATATTCGACACGGTTTTGAACCATGGCCTTTAGAGCTACTTTTCAGCCATAGAATAATATTTCCTCTCACAACATTTCAGCATAAGCATTAGCATAAGCCAAATTTCAGCATAAGCAAGCAGGGTGCATATTTCCTCCATCCGGATCACTCTAGAACTACTCTTCCTCTTGATCTGTCTCTGAATCGTGATCATTCTCCGAATCCTCTGAATCCTGATCATCGTCACTTTCTAGCTCACTCTCTGAATCCTCTGAATCCTGATCATCACTTTCTAGCTCTTCATCTCCCATCAGTTCCTGAAAACCCAATAGTTGTAATGAAATAAGCATATAGGCAACTATGCCTTCTTACATGATATACTGTAGAACTTGTACAAAATTGTTATCTCAGGTGTTTTCTTTTACAATTTTGAATGGTTGAAGGTTGCACACGTGTTTGATTGTTAGACATCTATCTTTATTTCTAATGGATCGAAAATTGACAGATAAATGAACTTAAACTAGGAAGTTTTAGTTTTTATTTCCTACCGCCATGATGCAAATGACCCTGGGAAACCATTTTTTTAAGAAAAAAAGGAAAAAAAAAAAAACTCGAGTTTGTAAAGTAAAGCACATTCAATATTGTAGAATAATAGAGGAAAACACCACACCCATAAGTGGGGGTTGCTGGATAAATTTATAGAGCCACAATTAGTGGCTTTCCTAGCAATTTACAGAGAGGAGACCTTGACTGCTGTAGCAGTCAAGTCTCTTGCTGGTTGTTTTCTAACAATTTCAGAGAGGAGACCAGCAGTCAAGTCTCCTGTTGGTTGTGCTTTCCTAGTAATATCTATCACCCGTCCGCAGTCGAAGCGTCAGGATTCCGGATGAACAGACTGGACCGCAAATCCTCAAACAGCTGTACAGGAAGTCCCTTCGTCATGATATCAGCGAACTGATATTGCGACGGCACATGGAGAACGCGTACTTCGCCTAGAGCCGGATGTCGATCTCAATGTGATTGGTACGGCGGTGTTGGACCTGGTTGGCAGTCATGAAGACGACGACGGCGCTGACGTTGTCACAGTAGACCAAGGTGGCAACCTTCAGTGGAACATGTAGTTCCTGAAGAAGAATCGAAGAAGCCCGGCAAAACTTTCGGCGGCGACATGAGCACCAGCTCGGTACTCAGCCTCCGCCTTTGGACCGGACACAGCGTGGTTTGTCTTTTAGAAGACCAGGACACCGGGTTGTCTCCGAGGAAGACACAGAAGCCTGGTGGTGGCCATGAAGAAAGGCATTCTTCACGTCCAATTGGTGTATAGGCCAGGCGCGGGAGGCAGCGATGCTGAGGACGACGCGAATCGTTGCCGGCTTGATGGGGCTGAAAGTCTCATTGTAGTCGATGTCGTGCCGCTGGGTGAAGCCCCGGACCACCCAACGCGCTTTGTGACGGGCTAGAGAGCCATCGGAGTGGAATTTATGCTTATAAATCCACTTGCCGGTCACAACATTCGCGCCCGGGTGGTTGAGGAACAAGCCGCCAGTGTCGTTGTCGATGAGGGCTTGGTACTCATCCGCCATGGCTGCACGCCACCAGCGGATCGGCGAGCACCGCGGTAGTTCCCGGGCAGCGGGGACACGGCGAGGGGGGCGATAGCCACTGAGCCGTGGGCGGCGCCGCCGGCCGTATCGAACCACCGGCTTTAGGGAGCCGGTCTAAAGCCTAGTGACAAGGCGGCCGGGAGCCGCCACGTAAGAGACGCTGGTCGACGGGTGCCCGTCGGCCGTGGGACACGCCCAAACGTGGCGGTGGTCGCCTGGGACGGCGGTGGCGCCGACCGGGCCGCCAAAGGGGCGGCGCAGCCACTACCACATGCGCCGTGGGGAGTCGAGGGTGGTGCCGGCCGCCGGGAGGCCGGTACAAGGACGGGCCCCGCGCATGAGAATGGCGGGATCAGGTTGGGGAGGCGCGTCGTGCGTCGATGTGCGGGCGAATGCGAACTTGCCGCACAACACCTTGAAGAAGGTCGCCCACTTCCTATAGTTGGATTTCAATTCCAACGTGAAGGGGACTTGAGCCTTGATGTTGACGTTGGAGTAGGGATGCAGCATCAGTGGCTGCACCCCATGGGAGGAGACGTCGGATCCCAGGGAGCCGCTGGTCATGGAGGACAGTGTGGAACTGGTCATCGAGGCTTCTCTCATGGTGGGTGGTGGATGAGGCGCGGGTGGGAGAAAGAAAAAGGCTAGCAGAAGTGGAAGGATCTAATTAGGCTGATACCATGACCATGTAGAATAATAGAGGGAAACACCACACCCATAAGTGGGGGGTTGCTTGATAAATTTATAGAGCCACAATTAGTGGCTTTCGACCTTGACTGTTGTAGCAGTCAAGTCTCCTGCTGGTTGTTTCCTAATACTTACAGAGAGACCAACAGTCAAGTCTCCTGCTGGTTGTGCTTTCCTAGTAATATCTATCAATTATTCCTAAAAAAGTAAGCACATTCATTGCAAGAGAACTCGCAACACTATAAGATGTCAAAAAAGTGTAGTTAGTGCAAATAAAGAAACATTATAACGGATACATTGGCAGGAGACATACTAGTTCTTCGATGTGAGCAAGCTTCATCGTCTTGTTCTCCTCTGATCGACACCACAGCTCCAGGTCGGGGCAGCGAGAGATTACTAGACGTTTCAGATTGGTGAGTTGTTGTATGCTATCTGGCAGAGCCTTGATGCTTCTGCACCTGTGTATGCGAAGTTCCTTGAGGGAGGCAAGGTCTCCCAAACTGTCTGGCAGCGATGTAATCGTTTCACACCAGGACACAACTAATTTCTGGAGGGAGAGGAGACCTCCAAGCACATCTGGCGAGCTGCATGTGAGATCCTGGCAGCGCTCAATTCTTAAATGTGTGACGCAAGGGAGGTGGCAAAGCAAGCTCCACTGATCCAGAGGAACCGCACAGCGTTCCACAAAAAGATCGGTGCACTTGGCAGAGGAAGCACCAACCTGACCTCTGCCTTCCCATGACGATAGTAATACTTGATCACTACCGCTTATGGTCAAGCGGTAGCCATTGCCCCCAGCTCCAGCCAACCACGGTTTCAACCTCAACCTGGGACAGTGGTCTATAAATAAAGCTTCTAGGCTGGGGAGCATGTGCTCGTTCAAGCTATCCTCGCTACTGGAGTATATGATGTTCCAATCTTCCAGGCATTTCATATACCGTAGATATAAGAGCTTAAGTCTAGGAAATGCTCTTATGCCCCCGTACGAGTCCCCTTCGATCTTCCTGAGGCTGTCCATTTGTCCAATTGTCAGCCACGTGAGCTCTGGTAGCTGACCAAGTGGTGGTAGGTTGATGCAATTCGGTAAGCCCCACAAGGTAATATTGGTCAGATTAGGTAAATAAGTGGCAATGTTCATCACCCAGGACGGAAAGTTTATGCCTTCTATAACCAGATAGCTTGAAATGTCTAACAGTGTTTGGTGGCAATAGTTCTTTCAAAACTTCATCGTCCTCCACAAATCTCTTATCATCTTTAGTCCATAACAACTCTAACGTTTCAATCCTTCTCTTCTCCACTAATTTTATTCCCTGAGCCTCTTGTGCAAATTTCACATTTCCAAGCCCTGTTATCTCCAAGAAATGTGGATTTTCATCCTTCAGCAGGAAAAGATTGCTACTAGATTCACCATCACCAGCATGGACCCTAAAATGTGGTACCACAGTTGGAACAGGTAGCATGGACCTATCCAAATAGGTGCAACCCAATGTATTTACAAATTTTAGATTGTCCATTCGAGATAAACATGCTGGTAGCGTCCGTAGGTTGATGCAGTATGGAAGTTCTAGGGTATGTAGCTTCCCAAGGTTAGCAATAGCTTCAGGTATGCTATAAAGATTATCATTAAATGACAAATGCAGGCACTCCAGATTGGGAAGGGTACAGATGCGCTCCAGTACTCTTGCATCTACTGGTCTGTTGCGAGGTACAGTCTCCAGGCAACCAGATAAATTTAAATAGCGAAGTTCAGTGAGATTGTCCAATACGTTTCTGAGGCTCTCGTCTCGATTGCATCCATGAAGGGAATCAGAGCAAAATGCCAGATCCAGATATTTTAGCTTGGTAAAGCCACTAAAAGCTTCTGCCACATGTCCTAGGTGGAAACAGCCTGATAAATCAAGATGCACCAAACTACGAAGATTCTTAAATGATCTTGGTAATTCTGCCACCTCTTCAAAACCTGATAATTCTAAGTAGTTGAGTTTAGTGAGGCAACCCAAAGCTTCAGGAAACCTTCTGATGCACAGTTTACGTGAAGATAAATTCAGATATTTGAGTTCCGTTAGGGAGCCCAAAAACTCAGCCTCAGCAAGTAGGTTAAGGTATGAGCTGTAAGATAAGTTCAAGTATTTCAACTCTGTGAGGCTGCCCAATGCAATTGGTAGGTCTCCAATATTTTTACAGTATGATAAGTTCAAATATTGCAGCTTCGTCAGTCTTCCCAGGCATTGTGACACTCCTGTAATATCATAACAATTCGTAAAATCCACATGCTCCAAAAGCTTAAGATTTCCAAAAGACTCTGGCAGCTTTTTAATCCCCGAACAACCTGACAAATCAAGATAAATCAGACCTTCCATTTGTCCAATGGACTCTGGTAGTGCTAAGATGGTAGAAGATCCATGAAAATTAAGATACATTAGATTCGAAAGCTTTGTGATACTTTCTGGAACCATATGATCCTTAATCTCAGGAGCATTAAGATATCTTAACTGCTTCAGTTGACCAATGGAATCTGGCAACTTCTGTATGGCGCAGTCGCTTAAATCCAATACTTGCAAGGAACTAGCAGGTGCAAATGCAGCACCGCTTAGTTCGGTACTGCAACAGTCAAGAAAATGCAGTGCTATTAACCTTTCACAAGAAGACAAACATAACTCCAGCGGCTTGCTACAATCAATGAGCAGCGCATATTGGCAGCTGCTTCCCACAGCATTGCCTTGTTTGCTCTGATCCAAAATTTGATTGCCAAGGAGTAAAGTTGCCAAGTCATGCACCAGATCGTGCATGGTAAATAATGTGGCTTCTCCATTATACGTTTCAAAATTCTGCATAAAAGATACATGCTACTGTCAGGTCTGTCAATTATACTTGAAGTGTGTATTCACTGCATGAAAACACACATGTAACACCCATATGATGGGTTGTAGCATGTCACTCACTGATGACAAAATAGTGATAGATCCTACCACAACCACTACTTAAGTGGCCTTTGGGTAGAACCC
Organism: Hyparrhenia diplandra; assembly: GCA_015847255.1. Lineage (NCBI taxonomy): Eukaryota > Viridiplantae > Streptophyta > Magnoliopsida > Poales > Poaceae > Hyparrhenia > Hyparrhenia diplandra. The sequence continues at coordinate 54,359 of JADLZK010008803.1, read as the reverse complement.
AACAACAACAACAACAAACGGCAACTACAGCTACAAACTCGAATGCAAAAGCCGATACTACAACAACATAACCGATACTACAAAACAAACGGCCATGTTGTTTTATATCACACCCTCGATGAGATCTACAGTTTTGTAGTTTTAAGTGTTTTTTTTTTTTTTCATTTGAGGACGTTAAGATAGTTAAAATAATATAAATTTTCAGGAGCATAAACTAGCTAGCGCTTGTCGCGTTAGACAAATAATATCTTAGACAATATTCTTAGCATAATTAGAAAAAGGGTGCATTACATAAGCCTCTTACAAACTATTAAAGGGGAAATAACTTACCGTGGGTGACACTTTTGACCGAAGAACCGTGGGTGACACTGAATGCTGAATGAAAGATAATCCTTTGAGTTGCTCAATATACTTCTCACATAGCTGGATAGTGGAGTGTATTTTCGTTGGTTCGATGAAACCCAAAGAAATCCATTGGTGAATTAACTCATCTTTGTCTATCTTGTGACCTTTTGGAAAGATAGCACAATAGGTAAAGCAAGCCTTCAAATGTGGATGCATAAAGCTATAACTTAACTTCAAGGATGCTAGAACATGATTTGGCAAAGAGGCATCCTGTGAGACAGATTCATTCCAGATATCATTATCTTTCACTTGTGACCACTGATCAAATTTCATGTTTTGCAACGTGAACCCAAGAGATTGAGCCGCTAAAGGCACACCTCTACACTTCAGGGCAATCTCCTTTCCTAGATCCTCTAGCTCAGATTCTTTGTTGTCTCTAGCGTCAAAGCCACTTCTTTGCCTTATTATTTCCCAGCACATGTCATGCGTCAATGGTTCAATCTTGTATGGTTCAATGTTAGTACATATTATCCCTGCTACACGTTCACTGCGTGTAGTTACCAAAACAATTATGTTCGTGCTATCACCAAGATTCAGCATAGCCTTCAAATCCTCTAGTTGAAACTGATTATCCTCCCACAGGTCATCTAAAACAGTTAGAATCTTCTTACCAGAAAGTAGCTCTGTGAGGCAACTACTTATTGTCTCTCTATCATTAGCTTGGCTCCCCGTTTCAGATAGCTGTGAAATTATAGAGTTACCGATCTTATTCAAGTCAAATCTTGGGGACACATGAACCCACACTCTAGAGTAATATTTAAATTTTGTATCATTGTAAATCAATTCTGCAAAGGTTGTCTTGCCAATGCCACCAATACCATATATAGGAAGGATGGTGATGATCTTTGGCGTCATGCCCTTAAGTAAAGAATCCACTAATTCATTTTTCTTATCTTTTCTCCCTACAATGAGTTGATCTCCTACCTTCCATGATGTTTCGCGTACATCAGCAAATTCCAGCTCATCGTACTCAGAGCATGTCATCAAGTTGAAATTTTGGTGTTGATCTGTCATCTGCCTTGATTTCTTTCTTGTATTTTTCAACTCATTGTTCATTGTCAACCCAGAAGTAGTTTCATTACATCCTCGTTTTTCAGGAAGCTGCAAGATTTTAATTCAGTTGTCAACACACTAGAAAAACTGCACAAGGTCTGGCTTGGATCCTAAGAGGCGCCTGCGCATGTAACATCTCAAAAATTGCGACTTTGTGGCATGTGGCCACGATAGGGAGGTTTGTCCAGGGATTAAAAAGATGTTTTACTATTTTTCAGTCTCGTTTTTGTTTTCTAAAAAAAAATTTAAAAAGGTCAGTGTGGGTGCAAATTATAGACATCCACCTTTGTTAATTGATTTACAAAAGTTCTGTAAAAGCTAACTATAGAGGTGGGTGTCTTAAAAAGGCCATTTGGTCGACTTCCTACAAAGCCTACAAATAGCCCATTAAAAGAGATCGTTTGGCAAAAAGGTAGTCGGCCTTGTTTCTATACGTTAAAAATGCCTGCTCTATAAATCCCTTTTGTAGTAGTGACAATTAATATGATGTTTAAAGAAAGAAAATTGCAATTTAATGCCGTGCTCTTATACTGTGGAGGTATCAATATTGCTAAGCAACAGCTCCTGACAGCTGACAAAGTGGTAAATCTATTATGAAATGAAGGGAGAACATGATTGCAGATTTATTGAAATGATTTAAGAGAGACCTTAAGGAGTGGAACATCTCTAAGGAATTAGCTATGGATAGGAGCCCTTGGAGACTAGCAATCAACGTGCCTAAACCATGACCTTTGTTTCTTTTCCTGTTTAACCCTAACTCTATCTTTTGTCTTGTGCCCTTTTTTTGTGTTTCTTTTATACTTGTTTCCTATGGGTTTCATCTCTAGCCTACCGCAACTAGCTTGCGAAAAAAGGCTATGTTGTTGTTGTTGTTGGTGGTGGTGGTTTACTGACATAAAAAATTCCACTCTACGGCTTTACAGAAGAACTTTCACTCAAAACTAAGTACATTTTGATTACCTTGCCAATGCCAATTTCTGTCTTATTCAACTTATGGATGATCTGCACAATACTGGGCCTTTTCTCACTATCTTCTTCCATGCAGGCCAATGCTATCTGAGTACATGTCTCTACTTGGAGGCAATATAATTCAAGTGAGGAACGACTCCATGTTTCCTGCAACCTATTCCTCCAGTTTGTTTTTACCTAAGAAGGCAAACTGTTAATCGTGGCTGATACTATCCACATATATGTAAATGTGACACAATGTTAGCAGACTAATAAAATATGATCTTGTCAAAGAGAAAGGTAATGTCTCACAAAATCTATAAACTTGTCGTCGTTACGCATGTCTAGATGTATCGAGGGGCCCTCAGGTCCTGACACTATCTTTATCATTATGACACCCAAGCTGAATATGTCAAACTTTTTGGAAATTTCACCTTTCTTGATGTACTCTGGTGGCTGGTACCCGCTAAACATTGCATCAATAGAACTAATTCATAATCTGCACATTTTCAAGGATAACAAAAGGGATATGTCCACATGAGGTATATATTCAACTTACAGAGTTCCTAGGGGGCTTAGTGTGGTCCGTGTTAGTTCTTCATTAATGATCTTGGACAAACCAAAATCTGCAATCTTTGGCACCATGTTCTCACCTAATAGTATGTTACCAGGTTTTAGGTCCAAGTGGTAAATAGGTTGTTCCAATTCCTCATGAATATATTTTAGACCATCACAAATCCCTCTAATAATTTTTGTATCGTGTATGCCAGTCAAGCCCACAAAAATCATCTGCCACATTAAACAAATAAATCAGTAATCAAAATACATATATACATGAGTACATGACAATTTCCTTTCATGACATACCAAAGATGGTGCAGCTGCATACCAGAAAGATGCTTTTGAAGGCTCCCATTGTGCAAATACTCAAGGCAGAGTGCAATATGTATCTTTTCACCAGTTATTTTCATTCTGTTGCGGTACTGAGATGTTTTTTCTGTTTCAAAGCAATAGCCAAAAATCTGTACAACATTTTGATGCTTAAGCATAACGAGTTTATCAAACTCATTTCGGAATTGCCGGATAGCAAGATCTGGATCGTCATAAGAAAGAGTAAGCCTCTTCACAGCAACAACCTCTTTGGTTTCAGTAACTCCCTGTTAAAGAAAAAGGATGTTATCAGTGCTCCCTGTTAAAGAAAAGACTGAAAAAAATGTAAACTCCAGGTTTTGCGTTTTGCTCATTAAGTATTGTCAAGAAGTTCGACCAAGATGCTGCTTAGTGGTTGAACAAACTTAATACTATTTTCACCTTAAAATCCTGCATGATAAGTTTTTACCTTATAAACCACCCCAAATGCTCCTCTACCAAGTATCCTTTCATCCGAGAAATCATCTGTAATTTGTCTTAACAGCTGAAATGTCACATCCTCTGGTTTCATACTTATCTTGTTTCCTAGCTCTCTGTCCTTGCTATTCTTGCTGCTGTAGAGCTACAAAGACCCTTGGATCGTAAGCAACTTGATGGAGACGTATGCACGAACAAAAAGATGGGACTATTACCGTAATGTAGCTTGGTCAACCTGATCTGCTTGCCCTCTCTTCAATCAGCAGCCTGCGTGACCATTCAAGCCCTTGCAGTCCTCCTGCTGCCGCCACCATGGATAATAATGAATCAGACCAGCTTATGAGTTGGTTACAACTAACAGACGATAAATATATGTAACCAAGGTAGCACGCCAATAATCCTGCAAGCTTTGATCTGGAAGCACATTTAATTGAAACACGTATGGTGATTGAATAGCTAGGCCACCTCAAGATGAAAGGATGAAACCTGTAGGGAGAGTTTGGAATGAACGAAGCGTTGGTTATTTGCCTTTAGAACACTGTAGCTAGATGCCGATATATTTCAGGGGAACAAAAACTCCACTCCGGTATCTAGGTTTTTCTTCCTTCAAGCAAAGCCGGAGACAACGCATATATGCAGAAGAAAGAAAAGGATGGCCACTAAGCTGCAGGAAGAACCTGGTTCATTGCCGTGACACGTTTCTCCATGGTGGACCGCCGTACCACTGTTGCCGTCGTTGGAGAAGGAAGAAGGCGCTGCACAGCCCCCACGTTGGCCACGATACTACCGCTGCTCCATTAGCAGCCAAGCATGCTTGATTTCTTCTCCTTGTTGAGATCGAGCTAAAACAAACAAGAATGATTGGGAAAGAGGCAATGGATGACAATGATGGGGATTTCTAATTATTTGCCACCGATCATCGCCTCTCGCTCTCCATTTATCGGTTTCATCGCCATAACCATAAATTTGCCACCAAAGACAAAAAAAAATGTCTAAACAGACAATTATCTACAGTTTTATACCATTTTCGCTGACAGCGTGAACTTTGAGGTCTCTGTCTGCAGTGATGTATGGTAGACCCAGTCGGTTACTACTTATTAGTAGGGGATTATCATTATTTAGGGTCAAAGATTAATTTTGCAGAAGTCACTTTCTGATAGGTTCAGCAACACTAGTTGCCAAATTAAGAAATGACGCATAGATCAACAACAGAATTTTTTAGACGAATATCAGCCACTGGCACCAAAGTACCAAACTACGACAGCCAAGTCAAAAAAAAAAAAATATATAGAATTGTGCGTCAAAAAAAATATAGAAGAAAAATGTATACTCCAAAAACATAGCCGCCAAAAGACAAATCTATGCAAAAATTTCTGTTCGGAGCTGTAATCCCGGTCTGAAACACCGGCTGGGTTCATTGACTCACTTCTACACCTAGCAGCAGGTCGTCGTCCAAAGCCCACCGCAAACAACTAGTTGCAGTACAATGCAGAATTGAATTTTTGCAGCGACGACCACATCTCTGCTTGGTTCTAGGCTTAAACCCCAATGCCCACAGAGGGTTTCGATTTGGGCAGGCTAATCCTTCATTGATGCACGGAGAACCAATCCACGACTGGAAATGGGGACGAGAGACAGGCTCTAGCACCGCAACACGACACACCGCAGAATGGGCGAAAGAAATTCAGTATACGATGCTACGAACACGCATGGGTGCCGGGTCAAGTAGCCAACCGGGGTGAGGGGGGAGATGCGGAGACTAGACTAACCGTTGCCGCGGCTGCGGCCGGATGCTCGGCGGAGAAACCGTGGCGCTGCCGTTCGTCGTCGCCGGCTCCGGCCAGGTGTTGTGGGCTTGTGGCCTCATGGGAGGGAGGGAACCCAATAGATCATGGGCTCAGGGGCCATTGCAGGGGCCCCCATGTAGATCATGGGCTCAACAGGTCTTGGCCCAGTTTCATAAAACAATTCCTTTGTTTTTTTGGCCCACCATTGCATAGAAAACTCCACAATCATTTTTTTTTTTTGAGAATGACACAGTCAAAGCCGCTGTCAGTTTCTTTGTTTTTAATTTTCCCAGTTTCATAAAACAATTCTTTTGGAGATTTTTTTTTTTTTTTTTGAAAATTCATTGCCCCCAAGAAAACTCCACAATCATTTGATAGACCATTCCCTATGTTCAGAGGACAAAATTTGATAGACCATTTTGTTCATAAAATTCTTTTCATATGACTTGATGCCTTTCAGAATATTCCTAGTAGGGGATCATCGTTATTTTAGGGTCTTAGTTTAATTTTGCAGAAGTCACTTTCTGATTGGTTCAGCAGCACTAGTTGCAAAGTGCCAAATACTCATATTCAACAACAGAATTTTGCAGAAAAATACCAGCCACTGGCACCGAACTACGACAGCCAAGTCACAAAAATCTAGATAGAAGAGTACAAACATCAATTGCACACCACCAGCTCCCAAACAAAACCGTCATACAATATACAAAAACGAAAAACATAGCCGCCAAAAAAAAAAAAATATTTCAGGTAAAAAAAAAACAATATTTTCTGTTTCTGTTCGGGGCTGTTGTCCCCGTCTAAAACACCGGCTGGGTTCATTGACTCACTTCTAAAACCTAGCAACAGGTCATCGTCCAAAGCCCACCACAAGCCACTAGTTGCACCAGAACGGAGAATTGATGAATTTTCAGAGGCACACATCAGCCACAGCTACTCTTGGATGATGACAATCACTAGAAAGTAAACGCCCCAGGTCTAAATCTGCAATCTTCCTGTGTCTACTTGTCCTGCTGCAGCCACGGCGATCATGACATGGATGCCTGCTTTGAATCTGTCACCCCAAGAACACGGTAGAATTTCATCAGGAGAAGAGAATGACAAACAACCCAAAAGGTATGAGCACCCTGTTTTGAATGCATGCTTTGCATGATGCTCGTGGACTCATACCTTTCAGTTGCAGATTGGAGGAATTCGTTGTTGCCCCGAAATCATGTCTGTTCCTGAACTAATCATGGATGACTGTTCCACTTTCCGTATTCCTGTCTCACGCATGGCAAGGCAACTCAGACACGACACCCATATGGTGTGAACTCAGAAAACTAATCCTTGACTAGTATTTTATTTTCTTCCGGTGACTTGGCAACGACCTGGGCTGAGAGGATCCAACAAAAAGTGAACAGCAGCTGTCCTGTTTGTTCCTCAACCCTCCTCCATCAGACGCAAAAATGGACCTATGGCTTCTCAGAGCACAGCTTATGCCTCTTTCTCCCATGTTCATGTCTTGGGGGCGAGAAAGCATGCTGCCACTCCAATTCCCACGCAACAAATACAGCAGCAGATTTCTCACGATTTCCCTTGCCGTTGCTATTGTTCTGCTGCTCTTCTTGGCCTCTCCAACAAGCTCTTGCACCGAGCAGGAGAGCAACTCCCTACTCCAGTTCCTTGCGGGGCTCTCACAGGACAGCAACCTTACCGCGTCATGGAAGAATGGCACAGACTGCTGCAAATGGGAAGGCATTACATGTGGTCCAGACAAGATGGTCACAGATGTCTTCTTGGCTTCTAGGAGACTTGAGGGATTCATCTCACCATTCCTTGGTAACCTCACAGGCTTGTTGCACCTCAATCTATCCTACAATTTGTTGTCTGGTGGCCTACCACAGGAATTGGTGTTGTCCAACAGCATCACCGTGCTTGATGTCAGTTTCAACCAGCTCAGTGGAGACCTACAAGATCAGCCATCTGCAACCTCTGCAAGGCCTCTGCAGGTACTGAACATCTCAAGTAACTTGTTTACAGGGCAGTTTCCATCCAGTACATGGGAGGTCATGACGAATCTGGTTGCGCTCAACGCTAGCAACAACAGTTTTATTGGTCTTGTACCAACTGTGCTCTGTGTTAGCGCACCGTCCTTTGCTATGCTTGACCTCAGCTACAATCAGTTCAGCGGAAGTATCCCTCCAGGCCTTGGCAATTGTTCCACGATAACATCTCTTAATGCTGGGCATAACAACTTCAGTGGGACTCTTCCAGATGAGCTCTTCAATATTACCTTGTTGGAGCACCTCTGTTTTGCAAACAATCAGTTGGAAGGATCACTCAACAGTATCAGCAAGCTCATTAATCTCGTCACCCTTGATCTTGGAGGTAATGGATTTGGTGGCAATATCCCAGATTCTATAGGTGAGCTCAAGAGACTGGAGGAGATTCATTTGGGCTACAATCGCATGTCTGGGGACCTTCCATCAACTCTTAGCAACTGCAGAAATCTTATAACCATCGACCTCAAGAACAACAATTTCAATGGAGAACTCACCAAGGTCAATTTCTCCAACTTGCCCAATCTAAAAACTTTGGATCTTGTGTGGGAACAACTTTACTGGAATTATCCCAGAAAGTTTATATTCATGTAGCAATCTAACTGCACTGCGGTTATCTAAAAATAACTTCCATGGCCAGTTGTCAGAAAGAATTAGCAGTCTCAACTTTCTCTCATTCCTATCACTTGTTGACATCAACCTTACAAATATTACAACTGCACTTCCAATCCTTAGCAGTTGCAAGAACCTAACCACCTTGCTAATTGGCTATAACTTCAAGAATGAGGCCATGCCAGAGGATGAAATAATTGATGGTTTTGAGAACCTTCAGGTCCTTTCCATGAATGATTGTTCATTGTCTGGAAAGATACCCCAATGGTTAGCAAAGCTCACAAACTTGGAGATACTATTTTTATATAACAATAAACTAACCGGACCAATACCTGACTGGATCAGCAACCTAGACACCCTCTTCTATGTAGATTTATCAAACAACACCCTTACAGGAGAAATTCCAACAACATTAATGGAGCTGCAAATGCTAAAAACAGACAAGGTTGCACCAAAGGTTTTTGAACTGCCTGTTTACAAGGATATGTCACTTCAATACCGCATGCCCAATGCCTTCCCTAAAGAGCTAAATCTAGGCAAGAACAACTTCACCGGCACCATCCCGTAAAGAGATTGGTCAATTAAAAGCACTCCTTTCACTCAATTTGAGCTCCAACGAAATATATGGAGAGATCCCCAATCAATCAGCAACCTCACAAACCTGCAGGTGCTCGACTTATCAAACAATAATCTCAATGGTACACCATTCCAGATGCTCTGAAGGATCTGCACTTCCTTTCTCAATTCAATGTTTCCAATAATGACCTAGAAGGCTCTATTCCAACTTCAGGTCAGTTTGGCACATTTACAAACTCTAGCTTTTATGGAAACCCAAAATTGTGTGGTCCAATGCTTGCAAATCACTGCAGTTCAGGTAAAACAACATTGAGGTCCAAGAAGCGACAAAACAAAAAAGCCATCTTTGTGCTTGCATTTGGCATAACTTTTGGAGGGATCGCTATCCTGTTCTTGCTAGCTTGCTTCTTTTTCTTCTTCAAGAGTACAAATTTCATGAACAAAAACAGGAGCAACAATGAGAATGTCATACGAGGAATGTCGTCCAACCTCAATTCAGAGCAATCCTTGGTGATGGTTTCACAAGGCAAGGGAGAACCAAATAAGCTCACATTCACTGACCTGGTGAAGGCTACAAATAACTTTGGCAAGGAGAATATCATAGGCTGTGGAGGTTATGGGCTAGTCTACAAAGCTACACTGTCGACGGCTCCAAGGTCGCCATAAAGAAACTCAGCAGATGAAATGTGTCTCGATGGATAGGGAATTCTGTGCGGAAGTTGATGCCCTCTCCATGGCGCAGCACGACAATCTTGTGCCACTCTGGGGCTATTCCATCCAGGGAGATTTGAGGTTCCTCATATATTCCTACATGGAGAATGGCAGCCTGGATGATTGGCTCCACAACAGGGATGATGATGCGACTTCATTTCTTGACTGGCCGAGGAGGCTAAAGATTGCACAAGGAGCAAGCCAGGGTCTGTCATACATCCACAATGTGTGCAAGCCACACATTGTTCACCGTGACATCAAATCCAGCAACATCCTACTGGACAAAGAATTCAAAGCCTATGTTGCAGATTTCGGGCTATCTAGATTGATCCTTCCCAACAAAACACATGTCACGACTGAGTTAGTTGGCACTCTCGGTTACATACCCCCTGAGTATGGGCAAGGGTGGGTGGCTACCCTGAGAGGTGATATGTACAGTTTTGGAGTAGTCCTGCTTGAACTGCTCACAGGCCAGCGGCCCGTTCCAATCTCGTTTGTGTGCAAAGAAATTGTCCAGTGGGTATGGGAGATGAGATTGGAAGGAAAGCAGATTGAAGTCCTGGATCCAGCACTACGGGGCACAGGGTATGAGGAACAAATGCTGAAGGTGCTTGAAGTTGCTTGCCAGTGTATCAAACGTAATCCATCCATGAGGCCAACAATACAGGAGGTAGTCTCTTGCCTGAACAGCATAGACGTCGACCTAAGGATATAAAATTCAGTCAAACATAAAGTAACATACAAATGTAAATGATAAATTTTATTTCAGTGCATAGAGTAGATGTGTAGTTTTCACAAGAACTACTTCTGTTGGCTGATCATATTACTTCTTTTATAACAGCTTAAACTGGCAACCATGCTTTTGCAATTCCTGTCCCTTGTCCCATCTCATGAACTATTACCAATGATGATTATTAGAAAACAAGTTAAATTTCTGTATTCTGTAATCCATCTCTGTTTTCCCTTTCTGTGAGCGAATGTGCATGATTAATCTCGAGAAACAGACCATAGGCAAATGTTCAGTCCTATTCAATTTATTCTCTAGTTCAAGGTAATTTGTTCTCATAAATTTGGAGCAGTTAGATATATGAGCGCTACAGCAGGCAGAAAATTACCGGCATAGATGCAAAATGAAATATATACAAAATAATAAATATTAAATCAGAGATCGGAACAGTGGGGCCAAGAAATGAATGAAAGCAAACTTGAGGTCACCAACACTGAAATGGCAGGCTCGTTAATGGCTCCCAATGTGAAGGCCCCATTCCGGGGACTCACGACTCCCTACTCCCTCGTCCGCCAGATGTTGCAACCTCAGAATCGAATTCTCTGTTAAACCGAATCTACACGGATCTCTGAAGAAACCGTCGGTGCACGAACGAACCGAAAACATTAGCACGAAACACTATAAGGAGGAGAAGAGAGCAATAGAGAAGGTCACCTAACCCTTATAGGCCCTCTGCTGGTCCTGCGTGCGGCTACGCAGGTCTCCAGAGACGGGGCCGCCGCCGTTCGTCGGTGCGGAACAGCGGGAGTTCATCTCGCCGGAGAAGGAAGAGGAAAAACAATTTGCGCTTGGAAGTGAATACGCATGGCTGGCCCATGAGAGGCCCATACGTGTTTTTCTACTTTCTTTTTGTTTTTGATAACAGGTTTTTCTACTTTCATTCCAACGTAAATGCAAGGCAGAGCTTAAAAAAACGCAGCATAACAAGTCTAGTGTCTACCATATACTATTTTTTTTCAGTGAAGTAAATAGAAATTGACATTCAGTGAAAGTATATAGAAATTGGTATTAAAACATGTCAATTACATACAGAATAATTCTCTACAATAATTCAGTGCCTTTAAGATTGTTTAGTCTCTCATTAAACAATAGAAGCTCTCTTCCCGTTTACTTTTGGTGCAATACAAGCAACGAATCAGGTGACCCTAGATTAATTTTTTGCAACATAAACTTAAAAACAGATGAAACATTTAAAACATAAGTATACAACCATTGAAACATGTGCAACACATAAGATCTACTTTTTAAAACATCTAGATATATATGAGCAACGGGTTGGGCCGTCATGGCATGGCACCGCACGGTGCGTGCACGGCCCGATAGGGCATGAAACGAAGGGGGGCCAGGCCACCGGGTCTACCCGACGGCCTAGGCACAACACATGGGCCGATTTTCATGTCGGGCCGGCCTAAAGAGTAGGCGGAAAGAGATGTTGAGCCTTATGCCGAGGTGTTGAGCGGGCCGATCATGGAGACGACAACAAGAGGTTCTTCAATAACGTCTTCAAGAAGAAGATTCCGTCATTGCTAGCTGAGCTTTTCGCCTAGAACTTTTGCCTTGCTAGCGCTCCTATTGACTCGCTCGAGATGGAGGTAGGAATGCAACACCGAGCATCGATGCCTTGACGGGAGGGGGGTTGCAGGTCGCCGCCACACTGCACGGAGTCGTTCCCGGACTCGCCCATGCTCGCAACAGTGGGAGGCGCGCACTAAAGAGCGAATGTCGGCTGCCGCCGCACTTCACGGAGTCGCTCCCGGGATCGCCCGTGACAGTGGAGGTGTGCACCGGCTTTGTCCTAGACGGGGGCTTTCCGGCCGCCGCCAAACCATGCGGAGTCAAGGAGGCACGCACCGGAATGCGACTGCCAGCCGCCGTCATACTACGCGGAGCCTTATGGACAAGCCCGTGATGGACGGAGGCGTGCATCGACACCCACAGGTACGCAGACCCGCCGCCAGCAAGCCCGCGGCCAAAGTGTGCGCACTGCGCCCTGCTGGGATCTGCAGAACAAAACCGAAGAAGATAGCGGACATGGTGCTCTTTCACCGGCATGCCCCGCGGCTGAACAACATGCCCCAGGCATGCCCACGGCTAAACAACATGCCGACGCCGGGGAAGCCTAGCGCCACCGAATCTGGCGACCCCGCCGCACTCCATGCCATCGCTCCCAAGCCCGCTGCCGCCCTCCCGGCAACTTGCGCGACGGAGGAGAGGGAGAGAAGGTGGCGACAGGTGCTAGGGTTTGTGTCGCCGCCCGCGTTGGAGCGACGCGGGGGCCCTGTTCGAAGCTTTTCCCCAAATACGCGAACGTGCCTTGACAGTTGAGCTGAGATTATGTTGTTGTTGATGATAGATTATTGTTTGGTTATTATTGTCTCAGCTTGTCTTGGTTGTTATGACTATCTGACATCACATCACAGGTCGGTGTAATTTTCTCGTCCTGTTGATGGCAGAACGTCAAATGCCTGCCACAACACCGCGCCGAGTTGGTTCTCTTTCTGTTAATTTGTGCATACTTTGGTCGTTCGTTTCGACCACTCGCATTTAGCATAGTAGGGTGGTGGAGCCATCAAACAAACTTGCCGTCTTTTCCCCAACAATTATAAAACTCGACATTTCTTTTCAACAATTTATTTATATATTCTTGATCCATTGTCCCTTTGTCCATGTTTCAAATAAATGCATGATTACTAGGAAACATTAGAAAGTTGGTGTTGATCGTTGGAGTCGCATTAGAGATGTGTGGCTCCGAGAACACATTCCAGTTTGAGTCAAACCAAGTCAGCAAGTTAGAGCCAAACCAAGTCACATTTCATTTTGGTCGTCTCATTTGTAGTTCAGTTACCTAGTAGTAATAATAATCGCCCTGTCTAGAATGACATTTGGTTTAGATAAAAGGTCTAGAATGTCATATAACCTTGACAAGGAATGATATATAATGACAAAGCATTAAATAACCTTTGGGCCGCATTAATGGGAGTTTCATGAGCGTTTTATGCACATTAAATGCAGTGCCACATCAACAAAATTTCACTTTTTGCATGAAACTCCTAGGAGAGAGAAGGAAAGAGTTTCACCATGGTGAAACCTTTGGACACAGCCACATGTTGGAAACGGTGTGAAAACCCCATTGAGACACAAATAGTGTTTCACCATAGAACTATGCAATTAAATCATGCAATGAGAGAGAGTTTGTGGGACCGTTAAGCCTATAAAAAACTTGAATGAAACTATACATTGAGAGAGATGTCTATTTCATGCCAAAGTTTCATGTCTTGAAAACCGGGAGGTGAAACTCGACCGAGACCTTACAAATCGTGATCCCGCTCAGTCCATGGTAAGAAGATTCGAGCCCAAACATGCTACCCAAAAACAGCCCACTATCCTCGGATCTCGATGACTCCATCGGCCACGGCCCAGCCCCCGCCCGTCGCAGGCCTTCCCCGCTTCTAAGGCTTCACCACCTTCCAAGCGAGCAACGGCGAGCGGGCGGCGCTGGGAACCCATGCGCACGCCAAGCATCCAGCAGACGGCCGTGGGCCCGAGTACGGATCGGGAAACGCTACCGACGTGGCGCGCCCCCAGCCTCAGCCCACTCGCTAGTAAGGTAAGAAGACTCCAATCACCATGGGCACGGAGTTGCCGCAATGTTCGCGCCGTCATTGCTTAAAGTTTATTGAAATTATAGACTCAAATGGAAGACTCGGTTTCACATTTCATTTTGCTCTCGCCGCTTGTTCAATTTCAAATGCTAACATGATACCCGCTTTTCTGCGATGTTCTTACAAATTATGATCATATAGTTTGGACTCGAGCTACAGAGTCTGCCTTTACAAAGAGAATCGAGGCTAGTTTCTTTTTTTGCGTGTAATGGATAATTCAACTATTTTAACATTGACAAGCATCCAATAAATGATTCTTACATGCTGCAGCTTCTTGTTACGCCGACACCAATTTCTCCATCCTCCAATTGCTTCAACTCTAGAGTTGTTGGATTAAACAATATTAATTGAACACCGAATACCGTAGCTTTTACTAGGGCCATTTATTTGATCTTCTCGCAAGTGATAACCCTGAAGGTCGCAGCTTTGGCCATGGTAAATTGGCAATAACTATTACAAATCAGAAAGCGCACCGCTCACTTCTGTCAATTGCTTGTCTGCAGCCCATGCACTTTATCTTAGCCCATTTCTATTGATTCAGGTTAGCCAAAGTACCGGATAATACAATCGATCATATAGCACTCCTACTCCAAAGAAAAAATCAAGGTGATCATGAAGATGACCTTGATAATACCACCTTGGTTTTCATCAACAATGGACATGGGACCTTCCTCTGCTGAACTGCATTGTTTAATAAGCATTGGACCACGAGCTTTGGGTTGCCCTCAAAGCCGGAGTTTGTAAATGTACTAAATCGGCCCGAGGTTGGCACAGCCCTTCTAGGTCATTGAAAGAAACATTGAATTCAGTAAGGAAGTGTAGATTGTTCAGCCGCAGGATTGCACCAAAGATGGTTGCTCGACAAGTCGAAATACCATCAAGTTTGTGAGGTTGCGATCGATTGGGGTATATCTCCATATAATTTGTTGAAGCTCAAATTTAGTGCAAGGAGCTCTTTTTAAGAGACCAATCTCTGGAGGGATCACACCTGTGAAGTTATTGTTTCCTAGATCAAGCAATTTTGGAAAAGCATTCACCTTGCGGTATTGAAGTGATGTACCTACATAAATTGGAACTTCAAAGACACTTGGATCAGCCTTATCTGAATTTAGCATTGACATCTCTCAAGTAATGCTTTGCAGAAATTCCCCAATGTCGGTTATTTGATATTTCTAGATAGAACGGGAAGTTTAGGCAGCTGATCCAATCGAATCGCCCGCTTAGTTGATTGTCACTTAAAAATAACATCCGCAAATTTGTTAGCTTCGATAACCAAGAAGGTATTTTCCCCAACAATGAGCATGCACTTAAAGAAAGAACCTCAAGATTCTCAAAACCACTAATGCTTTCATCATCCGGCATGGTCTCGCTCATGAAGTTTTCCCCAATAAGAAGGGCGGTGAGGTTTCGAGCTCTTTAGTATCCGAAGTGTATTTGTCAAATTCAAAAATGCTGCCGCAGTGAAAGGAACGAGAGTGATTTCAGATTGCCTAGTCCTTCCGATAATTGCCCATGGAACTTATTGTAACCCAGCCGTAGCGCAGTCAGGTTTCTGCACGAATATATGGTTTCTGGAATTTTGCCACTGGAGTTGTTTCTGTTAAGATCTAAGATTTTTAGATTGGGTAAGTTGGAGAAATTGACTTTGGTGAGTTCTCCACTAAAGTTGTTTCTGTTAAGATCTATGATTTTTAGATTGGGTAAGTTGGAGAAATTGACCTTGGTGAGTTCTCCAATCGAAATTGTTGTTCTTGAGGTCGATGCTTGTGAGATTTGTGCAGCTGCTCGTGGTGGATGGCAGCTGCCCGCACATGTTGTTATAGCCCAAATGAAGTTCCTGCAATCTCTTGTGATGACCAATGGAATCGGGTACCTTTCCACTGAAATTGTTTTCTCCAAGATCAAGGATGACCGATTAGTGAGTTTGCCTATCTCGGTGCCGTTAAGTATTCCATGTAAACCGTTGTCGAAAAAGAGAGATGCTCCAACAAGGTAGCTTTGAAGAGTTCATCGTGAGACTCCCGCTAAGTTGGTTGTGGCTAGCCTTGAACACTTTGAGCTTGGAGCAATTGTCGAGTCCCGAGGGGATACCGCCACCGAGTTTGTTGTAAATGAGATCAAGGACGTAAAAGGATGGTGATATGTTACGTAAATGACCCGAATCTGCCCAAAGAAAGCTATTGTTGCTAACATTGAGAGCCACTAGATTCTCCATCCCCTTCCATGTTGTGATTGTAAACCCGCCCAAGAAAACAAGTTGCTTGAGATGTTAAGTACCTTTAGAGGTTGGCCGAGGTCGACGACGGTAGATCCCCGCAAGTCTCCACCGATTTGGTTAAAGCCGATGTCGAGGACAATGATGCCGCCGGATGACACCAAGTCCAGGGGCAGGTCACCGGACAAAGGAATTGTAGGACAAGTTAAGATGCTGCAAGCCGGTGAGGTTGCCAAGAGACGTGATGGTCCCTTCAAGGCCTCTAGATGGTAGAGAGACCTCAGTGACCGCCTTGTTTTCATTGCAGACCCTTCCCATTTGCAGCAAATCGCTGCCTTCTTCCCCGCCATGACTTGGTGAGACCAGAATCCTCGCGAGAGCCCAAAGAAGGAATTGGAGGAGAGATTTCTTCTCCTGCTCCATGCAAGAACCGATAGGAGTGGCCAAAGAGATCAGCAGCACAAGAGCAAGAGCAAGGGTAGGTATGTGTAATCTACTGCTGTAATTGTATGACAAATGGAATGACTGCATGGCTTCCTATTGAAACTAGCAAGGAAACCAGATGTTTAACTTGTGCGCAATCGAGACAAAGTTACCAATGGTCTAAAACAGGGAAGAACATAAAGGTAGAAGAAGTAGGAGGCTGCTGTTTCAATCTCTCTGTTATACTAGTAACGTCCACCAGAAAGAAAAATGGAGGCAAGGATTAGAGGCTACAGCAAAGTCCTCATTATGGTTGCATTTTATGCAAAAGATTGAGCAGGTCGCTTGTTCACACTTTGACATCTCATTGGTGGGCGACCTTCTATGGTCCATTAGGAAGTCCAACTGACCAAGCTTCGTGGCTGTACAAAATATTTTTCCTGTTTCCAGTACGTCATCCTCGAACCAATCCTTGTTGACTTATTACAGCCTGCCATGATTCACCTTATGTGACATGACATCTAATGCTGCCACAGCCTACCTTGATTTACCAGATCTCAGGATCTGATCTACTTGTCCTAATACCTTTTCTTAACCAATCCATTGTATTGTATTAACCTCATTGCCAACAAAATCTGAGATAGAAAAATAAAAGAAGTTTTTTAAAAAAACAAAAATAAAAGAAGTTAGAATCACTGGTTGATGCACCTTTTTTTGTTGAAGAACAGAAAAAGGCACGTACTTTTGAAAGAGCGAAAGAATTTCAGAATTTCTGAAGATCTGCGAGATTCAATTTGCACGAGAGAACTTGATTCCGAAAGGTGCATACTTATTTGGAGCAATCATCTGGGTCATGGTCAAGGTGTGGACATGGTTTGGACAACAACAGCAGGGCCATTAAGTCAAAAAAAGAAAATAACAAATGCATTGGGGTGATAGGTGAGGGTGACATTGTACCCTACACAGGTTGTTTACTTTCTGGCATTCATCCTTTTCTCTAAACTTCCGCTGATGCTTGCAGCTATTTTCCATGGCCCTCGATCCACAGGCGCATGATGGACCTTGGGTCCTTGGCTCTTGTTGTTGACCAGAATCCAAAAGCGCTCAGTGCAAACTGTGTGTAGGCTGTGTTCAAGGGCTGGCAGACTGAGATCTGAAGGAGAGTGGCGAGCCTGATGCTGCTGTGGAGATTGCCTATAAAATCTACTCATCAGGTGAATGCGGCGATTAAGTATCGTGGTTTTTGGGCAGCATCTTTTGGTAACTGTCAGCTGAGATTACGTTGATGATGATTATAGAGTAGTACTTGGTTATTATTGGGCTCAGCTACTCTTAGTTGTTATGATTATCTGACGTCACAGGTGGGTGTTTTTTTCTCGTCCTGTTGATTGCAGAACATCAAGTGCCTGCCACAACACCGTGCTGAGTTGGTTCTCTTCCGTAATTTGTGCATACTTGGTCGTTCGTTTCTACCATTCACATTCAGCATAGTAGCGTGCTGGGCCCGTCAAACAAACTTGGTGTCTTTTCCCTAAAAAATTATAAAATTCGACATTTTTTGAGACGAAAATTTTTATGCGCCCTAGCGACCGCTGAACTTATCTCAATAGTCTTGCATGTCGCACTTAGAAGTTTTAAAATTTTTGAAACTTTACACACCAATAGTATTAAACTAGATGTGCATTGTCCCAAATTTAAGATTCAAACAACTTTTGTAAAAATTCATATGAAAAAAAAAATTTCACCCATCCTTCCATTTTGTCCTCTAGTGGCTGAAATTTATTTTTTTCATATGAATTTTTACGATGGAAGGATGGGTGAAATTTATTTTTTTCATATAAATTTTTACAAAAGTTGTTTGAATCTTAAATTTTGGGACAATGCACTACTTTTTAGTGTGTAAAGTTTTAAAAAAAATTTAAAACTTCTAAGTGTGACATGCAAGACTATTTAAATATGCTCAGCGGTCGCAAGGACCAACGACAATGCTTTTCTGCATTTTTTTTCAACAATTTATCTGTGTATTTTAGATCCATTGGCCTTTTGTCCATGTTTCGAGCGTGTATGTCAACATGGTTCACCTACCAAGTCATATTTGAAATATGGAACCTATTGGAAGCCGTTTACGATTCTCACTATACATGCTCGAATATGATTTTGTTCTTGTGATTCTAGTTTATATATGCAACAAGAATAAATGCATGATTACTAGGAAACATATATAAGAAAGTCGGTGATGATCGTTGGAGACGCATTATAGATGTGTGGTGCGGAGAAAACATTTCAGTTTGAGTCAAACAAAGTCAGCAAGTCAGAGCCAAACCAAGTCACATTTCATTTTGGTCGTCTCAGTTCAATTAATTACCTAGTAGTAATAATAATTGTCTGGCGGCTCGGTTGATTTTTTACTTTTTTTAAAAAAGAGTATTAACATCATCAAGGTGGTAAATTATGAACACATTTCATTGTGATGTAATAAAACTCTTTTGGAATTTGAAATGTTCTTTATTATGAATTTGATCAAATTTAGAATGATTTGATTTGGTACAAACTAAAAGTCACTTTTATTTTAGGATGGAGTTCAAGGGTAATGAAAAATTGTCAGATTTACAAGGATCTAACATCACTTCTTAATCTCGTCCACTGTATATTTCATGGAACAATATATTTGATTTGTCAGTTCAACCCTCATAGCTAGCTGGTTTCGAAGGCAACACCACACCATCAATGATCTGTCGTAAACTCCTATACAACAAATTTTTTTATTGAATCAGCCACAACACAGTTCGATGCTTGAGCTTGGTTTGCTTTCACTTCTAACAAACAGCCGAACCGTCTTGTATTCTACTCCATCCCAAATTATAAGACATTCCAAGAATCTTGGAGAAAAAAGCGGTCTGGGCTGTCCAACCAGCCGATCGGACGGCCGAGAAAAACCGGGGACGTGGCCACGCTCCCCTGGCCCTCTTTGGTGCTAGAATCCTAGGGTGGAAGATATCCTACCGTCCGCGTCTGAACATGCCGGCCGGCGACTAGTTTAAATCATCACCTGCGTACAAACTAGTTTCTCGCCCGTATTATTAGATGATTGATCTTGGATGCATCAAGGATGGGCAAATTTCCACGGATAGTCAACGTACGACAACTACCGCTTGGCCACATGCAGCAGGGCGAAATCGACATGTACGCTTTAATTTGTTCCCGAGGACACACAGTGCGTGCACTAAAACTCACTGAACGCTACCAGAGAGAGATCGAACAGCCGGCTATATATTGGGACCTTGGGGACCGACCTAGCTTCTTCGCAATCCAATCAGAGCAACAGGTCACACTAGCATCTCTCTCCTCACACGCTCCCAATTAGGTCGATCGACGCGTCAAGCCATATGCATCAGTCAGCGCTTCTTCTGATCGTCTTGGTGGCCGCCCGTGCCGCTGCTAGCACTCCGCCGGCAGTGCAGTTCTGGGAGGAGACCCTCCCGGGTACGCCCATGCCGCCAACCATCGCCGAACTCGTCCAGAAAGGTATCTGTGCTCTGTACCCTGTACTGCTGTTGCTCCAAAGTTTTGCACAGACAGCCCCTCTCTCTTGGATGTGTACATATCGCCCATAGTGCTAACAAGGTGTTGACTGTTGAGTAGTCTAGTTTTTTTCTAGTGAAATTTATATCCAACAACCAGCCTCCTTTTAAGACTGTTAATTTGAGGGTGCAATACTAGTCTTGAATTTAAAGGTTGTTTTTTTTTTTTTTTGAGAATTACACAAGTACAACGCAGACGCCACAACACGCACGCACACTCACCCCTATGAACACACGTACGCAAAACCCTACCCCTATGAGCACCTCCGAAGGACTGGGCAGCCGGCAGATCTGGAGATTCTCGGTCACCATAGGCGCCTCGTCGCCGACGGGAACGCCGCTACCACTTAATGCATAACGCCGGAAATCCTTGGGAAAATCCTGGAAAGGTGCGAGCACCGTGATTTGAACCCTGGTGGGTAGCGTCCCACCGACCGCCCTACCATTGGACTACAAGCCAATTCGCAAATTTAAAGGTTGTTAGAGTACCAACAGATGTGCTGACCACAACATACCAAGGCCTTATACCTAAGGGTGTGTTTGGTTCCCTTCTCAGCCCAACCAGGCCAGCTCTAGCCAGCCAGTTGCACTTGACCAGGCTGAATGCATGCAAGGTTGCCTGTTTGGTTGCCTGCATGCGTTCAGCCAGGCTGGGCTGAGAAGATGTTTGGTTGCCTAATGTGTTTAGTCGCTGGGCTGAGAAGATGTTTGGTTACATGCATACATCAGTTCTAGCTACTCTCCCGCATGAAGTGGTAACATTACCACCCTCTAGTTCATGTGCAGGGCATAAGCTTTTACATCCGCTTCCAAATCAGAAAACCAACTAGCAAGGCAACATTCACCACTATTACAAGTTTAAAATGAAATTTGCCACAACCAAAAAACATGGTCATCTTCAACATCTTCGACCACTAGTGCTCATGTGCTCAGATTATAGAAACAAGCTTTCGACATGTGCACATTCTAATGGAAAGAGGCAATGGGCATGTGCTCAGATTATAAAACAACATCATAGGCAATGAAAATGTGCTCAGATTATAGAAACATCATCACAGGCAAGGAACAACTTCTCAGAATGAAATAACAACATCATTTGGCAATGACACAAGGTCAGAATGCTCAGATCAAGTTCAAGCTACATCAAGTTCAGAATAACAATGGAAACACCCAAAGCCTAAAGCCTCAGCAGTAGTGTAGTATCATATAAAAAATATCATCATAGCACATGCCCAAAGCCTCGGCAATAATGTACACTCATAGAAAAATAATCATCATAGCACATGCCCAAAGCCTTAGTAATAATGTACAATCAAATAAAAAGGACCATCATTGCTATTGACCATTGTCTCAGGTTTAGTGTAGTATCAACTAAAAAGGACAATCATTGCTATTGACCATTGTCTCAGGTTTAGTGTAGTATCAAATAAAAAAGACCATCATTGCTATTGACCGTTATCTCAGATTTAGTGTAGTATCAAATTAAAAAAAAAAACCATCATAGCTATTGCCCAAAGTTTCAGAATAAATAGAGTTACAGAAACAAAAAAAGATACAGAAATCATCATCAGATTCTAGCAAGTTAGATCTGAGCAGGATAAAGGTAGTAGTCAATAGCAATGACTACCTTAGAAAGTAATGTTAGCATCACAGACTAGGTCAATAGCTCAGAAACATATGCCATCATCATAGACTAGGTCAATAGCTCGTAAAATATGGCAACTTCACACATACTTGCTGATAATCTCGTAAAAGTAGGACATGCATCACAATCAAAGAACGCAAGTATAGCTATCGCACAAGCCCAACAGATGGTCGTGGTGGTCAGATCTGCAAGAACAGGAACAAGGCAATGGCGATTAGCACACGTAAGCCTCGATTTGTAGATAAAAAAAAAAAGAAAAATTACAGGAGAGCCAAGAACATGGATCCTTACCGAAATAACAGCCAAGAACACAAATCGGGTGTCCCCTGCATCGAGACCCGGCACATATGTCACCAAATCGATGACCACCGTAATGGAGAAGACAAGGAGGTGGCTCGATCCACAAAGACCGAGCGCGGAGCGGAGGGGACGCCGCCGCCGACGCTGCAAGTCACCGGGAAGCCGGGGTGGGAACTCCGCGGTCGGGACCACCGCCGAGGGCGCAGCAGCCTGGCTCCTCGACCGGCGGACGGGCAACGACCACGGAACCGAATCGCTCTCGACCGGGCGGCCCTCCTCGACGGAACCAATCGCGGGCGGAGCTCGCCTCCTCATGGGAAGGGGCGCGGGTCAACGGGCGACGGGAAGGGGGACGCTGTACCTCGATCCACGACGGGGCGCGGTCAACGGCGACGGGAAGGGGACGCGGTGAAAAGCGAAGGAGGGAGGTAACCCTAGCATTCGCGCCATCTCCCCACGCGACGAGGGCCAGGCCACGGAGCACGAAGAGAGCCGGGCGTAAGAGGAACGGCCGATTTGGCGCGTTCCTTCTCACCAGCCGAAGGGGATTTTGCATGAGATGAGCCAGCCGGGAAGACGACCAGGGTACCAAACACGAGTAGGTTGCATCCCTGATGCATGTATGCCCGGTGCGGGCAACCAAACACGCCCTAAATGAATCCGTAACACTAGTTCTTTTTTTTTTTTAAAAAATGGGCTATAGATAGCCAAATGGGCCACCCGCCTCGGCAAGATGGGCCAGGCACTATTTGGCCCGGCCCTATCGGCACCCACACTAAACACGCCCCTCGATAACGTGCCGTGGTCGCTCAAGGGCTGATCCTTTGGCCTAGGCATGGCACTAAGCCCCGCATATTAGTGACATGTCAGGCCACCGGGCCCGGCAGCCCCCACGCTGCTCGAGCCAGCCCAAGCAATATCAATGAAAAACACTTCAACAGTTACCAAATGCAATTTCCATATCAAAGAAGACAACAGATTTATCAAAATGCAAACTTTATTGGGGGCTTTAGTGCAATGGCTGCCTCATTAAAAACCCGTCTAGGTAAAACTCACCCTTATGAGAAACCCTAGACAGGGGGAAAAGAGTGCAGCCAACCCCATATAAATTGTCCTTACATCACGCATTCTAAGTCCAAGTCCACCGTAATAATTACATGATAAAAAAAATCTAGCTAATCAAGAGAACAATTCTCAAAACTATCTTCTAGCTCCTTGTCCTCCACTATGTGTTGCAGCCTTGCTTCAGCAGCCTCTCAATCTTTGATGCAGGTCAGCACCTCCACCGTGTAATCCGAGCCAAGCCTCCTCTCCGCTTCTTGATTATCCCGCCGATCATACTAAAAAAGTGGACTCTGAAGATATGGTAGACGCAAGAACAATAATAATATCTTTAGCCATGATTGCCAACACTGGAGTCGTCGGAGCCTTCACCTTCCTGGTTTGTTGCACCTCCTCCTCCTTCATCAATATCGACATCAACCGGAGCATGAGGGCCAAGGCTGAATAGCTCCCGGCCCGCCCCCACGCAGGTCCTCCTCGCCGTCATCTCGACCAAACCCGCGAGCCTTCTCTCTTTAGCTTTGCCCCCACCTCAACCGCTTTGTCGCCGAGCCGACCATCTACCGTCGCCGGCGTCCCGGTTCCTCCACGGCTACACAAGAGGAGAGACAGTCAGTACAGATCGGAGCAACGAAGAAGCACAGAATGTTAGGGTTAGGGTTAACATACCTTGACAACCCGGACACTGAGTCGCGTCCCGGCGACGACGGCAACCTGTCCGAGCCCTTGGTTCCTCAATGGAATTGAATTCGAGCACCAGTGTCATCCAAAGAGTTTGGTGGAGAGGAAGACGGAGATGGAGACAAAGATGGATACGAAGACGAAGAAGACAAGGAGAGGAGGAGGCTACATCAACGAGAGGAGATCAAGAAGAGGGTGCTTGAGCCATGCCGTGTTCCCCGTGCCGGCCACCGGAGAGGGAGAAGAAGGGAGTCGTCCGAAAGGAGCGGAGAGGATTCCAACGAGGAGAGAGCGAGAAACAAGAGAGAGAGAGAGCGCCTGGGGAGGGGGGAGCTGCCGAATGATGAAGGGGTGGGAGGGTTAGGGGCTGAGGGAGGACGGACCGCCACCGGGCGCTTATATAGTCGCGCCCTACTACGGCCTAAATCCAATGGTTGGGAGGCGGGGGGACTCGCCATCCAATGACCGGGATGCGACGATGCCATGCCCGGAGCGGGCCGACCTTATTTCCATGTCGTGCCTGGGCTAGCCCATGGGCCAAAATGGCGCCGTGCACGCCCAAGGTGCATGTTGTGCCCGCACGGCACTAACGACCGCGGGCGGGCCGTGCTTGGGCCGTGCTTTTCAGTGGCATGCCCGGGCCAGCCCAACAGGATAGTGCTTTTTGGCCATCTTTAATTTGGATTAGAATTAATTCCGAAATAAGGGATGAACCGAGGCATGAGAGACGGCGATGACTCATAAGTATAACAAGCTAGGCCGGATACCTTGTTTTTTTTCCTCCAAAATCGAGCATTCACCCGTTTTTCATTAAAAAGAAAATGAGTTCGAAACAACAAGTCCAACAACCAAAGCTAGGAATAGACGGCGAGTAGCCCGCCGCTTTGGCCAAAACCTACCTACTGGATACGACATGGGTGGATTACATAAATGGGAACATATCCTCGTAAACCAGGTTTTTGTGTGCAACGTATGCAACCACCAATTAAGACTATAGGATCTAGATCTAATGTTTGGGGTTTTTTTCACTTAAACCCTCCCACCTAGATACACACGAGTTAGATTTAAACCCCCCGGTGGAGGGGTTTAAGTGAAAAACACCGCAGCACGCGGATCCGCATCTTTGTGGCCTTAATTGATGGTTGCATACGCCGCACACGAAGCTCGGCTGCATATGATACGTTGCCTACATAAATAACGCGTTTTGCGACCAGTAAACGACGATCGGCGCTAACTTAGCGAAACCCGCCCGGTTGTACTCGTCAGCCTCCGCCAGCACGCGCTTGCACAACTCCTGCTGTGGCGTGCTCCCCCGTAAACGTCCTGCTGTTCCGCTGCTTCCAGACGATCCAAGTGACAAACATGGTGAGGCTGTTGAAACATGGACGGTAGGATCTCTCAAGCTTGCGCCACGTCCGCAGCCACCACTCCACCAGCTCGTCTCCCACCACAGGTGCCAGATCCTGAAGGCCGGATCCCTTGTGTACTCTAACAAAGATGCATCTATATCCATCTCGTCTTGATGCAATCTTATCAAGTTATCATGCAATCTGACGGCTAACTTGAACCTCTGACCTTCTGGTCGTACACGCAGGCACGGATAACACGCCACTCAAGAAACGGCAGCTTCCACTACAACTGCAACTGCCCAGCTGCTTGAGCTACTCCAGGCAATGCCGCATGCTACCAACATCAAACGCGTCCATGGTGACGACGGGCGTCTTCTTCCAACAGGACAAGGTCCGCGTCGGGAGCGTCATGACGGCCTACTTCCCTCCCGTCGACCTCCCCAGCCATCCTTCCGCGCGACGACGCCAAGAAAGCCCCCTTTGAAAACGTCGCCGACGTGCTGGCCATGTTCGCCATCGCGCCGGGCTCCGCCGAGGAGTCCATAGTGCGCGATACCGTAACCACGTGCCAGTCGCCGCCGCTCGCCGGCGAGTCCAAGGCCTGCGCCACGTCCCTAGAGGGCACCGTGCAGGTCGCCGCGCGTATGTTGGGGACAAAAAGGATGTCGGTGGCGGTGTCGGCGCTGACAACGGGCGACGGCCTGCCGCGGCAGGAGTACGAGGTCACTGTGGTGGCTCCGGTCGTCGGCAAACGCCATGTGACCTGCCACGACGACCCGTTCCCGTACGCCGTCTACCGGTGCCACACGGAGAAAGAGGCATCCATCGAGGCGTACGTGCTCACGCTCCGAGGTCTCCAGCAGCATGGGAGCACCGCGTCATCGTTGGTGGACATGGTAGCCGTCTGCCACCTCGACACCTCCAACTGGAGCCCGGATCATCCAGCGTTCAAGACGCTGAACCTCCAGCCCGGCGGCGCGCCGGTGTGCCACTTCATGCCTTATGCGGATCTGCTATTCAGTGACAAGGCGCCTCACGCCTAAGCAAGTACGTCGCCGTTCACGATCGATCAACATGACATCTATTTAATTACGTATTATGGGATTTGCTATATTATATTTCAATCGTCTAAAATATAGATTGTTTCAGGCGACGGGCAGAACATCACTTATATATTATGCAAACATCACAGAAAACATAGGATATCGCTTGTATACTATGCGAACATTACAGCACGCTGGCTTTGAACAAATAGTTCCCTAGAAAGTAGAAACGGGGCCACCGCCGTTCGTCGGTGTGGAACAGCTCGTCAGTGTGGAACAGCGGGAGTTTATCTCGCCAGGGAAGGAAGCGGAGACGCAATTTGTGCTTGGAAGCGAATAAGTATGGGCCAGAAGGCAGGCCGAAGAGAGGCCCAGACATGAAGTAATGGACTGTGGAATTAATAGATGCTCTTTTCCCGTTAACATTTGGGTTTTTCCCCAAAGTAAAGTTGCATCAAATCAAATCCAAAGTGCATCAGAACTGATGGCACCAGAATGCAACAACAGCAGTGAAATGGGTTTTAGATAAAAAATATCATTCATTACCGAGATGGTAGAATAAGCCCAATCATATGCAGGGAGAAACGTTGCTGAGTGCATAATAATATCATCTAAATTTTGTCACAAAAATCAAAATAATAATTAAGCTATGCTGATGTACCATACTGACGAAGGATGAAGGATGTTTTCCTAGCTCCACTCGGGCGACCGCTCTGCTCTACAGCTCTACTGTATTCTTTTTCCTCTCCTACCTTGCCTATTTCTGGATCTGAATCTGTGCATCGACTGTCTACCATTCTTATTGAAGCTAGCAAGATTGAGGAGATGCTTAGGTCATGCCCTGTTTTTGTTTGTTACCATGAGTTTGTAAGGTTGATATTCATGCCTAGCTCAGTCAATATTTAATCTAGATATGGAGTTGATATTCAATACTTGTGTTTTTTTCAGGTTCTTGAAGTTATTCTTCTAAAATACAAAGATGCACAAATCTTTTGCATATTCGAAAAAAGTTCTTAAAGTTATGGTGGTTCAAGATATTGAACTGGATATGCAATTTTTATTAGTGAAATGTATGTCTCTTGATTTTTTTTTTTTGCGAGTAGCATAATTGAATATGCTACTGATATGAGGGTTCATCAAGATTTTGAACGGGATATGCAATCATTTATTTTTGTAGGTGTATGTGTGTTAATCTTTGTTCATTTTACTGAACAAAAAATGAAAATGGCCTGTAGGGTACTAATTGGTCTGTCACTACTGATATAAAGTCATTTTTTAGTGTTTTTAGTGTTTTATTTGTGTATGCTATTTTTCATCCATCTGATTAGGATCTGATGGTTTGGACTACTTGTTTTTTAATTCAAAACAACAGGCTTGTTGATTTGGATGGGTGTCGGTTGTTTCAATG
Organism: Hyparrhenia diplandra; assembly: GCA_015847255.1. NCBI lineage: Eukaryota > Viridiplantae > Streptophyta > Magnoliopsida > Poales > Poaceae > Hyparrhenia > Hyparrhenia diplandra. The sequence continues at coordinate 26,722 of JADLZK010008803.1, read as the reverse complement.
CTTAAAAACAACCGGTTGTTTTAGCCTTGAAATGTACTGATGGAAAGGCGTAAGAACCAAGAGATGTATACTGGTTGACCTAGGACCTGACGTCGATCCACTCGTCCAGCGATGAGAACAACGTTCTTCTTGCTGCATACGGGGACAAGGTCTCGTTCGTATGTGCCCCTGCTTCTTGCCGGCTTGCTGTTAGCATGCCAATTGCCAAGCAACTGGCTCTCAGCGGCCGTGTACGTATGGCCACCGGCATTATTTTGACTTTGAAAGACTTTCCAGGGTGCGCCCATGAAACCTCCAGGTTGACGTTGACCTGCTGGTCTGTCCTTTGCTTTGCATGCAATAAATAAAGAACGCTCTGCTTCATGCTTCATCAATCTTCCCGCCAAGCTTGCCTGATCGAGATACACGCAGCAAGGAAGCATTGCCACTGATCTCAACCATGGCCGTCTCCTACATTCACCTCGTCCTTCTCCTCTGTCTGATCCCAGCCACCGTCGCCTCACCACGTCCTAATCTACGCATGTCCCCTACCGAGTTGGCCGCGCTGTCTCCCCTGCCGACGCGTCGCCGTCGCGGCCGACCACCTTCTTCGAGGTGGACCGCCCGCTCCGCCCGCCACCGGGCAGCTCCGGCCCGTGCTCCACGCTCCTGCTCTCCGCCTCCTTCGCCTTCACCTTCACCAAGCCGCCAGCCACCGCCGCGTACTCCCCGCCGCCCTGCCTCGCCTCCGTGGCGAGCGGACAAGGACAACGCGCCTCGGCCATCTCCCTCGCCGTCCTCGAGTGGCGCGCCACCTGCCAGGGAGTCCAGTACGACAGGATCTTCGGCGTCTGGCTCGGCGGCGCGGAGCTCCTCCGCGGCAGCACCGCCGAGCCGCTGGAGAACGGGGTCGTCTGGTCCGTCTCCAAGGACGTGACCAGGTACGCGTCCTCCCTCGCGGCCGCCGGCAACTCCACCCTCGCCGTCTTCGTCGAGAACCTTGTCAACAGCGCCCTCACCGGCGTGTACTACGCCAACGTGACGCTCCACCTCTACCTCCGCCACACGCCGACGCCGACGCCGACGCCCGCCGTGGCTCCCGCCGACCTCATCGTTCCGATGTCGAGAGGCCTGCCTCTCAACGACGGGCTCTGGTACAAGATACAGAACGCCACCGACGCCGTGTCCGCGACCGTGACGTTGCCGTCCAATACCTACCGCGCGGTCGTGGAGGTCTTCGTCTCGTTCCACGGGGACGACGAGTTCTGGTGGACGAACCCGCCCGGCGTTGACGCGGCCGGCCCGTTCCGCGAGGTCACCGTTCGTGTCGACGGGGTCCTCGCCGGCGCCGCGTGGCCCTTCCCGTCATCTTCACCGGCGGCATCAACCCGCTCCTGTGGCGTCCCATCACCGGCATCGGCTCCTTCAGTCTCCCGACGTACGACGTCGAGCTGACGCCGCTGCTCGGCAAGATGCTGGACGGCAAGGCGCACCAGCTCGGGTTCGCGGTCACCAACGCCGTGGACGTGTGGTACGTCGACGCCAACCTCCACCTCTGGCTGGACCCCGGGAGCACCGCGACAGCGGCGGGCCTCGTGAGCTACGTGGCGCCGGAGCTAGCGGCGTCGGCGACGTCCTCCCGCACGACGGCGAGCCGGCGGATCTCGGCGGCCGGATGGGTGGAGTCGTCGTACGGGAACATCACGACCAACGCCACGCAGACGTTCGCCTTCGACAGCACCAACACCGGTGACACGGTGAACCAGACGACCGTCGCGCACGCCAGCGTCGCCGCCACGGGCCGCGTCCTGTACTACTCGGCGCAGACGCGGCGTAGCTTCCCGCTTTTCTGGGACACGCGAGCGGACCAGGTAACCATCACGCACGGGCTGGAGGAGACGACGGTAGCCGCCGGCCTCTGGTCGGCGGGGCCCAAGTACCAGTCCCTGCGCAACACGCAGCGGAGCAGCGTCGTCGGGGGCGGGGCGTCGTGGGGCATCCGGCAGACGTACAAGTACGAGGCCACTGACGAGTGCTACTCGAGGAACGTGACCAGCAGCGATTACAGCATCGTGTCGGATCACTCCAGTGAGGCGTGCCGTGCGTGAAGGGGCCATAAGTGCTCGCGGTTTGGTAAAGCCTGGCTAGTTTCTATATTGCGAGTTAAGTTTATGGCAGTCTACATCAGAGACATAAGTCTATGTATACTTCAGACAAAGCAAGCAAGCCATACTTTTTTTTAAGACCACACCGTTGCGCGTTTTTCAATAAGCAGAATAAAGTTTAAACAACAAGAAGCCACGGTAACCCAATAATTACCGAGGCGAAACCTAACAACTATTGGATACAACGATAGGGATTACATCTTGACAAGTATGCGACAAAACAACCCGCCGTGAGCCTGTTTAGGAAACCTCCTCGATCAGGCAGGCCCTCGGTGTTTAGGCCTAAGGTGGAGATGTCAAAACAACCATTAAGGAACAACTCTAAACGCCGCCCGTATAGACTGCGACATGCCGCCCCTAAAGACGGCTCTGATCGTCTCCTCAACGGTGGCGGAGGCCTCTCCCGCCTCCACTTGAATGCCCAACTTCTGTAGCAATACAATCTGGGCCTCCAAAGTCGCATTAGCTGCCCTAGGCTTCACCGTGATACGGCCGCGTTGCGACGCAAGGGAGTGGGTGGAGGTTGAGTATGCGGACCGACGCCGGCGCTGCTCCAACTTGAGCACCGGCATTGCCAACGGCGCGGCAAGCACACACACCAGATCCTCAATCTCTTGTTGTTGGGACCGCTAGCTCTGCGAGGCGGTGTCAATCTTGTCTTCGAAGACACGGGAGGCGACACCGAACGAGCAGCAGCTCGCCCCGCATCGAGGTCTCGAAGATGAGGCCCCATGTCGCGGGGCGGGAGCAAGGGAAAGTGTCGGCGTAGCACCCCCCTGCCGCAGCGACCTCATCGATCAGCTCGATTGCGTTAGCACCTGCAAAGCTGAGTTGTACCACACGCAACGGGCGAGTGGGGATCCACCAACACGGATTGGCCCTCCGGAAAGGTAGATAGGCGCGCGATGAGGGCAGCCACGAGCTTATCGAGCATCGGGTCGACCCATACAACAGGGTCCGCACTCCCGCCCCTGCAGAAACGCCAGCGGGTCTGCAGCAGCAATGTCGGTGACGAGGCGAACCGCCCTTGTTAGCTTGCGCCGACGCTGACGATGGTGAGCGCAGCTGGTGCCCCACACAGGCGCGTGCATCACCAATGTCGAGGGGGCACTCCCCACAGGCGCCTGCGTCGACGATGTCGAGGAGGCCGGACAAAGGATCTGTCCAACAAGGATCGGGGCCGCGTGCTGCCTCGGCACACCGGTAGCCCCCTAGCCATCGCCACTGCTGCTGAAACCATGGTGCTGGTGCGCCGGAGTGTGGCTCCCCGAAGGGCGTTGAGGTGGATGACGATGGTGATGTTGCTTGCGCTCTAGCCCGATGCCTCGTGCCGAGGCGTAAGATCGAGGTAGCGTGACAGAAAAGTGCACTAGGCGGCAATGTTCCCTAGGTGCCGAGGAAGTGCATTGGGTAGAGACCAGAACTAGGGACTAAATGGAACTAAAAAATAGTCCCTAGTCCCTCTCAAGAGTCTATTGAAATAGGGACTAAATGAGACTAAAAATTAGTCACTAGTCCCTATGTTTGGTAGTTCAGGGACTAATAGGACTAAAAATTAGTCTCTAGTCCCTAGTCCCACTTGAAAGATATATTATCCTCCTATGCTACAGTTTCAGGGCTCAAGCTTAACTATGCAAATCCATGATGGTTCCCGTAAATATTTCCGAAGAAAGGCTTGATGTTTTGGCAGCTTCTTTTGGTTGCTCAAAAAGTACTCTTCCTTTTACATATTTGGGATTACCCTTGGGGTCTTCTAAATCAAATGTAGCTGATTTTTGGCCCATGGTTTCAAGACGGGAAAAGAGACTTGTAGCTTTTGCATCATTCCTAACAGAAGCAAGAAGACTATAGTTGACAAATGTTGTTTTGACAGCCTTACCCATCTTCACTATGTGCACTTTCCTCCTACCCAAAACTATTATTAAACAAATTGACAAATATCGGAAACACTATCTCTGGTGAGGTTATGATCCAAACAACAAAAAGCCTTCTAAGGCTGCCTTAGTTTTTGTAATAAGGTTGGTTGTGTGTGGTCACGCAGAGGCTTTAGACTGTGTGTGTTTACCGCAGAGGCTGGAATATTAATTTCTTTATCTAAAAAAATTACCTGCTCTGAATTTACCTAGGAGGAGCTCCTTCTGGTGGAAAGACATCTTCAAGCTCATTCCTAAGTATAAGAGTCTAGATGTCCTGCACATTAAAAATGGAACAAGTTGTTTCCTTTGGCATGATCACTGGGGCCCTAATATATTGAGTCAGACTTATCCTTAGCTCTTCTCCTTTGCTAAGGAGTCTTTCATCTCAGTGCATTCGGCACAATTAGTGCAACCACTACATGATCTATTTTTTCTTCCTTTGTCGATAGAAGCTTTCAGTCAATTCAATGAATTCACCAACATTGTTCAGGATTTGCAACTTCAGACGCAGTCTGACATTTGGACATGCAGATGGGGTCCTGCTTTTGCCCCTAACAGAGCCTACATGAGTTTAATTGGACATTGTCAGATTCCACCGTCCTTTAACTGGCTATGGAATTCAAAATGTCTGAACAAAAGAAAGATCTTCTTTTGGCTCATTCTCCAAGATCGTCTAAGCACTAGGGACCTGCTGCAGCGTCGAAACATGCACCTTGAGGATTATACTTGTGCTCTTTGTCCCCTGGACATCATTGAAGATATTGCACACCTCCACTCTGCTTCTTCAGTTGAGCTCCACCTCCACTCTGCTTTTGGAGCGCCGGCGACGACCGAAGGTGACGTGGCAACTGGCAGGCCGCAGGCATGCATCGCTTACACCGTAACTAATCCGATCTTGTCCGTCGTCGGGTTCGATAGGAGGCGACGGTGACGGTGACGATCGGCGCCGCCTCCGATAGGAGGCCCAGCGCGTGGTTCGTTCTCCGCTCGGCTCGGCGGACCGACGACGACGGAGCAGCATGCCTGCGAACCAACATCAATTCGACCGACGTCAATGGGTCTGGTTGGCTTCCGTGTCCGTCGTCGGGTAAGGCTTCACCGTGCCCCTTCTTCTCCCATGGCCGCCACTATGATCCAATCGGGCCCGTAAGGAAGATGCGATGGCGGCGTTACGTGCGACCTGGGACGCATTGCAATCGGAACCTAGGTGCTGGACGGGGAACAACCTCGGAGCCTGGGGCGTGCACTTCGACGCGGCGGAGCCGAGCCGGGAGAGGGACCGCGGACCTGACTTGCAAGCTCCCGCGGGGAGCGTCTGATACGAGGCCGACGGTAAGCCAGTAGCGTACCCAAATTTTTTTCTGTTACAAAACCCAATTGTAGTCGTAGTATTTCACAACTCGTACACCGAGTCCGATTCGAACTCACATTAAATTTGCTGTTATAAAAATAAATCAAGAACAAGGCTACAGGGTGCACGATTGCACGCACCCGATCGTTGGGATTCAAATCGATCGCCATGTCACAGGAGGAAACACCGGGCCTCGTGGCCACGAACGACGAAGCCTTCGCCGTCCACCATGTCCACCACCACCACTACTCGCCGTCACCGCCGTCGTCGGTGATGACAACCCACCACGACCACAAGCGGAAGCCGACGAAGCACAGCGTGGCGAACGACGCTCTTCCTCCTCATCAAGAACTCGACGCGGCGTGGCTGACGGTCGACGCCGACCTCCGTGGTGCCACACACCAGAGCACGCCACACCCACGGGTGGAGCGCACCGCAGCCAGAGGCGCGCGCCGGCGGCGGAGGGGATGGACGCTGGTGGTCCGTCGAGCAAGAACGATAAGGCATTATCACCATCGTCCGTGGCTCCAGCACCAGCTTGGACTTCAAGCAAGGCAATCCGCGTCAAGCACTCATCGTCGTCGTTCGTCATCGGCGGCAAACAACATCCGGCCGCCGGCAGCTGTAGCTCGATGGGGAGGCGGCGGCAGCCACCCTATTACGCCAACAGTCACGCAGCTGCCGCGCCGAGTTCTTCTAAGAGGCTCACTATCAGAGGACCGGTTGCCCCGCCTGCGCCGGCGCACATTCCGGCCAAGGCGAGACGGCCGGCCTCGACGTCCGAGGCCCCCTCTGCCGCCATGCCGCTGGAAGTGGAACCGGGCGACGACGAGTGCTTCCGTCGGGGCGTGGAGGTGTTCGGGGAGTGGGATGCTGACATCCAACAAGCGGCGGTGGACCGCCTCGTCCGGCAGCAGTCGCCGCCGAAGGGAGACGGCTTCTCGTTCTGGCTCACCCCAGAAGAGGCAGAAGCTGACCTGAACTACGTCCGCATGAAGGTGGAAGAAGCACAGAGAAAGGATCTTTCGACAAAAGAAGCCCAGAGAGAGACGGCCTCCGGCAGCGGGAAACCTCGCCGGCACTGACACGTCATGGGTGTCACGGGTTCTTGCGTTGAATCTTCTTGCCCACGAGTTTCTTCAATGTCGATTTTTATTTCGATCGAAACTTCACCCGTTTAAATTTTGGCTTCATGGAACAGTGGAACATTTTACACTTCAAAATATCTCAGGTATTTAGTTTTTTTTCTCGTGAGTTATCCTTTTTTTAATTGTACTAGTTGTTGTTTTTTTAGTCGAAATACAACTTACATCTCGACATAGGGAGTTTTAGGTTGAACATATAGAGAGGTAAACTCCTTTTGGACCTGATAAACAAAGCATGACCTACTCTACACCATCTAGTCTAGTCAAAAGTACCAATCATATATTTGACCTAACCTTGTCTTAAACAGTCACAAAAGAAAAAACCCTGTCTTATTTTTTTGCGAAGGAAAAAAAAACATTGATGAATCTATCCTAGCAGTATAGCACCGTTCTTCCACCTGTATTTGGGCGAAAAACATACAAATAAATTAGCCATGGCTATTGTTTTTATTAAACAAGGAAAGAACACGACTGATCTCGTAGCCAGCTGATAACGATATCGATGTATGCCATCTTTGCAAAGCAAAGCAACTAGTCTTGGTTGTATAGTTCTTTGTTGACTCTTCTATTTCGCTCTTTTTGAATACGGAAAAAGCTTGTGCATCTTTATATTTTGTTTACAACTCACCGAAGGGCTTGCTGAATATTACAATTAAGCTTAGTCTCCTCATTCTTACTTTTCTTAGGCGACTACTTACGCACTAGTCAACTAAGTTTGGCACCATCAAAAGTCTTTTTTCTGATTCAAAGCAAAGTGCTTTATTACAAATTACAAAGAAAGAAAACTGAAAATATGTATATGTACGAAAAATGTTTTATATGTGTCAGAGGCACAAGCAGGCCTGCAATCACCTAGTTAATCCGTTATAGTACATTTCTACTCCGAGATAACTTCATCGTGCGCCGAGTTGCTTTCCATAGTCCACAGCAAAACCACTGGTGCAAATTCGAAAAAAAAAAAAAAAACCCTTATAGAATGTCAAATTTCCAAACGTTCACGTCAAACCATAGCTAACCTTTGGACGACAACGGCTACAAGTAAACGCCTCGGGTCAAGAAGCAACAGAGCTCAGCGACATCTCCTCCATTAATCTGCAACCTTCTTAGCTCCACTTGCCCAGTTTCGACCGCGACATCTCACCATCACCGGTCGAAAGCATGCAGGCGGCAGGGTTCCTGATCACCATAACTCCAGAAGGGGGTGCATCCTTGTCTCAAATTCTGTACGCAAAACAAAAACCAAACAGGTTTTGAATGGTGAAGCAGGTAATAAGACAGTAAGAGAGGTGATGTCAAATGAAACAGAATACTACCGTGATGTTCATTGATAACAGTTTCAAAAGGAATAGGTAATAGATGATTAGTACACAAATAATCATACTGTTCTGGGAAGGAGTTCCTCAGACATAATGTAACGTGGTAATGGTCACCCAAGAGCGATGAACCCACATGTCAGCAACCATGACAGGTGCACTTATGTATGATCTATTCCTGCAAGGAAGTCAAGCTTATCAATAGACTGTAGCTGGCAGCTCAGATGAAGCGTCATGTTGTGACTAACAAAACATTGTCACTGTAGTAGCTAGGTGACTGCCTTGTCCTGAAAGACAACAGCTTGTCCTCATGCTTTATCTTAATCAGACTCCTTTGGCCCTATAGCCTCTCAGGACACAATTTATGCCTCTGCCTGCTTCCATGCTGATTTCTGAGAAAACCCAAGCATCAACTCCACATCTCACCATGAAGTGCTGTAACACTTTTCCAGCATCTTTCCTTAGCTTTGCTCTTGTTCTGCTCCTTTTTTTGGCCCCACACAAATTCTTGCACCGAGCAAGAGAGCAACTCCCTCCTACAGTTCCTTGGAGGACTTTCACTGAAAAACAACCTCACTCTGTCATGGAAGAATAGCACAGACTGCTGCACATGGGAAGGGATCACCTGCAGTCCAGACAGGAAGGTCACTGATGTCTTCTTGGCTTCTAGGAGCCTTCAGGGATCCATCTCACCTTTCCTCGGTAATCTCAGTAGCTTGTTGCGCCTCAACTTATCGCACAATTGGCTGTCCGTAGCCTACCACTGGAATTGGTGTTCTCCAGGAGCATCATCATCCTTGATGTCAGCTTCAATCAACTCAGCGGAAACCTCCAGGAATTGCCATCTTCAACCCCTGTCCGTCCTATCAAGGTACTCAACATCTCAAGCAACTTATTTACAGGGTTGTTTCCATCCACCACTTGGGAGTCAACGAATAGTCTGGTTGCACTCAACGCTAGCAACAATAGTTTCATTGGGGAAATACCAGCAACATTCTGTGTCAGCTCTCCGTCCTTTGCCGTGCTTGAACTCAGCTACAACCAATTCAGTGGAAGTATCCCTCCATGGCTTGGTAATTGCTCTGTGATGACATCTCTCAGTGCCGGGCACAACAACCTCAGAGGGACTCTTCCAAATGAGCTTTTCAGTATTACATCGTTGGAGCACCTATCTCTTCCTAATAATCAGTTGGAAGGATCACTCAGAGGCATAACCAGGCTCACAAATCTGATAACCATTGATCTTGGAGGGAATGAATTCAGTGGAAATATACCAGATTCTATTTGTGATCTTAAGAGGTTGGAGGGGATTCATTTGGACCACAACCGCATGTCCGGGAAGCTCCTTCAACTTTGAGCAACTGCACAAAAAACTGTAACCATTGACCTCAAGAACAACACATTCAAAGGAGAGATCGCCAAGGTAAATTTCTCCACACCGACCAATTTAGAAACTTTAGATCTTGATGGAACAAGTTCACGAACAATTCCAGAAGCATATACTCATGCAGCAATCTAATAGCACTGCGGCTATCTTGGAACAAATTCTCTAGCCAATTGTCGAAAAGAATTGGCGAAGTTGAAGTTTCTCTCATTCCTATCACTTGGTAGCATCTCCCTTACAAATATCAGCAATGCATTTCAAATCCTTAGGAATTGCGGGAACCCGACCACTTTACTAATTGGGTACAACTTCATGCATGAGACCATGCCGGGATGACAGAAATTAGTGGTTTTGAGAATCTTCGTGTTCTTTCCATAGAAGGTTGTTCATTGTCGAAAAATACCTCCTTGGTTATCAAAGCTCACAAATTTGGAGATGCTATTCTTATATGACAATAAGCTAACAGGGGGTAATACCGACCGGATGAGTAACCTAAACTCCCTCTTCTATATAGACATATCAAACAACAGTCTTACAGGGGAAATTTCAAAAGCTTTAATGGAGATGCCTATGCTACGAACAGACAAGGTTGCACCAAAGATGTTTGAGCTCCCAAATTTATGAGACTCCATCACTTCAATACCGCATGACCGTGCTTTTCCTAAAGTAATCGAATCTAGGCAACAATGATTTCACCGGTGTCATCCCCGAACAGATTGGTCAACTCAAAGCACTCCTTGTACTCAATTTGAGCTTCAACAAGTTATCCGACAGATCCCACACCAATCGGCAAGCTCACAAACCTGCAAATACTTGACTTGTCAAGTAATAATCTCAATGGTACACTTCCAGATGCACTGAACAATCTGCACTTCCTTACCCAGTTCAACATTTCCAATAATGACCTAGATGGATCTGTTCCAACTGTGGGACAGCTTAGCACATTTCCAAACTCTAGTTTTGACGGCAACCCAAAATTGTGCGGTCCCATGCTTGTGCATCATTGCGGTTCAGAAATAACACCATTGATCTCTAAGAAACGACCGAACAAAAAGGTCATCTTTTGTGCTTGCATTTGCTATAACTTTTGCAAATCGCCGCCCTATTATTGCTGGTGTGTTTCCTTTTTTCTTAAGGAGTAGAAGTTTCACAACCGTAAACAAGAGCAACAAGGATGTTATGGAAGGAATGGCATCCAATTTGAATTCACAGCAATCATTGGTGATGGTTCAACAAGGCAAGGGAGAAAAGGATAAGCTCACGTTCACTGATCTTGTAAAGGCTACAAATAACTTTGACAAGGAGAATATCATAGGTTGTGGAGGTTATGGACTAGTTTACAAGGCGCAGCCTACCCAATGGCTCCAAGGCCGCCATCAAGAAGCTCGGTGATGAAATAGTCTTAATGGATAGGGAATTCTCGTGCGTAAGTTGATGCATTCTCAATGGCACAACATGATAATGTAGTGCCACTGGGGTTATCGATCCAGTGGAAACTCAAGGTTCCTCATATATTCCTACATGGAGAATGGCAGCCCGATGATTGGCTTCACAACAGGATGATGATGCAAGCTCATTCCTTGACCGCCAAGGAGGTTAAAGATTGCACAAGGAGCAAGCCGGGGTTTGTCCTATATCCACAATGTCCGTAAGCCTCACATTGTTCACCGTGACATCAAGTCCAAAGAACATCCTACTTGACAAAGAATTCAAAGTCTATGTTGCAGATTTTGGTCCGTCTGCATTGATCCTTCCGAACAAAACTCATGTCACGACCGAAGTTAGTTGGCACTCTCTGCTACATTCCCCCGAATATGTGCAAGGGTGGGTGGCCACTCTAAAAGGCGATATGTACAGCTTTTGGGGTAGTCCCGCTTGAACTACTCACGTGTCACGCCCATTCCAATCTCATTTGCGCCGAAGGAACTCGCTCGGGGTATGGGACATGAGATCCGAAGGAAAGCAGATTGAAGTTCCGATCCAAAGACTCCGGGGCACAGGGTATGAAGAGCAAATGCCGATGGTGCTTGAAGTCGCTTGCGGTGTGTCAATCGTAATCCATCCATGAGGCCAACAATACAGAGGTAGTCTCTTGCCCGGACAACATAGACGCCAACCTGAACATGCAAGATATTTCAAGAAACACAGTAGTAATGTGCATGATAAGTGTATTTGAGTGCATAGGATGTATAGGTTCACAAGCACTAGTTCTACCGACTTATCACACTACCTTTTGTACAAATTTTAACAGATCGATAGACTTTTGTAAATTCACCTTCTCGTGAACAACCGTCCATAACAATTCATGAGAAACAAACTACATTGTAATAAGACTAATCATGAGTGAAACAGAGGTTACTAATAACTATTCGCCCACCTCGATTTGTTCCCACGAATTTCTGGTTAAAAAAGAAAAAGATGTGGACACTTATGAGGTCGTTGCAAAGTGTCAAAACTGCCATACAATTGCAAACCGGAAAGGTATCTAGTGATAAAAAGCAGCAACATCCTCGACAAATCAGGATCGAAACAAAGGCGATACCAAATAGGGAGTCACCAACACCAAAACGGCAAAGGTCGATAATGCCTCCCCAATGTGAAGAAGGCCCATCCCCAATCCGCGACCACACCATCCTCCTCCCGCAGCTGCGACATCGTGGTCGAGCGCCTCGCTAAAACCTACTACATCTACTCAACATCTATCTCCACTCCACGCATCGAAATCACCGATGAAGTGGTGAATCGAGTAGAGAGAGTAGTCCCACTCCCACCCAATAACATCGCCCCACGCACAACAAATGAAGAGAAGGCAAGACCGACGATCAATCGACCCTAGTAGGCGCCAACCGCTCTCCGTGGCGGCCGGGCGGACCTCCGTGAGACGGTAGCGCCAAGCTTCGCCGGTGCGGCGTGGGGAAAGGGAAGCGGAAACGTGGAACGTGGTGAAGGGAGAAAAGGCCCATTTCGCGTGGCCGGGCCGTAAGCGACCATGAAAGGAAGTACGACCTCTTTGTCTTTGGTGAGGCCGTGAGGGTTGCTCAAAAAAAAAAAAAATGGTGACTGGTGAGGCCGTGAGGGAAGGATAATATCATTTTGAATTTTCTTTTAGTATAGACTTCATATTTAGGGAAAAATAACTCCGAAAATAAAACTGATACCAGCATCAGTTTTGTACAGAATACTACTGATTTAAGCATCTCTGATGTTGGATTTTTGTGTACAAGTATAAATACATGTTTTTACTCTAAGTCTGAAGTCCAAAATTGGTCATGTCTGTTTTACCAGTGAAGAATTGTATTTTTTTAAAAAATAAAGTGAAGAATTACATTCACAGGTAATTATACTTTTATTTATGCATAATGCATAAAAAACGTGGTGATAAAAATGACAAATAATAATATTTATTTTCAAATGGAGCCACGAAGGTTTTCTAGATGTACTATTGTTCTTTTTGGGTAAGCCGGAGGTTACCACCCCCAGAAATGCCCTCGGGCGGCTCGGGTGAAACCCTAACCGCCCGCCGCCACCTCCTCCCCTGACCCACCGGCCCGCGCCGCCGCAGCGCGCAGCCCGGCCGGCGCCGCATGCAGGAAGGCGGCGGCGGGCGATTTCGGCGAGCCAAGGCGTTTTCCCGGCGTGACGGAGGAAGATTCCTCCAGCTCACCCGACAAAGCGGTGCAAAGTTCCGCCCAAGCCGCGGTGGCGGCCCCTCCATGACCGGATCCGGCCTCCTCTCGCTCCGGATCCGGCCCGCCTCTACCTACCTCCCGACGTTCGCCCATCTCCGGCAGCGATGGTCCTCTCTGTCTCGACCGCCACCCCTCCTCATCTTCCTCGGCATGGGCGTCCTAGGGGTGGCCGGCGTGGCGCTTTGGGGCCCCGGGTCCCGCCCGACTCAGCGGACGCCCCCCTGGCCGTCCTGGCTCGGTTTGGGGGCTCACTGATCGTGCCCCTAGGGAGCTTGACCCGTGACTTCGCCGGGCCGCCCGGGCGATGGCAGCGAAGATGGTGCGGGCAAGCGGCTCGCCCGCGGCAAGCCGGCGGCGGGGCAGCGTGCCCGGTCCCGTCTCCCGCAGGCTACGCGCGCAGCTTTGGCCGCGGCCTGCCGGGCGGTGGGGCGACACATTCTACTACCCTCTCGTCCCCCTCGGCTCTACCGGCGTCCCTCCGATGCCGGCAAGGTCTGTCCTCTTGGCCTCTAAATCGACGTAACTCGGTGCACGAAGTTTGGGAACCTAGGCGAAAGCCGTGCAACACTCGTTTTGCGATTGACAACGACGCCATTGGCGCCGTTCACCTCCTTTGGGGCGCGATATTTTCCAACTCTATGACCGAAGTTCTCGTTGATCCTCCTCGGCGAAAGCCTAGCTCTAGTATCTAGAGCTGCTGGCGGCGACGCCATTGACGCCGTGACCCTCTTGAGGGTGCCACTATGGAAGAGTAGAGCCCAAATCGTGCCGTGGTCTTGTGTTCTCCTCGTGTGATCTCCCCCTTGTTGTTGCCCCTCTTGAGTAAGTCCGTGCGGGTTGTTACGCCACCGACGCCGACGAGTGTCCTCCGCTGGCGCCTCGCCCGTCGGGCGGTCTCCTTTGGTGGTGCCAAAATACCAAATGTCGGGTGGTGTTTCCACCGCTACCGCCATTCCTCCATGGATTCCTCCCCGTGGGCGGCGCTTGGATGGTGGTACGTGGGCCGGATGTTCTCAAGGATGTCACCATCAGCTTGAAGGGAGGTCGTCAAGCTTCCGCTGATCCTACTCTTGTGTGTCTATCATCACTCTTAGTCCCCATTCCACCTGTGGGTCCTCATGGGAGGATGATGAAGGAGCGGCGTAGCTACGAGGAGTGGTGGAGGGCACAATGGTCTTGGTGAAAACGGGCGAGTATGCTGCTCGGGCGGGGCGCAAATTGGCGTTCGGTTGGCGCCTTGCGTCTTATCTTGTGTTACTCCTCGATTGTGCTAAGTTCTTTCTCTTTCTTTTGGTGTATCTCGTGGTTAGCCACCTCTCACCCAATGCCGAGAGTTCGTGGAGGTCCACATCCTCTCGTGTGTGACCGGGTGTTTGTAATTTTGTAATCAGAACGTTTTGTTATCTACCATTTTGGACAAGTCAATATAATTCAGGTGGGGAGCCCCCCCTTGAAATTTTTAAAAAAATGGAGCCACGAAGGGAGCCAAATCCTTTTCGACCTGATACTGCACACGTTAGTAGAAGAGCTGTTGAAATCACAAACCGTTTGTGCAGACTGCCCAAACCATTCTAGCAAAGCAGCCCCAATGAAGATTTGGAGTGAAAATGAACTTTATAAGCCCACCATATTTGCACTAAACTCACAAATCATTGCCCACAAGACAAGGAGCTTTAAAAAAATAAGAAGAGAAAAAAAGTATGCGGTATTTTATTTTTCTGAGATTTCTTACTGAGTCTGAAACACAAGGTCTTACTGAGTCTGAAACACAAGCCTGAAATCACCAGCTGGGCCTGACTCACATTCGCACCAGGTCATTGTTCACTGTCCACATGAAACCCACCGGTGCCGGCAAGATAAGAAAAAAAAATGACACCGTATTTTCTTTCCCGGTATATTTTACCGAGTCCGAAGCACAGGCCGGCCTGAAATCGCCAGCTGACTATGACACATTTGCACCAGGTCCACCAGAAACCCACCGGTGCCGGCACAATGGAAAATTGCAATTGTCAAACAAGTACGACGGTCACAACTAGCTACTAGCAGGCTTGATTATGAGGACAGCTAGAAAGTAAACGATTCCTTGGGTCAGCAAGAACCATTAATCTGAAAATTCTTCTTGCCCTTCTGCAGCCATTTTCATGCCCCAAACATGGACGCTTTGAATTATAGTGTACGATTTGTCCTTCCAAGGGGTGTGTCCTTCGTTCAAGATTTTGTCTGCCAGGCATGTTTGTTATGATGAAACTGATAAGAGAAGTGATCCATACGTTCCAAAAAAAAAAGAAAAAAAAGGAGAAGTGATCCAAACAAAGTAAATCAAGACATGCTGTAGCATTTTTTTTTAAAGCAATAAATCATGGATGGCTAGTCCTTGTATTGCATACCATTTCGCCCAAGGAAATCAGCTTACAAAGTGTTGTAGGAAATGTCAAATCACGACAAGGATGTGCCTGTAGCAGCAGGGGTGTACCTTAGTTGAGGTGAAAGTGGGCCATGCCCCCTTGCTCACTGTAATCTCCAATAAGTAAACAGTATCACTGTTCATTGATGTTTAGAGCTCAATGCTTCAATTACACAGATTAGCAGCCCCCCCCCCTGTCTCTCCCCTCCTATTTGTTCAGCCAAGGTCCGCCACTGTGTAGCAGCCGGGTACTTGACCAAATTTTTCTTGTTGAATACGACCAGGAAGGTCAAATAAGGCGGATAAATCAATAATGATGACAGCGGCTGCTCCTGTTCGAAGTTTGTGCTCTTTCTTCATCCAATCTCATTTAAATTTACAGACTCTCTGATACAGCTTACACCTATGCTTATGCTTCCATGCTGATTTCTTGAGAAAATGTGGACTCTCCATTTCTCATTCATGAAATACAGCAACAGATTTCCCATGAGTTTCCTTCCCTTTCTCTCATGCTGCTCCTCTTCTTGGCATCTCCGACAAGTTCTTGCACCGAGCAGGAGAGTAACTCCCCTCCTACACTTCCTCGCAGGGGCTCTCACATGACGGTGGGCTCACCAAGTCATGGCAAAATGGCACAGATTGCTGCACTTGGGATGGAATCACCTGCAATCCGCACAGGATGGTCACTGATGTCTTCTTGGCATCTAGGAATCTTGAGGGGGGAATCTCACCATTCCTTGGCAATCTCAGTGGCCTACTGAGGCTCAACCTATCCTATAATTTGTTGTCCAGTGTCCTACCATTGGAATTGATGTTGTCCAGTACCATCATCGTATTTGATGTCAGCTTCAACCAACTCAATGGAGGCCCGCAAGAGCTGCAATCTTCAACCCGTCTCCAGCCTCTCAAGGTATTGAACATCTCGAGCAACTTGTTTTCGTGGCGTTTCCATCCACCACATGGGAGGTGATGAAGAGTCCGGTTACGCTAAATGTGAGCAACAACAAACTTCCATCGGGCATACCGCCTACCTTCGTGTCGTCCCCATCCATTGCCGTGCTTGAACTCTCGGTTACAACCAAATCGCTGGAAGTATCCCTCCGGGCTCAAGAATTGCTCCAAGCCGACATCTCTAAGTGCCGGGACAACAACCTCGTGGGACTCTTCCGCATGACCTTCTCCATATTGCCCTCGTTGGAACACCTCTCTTTTCCAAATAATCGCTTGGAAGGATCGACGGGTGATGTCGGCAAGCTAAAAAAATCTGGTAACCCTTAATCTTGAAGGGAATGGGTTCAAGTGGTGGTATACCAGATTCTATGAGTGAGCTTATGAGACCGGAAGAGATTTATTTGGGCAACAACAATATGTCCGGGGAACTCCCATCAACACCGAAAGGTGCACAAAACTCCAAATTATCGACCTCAAGAGCAATAGCTTTAGGGAGAACTCACCAAGGTCAATTTCTCCAACTTACCCAATCTAAAAACCTTAGATCTTATGGGGAACAAATTCAATGGAACAATTCCGTAAAAGCATCTACTGCAATAATCTAATCGCGACCGCGACTATCCTCCAATAGGTTCCACGGCCGGTTGTCGAAAAAATCAGCAATTTGATGTCCCTCTCATTCCTATCCCTTGTTGACATCTCCCTTAAAAATATCACAAGTGCATTTCAGATCCTTAAGAGTTGCAGAACCTGACCACCTTGCTAATTGGACTCAACTTCAAGCATGAAGTCATGCCGAGGATGACGTAATTGATGGTTTTGAGAAATCTTCGTGTTTTGTCCATAACTGGTTGTTCTTTGTCCGAAAAAAATACCTCCTTGGTTGTCGAAGCTCAAAAGATTGGAGGTGTTATTTTTATCCAACAATCAATTGTCCGGATCCATACCTTTGGATAAGAAACCTCAACTCCCTCTTCTATATAGATTTGTCAAACAACAGCTTCATAGGCAAAATTCCAACAGCCCTAATGGAGATGTCGATGCTAAAAACAGGCAGCGCTACACCAGAGTTCTTTGAGCTACCTGTTTATAAGCTTCATACACCTCAATCACTTCAATACCGCATATCTAGTGCTTTTCCTAAATTGCTGAAACTAAGCAATAATAACTTCACCGGTGAGATCCCTAAAGCGATTGGTCAGTTGGAAGGGCTCCTTTCACTTGATTTGAGTTTCAACCAATTAACTGGAGAGATACCAGAGTCTATTTGCAACATCACAAACTTGCAGGTGCTCAACTTATCAAGTAATGATTTCACTGGTACAATTCCAGCTGCACTGAACAACCTGCATTTCCTATCTCAATTCAATGTTTCTAATAATGACCTAGAAGGGATTGTTACAACTGCAGGCCAGCTTGGCACTTTTCCAAGTTCAAGCTTTGATGGTAACCCGAAATTGTGTGGGCCCATGATTGTAAATCATTGTGGTTCAACCGAAACACCACAGGTCTCAAAGAAACAACAAAAAACAAAAGGCCATCTTTGTTGTTGCATTTGGTGTATCTTTTGGAGGTATTTCCATCATGTTCTTGCTAGCTTGCCTCCTTTTATTGTTCAGAGAACAAGTTTCATGGCTACAAATAGGAGCAACAACAAGGATGCCACAGAAGCAATTCCATCCAAATTTTAACTCGAGCAATCAATGGTGATTGTTCCACAACGCAAGGGAGAGCAAAATAAGCTCTTATTCACCGATCTTGTGAAGGCTACAAATAACTTTGACAGTGAGAATATAATTGGATGTGGAGGTTATGGGCTTGTGTACAAGGTCTGAGCTACCCGATGGCTCCAAGGTTGCAATCAAGAAGCTCAACAAAGGAAATGTGCCTGATGGATAGGGAATTCAAAGCAGAGGTTGAGGCGCTCTCCATGGCACAGCATGACCATCTAGTGCCACTGGGGTTACTTGATAAAAGGAAACTCAAGGTTCCTCATATATTCCTACATGGAGAATGGCAGCCCGGATGATTGGCTTCACAACAGGGATGATGATGCCAGCAGACATTTCTAGATCGGCCAATGAGGCTAAAAATCGCACAAGGAGCAGGCCGTGGTCTATCACACATCCATAATGTCTCGCAAGCCTCACATTGTCCACCGTGACATCAAATCCAAAGAACATCCTGCTGGATAAAGACTTCAAAAGCCTATCTAGCAGACTTTGGGCTAGCCAGATTGATCCTTCCCAATAAAACTCATGTCACGACTGAATTGGTTGGCACACTTGGTTACATCCCCCCAGAGTACTGTCAAGGTTGGGTGGCTACTCTTAGAGGTGATATGTACAGTTTTGGGGTAGTGCTGCTAGAGCTGCTCACAGGCCAGCGGCCTGTTCCAATCTCATATAAATCCAAAGAACTCGTCCAGTGGGTGCACGATATGAGATCCCAAGGAAAGGAGATAGAAGTCCTGGATCCAGCACTCCGAGGCACAGGGTATGAAGAGCAAATGTTGAAGGTGCTTGAAGCCGCTTGCAAGTGTGTGAACCATAATCCTAGGATGAGGCCAACGATACAGGAAGTGGTCTCTTGCCTGGACAGCCTAGATGCCAACCTATGGATGGAACATTCAATCAGCATAGAGTAACAACTACATAATAAAATAAAGTGTACTTTGAGTGCACATAGTAGAGTGACCTGCTATCTGATCACATCACTTATTTTTGTACAATAAAAGGCTGCTAAATTCTCTTGTAATTTATATCCTTTCCCCTCTCATGTACTGTTGTCCATGCCGAGTCATGTGAAACAAGCTTAACTTTTACACCGGTTATTCGTAAACCAAAAGTAGTTTCATACACGATTGTGGCATCAAAATATCAGTTGTATTTTAACTAATTAATTGATTTTCTTCTCTTCTCTGCCCTTGTTTCACAAGTCTAAAGTATCATTCACAAATAAATTGGTAACGATTTTAAAAGTATTATGAATTTTATTAACATGATGTTAAGGTTTAACCATCTCTGAGGAAGTTTTGGCTTAGCTAACTAGCATATTTGCCCGCGCAATTTTGCACGGTTGGCTAGCTATGCCGGGAAAAAGTTACTAGGTGCTGAATTATTTCCAATAGAAAGTTATTGCGAGTCTTTTTCCACCATTTGACTTTCAAAACTTAAAACAAATGATTAAACATGAATTGGCTAAACGCTGCAGGCCCCTATACCTGCAGCTTTCAGTGCGTCACGACCCGAACGAGCAAGCCGAGCGCCATGCGCGTTCAGGCGTTTATCTAGCATTCTTCTTTATTGTCGCCTAGTAAATAGGTGACGGAGGAACCAGTAATTTTGGCACTGCTGTAGCTCTCGTCTATCCACAACCTGAGATTCTCGTAATTGCAAACAGTTACGTGTTCTAATTCTCCGGCTTCAATGTTATCTGATCGATAGTGGGACATGGTGATCTTCATCTGTTTGATAGTACAACGGAAACGGCATCCTAACATGAGCTAGTTTTTGACCTTGGCATCCTAACGCTAAAGCATCATGTAACTATGTATCTTGCTCCCTGTGTGTAACACCCTAAATTTTAACTATTTTCTAGAAATCACAAAAAATTGAACTCTTTGATTTTACAACTAAAATTTGAATTAATTAGAGCTAACTAGGTATAAACTTCTCTTGAATTTAAATTTTTTTCAAAACTTTAAATTACACAAATATATCTTGTTCATTATTTAAGTGTTGTTTGGTTTTATAAGATTTATTTTGCTCCTATTGTGCCTCTTTCAATTTCCTTTTGAAATTCAAACTCAAATCCTTTCCTTGGAAATTATCAAACTTTTCCTTCCCTCTCTGCCGCAGCCCGTTTCCTCCCCCCCTCCGCTCGCCCCCCACCCCGTCTCTCCCCTTGCATCGCAGCCCCAGCTCGCGCCGCAGCTGCCTCCCTTCGCCCTCTTTCCATTTTCCTCCCGTGCGAAAGCGCATTTCGCGGATTACGCCAACGCCGCCCCTTCTTCCTCCTCCTCCAGCTTCCGCCCCCGTGCGCCATCGCCACCGCCATCGCTAGTCGCTTGCTCCCCGTCCGCTTCCTCGTCTTGCCGCATACCGAAGCCTTGCCATCATAGCCCTAAGCCGAGGCCAAGATTCCCATCCAACCCTAGCCTATACACCGACTCGCCGGGTCGCCCCTTCCGCAGACGCCATCGATGGCATGCGGTGCTTTGCCGCACCATGCAGCCTGCCACGCGTCCCGTCCGTGCTCTGCTGCGCGTACCACACCGTGCCGTACCATGCGAACGCGCACACCAGTCCTCTGCAGCCGCGTGTGCGCCATCATCGCACCGGGATATTTCCTGAGCTCCGTCCGGGGAGCCGACATTGCACACCTATAAAAGGCCCCCGACCCTAGCCGTGCTCTCTTTCCCTGCACCAAACCGAGCTCGACCCCCACACCACCACCCACAATTACCACGCGCACGCCGTGCTTCCCTCTCCACTACCGCCGCGCCATTATCGGGAGATGCGCGGCGCGCCACCGCTGCTCTCCCTTACCCGATCCCACGGTGAGCACTCCCTCGTTCTCACACACCTCCCGACCGCCCCCCCTCTTTCTCTCCGTACGTCCCCACTCCAGCGTGCCACACCTCCTGCACCGCCGCCCTTGGCGCTCGCCGTTCGCCACCGTTGAGGCCGCTCCGTCCAAGCGGCTTCTACACACATTCCACACGCACCCACCAAACTAGTCCGAAAACCTCTTCCCCGCCACTTTCTTTGCACGCTCGCACCGCAACCACTTCCTGCCACCTCGCGCTGCCGTTCTGGTGATGCGCCAGCGAGGCCGATATCGTGGGATGACTCGCCGTATCCTCCTGAGCCTGAGCATCCTCCTCCCGTCGCCAGCGGCGAGCCGTCACGTCGTCCGGCGAGGATTCCGGCAAGCCCCGCCGCACGCTCATTTGTTTCCGAAAGCACCGCGGTGTGGTCCACCGTGGACCACGTACACCGAGCCCCTCTCCTGGCCCATCGCCCGTAGACCGAGTCCACCACACAGCGCCCCCGCCATCCCCGCTTAGCCAAGTCAACTAATGGGTGGGGTCGTGGCCCATCTCACAACCACGCACCCGCACCTTTTGCATAAAAACCCTTCAAAAACTCTTATTTATGTTCTAGCCCTTAGTTTTTTAACAAAAAATAACCCCCCTGTTTTTATATATTCAAAAATCGAAAAGAGCATATTCTCGAAATATTCCCCTTTTCATCTTTTTCCTTATTTAATCTTTGGAAGCTCATTGATATTTCTAACACGATCCTTATTAGGAAGGCGAGAAATATATATGGGATATCTATCTAATCATGTTAGCTTGGATATGGGATTAACCTCATGATCCAATAAAGTGAAGTTAGGCGGTGTTAGTAGTGGGATGTAGCTTAGCCACATTATCCATAGTGGAGTTAATCTCACCAGGATATGAACTCAAGGTATACCACTCATTTCTAGGCATTACCTATACACTAGTCCGTCACCCTAGCAATAACGCTCAAAGAAATGCGGGGCATGGTATTTATAGATTGGCCTTGATAAAAGATTGAACATGATATCTCGCAAGCCCGCACGATAGAAATACCAATTGTAGCACTTCACCTAAGTAATCCGTATCGTATTTATATATTTTACCACCAGGGGAAGGAAGTCTATGGAAAGGTAGAGAGATAAGAACTATCTAATGATTTATATTATGATTTATTTATGAGATCATTCACTTTACAATATTATAATGCAGTAGCCATGAGTATCAAACATAACTCAACAGATAAGTCACAGGATAAAGATAATTATAATAATGATAAATATCCAAGTCTAAGATTAGCCTATGCCACTAATATCATACAAGCAATTAACATGTTATAAATTAGACTAGAATGAATATTCCTAAGATACTCCTAATAATATATGTCAATGAATACTATAATTAGTGCAATACATCTAGCTATCATGGCAAGGTTGGATTACTTCTACACATGGCAAGCATTACCAATGACAAGCAAGGACGAAACTTGTTCATCATCGTAATTAAAAGCTCGACGTGTCCTACATTCGGAGGGTGGACTCCAAAGGACTCAACGAGGGCTGTCACCCCGCGATCTACCACACGACCCGAGAATATAGGGTGCAATTGCGTATAAACGTTGTATAAACACCACGTTTACACATTGCTTATCACCCACATAGTGATCATCTATATGGATGCTATACAATTCCATGCATAAAATATAAATCAATCTTACTAAACTAAACATATAATCATAGCAAGCATAAACGCATATCAACAAGAATATAATAATTATAAAGATCAAAGCCATAACAATTGTATTCTAAATATAAAAGAGAACTTACAGATTGAATATAAGAGAGAAGTCTCAAGAACGATGATCCTTGCTACTTCTTGACTATCGGGAACTCAAGATGAACTTGATCTTCAACTAGAACTAGTTATGTAGCTAATCTACTTCTAGTATGAACTAGGGCTTAGGTCTAGACTTGGCTGGACTTGGATGAATATGATTGATAATGAAATTGTTCTCGGCCTCAGTGGTCACCGGTCTTCTTATATAGTACTTGGCGATGAACATCAACCCTTGATCAAACCGACCTTCAACAACGGTGTAGATACAACCTCAAGGTCGGTGGTAAACCGACATAAAAATGTGAGGTCGACAGGGTGACCCCCCACGGGCGCCGGCCTATGTGGCACCGGGCCCGCCAGCCGGGAGTGCCACCTCGCCCCGTCTTCTCCTGGTGTCCTCTCGGTATCTTCTAGAATGTTTTAGTCCACTTTTCGGGTTGAGTTGCTTCACGGATAAGTTTGGTCTTTATTTGTCTTGTATATGTCTTGTATATTCGGAACCTTCTCCATTATTCTCTCGCATTTTCCTATCAAGTCCCCGGAAAGTCACGTAATACCAAAACTCGTGAAATTATGTTAGTTAGACCCCTAGACTTATGTTTAACCTTTGACTTGAGCCCTTAATTCATGTTAAATAATTTAAAATTTTATGATATAACAAGTGTCAACAAGCTCATAACTCCATTTTAACTCCGATTTGGGTGATTTTGGCACCTAAATTCATCTAAATTCGAGATCTAACCAACCATACCTAATTTGCTTATTTTTTATTTTATTTGATTTTTATGTGTGATTGTTTGATTTATTTTGGTCGCGTCGTTGGTGGCGTGTCGCTCCGGTCCTTCGCGTAGGTGTAGACGCATTTACGTCTTTGGAGATGACCCTGAGGATCCCGACTACAAGGCGGGGACTCGACGATGACCTCGGCAAGGCAAGTCCTACCGTCCTTGATCATGTTGATCCCATATTTGCGTAATTAAAAAATTGACTAGCTTAAAAGTTGTTCTTTTAAAAAATAAATGTTGCATTCTATTTTGTTTATAAATTAAATTAATTTTGTTGTGTTACCCGAAATTGAATTAAGCCAAGACGTGATAATTGCTTAACCGCCTTCCTGTTTAACCTAGGGTTATTCATTATATATATTGCCTCAAACCCTAATCCCCACCATCATTCTCAAAAAAAAAAAAAAAAAAAAATCCCCACCATCCACCCCTTGGCCACCACACCCGCGCCGCCCGCCCGCACCCCGAGCGTGGCCCGACGCTTCCTCCCCGACGCCCGGCGACGCCCTCCATTGCCGGCTATGACGGCGCTCCCTCTCTCGGCGGCTCTCCTCTCACACCGCGGGGTCAACGGCGCGCGTGGGTGCAATGGAGTAGCGGCGTGCAACGCCCGCCAGTTGGTGGATGGCATAGCGGCAAATGGGGCCGCTCCCTTCCCGGCCACCCAACGGCGCCCACGCGAAGCGGCGCAGCCCCTACCCGTCCCCCGACCCACACGGTGGCCCACACGGAGATCCCTTCCCCTCACCCAAGCGAATGGCATGGCGGCGGGGCGCGACCGGGGCCTCCGTGAACGATGGCACGCCCCACCCCCCTCCCCACCAACGGAGCACCCCCCCCCCCTAGCGCTGTTGGTGGCGGCTCCCTCTCCACACTCCTCCCGATGTGGTGCTCCTCCTGGCTCTTCCTCCCCGGCCGCCGAGGCACCGTCCCTCGGCTCCCACCTCTATGAGAAGCTCGTGGCCGTGGCATGTAACATCGTCCTCGCCGACGTCAACTCACGTGACAAAGATTCTTCATTTACGTGATCTGCATCTTGCTCTCCTCTCACTCTGTCCCTTTGTTTTCTCTTTCTATCCACGAATCGGCGGATTGGCAAGGTTGTCGGCAAACTAGGCCGAGCGAGGCGGTGGATCCGCGTGGTGATGCAATTTGTGCACATGGTGCACCATGCCGAGATCCGAGCATGCGGAGGATCTTTCCGTGCGGGCGAGATGGTGGTGGGATTGGCTCCCTATTGGTTCTTGGTGGCAAAGGGGTAGCTCGTGAGCACGTTGTTTCTATACTGTATATGGATGTTTGTATGCTCCTCCATGTTAATTTCTATGCTTCATGTGTGATGGATGGTGTTAGTTTGGATGTTTGTATGCTCCTCCATGTTAAGTTCTATGCTTCATGTGTGATGGATGCCGTTAGTTGGAGATGAGTTTGGCGATGGATGTGGTCAAAATTTTTATGCTTTGTGTGTACAAGTTTCTATACTCCACGTCCCATGTTTGTTTTCTAGCGGGGAGATGTTGTAGCCGGATGCGTCTATGCTTCATGTGTTTCTAGAATTTTTTATGCCTTTGTGCAACTATTTTTATGCAATACTGATAGTATAATCTATCATGGTGTTTGGTTCACTCACCGGTAACATAAACAAATTAATGATTACCGTTGACGCGAAACTAGGGCTTCACACCAACACACCGGGAGGGCCTTGACGCCCACGGCTGTCGCGACGACCTTTGTAGCAGCGAAAAGCACCGCAGTGGCAGCCCAAACCGATCTAGGGATCGGTAGAGGGGCGCGTGGAGCTCGATGACGGCCGAGATGACCTCCAACGCACCCTCCGGAAGACCCGTCGGAGGACGACGCGAGGGGTGCTCTAGGACCAGCGTGGCCGCCTAGAACGCCGACGAAGAACGTGGAGCTCGCCGCCGAACAGCAACGTGAGAGGGTTGAGGGAAGAAGATGACCTACAAACGGACAGAGATAGATTGGTTGTCGATTGGATGTAGATGGGATCAAATCGCCATAAACCTCTTTATTATATAGAGGGGGTGGTCTTATCCCTTTAGGAAACCGTCCTTGACGTTTCCAAGTACCAAAAACCGGTCAATCCGGCAGAGGAGGTTCGCAGCCGTGACTGCGCCAAGGCGACTGACCGGACGCCGGAGGATCGACGCCGACCGGACGCATCGGCGCGTCCGGCCGATGTCCCGATCCGCTCTGTTCCGCCCAACCGAACGCTGCTGACGGACGTACCGGACCCGCCGCTGAGTCCGGTCACATTCCGTAAAAGCCCTTTTCGATCCTCCTCGAGAATTTGGCTAAGTCCGAAATTTGCGATGACTTGGACCTCCAAAATATGGCTAAGTCCGAATTTTGCAAATGGTTTAGCCTATGCCATTTTTGGGTGTCAACACATGCCCCCCTTTTTCAGTGAGAGGTGCACGAACCTGAAAACAAAACAAAAAAAAACCAAACAACACGAATGCCCATCGTACGGTTGTCCAGTTGGCTAAGGGCGATACTATGTATCGGCCATTTTATTCTAAGGGCGATGCATGCATCGGCCATTGTTTGAGAGCACTAGGCCTCTTTGCCAAACACTAGGGAAATACTTTTTCAAATACCTCCCTAATCGCCTTTATCTTGGCGTTTTCCATCACTGACTCAAGCACATAGGAGTTCCCAAATATCACTTTGACCACCTTGAAAGGACCTTTCCAATTAGGTGACCACTTGCCAAATTGATTGCTCTTCGACCCTATCGGTAATATAGTTTGCCAAACTAAATCACCGATTTGGAACGATTTGCTCTTGACTTTCTTGTTGTAAGCTCTTGCAACACGGGGGCTTTGTCTTTCTCAATTTCCTTTAGAGCTTGTATTCTCTTGTCGGGTTACCTCGCCGATGTTGTCCATCATCAAATCATGATACATAGTAGGAGATAAGTCATTTTGTTTAGCAAATCTATATGCATCCAAATTTACCTCAAACGGTAACACCGACTCTTGGCCATACACCAACTCATAAGGAGTGACTTTAGTTGCACCATGCCTTGATATGCGATGAGCCCATAAAGCTTCGACAAGACCTCATGCCACCTTCTTGGATGTTCTATTATTTTCTTCTTAATAAGCTTGATCAAAGTTTTGTTAGTTGATTCTCCTCGACCATTGGCTTGAGCATAATATGGAGATGAATTGAGCATCTTAATCTTATATGATTCGGCAAAATCCTTCACTT